>OX392521.1:13745005-14977581 GCA_947623375.1 Apotomis capreana
CTGGCAATTTGTTTACTATTAGTATGCATCCGTAGGTAATAAGGGCCTTTCCTATACATCTCTAGTTTTGTAGCTGGTAATTCTAATTTAGTTGTATTGTTTCGTCTTTGGGATTTGAACACTTGTTTGGTAAACAAATTCGAGTGCTTCCTAACAAAAAGTGCCGCTTCCATAATGTAAATTGAAGGTAGTGTCAGGATTTGTAGCTTAACAAAGTGCGGACGGCAGCTGTCTGGTACCTGCGTGTTGGTAAGTATTCGGATACATTTCTTTTGCATGACCAGTAGTTGGTGGACTTCGGCGCTGCCCCCCCAGAGAATCACACCGTACTGTAGCCATGCTTGCGCAAAAGCAAAATATACAGATAACGCAGTATGCATGTTTGTGTTGGATTTTAATACACATAAAGCGTATATAAAGCTTGATAATTTAGATTGTATGTGTTGGATATGTGCTTTCCAATTTAAACTTGTATCAATTTTTATACCTAATAGTTTGAATTCATTAACTTCCTCTATTAATTTGTTATTTATTTGTAATGATAAATGCAAGGGCTTTTTTTGAATAGGTTTGAATTGTATAATTTTAGTTTTTTGAAGGTTAATTTCCAAGTTGTGTTCCTCAAGCCACTCTGTTATGTTTTGGGCTATTTCCGGTAGACGTTCATTGCATTCCTCGCTGCTTGCGCAATTTAGCAGCACGGAGACGTCGTCGGCGAACATCACACTATTTGCATTTATTATTTTAGGCAGGTCATTGATGTAAGCCAGAAATAGGACACATCCGATTACGCTTCCCTGAGGAATTGAGCAGGTAGTTTTCCGCATTTGAGACGCAATGATACGTATATCGTTAGATACATAAAAGTAGTTTGTAAACAGCGGTAAACTATTTCTGAAGATACCCGCTTTTTTTTTGTTAAAAAGATGGACCACATTTTTGGGAATTTGAAAATAAAGAACAATAATTTTATTAATTCATTTCATTAAGTGTATGTATTCAATAAACTAGGTCGATGCAGAGTCAGCCACCGGCTAAGCTTGCACCATAGATTGGAGCGGAGTTGTGCGATCTTCGATTTGTATAACGCAGTAACTACAAAATAAACTACAACAGAAAGTTGAAAGAAATAATAATTTATTTAGAAAAGTTCATGGAAAATATTAATATAGAAATTAATTTTTGATGATGATTTGACTGGCGTTCAGATAGCTCTACCAAACGATTCAGCTCTGTGCGCTTTTCAGCCAATTTCTTCTTTTCGTTGATTTTTTTGATTCGTGCGAAAGGAAATCCAGGCTCGAAGAATAAACCATTGATGTTTCGGACTCTGGAAAGCGCAACATAAGACATGCCTAATGCAAATTCAGTGTCTCCAATGTTTACAACTGCTTGATCTAGAGTTAAGCCTTGAGAACGGTGAATGCTTATTGCATATGCAAGCTGTATGGGAAATTGCTTCCTTGAGAACGTTGTTGAGCCTTTCCTGAATGAAACTGTCACTGGTGGTATTGGCAATATGTTGCAGTTCTGGAGTTGCGGACCTGAATATGATGCAAATTCCACCATAATGCAAATTGGAAAATCGTCACTGAAACGGTTGTCTTCGCGGTGATTGTACACAATGTCTACAAGTTGCGCGCGCTTTTCACTTACAAAGTCCATTCGAGTCGATCCATGGGAGCTTTTTGTTTTTTTATCATAACTTTTTAATTAAGAACAATTTCAAAATTTTCTCTTCGTCACGACCTAGCGAAATTTAATTTGTGCATTTTAAAACAAAAAATTCCAAAATCGGTTGAGAACTCGCTGAGATCTGCGCATTGTTACAAAGTCCATTCGAGTCGATCCATGGGAGCTTTATGTTTTTTTATCATAACTTTTTAATTAAGAACAATTTCAAAATTTTCTCTTCGTCACGACCTAGCGAAATTTAATTTGTGCGTTTTAAAACAAAAATTTCCAAAATCGGTTGAGAACTCGCTGAGATCTGCGCATTGTTACAAAGTCCATTCGAGTCGATCCATGGGAGCTTCGCTCGCTTCGCTCGCTCCGCTCCAACTATCAATTATCATAAATATATAATTGTACATTATTGCTGGTTTGACATAATTTTTTATCTCTATCTAATTAGGGGTCTACAGACCTTTTGATCTGTCAAATCACTGTAAAAAGTTGGTATATAGATTAGCCGATCAAATTGCCAATTTGATTGTCCCGTCTGGGTGGACCTTAAACCTACGATGTAACAATAATTTTAATATCGATGAGAACGACACTGGCCAAACTGTGGCAACATTTGTTCATACTTACTTGTCAATTTGGTCCGTAGGTCTGTGGATTTTACTTTAGTTGTGGGTCGTCTGACAAGCAGCTGCCGTATACCTGCGTTGCCAGACATTGTGTCTCACAACACGATGAGCCGAGATCTCTCGAGAAATCGTTCGAGCGGTGGTAGCCGTTCAATATTATACAATATAAACATCTGATTATAAGTCAAGATTGCCGCCACCTAGATCTTTGAAATTTTGTATTTATATTCGTTGAACCTCAAACTTACAGGAAAAATTTGTGCCAAACTGTTACAAATCGTTTAAAATACGAATAAAATCTTACAATTAAAAAAAAATATCATACACATTCGCCACCTCCCACAGGTATGGCATTATCACACTTCTATTTATCATCATTCAGGAGCTGTTGAAAAATTTTTTTTTCGCCAAACGATTTGTACCAACAAAACGTTTGGCGAAAAAAAAAATTTGCTGATTTTCGGTGGTATGGCGGCCATTCAGAACCGTCGGAAAAGTATGGCATAGTGATTTTCGTAAATGGCTGCACGACGATGATTAACTGTGCAAAAATGAGCCTGGTACAAATGGTTGAATTGTGTTTTTTTAATTAACGTATTGGCGTCGGTATGGCGGGCTGTAAGTCACACCGGAGAAGTATGGCATGACACTACCGCCTACATGTTTTTTATGGGCTATCGGAAAATACTAAAATTTTTGTGGTACAAATCGTTTGACACTCGTAATTTATCCGACGAGTTCGACTAACGCCCACGCGATTGGGCCGCCGGTACCAGCGCTATGACCATGACCATCATTTTTCTTTTTGTCATTGCGTACTAAGACCCCTGAAGAACCGCCATACTGTTACAAATGACCAAGTAAATTGTGTCACTATCTCCCGGTCTATGTAGTTTTCTCCATCTAACTGTCCATAGCCTCTTGCTTGACTTCCCTATACGTCATGACGTCTATCTTCTCTGTTATTTGTTTTATGTAACTTATCACTTACTCGCTTCCCTTCAACCTTATTATTAATAAAAGCATCATGTCGAATAAGGAAAATGCACATAAAAGCCAAAGTAAAAATATTTTCTTTAACTGTAGGCGAAAAAGTATTAAACGTGGCTAATTGACTGACGTATGAAATTAATATCTTAAATTGGCCTATTCTATATTTTACTATAGGTATTAATAAAAAAAACGGGTTCTTATTTTTAGGTACATCCCAATTGGAGAGAGCTCAGAACGATACTTGTAAAATGAAAATTATGAAAGGTCAGAACAATGAAACCAGTGAAACGAAAAATGGTCAAGATAATACTAATAATATAGCAAATCAAGCGGAGAATCATAAATATGTTCTTCCCACGACAACGCTTTCTGGAGCCCTGCGGAAACGAAATACAACGTCAGGGTTAAAACCAGATGCTAATACGATGGAAGGTTTTGGGAACATGTCAACGCCAGTCCCAATACGGCCTACGACTTCCAGACCGTTTACTTATCTACCACCAATCCGGCCACGTCCTCCACCGTCTACGCGTCCTCCACCGATCCAGTCCGGACCAGCAACCATGTCGGAACCGGTCCCGACGCTGCGCGAGTTTTACGCGCCATCCCTGCAGTATCATGTTGGGATATACACCAAGACCTTTACTCCATACATGCAG
Organism: Apotomis capreana; assembly: GCA_947623375.1. Lineage (NCBI taxonomy): Eukaryota > Metazoa > Arthropoda > Insecta > Lepidoptera > Tortricidae > Apotomis > Apotomis capreana. The sequence continues at coordinate 13,748,970 of OX392521.1, forward strand.
ATCTGCGGCGGATCGCTTGTCAAAGCTGATGTCGCTTTATCCGGTAAATCTTTGTAATTAACCTTTTGGAGGCCAAAGACGGCTGTGGCCGACAGCGGAAAATTGCTCCACTGACGCCAACGTCGGCCACTGTCGTCCCAACCTAGTTAACGCAACTGCAGTTGACGTAACTACATCAAAACTGTAAATCAACTGCAGTTGAAAGCTCATAGCGTACCTCTGCTACGGCCCTCGCAATGCTTATAATAACTGCGGGTCTTGTAAAGTCACATATAACTCTGCCGTAAAGGATTTCAGGACTTACAAAATCGTTATGATTATGACCTTTTGTTTCTGGTCTATATGTAATACCATGTTTACGATAAGAGCACATAGGGCCCGTGGCCAAAGCCCCCATCAAACGGGGGCCCGGAAAACTTTAGTTTTCTTTTACTGCGTTGGGCAGTTAATACCAAACATCAATGATAACGCCCCTATTGATGAGTGCCCAGGAGTTCAACATTTGAGTGCCCATGGCCACTAGACCCACCGATAAGATATTTTTCTCAAACATGCAATGAAATGTCGTCATAACGTGCGTTATAACAGGCTACACAGCACGTTTCGGGCGGAACAACGCGAGAGAACTGTAAAGGGATTTCATACAAAATTAAAAGCCTAGGCCGGGAAGTATTTTTTTTAAACATTGCGTATTTGCGTCTGTGTTCATGCACAAGCTAAACAGCTGAATTATATTTTTTAGTGCTGTAATTTTTATTATATTGCATATGTTTGAGAAAAGCACTATACATGCCTAAGCAGTGAAAAGGGCCTGGACACTTTTTATGTGTGGGAAAAATAAATAATATTATTTTCGGACACGTCCGGGTTTTTTAAAGTCTTTGTCCGGGTTCGGCGAATTTAGCGATGTCGGCCCTACGTTTATCTCTTCTCACCCGGCAAGCCCTTCCTTCCCGGCGTCTGCAGTGTAATATGCCTTGCAGCGGCGCATTGCTTCTGGAGCGACGGTGTCGGAGCGCTGCGCGCCGCTCTCTTCGCCGTGGCGGCCGGGAAGCTGCTTCGCCCTTGGGAGATACCGAGGGAGACCTTTGCGCAACGTTCTGATGTACGTATCTTATCTTATACAAAACTAGCGAACCGCCCCGGCTTCGCACGGGTGCAATGCTGATAAATTATGCATGTTTTATACATATAAATAAACCAAAGAGGTAACGCCGCCAGCATACGGGGACCATGCCGCAGGCGGACCTTTAGGATGAAGTATTCCTATTATGACCCCTTTTTTATTATTATTGTATTATATAGGTTATTTAAAGTAAGGTTTTATACATGCGTTTTTCTTATATTGTTTCTTAAAATTTCTGTGAAATTGTAGATTACAAATTGTTTTCCTGAAATAAAACTAAATGACTTTAATAAATCTTCCTCTTGAATCACTCTATCTATTTAAAAATAACTACATCAAAATCGGTTGCGTAGTTTTAAAGATCTAAGCATACATAGGGGCAGACAGACAGCAGGAAGCGACTTTGTTTTATACTATGTAGAGAGAATATCAAATTCTGAAATTAATATATTGAAAACTAGAAGGTGTCCGAACTTCGTCCGCGTGGAAGAAAAGTCATAACTGCCTTTTTGGTTCTCCGTAGGTGGGGTTAAAAATATCCTAATAACAAAACAAACTAGTACTACCTTTTCAGGTGTGATGAAAGGAGAAAGATTTAATTTTTCTAACGTTATAGGCTACTTACAATATTATGTTGTTAAAGGTTAACTGGAAGGAATTAAAAAATGTTTTTTATTTTTATTTATCGCCCATAGACATCTGCAACACCAGAGGAGTCACACGTGCGTTGCCGGCCTTTCACGTGGACGCTCAGGAGTACGCTCTTTTCTTGAAGGTTCGAAGCTCGTATCAGTCCGGAAATACCGTAAGCGTATACAATTTTTTCCACAAGGCAGTCGTGCGAGGCAGGATTTTTTTAGAAAAACGCGCAGTTGTGGACTGCGAACTATCAATCCGAACAATTCCTTGGAGCACTCCCAGTTATATAAGTGATAAAAGATGCAGAGAGACATCTCCACGCAGCGCCAAGGAGTCAAGCCGATTTGAAATCCGACAGCCGACGATGCGAGCCGCTCTCCGTTGAATGCAGTCTAGACTCTAGAGGGAGAAGCCGGTACTTGGGCGCCCCAGCCCACAAACAGATGAGAACAGTATTCCTTATTTGTCCGCTGTCACTTTTTGTAATTGTTCCGCGTCAAAATGGCTGAACAGATTAAAACCATTTTAATAGTAGAGTTGTTAATCCGCTGTTTTTAACATAATTGTGTGCATCTATGCGCATAAATATTCCGGAAATATAACTAATGCATAAATAATATTAAAAATTAATTGCTGATATCTGTTTTACACGAAAACGATACCACACAAGCCCTAGTAGCGTTTACTGATCAGTAATAAAAAAAAGAGAACCCCTTTGTCCTATTCACCCCGCTTTCCCGCCGCACCAAGGACAAATCTGACTTCCCGTCACATCTGAAAAAACTCACCGCAAAACTCTATCTGTGGTAGAAATTTCGTGGTTGTATCCCGATGCAAATAATTTCGTGACTTGGCAACTCTACGACATCCAAATATGTATCATCATCTCAGCCATAGGACGTCCACAGCTGAACATAGGCCTCCCCTTTGGACCTCCATATATACCGGTTGGAAGCGACCTGCATCCAGCGCCTTCCGGCGACCTTTATAAGGTCATCTGGTCAAATATGTATAGTTACAGTAAACTTTTGATCGACTATGGTAAACTGGTGAAGAGAAAAGAAAGTGTCCAGCGTTGATGTAGAATTAAGTTTTCAGGAGTAAGTATAGATTTAAACTACGATTTGTTAGAACGGTATAACGTGTAATAGAAGTATGTACAGAGTGAGTAAGGCCAAAAGTGACAGTGCAATATTTTATAAGCGCCTTGCAAAGTCTGTGAGCAAATGGTTGCATCTCATGATAAATGTAATTATTATTAGGCGCAGACATTATTTTATATATTAATAAACATGCCCCCGGGGTTGAAAGAGCAAGTCTTTCAAGAGGACTCGCTGACCACAGGAAGCGGACAAATCTTGCTGAAGGCTCTTCGGATTACACCAGTCGCAGTCTTCACATCGGCTGCCCGAGAAATCCCATCAGACCCTGGGTGAACAGCGACGATTCTGCCAAGTCTCCACTTCAGCGGAGGGAGATTATCCTCCTTCAGGACTACGAGGGTGTTTATGGTGAGAGTGTCTTGATTGGTGCGCCACTTGACCCGGTGCTGGAGCTCTGCAACATATTCCTTACTCCATCGAGCCCAGAAGTGTTGCCGTAGCTGCTCGATCCGCTTGAATCGAGGTAAATGCTGGTATGTGTGGTCCTCCAAGTCCGGTGCAGGCAGCGACGTTAAAGGACGCCCGATGAGGAAATGTCCAGGGGTCAGAGGCGACAAGTCTTCTGGATGCGGCGAAAGAGGGGTGAGCGGACGAGAGTTCAGCAGCGCTTCGATTTGCACTAGTGTTGTGTTAAGCTCTTCGTACGTTAAGTGACAATTTCCCAACACTCGTTGCAAATGGTACTTAGTCGACTTAACACCCGCCTCCCAAAGACCACCAAAGTGCGGTGCATACGCCGGATTAAAATGAAATTTGGTTTCTTCGCTGGCCAAACCTTCAGCCAACGAGTTGCAATTCGATTTTAAAAAGTTGCCTATCTCATTGCTTGCGCCGACGAAGGAGGTGCCGTTATCGGAATAAATATTATCAGGCTTTCCTCTTCGAGCCATGAACCGACGCAATGCTGATATGTAAGTTTTACTAGTTAAATCTCCCACCAATTCCAAGTGCACCGCTTTAGTTGCGAAACAAATGAAAATGGCGATGTACACTTTTACCAAAGCACATCCACGACCTTGACGACTGGCTGACATTAAAGGGCCGGCATAATCCACGCCCACATTCCTAAATGCATGACCTCCAGGTGACAACCGAGGCTTAGGCAGGCTACCCATCAATGGAGTAAGGACTTTACCCTTCATTATACTACACCGTACGCATTGGTGATAACATGCCTTTGCCAAATTTCGACCCCCTATAGGCCAATAGGTATCCTTAACAGTTGCCAACAAGAGTTGGGGTGGTGCGTGCAAAAGTCGTTTATGCTCAAAATTAAACAATAACTTTGTGAATCGATGGTTGGACTGTAATAAAATTGGGTGTCTTTTTTCATACGCGAAATCAGAATTGGAAAGACGACCACCAACGCGCATTAAATTATCTTCGTCCAAGAATACATTAAATTTTAAAAGCTTACTTTTCCGTGGTAAATTTTGTTTATTTAATAATAAATCGTATTCCGAGAAGGATTCGCGTTGACTGATTTTAATTAATGATTTTAATGATATTTCTAAGTCGTCACCACTGAGATACGTTGCCGTTGGTTGTTTGCGACATTTAGCAATAAAACGCAGAGCATATGCAAAAGCTCGACGAAGCCGCAAGAAATTCGAAAATCGTTCGAAATCGACTAACGAGGTGTCCTTAATCTCAGCGTGCAGTGAAACATCACCGCAGGTTTCAGGTAGTGCGTTACAAGGATTAGGGCTTGGAGTCAATGGCCACTGAGAACTATCCTCCTGTAAGAAAGCAGGACCCGTCCACCACAAATCTAACGTGCTCATGGCACTTGCAGGAACGCCACGCGATATTAAATCTGCTGGGTTTTGATCTGTTGGAACATGTCTCCAAGTACAACTGCCAGTGATCTCTAAAATGTCTGACACTCGATTCCTAACAAAAGGCTGCAACTTGCTGGGCAACATCCTTAGCCAACCTAACACAATCGTGGAATCGGTCCAGAATGTCGTACTCCTAACCTGTGCTCGAAGTGAAGCAATAACCTTCTCATAAAGATGGGCACTGACGAGTGCACCACACAACTCGAGCCTAGGTATAGTCGTCGGTTTAATTGGAGCCACGCGGCTCTTGCCCATAAGTAATCGTACCAATATTTGGTTCTGGTTGTCTACACTACGAACGTAATCACACGCTCCGTACGCTCGTTCAGAAGAATCTGAAAAAATGTGTAGATCAAGTACTGAACACGAATCACATATAACATGCCGAGGAACCCGAATGTTATCAAGCGCTGGCAAACTGGCTAACATTTCTGTCCACAGTGCTGAGATCTCCGGTGATAGCTGGTCATTCCACCCTATCTTGTGTAACCACAACCGCTGGAGGAGCATTTTCATGGAAATGACGTACGGGGACAAAATTCCTAAGGGGTCAAAAATCTGAGCAATCGTTGACAACATGTCTCGTTTGGTGTTTCCTTTCGAGCTCAAACTCCCGACTGGAAAACACAAATCATCAGACTCTGAATGCCAGCTTAAACCTAACGTTTTGCTGGGCTCCTTAGAACCTATGTTTAAGTCGACCGTAGAACGGGGAGAATCACTCAGAAGCAGAGGTTCATTTGACTTCCACTTTCGGAGATTCATTCCTGCACCAGAGAGTGCATCGGTCACTTTATGGCGAATTTCTTTCACCTCGGATATATCATCCCCACCTGTCAGCAAATCGTCTACATAAAAATCGTGTATGATGATTTCTTTGATCTTCTCATCATGACACTCCAGACCAATTTGCTGAAGGCATCTGGTGGCCAGAAATGCAGCACTGGATGTGCCGTAAGACACAGTTTGTAACTCGTGTACGAGTAGTGGATCTGATTCAGAGGCTCGCCAAATAATCTGTTGCAGGTGTCGATCGTTAGGGTGCACCACTATCTGCCTGTACATCTTCTCGACATCGGATGCAATGATATATTTATGTTGCCGAAAACGAATCAAGATGGACAGAAGATCGTCTTGCACGGTGGCACCAACCATGAGAATATGGTTTAGACTGAGACCTGACGTGGACGGGCTACTCGCATTGAATACGACACGCAATCTTGTCGTAAGACTGCTGTCTCGAAGGACTCCATGATGAGGAATAAAATAGCCTTTTTTCTCGTCCGAGATTTGCCTGCCTTCTAACATATGACCTAGATTCACGTACTCAGTCATAAAGTCGGTGTATAATTTTTTAAACGAAGGCTTCGTTTTAATTCTGCGCTCAAGTGACAGCATGCAATGTTTTGCGCGTTGGAAAGACTCACCTAATGAGCTTTCACTTTGTTTTAAAGGAAGCCTAACGCAAAACCGACCATCCGTCAAACGCGTAGTATTTTGTGTGAAATGTTCCTCGCACATCCTTTCCTCGGGTGAGTAAGGTGATGACTTAGGGCTAACTTCCTCAAGTTGCCAAAAGCGCGTAAGTTGGCTTTGGATGTCATCATCAAACCCTTGATTAGGCGAGTTAACAGACCCGAAACAACATTTAAGGGTAGTTGGCGGTACATGGCCACTGTTTATTGGACCTGAAACTATAAATCCGAACCTAGTTTCACAAAGTACCGGCATCCCGCTACCTAGTCTGATAATATGTGATCCCATGATGTCCCAAAATATATCCGCACCTATGATTAAATCTACCGGTGACGATTGGTAGAAGTTGGGATCGGCCAAACAAATCTCAGACGGAATGTTTAAGTTGGTCAAATTAATTTCACGACACGGAACATCATCCGTAATTGATGGTAAAATAAAACAATTAATATGACACGAAAAGGTGTCATTCAGCGATTTTATTGGTACTCGACACATTTTACCAACTCGAGATGTCGAGTTATTTATACCTTGTATTGACTTGTTGATACTAGTTACAGGTAAATTTAATTTATGACACAGACGCTCGGTCATTATACAGGAAGTACTCCCGCTGTCAAGTACTCCGCGATCGACGTGTTCACAATTATTGCGATCGTATACTTTAATCAAAGCAGTCGATAACAAAACATCTTGTCCTCGGTGCTCTTCCGTTTCTAACCGTGCAGCTAACGTTGAAATAGTTGCAGGGGGCATTTCATTCACGCGCCCTATGTTGGAAGAAGTACCTGGCTGCGCGATCGCCGATTGATTGGCGGGAGAAATCGATCTATTAGTCGTAATGTTATTGTCGCAGTGGCCTAACGCGTTATCACCACTTAATCTTCCTCTAGATTCATTAACGTGAACAAGTGTGTGGTGTTTGCGTTTGCATGACTTACAACCCGGTCGCTTGCAGTGATTCGCGTAATGTTTACCACGAAGACAATTAAAACAAACCTTTAAACTTGGTAATAATTCTAGTCGTGCCGTGTTGCTAAGTGAAAGAAATTGCGTACAATTTATCAAATGATGTTCACCGCTGCACTTCGGACACTTTGGAGTTGTGACATTACTACAAGCATGTGTGTCCTGTACCGAAACCATGGCCTTGACCTTAGGAGTGTTTTTATGTAATCCTGCTGTGTTAACACGACTGCCGGCAGTGTTACTTGTGGACAGCTCCAACGTTTCAATTAAATCAGAACGATTTCGCATAAAGTTTAAAAACACCTCAAGAGTAATTGCTTTGTTTTTATCTAAACGACTTCTGAGCGCTTCCCATTCGCGATAAGACTTTGCATCGAGCTTGTTAGCTACAATGTAAATAAGTAACGTATCCCAGTGTTTGACGGGTTCGCCAAGTGATTCTAACGCGCGCAAGTTTTTATTTAATGAGTCTATAATGCGCTTTAAAGCAGACGAAGATTCTTTTGTGATTGGCTCGATATTAAAAATAGCCGAAACGTGATTATGCAGTAATAATCGTTTATTATTGAATCGATCGCACAAAAGATCCCATGCTACGGCATAGTTTTTAGCTGAAAACTCGACTGATTTTATGACCAGTGCCGCTGACCCTTCCAATGAAGCTCGTAAATAATGAAATTTATTTATTTCGTCAATATCATCATTGGAGTGAATGAGACTTAGGAATGTGTCGTGGAATTCAAGCCAATTGTGATACGATCCTGCGTACTTTGGTAATTGTATAACGGGCAGATTAACAAGTTTATTATTGTTAGTACGTGAACTATGCTCGCTTCCCAGATTATCCAAACGATCCTGTTTTTTAGTGAAAGAATTTAAAATATCTTGTGCCTTAGAAATGACACTATAATACTGGGATTCGAACTCAGCTCGCTCGTTCAGCTGAGGTTCAAGGTTCTCACCTAAACCTTCTAACCTTATCTGCACCTCATCATAATTATCAAACAATGATTCCATCCTACCAATTCGTAACTGCAACTCGCCCGCATTGGCAGTGGTCAACGAAGAAATATCCAACGAGTCCAAGTAATTAGAAAACGTAGTCAAACGTCCCTTGTAGCTGCCTCGCCTCTTGATTAACTCTTTTTCTTCGGTCATTTTTGGGAGGTGAGTGTGGTTAACTGAAACGTTATACAATACTAGATCAATTTAAATGTATGAGTAATCTATGTGAGTTTTACAATGAAATTTGATTGTCTACTTTAAGTTAGAGATATAAAACACTTGTTTAGAATTAACAATTAACTGATTTTAAATGTGTACACTTAATAATTATTATTTATTGATTATAAATCGTAGCAATGAGTAAATGACTAGTGAAAATATAATGTATTGTTTTCTTTAAAACTTATGTGAACCCTAATTCAAGATAGCTAACTTCACAATTCGTACATTAAAAGTCAATTAATGAAAGCAAAACTTGCAATACTGAATTATTTAGTATTAAATTAACTATTACGAAATTAAAATTAAAGTGAAATTACAATCTGAAATCTGATGCAACATAGACTAACCTATTAATTGCTCACAAGTTAAATAATTGAAACACAATACTGACCTTAATTAACTCTTATACCTATATTTTACTACCTGATTAAACGAGTGATGGGTAAAAATTGAGAACTAATGAAGATTTAACACTTATTTTCTTCTTCGGCAATCCAATTCAAGCACGATGTCGTTTAGTTCCTTTGTTCTCAAGCGCTTGACCCCTTGACCTTGCCGAAATTCCTCAATTTCTTCACAAATTTAATATTCCCGTATAAATTTTAGGTATCTGGTTCTTCTGATAATTATTCGGTTCGAATGCGACCATGTAAAATTAAGTTTTCAGGAGTAAGTATAGATTTAAACTACGATTTGTTAGAACGGTATAACGTGTAATAGAAGTATGTACAGAGTGAGTAAGGACAAAAGTGACAGTGCAATATTTTATAAGCGCCTTGCAAAGTCTGTGAGCAAATGGTTGCATCTCATGATAAATGTAATTATTATTAGGCGCAGACATTATTTTATATATTAATAAACAGTTGATATGTCTTATTTATTACAGGTTAAAGAAATAAAAATCCCATCTCACTTCCGAGGTGGCAGGACGAGCTTCCAGGACGACATCGCCATCGTGATGATGACGAGCCCTTTTGAGTACGCCCCGGGGGTGCAGCCAGTCTGCGTCAGCTTCGACTTGGAGCTGGAACGGAGGCAGCTGAAGCAGGGTAGTAAGGGGACGGTACGTTCTTATCATGAACTGAAATTAAATACTTTTCTCAAACATGCAATGAAATATCGTCATAATGTGCGTTAAAACAGGCTTAGAAGTGTCACGTTTCGGGCGGAACAACTCAGTAAAGGAATTTCATACTAAATAGAAGGCCTAGCCCGGCAGTCATTTTTTTATACTAAGGCGTCTGTGTTCATGAACATTCTAACAGCTGTTTTTTTTTTGAGTGGTGTATTTTTTTATTTCCTTGCATAAAGACAAGCACTACACATGCCTTAGCCGTGAAATGGGCTTGCTGGCTTCGTATCACTATCCGGCCTCCCCTACTCGCCCTGGTGTAATGTACTATTTCCTAGATTGCGGGCTGGGGCCTGACCGAAGCCAATGGCTTGCCGTCGCAGCGTCTCAACTTCCTCAAGCTACCGTACGTGGACATTGATGACTGCATCAGGACGGCAGAGTCTAGTTTTGCCAAGTACATCACCAGTGATAAGATCTGCGCCGGAGACCAGAAGACTGGTAAGGGTTAAATGCCGTTAATTGATAAGATTTCATATTTCTAACAGTTAGAATTTAATATAGGTAGAGATTGAGAGAGCTTTAAGTCGTGTACACCCAAAAAATATATTAGAATTTATTTTTCAGTCTGAAATATAAGAAAATACATAAATAACCGAAATCTACGACCACTATGCCTGCATAGAGTTACTATGATCTACTACCTATCCGCAATAAAATTAACTACCAAGCATAACAATAAAATTATTATAGAACATAGTAACATTTTAAACTAATTAAAATATATTTTACAATAACTAAATCTATTCATATTTATTATTAATACAGTGACATATTATTGCATTGCAAACTTAAGTGAGATCTTTATTGATACAGTGTTTGAATTTGTTGAGACTTTAATGAAATATATCAAGCTCGCTACAAATAGTATTGATAATGCTAATGAGTTACTTCTGCTTTCTAGAGTGTCAATTTTGAAGTGGTTCAGTCTTTTTTCATATGTAGGTAGTTTTAAGCTAAAGTAATAATTAATTCAGAAATTAGGTGTATACATAGGTAGCTTAGTTCCGCTTAGGTCCCGATTTGAAAACATTATCATACTTATAAATTTATTAACCGACTTCAAAAAAGGAGGATTTTTTTTTTTGTGTGTATGTTACTCGATATCTCCGAGAACCGTGAACCGATTTTCAATTTTTTTTATTTATCGAAAGAGTATAACTCCGAGTTGGTCCCGTTGGCACTAAGTCGGGATCTGATGATGGAATCTTGGAGAAATCGAGGGAACTCTTCAAATGTTATAGGGACATGTACGGCGCTTTCGGTAATTTATTGATAAAGTCAAGAATTTACATTCAGTAAATAGGATTTGGCCACTAGAACTTTTATATGAATCACTAAAAAGCAAAAAAAAAAAAAATAATTTTAACAAAAAAAAGAACCGACCTCAGTAAAACTAAAAAACCAAAAATAACCCGTTCAAGTACAGATTACATTTGACTCACCCTTCGAAGTCGGTGCCAAACCTCGCATAAACTATAAATATATGAACTGAGTGGTTTGGGATCGACTTCGATGGGTGAGTCAAATGTAATCTGTACTTGAACGGGTTATTTTTGGTTTTTTAGTTTTACTGAAGTCGGTTCTTCTTTTTGTTAAAAATTATTTTTTTGAAACATGTGATGTCTCATTTTGTTTTAATGTGGGTACACCACAATTTTATTTAAACTACTTCCATTATCATACTTCCTTTTTCAGGACGTGCACTATGCCGAGGCGACAGCGGCGGCGGGCTTGTCTTCAAGAACGGCGCCATTCCCTACTTACGCGGCATCGCATCAACCGCGCAACGCGACAGCAACGAATGCAACGCGTACGCAATTGCGACCTTCACGTACGTGCGCGCGCACAGGACGTTCCTAGAAGACCATGTGCCGGACATAGTTGAGGGCTGCGAGGCATTGTACGTCAACGAGACACGTACAATGCTATCAATGCAGGTGTGAATTCCGCAGTGTCTTAAGACGAAGGTTTTTAACTAAGTGTTGCCAGTGATGATATACGGTACTGAAACGTGGTCGCTTACGTGGCCGCATAAGAAGGCTCAAAGTCACTTAAAGAGCAATGGAGCGAGCTATGCTCGGACTTTCCTTGCGGGATCGAATCCGAAATGATGAGATACGCAAGAGAACCTAGGTTGTTGTAGCTCAGATAGTCGCCAAACTTAAGTGGCAGTGGGCGGGGCATTGCTCGTAGAATCGATGGCCGCTGGGGCAGAAAGGTTCTTGAGTGGCAATCTCGGACTGGAAGTCGCAACGTAGGATGGCCCCCAACAAGGTGGATCGACGACCTGGTTAGGATCGCGGGCAGAAATTGGATGAGGACGGCGCAAGATCGATCTTTGTGAAGAACTTTGGGGAGGCCTTTGTCCGACACTGGACGTCAATCGGCTGATATGATGATGAGATTATTGGTGAAGATAAATAATAATATGCACCTGAGTCTGAATTTACCAGGTGTGGCATGTAACATGAGCATTAAGTTAAAACCTATATTCTACCTAAACAACTGGCTCCCAGTAAATGAAACACTGCTGCTTGGTATATAAACAATACATTTGCAAACGATCATTGTACGAAAAAATGAAATATACCGAGCAAGGGTCATTAACTCGGGGAAAATCTTAACAGCGTGATGCAACCGATTTTACCAAAGTAACAACGCCATCTAGCAGGCAATTAGGTCATTACATTATAAAGGAACATATAATGTAAACACACCGTTGAACACTACCCATCAAACTAAACAAAATTAGTTTAGCAACTTTTAAAAATAACCGTTGTCGAATAATACGTAACTTTAAGAAAATTATAAAAAAAGCAATGTACTTATTGCAAAAAAAAATCTATATTTAGCTGGACGGAATACATTGAAAATACTATTTTATTTGTTTGTAATAATCAAAATCTGACAACAGACTTTCTTTCAAGTTGCCGAGCTTCTTACATAGATATTTTCCCATTCCGGGATTCGAACCCTGGACCGTCGGCTCAGTAGGCTGCACTACCACTCCTGTCACCAAATAGAATCCTGTTCATCCTATAGTATATTTGTTTGCTTTTGCAGAACGGCACTTCTCCAGGATCTCAAGAAACAACAAACACTAATTTGCGCGAGCAGAGTAAGATGGATAAATCTTTCAATAATGACAATATGCAAGCTTTGGAACAGAAATATGCTGTATTAAAAGCGCAACCGAGGTCTTACATGATAACAAGGCAGAGTCAGAATGAACAAAGTGCTAAAATAGATCAGAAGAAGAATGTAAATGGGAAAGAACAGACATTGGAAGAGAAGAATGGAATGGAGTCAACGTCCAATACGATGAACAGACACAGCCTAGACAAGGACATGCAAAATGCCGTACAGGCGCAGATGCTGAACGTGACGATTGAATCGACGATACTAAACATGCCACAGAGTAGCACATTAAGCAAAGGGGAGATGGTAACAGTAGTGACAACCTCGGGGAGTCAGCAGACGAAGCTGGTGACGATGAGCGTGGGGAGTGGAGAGCGGGGCGTAGTCACCGTACCTGTAGATGGTGCAAACGCATTTGTTTGTGACTGTCTCTGTAGAAAGTGAACTCTTAAAATAAGCAATAACGTTTAAAAATATATTGAATATATTTGTTTACTGTATTTATTTTTTTATTCAGCCTTACTTTGGCCATCTACTTGTCATCTTCGTTGTGGTTTATAAACCATTATTTCTACTAGTTTTGTCTAAAGCTTTTGATTATGTTGATCATAATATTGTTGATTTAATTATGTTCAGCATAATAATATTATGCTGGACACAATTAAATCGCTATGTTCGAGGTACATTGTTAATTTCGAACTTGCGTAAAACAATGAGTATAATGTGTTAAAACACAAGAACCATACAATGATTATTCTCAAGTAAGAAGTGGTCTGAACTGAATTTGGAGTACCTCTAGGAGATACTAGGTCCGATTTTGTTCCTTAGTCAGTGTATTAACATTGGTTATAGCTCCCGCTATCGCTATGTGGCAACTGCAAAATGCGCTCTGTTAGGGTACGTTAGTCCAAAAGTTCTTAAAGTTAAACGTCGGATAAAATGTAAAACTCAAATCAAGTGGTGACATAATCATTCTGACCTCCCCTGTAGCTTAGTTGGTTTAGAACATTTCAAAAAAGGTCAGGGTCTAAACGATTTTGCTGTTTCTATCTTTACATTTATAATCACACAATGACCGAGCGATTCAGCATGGCCAAGAATTATTTTATCGATCGTAGAACCTCACACAAATCGATCGAGTCCCAAATTAAACTCTAGTAGGCCTGTGTTATGGCTACCTACTAGACGACGATATACATACTTATATTTATTTATTTAAACTTTATTGCCCAATACCAAATAGTACAAATGGCGAACATAATGCCTTTAGGCATTCTCTACCAGTCAACAACTGGGTTAAACAGAAATATGTAGTCGGTGCAGGATAAAAGGTTACAGACAAACAAAGAAATTACACCACAAACCAGTTATCAAAAGATATATTACCAAAAGTCTTATATAGAGAAATATAGTAAACTTAAATACATAGAACACCCATGACCCAGGGACAAAAATTCGTGTTTATCACACAAATATTTGCCCTTGCCGGGATTCGAACCCAGGACCGTCGGCTCCGCAGGCAGCTGCGGTTCTTTATCGTTTGCCCGAATTTCGTATGCCATAATATACATTTGGCATAAATCTATTTTTCTCTGTAAGCTGAAACTTTTCGGCATAAAACAAACCTAACCTAACCTAATGATTTCTCCACGAATAGTATTAAAGAAATCCCGAAGAGATTATGAATATGATTTATGAAATAAAAAGTTTATGGCAAATGAAAATTATGGCAAGTGATATATTTATGACAAATGAAATTCGGGAAAGTGAAATGCTCCCGGCAGCTGCACTACCACGGCGCCAAACGCATCGTCAAAAACAGCAAGTATAGTTTGTCTATGTAAGGTTTTATTTCATTACTTAATTAGATATACATATTAAAGATTTAAGATTTTATTTTTTGTTGTCATATTTATATAAGTTCTATTATGTTATTTAATCTGGGGGCACAGTAGTGCCCCCGCCAAGACGAACAAGAAAAAGGCGGGGCACTACCTACCTTTTCTCGAACCGTTTCGTCTCATTTTCAAACCCTCATAGTTTCGTCCCAGTTAACACTAGAGCGCCGAAATTCACAGGTTAAGATGCAGTTAGGGAACATATGAAATGTACAAAATTTCATTGATCTAGCTTTTATACTTTAGGTTTTATTGGTACCTATACCTAAAATACGCCGATTTTGCCACTCACTTATACACTGACGTATCAAAACCTCTGGGGTACTTCCCGATGACCTAGAAAGCTGAAATTTGGTATGTAAGCTAGTATTAGTACACAAACAACAAAATAATTCTAAAACTTGGAACTTTTACCCCCCAACCCCTTAAACTAGGGGATGGAAGTTTGTATGAGAATTCTGCAAATTTTGATACTAAAGGTCTGAAAATTGATATAGGGACTCCTTGTTATAAATAAAACCCTTTAAATGAAGGGATGTAAGTTTGTATGGGGTTCCCATAATAGGGGATAAAAGTGTATATTATATATGGGGCTAAAAGTAAGTATTTCTTAAATACACAATTATTACTACTTCTGTATCTACACTGACTTCGTATTTTAAATATTTCTTTATAGACCTACCAAAATGCAATAATAAATGCAGCGCAATTAACACGCGGAATTTTATTTTTTTGATTGTTGACTCAATGATTTTTATATACATCTTAAGCAGATTTAAGCGTAAGACGAATGCGTAAGAGGAAGTGATATCAACAAGAAAAATAGGCAAAGATAGAGCTCTGAAGACTGATGCTCAAGAAACGCTACAGCCCAAAAAAAATAAAAAGGTGCCCTACCTTACAAAAAGAAATGAGATCCCACCAAAACATTTCATGTAAAATTGGCGGCCAAGACTCACATGCTCATGACGCTTTCGCTGTAAAAAGTTATCAGATCCCAGGAAAAGCCAAGCCCCTAAGCCCTGACTTTACTAACCCTACACCTTGGTTTCAAAAGTATGGCTTGGCCGTTTCATAGTACCGTAAATAAGTCCAACGGACCGTTTGGCCCTTTACGGTTTATATATTTACGGTAACCTATTTATTATTAGCAAAGTACTATTAATAAAACAGTATACTAAAATATGGACGTGTTGTATCACTGTTTGACCGACTTCAAGAAAGAGAGGTTCTATGTTTCACTGTATGTATTACCTGTAATATGAATTATGGTATTGTTCATCCTAATAAAATAAATGTATGATGTTAATATTATTATATTGTCCGGAAACTCGTTATGAATAGTTTCAAGGCGAAATTATGAACTTTAAAAATACAAACTTCTATTCATTTAGGTAATCACGATTGCCTATCAAAAGTGGCAATATGAATGAATGGAATGTCGTCATAACGTGCGTTGTAACAGGCTTCGAAGTATCTATCACGTTCCGGGCGGAACAACTCGAGAGAACTGTAAAGGAAATTCATACAAAATTTAAGGTCTAGGCCGGGAAGTAATATTTTTAACATGGCGTCTTTTTTATGAACCGGCTAAATAGCTGAATTATATTTTTTTTCAGTGGTGTATTTTTTTTTATGTTTGAGAAAAGCACTATGTACATGCTTTAGCCGTGAAAAGGGCTTGCCGGCTTCGTATCACCTTTCCGTCTGTCCTACTCTCCCGGCAAGCACTACTTTCCCGGCGTCTGCTGTAATTTAAAAAAAAACTACGTTAAAGGTTTTTCCAGAGCTAAGCTATGATTCATCTGGTGCCTCATTCAACACGGCGCACATCCCTACTTAAATGTCATCTGACCAGTTGCGATGGCCGGGCTTGGCAAACGTCAGTAACGCTTCCAGATACGCGGGGAATGGTCGCGACTAGTTACTGGAACTCTTAGCTATGAAGGCTAATATATGATTCCCTTGGCTTTTGTTCACTATGATTTTGATTCCCTTGAATTTTTATCAATAGGCACATAGTGTTTATATCTGCAATAGGTACATAGTGTTTAGTAAAAAGAAAACTACATGAATGCCTGCATGTGTTGACTTATTAGTTGTTCTTATAATAATTTTAGTTTCGGCAGAATCGACAAGAAACATACTTTTTTCTTATTCCTCTGGTTCTAATTCCCTTGGCTTTCGAACAAGGGAATAACAGTTTTCTTGCGTTTTCATGAAAAGAAAATAAATTTCCCTTTAATTCGCGCTGCAGATGACTGAATCATTGTTTTAGAATTTTATGCCATTTAGGTACAGCAGGTCTCAAATAATTTTGAGCTGAATTCAAGAGAAGATGCTTATGCCCAGCATTTTTTTCTACGACGGTGGTTCGATTATTAAGAAAATTGCGAATTAATGCGAATAAAACACTTATTTTTTGTTTTCTTACATTTTGTAAAACTTTTTATTTATTTAAGAAAAACTGATCTGAATATATCATTCCCCTGTATTTACTTTTTAGGGTTCCGTAGCCAAATGGCACAAAACGGAACCCTTATAGATTCGTCATGTCTGTCTGTCCGTCCGTCTGTCCGTCCGTATGTCACAGCCATTTTTTCCGAAACTATAAGAGCTATACTGTTGAAACTTGGTAGGTATATGTATTCTGTGAACCGCATCAAGATTTTGATGCAAAAATAAAAAAATAATAATAAATATGAGAAATAATAAATCCGGCCGCAATTTTATTTTTTGCCCACTTGGTCGAACTTCTCATTTAATAACTAAGCATCGGGAATATGAGATAGCCTCTAATAAACTAATTCATCTTCTTTACAACGCCATCTAAAAATGTTAAAGAAAGCATCAAGTCATAATCAACAATTATTATTACTTGTCCTTCTGATTTATACATTGCCATCTAATTTACTAACTCAGCCACGGAATTTGCAACTCATCATCATTTTTCGTTTTACAGCTTCAAAACAAGCTCCTCAAAAATTATATATTCGAGCTTCAATAGACAGCATCATATATTATAACTTAACATCTAAAATAATACTTCATATTCTTTTATCATGAAAATAGCAACTGTAGGAACGATTTGGCGCGAGTGCGCGCCATGACAGCCACGGCCATTTGCACCAATCAGAGAGCGCCATTCGATTCTTGTAACGACCGACCCGCCCGTGTTTGTTTATTGTCATTCGTTCGTTCATATTGCAATAGGTTCATCTGCGTTCTCTCTAATCTAGTTCTAAGGCAGGTCCGACATGGCTTCGGTTAGGTACGACGACGAGCGAAGCGAGGAGGAGTGTTAGGTTCAACTTCGTCCCAAAAAAAAATAAAAAAAAAATAATAATAAAAAACAAAAAATTAACATTACATATTTCATAACGGTACGTAACCCATGAATCTAGTTCTAAGGCAGGTCCGACTTGGCTTAGGTTAGGTACGACGACGAGCGAAGCGAGGAGGAGTGTTAGGTTGAACTGCGACCCTAACCTAAAATGTATAGTTAATATGTAATAATAGTGGCTTTAATATACTATTTGATGACAATTTTAGGTAAATTTTACGATCGATTAATGTAGGATGACTTACATTTTAAACATACTAAGTTATTAAATTAGACGCTAATAGAGTTACTATTTTGGTGTCATATAATAATATTTTAGAAGTTTGCTATTTGAATGCATGCCTCAAATTTAGATGCTAAAAAATAATCACCATGCTAAGTTACAATTACAGTGGCTTAAAAAGAAGATAACTAGTGGCTGAGATATTATTATTCAGACGCGCGTTGGTTGTGGCTGACTTAGTAATTTAGAAGGTAACTTATATTTTCTGAGGCGAATAATGCTATTACAAAGAAGCCTGTTTAAATAGTACCCAATAAATATTGGGGGCTCCCCATACTTAGAACTGAAACTCAATTTTTTTATTTTCATCAAATATATACGTGTGGGGTATCTATGGATAGGTCTTCAAAAATGATATCGATGTGTTTAAAATATTTTTTTTCTAAACCGAATAGTTTGCGTGACAGACGCTTCCAAAGTGGAAAAAATTTGGTCCCCCCCCCCCCTCTAACTTCTAAAGAAAATGAAAAATCTAAAAAAGCATATGATGTACATTACTATAAAAAACTACCAACGAAAATTGTTTTGAACGAGATCTAGTAAGTAGTTTTTTTTATATTTTAATACCTAACTTTGCACCTAATTTATATGGGGCGCTATTCATACCAGGGGCAAACTTAACTTAACCACTTAGGGATGGAAAGTGTTTGTACGGAACCCTCGGTGCGCGAGTCCGACTCGCACTTGGCCGGTTTTTTTATGATTCCTTTGGCATTTTTCTTATTCCCACATCTTTTCTTATTCCCCTGGCAGCGAAAACATAAAGTGCTATGTGCAAATTGACCAAAAGTGGTGCCTATTTTGATAAATCTGCGTAAAATTAAATACAATTTCATATTTTCTAGCAAATAGGTAAAAAAATATAAAAATAAAAATCGC
The DNA here is from genome assembly GCA_947623375.1 of Apotomis capreana. NCBI lineage: Eukaryota > Metazoa > Arthropoda > Insecta > Lepidoptera > Tortricidae > Apotomis > Apotomis capreana. The sequence continues at coordinate 13,768,087 of OX392521.1, forward strand.
CAAGGGAATCACATGAAGAATTCGATTCTCGAGAATGACCCCCTACCGTACTATGAAAAGTCCGAAGCTCAGTAATTACCCAGTATACTAACCACAACAAAATGGCAGTGTCAACTTGAGTTTCAACTGGTTTCTATTTCACCGACTGCAAACATAAAGTTGTCGTGATATACCGTTTAAAATATTTGCTGCATAGCTTAAACGATTACAATTTAGTAGGTATTTATGTTTGTTTAGTGTCAGAGGTCACGGATGAAATAGTAGGTAATAATTGTTTTAGTAAGCTAAATTTTTTTTTCCGGTTTCCGCGACTGTCACACATTTAAATAAAACAATATAAACGGATTATATCGCGTATATTAATTATTTGAGCCTCCCTGACGTTTCAGTACCTTTACAGATACCGTTGTCAAAGGTTGACTGAGAAAAACATAATTTTTATCTGTCAAAGTTACATTTGTGCAAACTACCCATTTTATAAATATTAATTTCAAAAATAATTAATATACGCGATATAATCAGTTTTAATTGTTTTATTTAAAAGCTAAATTTTGTTCTATAATTGTTTTGCCAATTTTTATGCCAAGGACAGCAAATAACAAAGGCTTAATTACTTTTTATTAAATATCAAAAAAAATATTGAAAATATTTTTTCTATGAAGGTCAATATTTGTATTGACTTGGAGCGTTAGCCGTAATAAGGCCATCTGTTGGAATATATTTATTTGTCCTTTTATTTATTGTTTACCCGACTACGAGGACGAAGTTGCCACCTTCCAGTGTTTTATAAATAAACCCGCCCCGGCTTCGCACGAGTGCAATGCTGTTACTAAATGAAAAGTATTTCTCTACTATAAATTATGCATGTAACATACATATAAACCTTCCTCTTGAATCACTCTATCTATAAAAAACCGCATCAAAATCCGTTGCGTAGTTTTAAAGATCTTAGCATACATAGGGACAGACAGACAGCAGGAAGCGACTTTTGTTTTATACAACGTATTAATTAACACCATAATAATTTTAACTTGTAGCTTGTAGTTTAATATTGCAAGTCTGTTTTCAACTGTAAGATTGAATTTAAGTTGATTTAAGTAAGTACTTATATCTGCGGGTACGAGAAGCAAAAACAGAAAAAGCGCAGGTTGGAGGAGGCCTAGAAGGGGCTATGCCCTAAAAATTTTATATAGATTTTTTTTTTTGTATTTATTTTTAAGTCATGGAAAAAGAGGCTATATTATTGTTACGGACAGCCCTGCAGAACGTCTAATTTTAAGAAAATAAATAAATAAATAATTCGATTATATTAGATATAAGATTTTCGCCCGTACAAGTGGCAAACTTATTAAAATATGTGTAAAATCACTTATCATACCGAGCTCCCGTCATGTCTTAATAAAGACCATGTAAAGACTAAGAATCAAAACAAAGATGATTCATAGAAACTTTCCATCCGAAAGACGAAAACAGATGAGTCATCTCTGTTTACATTAGATGCAAAATTTAGGGAAAAATTTTAGATTAATTTAAAATCTTTGTAGAATCATTTATTATGTTTAATAAAGTAAATTCATTTAATTTGTCCTGGCCGCAACCGCCTGAGAGCACCACAACGCCGAAAATAAGCGAACGCGCAGCGCGCAGCGCCATAAGAGAGATAAGGCAGGTGTACGAGTATATCTCGGACGGTGCGAGCGAGACGGCCTCTTACCGGGGACAAAGAATCGTTAGGTATTTTCGCATCTCACAGTCTGACGGGAGCTCCCACGACGTAAACATATATTGAATATTGTAAACTCAAACAGCGTCAATCCATAGACTAAGTTAGTTTTAAGCTAAGTCATGTATAACTATGGTAAATTAATATAGAAAGATAGGGCGGGCGTCCCCCTGATCCTAGAGTCGGATCAAATAAAAGGACGACCATTTTTGTATAGAATCACTTCTCCACCTTGCTTCCGAGCGTAAACCATCTTAGTATTCAGTAGCGTAGTACCATCGGTCCGCGAATTTAGTTTATCAGTGTGTTAGCGTAGTACCATCGGTCCGCGATTAGTATTGTAAATTCAGTAGACAGAGACTATATTAGTTAAGTGTTAATTTAAGTGTTTCCGATCCGTTGTTGTTTTTGTTAATTTTGTGTAAATATATATCGTTGATTTTTAGTTTGCGTTTTCGTTTCGTCCGTTTCGTTTACCTTAGCCTACAGTTCGCTTCGCTCCTTACTCATCGCTGAGTTTCGGAGTGCCGGTGTAGTCGATAGCCGACGGACGCGGTTGTCCTCTACAATTATATTAAATAAATATCGGACAACCTCACACAAATCAATCTAGTTAGTCCCACAGTAAGCTCTAGTAGACTTGTGTTATGGACACTAGACGACGATAAACATACTTATATAGATATAATACATACTTGAATACAAATAACATTCATGACCCAGGCACAAATATTCGTGTTCATCACACAAATATTTGCCCATGCCGGGATTCGAACCCGGGACCTTCGTCTCAGTAGGCAGTTGCTTAACCACTGCGCCAACCGCGTCTTCAAAAAAATATTACTAGAGGGTGCCCGCATCTTCGTACGCGGATTTATTATACCGTATAGTCGGGTAAAGAGTATTCTATACCCATCTTTAGATGCCCAGCTATCCCTGTGCCAAAATTGGTTAAAATCCGTCCAGCCGTTTCGGCGTGATGCGAGGACAAAGGAAATTATGACCAACAGATGGTGCCAGACTGGCCTGGCGCCGCGCGCCCGTACAAAACAAATGACAATCCTGCATCACGCTGTTAAGATATTTCCTGAAATCATGACCCCCTCTAAATAGAGAACTGATTTTAAATCTAGAATTTTATTAATTATATATTATTATTCCCTTTTTTCGTTTTTATACTTAGGCTAGGTTCTTTTTACAATATATTTAGATAAAACGTAAAATATAAAAAATACATTACAAATATAAACACATTCTAAAAAAAACCTAACCTAGGATGCCGCCGGCAGCGGGGCAGGGCCCAGGCTACCGGTGGTTAGGGCTGCAGAGAGAGGAACCTCCTGACGATGCGCGCCGTGTCCAGGAGTACCGCCTTCTGTATCTGACCCTTGATCCAGCCATCTAGCGAGAGTCTCTTTTGATGTTTGTCGAGACTCTTCGCTATAAGACCGTTCGCCGAAACGACTATCGGGACAATGATCGTCGAGTCAACATCCCACATGGCGGTTACCTCGTGAGCCAAGTCAAGGTACTTGCTGAGTTTGTCCTTCTCGGCCTTCACGAGGTTCTCGTCATGGGGGATGGTGATGTCGACGAGCACTGCCTGGCGCTTGGATCGATCTACCAACCAGGCTTATTGGCTATATTATTATTATTATTATGTCGCACCCGCTCACGGGACAATAGTGTCCCGGACCTTTGGGAGGCGCGGAGCCAAAGCCAACGCGTAGAGGCTCTTTCGACAATTTAATGGAATGTAAGGTAATACTTTTCTGAAAATCGCAATAAAATCGGTTCAGCCAAACGCGAAATAATCGCGGACGAACATTTATACTTACATACATTCATACAAACATATATACTTACAGGTCAAACTGAGAGCCTCCTTTTTTGAACTCGGTTAATAATTTAGATCCACCCAAATACGAGAGATAGTTGGGCTGTCCGTGTGTAGCCCTTTTAAAGGTTAAAGGTCAAAAGGTTACAAGTTGCGTGCGAGTGTAATTATTGGTTATCTTTATCTCTATTTCATCTTCACATCGACTCCTACGCAACTATTTAAGTGTACGGCACCATTTGACTCTTGAAGGGCATGACGTCAGTATCCAATTGAGATTTAGTTTCTATGTAAGTTATGAAACTTTCTGATCAATGGACAATATTTCATATTTTTAATAACTAACTAGTTATTTTGGCTCCGTGGTCCAAACAGGATCTTAGCCTACGAAACGAGAGCACGCCACTTGTCCCGATCCTGAGCAGTTTCTCGCCAGTTTTCGGTTTGAAGCTTACGCAGATTCACCTCCACCACGTCTCCCCAGCGGTACCAGGGACGAGCAACCGGTCTTCGACCCGTTGGTCGCCCCCAGTATGCTCTTTTTGTCGCGCGCTCCTCTTCCATTTTTCGTAGGTGACCGAGCCAACGAAGTCTATGGGACTTTGTCTCTCCGATAATGTACATCTAAGTAGTACTTATCTCTGTAGAACACAATGTCTCCTATGTCCCGAGGTGGGCGTAAACAGCTGCGACACAGTTTATACTAAGTAATGCAGCTGCTTACGAACAAATTGTTTACAGTATTCATGTATTATGCTTAATAAATAATCTTTAATCTAATCTTTAATGTTCGGCTCGGCCACCAGCTCCTCAATCTCGGCGTTGGTACGGATCCACCACGTACGCTCATTCCTCTTGGTAGGTTCCAGGATCTTCCGAAGCACTTTGCGTTCCGCCACCAGGAGCTGACCTTCCTCTTTAAGGGTCAGTGTCCAAGCTTCACAGCCATACATGAGGATGGGTCTTATGACAGTTTTATATAATACTACCTTATTATTACTTGTCTGCATTCCGCTTACAAAGACACTTAAGTCTCCTTATCCATTCAAAAATGCTGATTGTTTTAGATTTTTTCACTACTATGAAACAATATGTTTCTTAACATATTCCCAATGTTACTACTTAGAACATTGCTATTGCGATTTATTGGTATACTAGCGAACCGCCGCGCACGCATGGGTGCAATGCTGATAAATTATGCATGTATTACACATATAAACCTTCCGCTTGAATCACTCTATCCATTTAAAAAAACCGTTTTAAAGATCTTAGCATACATAGGGACAAACAGACAGACAGACAGCAGAGCGACTTTGTTTAATACTATATTAGTGATATTGACCAAATTCACGCAGCAAACTTGTGTTTTCAATTTATTTTCGACTGCCCGCAATAAAAGCATGAAATAGTAGTGTTACTTTCGAGAACACAGGGAAAAGTATTATTCACTTTAAAAAGTTGGTTGAAATTATAAATACTCGTAAGTATTTTTGTCATAATATGAAAGAAATACAATTTTGAAAGGAATGATCGCTGTTTTCATATTCTTCCTGAGATTACTAATTATATTATAATTAATTTATTAAAATTTACTAATTCTAAAATGTAGTAACTCCAAAACTATGACACAACGTATGCATGTTACTTTAGTCTGGTGTCTAATAAAAAAAACGAATGGCGTTGAGTTTGACATTATTGGCAGCTAATTTTTTTCGCGGATATGTTGAAAACTAGAACTATATGCAGGCATTGTTGTCTTATTTCGCTTATTCTATGAATTTTCTTATAAGTACTTTACATCCAGAAAAATAAATTAAAATATTTTTTTAGGGCAGGACGCAATTCTCTTTGGACCTCTATATTAGTTTCCACCTGTTATAAATATTAAAGGTTCCCCTTCTTTCTTTGTTCCATGACATTTCAAATTTGAAATCTAGTTCTAATTTTAGTTCTTTAGTTTCATGTTTTACTTAAGGTTTTATTTTAATTATTTTTTCTACTGTTTCTTATCATTTATCATTATAATATAACTTAAATTAACATTCTGTTGTTGCTTACTATCCAATATATTATATTGCTGACATAGTGTTCTTTGTATAATTATTTTGTATATTGTGAATTATTATTATTTCAAATTTAAATGATAAGTGAATCATAGTTGATAACACGAGTATAATGAAACCAAGTGTGTTTAATATATGAAGTTTTTCTTATTTATGAATACTACATGGCATGGCGTAGTCGGTAGGATAGAGCGAGGTTTACTGAGGTGTATTTTCGAAAGGGCGTATTTCTGTACGAGTTTCATAGAGAAATAAGCCACTTTGAAAATACACTCCTGTCTCTTTTCAAAAGTGCTTATTTTGAAACTATTTTGGCTTTATATTAAAACGCGTTCCGCGGCAGCGGTCGGCGAAGCGCCAGTACTGAACTGCTACTACACCCGCTCTTTCTTGATTTTAGGAATTCAGATAATTAACTAACAGAACTTTTAATTTCAGGCAATAGCAGTATACCCAGAAATAGTATAATGAATGATCATTTAAGACATACTCGTATTTTGGATTATTGATTTAATTTTTTAGGTTACAAGATGATAATATTGATATTAAATAATAAATAAATAAATAATAAGGGACAATATTACACAAATCGACCTAGTTTCAAAATGAGCAACTTCCATTGATAATTTTTGTTTCAAAAACTACTCTAAAGTGACAAAATTCACGCGGAAAATTAGTTTTTTCAATTTATTTTTGACTGCACTGCACTGCACGCAATGAAAGCATGAAAAAGCTATATTACTACTTAGAACTCGGGGAAAAGCATTATCACTTCAAAAAGTTGGTTGAAATTATCAATATATTTGTCGTAATATGAAAAAAATAAATTAAAAAAGGAATAAGGCCTCTTTAAATGGTGATCAATTTTGGAGAACGTTTACTTTTTTTGGGTTAAAAAATAGGATAGCAACTTGCGATATTTATGGTTATAATTTTAAATGAAATTGATGTTCTAAATTTGGTGCTCATTTACCTTTTTTGATGATATAAAGTGATTTTTTTGCCAATAAATTTTACTCAATCTGGTGATCAGTTATAACACTTTTTTTTTAGGGTTCCGTACCCAAAGGGTAAAAACGGGACCCTATTACTGAGACTTTGCTGTCCGTCCGTCCGTCCGTCTGTCACCAGGCTATATCTAAAGAACAGTGATAGCTAGACAGTTGAAATTTTCACAGACGATGTATTTCTATTGCCGCTATAACAACAAATACTTACTAAAAATAAAATAATATAAATATTTAAGGGGGGCTCCCATACAACAAACGGGTTGTTTGCGTTAACTTTGCACCTCATTAGTATGGGGCGCTATACATACCAGGTGCAAACTTAACTTAACCACTTAAGGATGAAAAGTGTTTGTACGGAACCCTCGGTGCGCGAGTCCGACTCGCACTTGCCCAATTTTTTTATTAATTCGGTGATCACTTTTGGTACTCATTTACTATTTTTGATAGTAAAAGTGATTTTTATGCTGTTACATTTTACTATATCAGGTGATCCATTGAACACAAGCCTAAATCAATTAAACGTAATGTGCTAACAGATCAAATTATTATCATTATGATTATTGTTATTACGTTTTTTTTTTATTTGGTTTTAATTTTTTTAGCTATATGCCAATTTTACTGTGGCATTTTCGTTAGTGAACTATGGCATTTCCAAATCTGCGATTATACTGCTGGGACTAGTCTGGTGATTCATGAATTAATTTCAATAAATAAAAATTTCCTAGACAACTTTTTTCTCTGTTTAATTAGGGTTCCATCGGTTTAAATTAGAGCCGCCATCCGTCTGGGTTTCCCCGGATTCGTTAGTTTGAAGGCCGTCCGAGGGGGTTTTAAACAAGTGTCCGGGGAAAACCCGGACACCGTTTATGTGAAAATAAAGCGATAGTTTTTTTAATAATATTATTTTTGGACTTGTCGGGGAAATAACGCCAAAAGCCCGAGTTTTTTTTTAATCTTTTTCAAGGTTCTGCGACTTTTTTAATTGACCTGGCGAGCGAAGTGATTCCTTTTCAGCTTGGTCCAGAATTGTTTCGTTTGGATGTTAGGATATCCACGTGCTTTCCCGATGTTGTCGTCTGAAGGCCACATTTATTAGTATGCGATTCTACAGATTTGTTTGCCGACTTCACAAAGAAAGGTTCTCAGTTTGACCTGTAAGTATGTATGTATGAATGTTTTTGATGTTTTCCTTTTTCAGAAACATATTTGTTACGCTTAGGAGAAGATTTTGGTATTTCAACCGACTTCAAAAAAGGTGATTCTCAGTTTGACCCGTATGTAGGTATGCATGTTTATTTGCGATTATAAAGATGTTTATGAACAACTTTATAATCTTGCAGCACCTAATCTTGAACAAAGCCATCATGGAGGTGGGGATAATTCAAACGAGATGCAAGGAGACAAGATCTCACCGATCATCCCATTATACCTAATGTATTTTATTTGAATCACTAAAAAGTAGAGATGCACCGAATATTCGGTTACTATCCGGTATCCGGCCTATCCGGCCCTTATTTTAATATCCGGCCGGATACCGGATATCACCGTGCTATCCGGCCGGATACCGGATAGCATACTTGCTCGATTTTGGGGTAAAACTGGAATGAACTGCACTAACTAGGTACTACAATTTGCACGTGTACTATTGAACGAAGTTACTTCGTAATGACATAATAAAACCCGTTTCGAACCTAGAAATGTGTCCACGCGAACGTTCACTACGAAACTGGACAAAACCTGCGCGACGCGCACCTGTAAAACTCAAAATGTAGGTATAGTTCCGCCGGCCGAACATCCGGCGGCCGGATACCGAATATTCGGCCGGTGGTTTCGCCGAATATCCGGTATCCGGTATCCGGCCAAACAACTATACGTTGCATCTCTACTAAAAAGCATAAATAGAACCAACTTCAAAATAAACTGAAAAGCCAAAAATAACCCGTCCATATACAGATTACATTTGAAGTCAGTGCCAAACCACTTAATATTACTATGAAAACAGATGCCACGCATGAAGCCTTTAATGATTACTATTTCTTTCGAGCAAGCGGTTTGAATATTTTTCCCATAAAGAAGTTTACGTGAGGTTTGGCACCGACTTCAAAAGGTGATTCAAATGTAATTTATATATTTGTAAAAATAAAAGATGTAAACTTTATTTGTTATTTACGTACCTAAGCTGTAAGACATGCTGAAACATTTTTTTACATAACATATAAGTAATCATTTTGTTACGGAACCCCCGACTCGTAAGTGCAACTCGCACTTTACCGATTCACTGTGCATTTTTTGAGCTATATTATAATCTTTTACAAATTCGTACCGTTCATTTTTGTATTCTAACAGCGCGCAGGCGCGGATCATTATATTATTAAGAAAAATACAAGTATTTATAATTGTGCATAGTTTTAACATGTTAAGGATTGTATTGGCATTGGCATGCTTAGGTGAGTTTAGTGAAGTTTTTATAATCTTTTGTTTTTTATTCACAACAAATGTATTTAATGAATAAATAATTAAGTTACAACAAATTGATAAAAAAAATCCCCATTACATAATCGGCAGGTTCTTTAAGTTATAATTAGCTGATTAGGAGTTTGTGTAAGTGCTAATTGATAAATGCTAGCCTTTTTACCCGACCATGGCGAAGCAAAAAAAGAGGGTTATTATTTTTGACCGGTGTAAGTATGTTCTTTCCTTGAACGCCAAGCGGTTAATCAAGTATAATAAGACACTTTTAATAATGTAAAGTATGAATATATAATTGAATTAATGTTGATAATTAAATAATAATTATTATATGCATATATTGTATTGTAGTATTTTTAGTATGATTCGAGTGCGGAAAGTAGGTGATTTTCTACGCGTGTGCATATGCGCCAGGAGTCGAAAATCATTTTTCGCACATGCATTCATTTCCGACTTTTCATATATCGATATCTTAGAGCACAATCGTACTAACTTCTCGGAAAAGTAGTTGCGATTAGGACTTTTGTGCACAAGTCTATGTGGTTTATTCATTGGCAAGGTTGATTAGTACGATTGTGAACTAAAGGTATCGATATACGAAAGCGATTTTTCCTGAATCAAAAGCGTTGTTTTGATGTTATAGATGATTTGTTACACTATATAATTAGCTTAGGACAGGGTTCTATGATATACAAAATAAAACATAATTCCCCTGTAGAAAGTGGCTATGGGAATACGATACGATAATAAGATACGGAATAATAATGCTTTTGGACAAATATAGCTTTAGAGTTTGTGCGAGGAAATAAAAAATACTCAAATACGAGTATTTACAATTACTTTTGCATTGTAAATAAAGTATAAAAAGAAAAGTAAAAAGCACTAGTGAGCAAATGTGGTACTTTCCGCACTGTTTTTGGCTGCTTGGAAAACACGCTTTTGCAGCAATTGTATTGAAAATAGATGGGCCATACATTTCGCGCCTCACGTGACAAATACTACTTGTCACTTTCATTCAATACCGTGGGAGATAGCTAGGGTGATGCTCAGTCGCGCGACAAGCAAAGTTCCGGCATGTTATGCTAGCCCTGCAAACTCTAGCACAACTTTTACACGCGACTCTTTCTCGCGCTAGATATTCTACCTATCCCTTTCTGTACAGTATCGTGAGAAAGTGACAGGTGATGCTATGTCGCACGACATCAGTCACGAACCATAGACGGGCTGCTTTTGTGTTAGAGGGGCCGCGGTCAATGAAATGTCAGTTGCCATCTTAGCCTTGAGCGCCAGACATCTTTAATCCTTCTCTTTTTCCTCATATCTTACCTGTTATAGATTAAAAATAAATATGAGATATTCATATTCAAATTAGTATTTGACGGTGTACAGCTTTGAACGTGAAGTTACAAACATAGAAACACACTTAAACATTTTCCTCTATATATTACTAGCTCCGCGGTGCTACCCGCTCATCCCACGGGAACACTACATTTTCTCGGGATAAAAAGTAGCCTATGTATTAATCCAGAGTGTTAGCTTTTAGCTACCGACGTAACAAAATTTGCCAAAATCGGTCCAGCCGTTTGAGCGTGAAGAAGTAACAAACATACAAACAAACTCACAAACTTTCGCCTTTATAATATATACTAGCGACCCGCCTCGGCTTTCTACGGGTGCCATGCTGATAGATTATGCATGTATCATACACATATATACATTCCTCTTGAATCACTCTACCTATTAAAAAACACCGCATCAAAATCCGTTGCGCAGTTTTAAAGATCTACGCATACCTACATAGGGACAGACAGAAGGAAGCGACTTTGTTTTTTACTATAAATATAAATAAATATAAATATCAGACAACCTCACACAAATCGGTCTAGTCCCAAATTAAGCTCAAGAAGGCTTGTGTTATGGGTACTAAACGACGATATATACATACTTATATAGATAAATATATACTTAAATACATAGAACAACCATGACCCAAGCACAAATATTCGAGTTCATCACACAAATATTTGCCCTGGCCGGGATTCGAACCCGGGACCGCCGGCTCAGTAGGCAATTGCTTACAAACCCCATTAATTATGATCATTAGCTGAAATACGTATACATAGGCCATTCCTGTACCTAATTTGCTTATAAACATTACCGTCTATCCGTTGTCGCGTAAAGCAAATTAAATTCAAATATACAAGTCGTGAGTCAGCTGTTCAGATGTAGTACCGAATTACTTTTGCTGGTGTTGAAATTCGTTAATTAAAAAAATCTCTTATAAAACAGTTCGAACAGTAGACTATCACCACGTCCGCCAGCAAAGTTAAATTTGTCAATAATTATGATGAGTATTGAGTTCAGAATTAAAATGTTGTAAGATACATGAACTTGATACATCGTTTCTGCTTTAACAAACTGAAGATTTGTGATGCCAAGGTGGACAACAACACATCAGAAGCTCATTTGAATGTATTAGTTCTTCGATAATGTTACGTCGTAAATCATTTTCTTATTAATTTATTATAAGCTGCATTTGGGCGGCCACTTCTTCCGCGTATAGAAAATAACAAAACTAACGTGTAAAAAATAAAATAATTTCTACGACTGTTGTACAGGCAGTTATTATTTTTTGAAACAGTGATAGTGCGAATTGAATCGAATCCTCTGTGTTTCAGATCCGCCAAAATTTCTTTCGTATTTTTGGATGCTCGAATGTTCTGATTTCCGTTTTCGACTACAGGCGACATTCCTCAACCGATCTCATAAAGTTTTGTGAGTAGGTTCGATAAATATATACTCCGTATACAACACCTAGTTAAGTTCATATTACTGTAATACTTAAATACTTAATCCTTTCTGAAAAAAATACTGACTGTTGAGTTTCTTTCGGCGTTTTTTCTCAACAGTGGTCTCATCTTGTGAAATGCCGGTAGACTCTGACATATAAAAGTGCCCTTGTGGCCTACTTGCAGAATATAGTTCATTATTTCATTATTATTTTTTTATATTGATTCAATTTTTCTAAATTTTTCAAAATAGATGTATAGGTGGACACCGAAATACATTACAAATTTCAGTAATTTCGAAACAAACTAGCGAGATCTAACGCCTCACAGAGCTCGTTATATTTGCAGCGAGTCTGTTGTGTATCATCATCATCATTATCATCCAATCCTAGCCGATTTCGGCCACGGTGACTGGACATACTAGCTAGTCAGAGCGTCGTTCGTGTGCTCTCAGGTGACTGACATAGCCAATTTTTGTTGCAAATTTACGGCCACCATCTGTCACTCTCGCACTCGCTTAGTTACACGTCAAAATGTGACACATACTTTTACATACGTATAATCACGCCTTTTATCCAACGGGGTAGGCACTCAGGCAGAGACCACATCTTTCCTCCTGCTACGGTCCTGACCTGACATACATCTTTCGCTTCATCAACATTCATTAATCTTCTCGTGCATGCTTGCGGTTTAGAGTACTCTAGACTTACCCTTTTTTCAGAACGTCCCCAATCTGATCAAGAAACGTTCGTCGAAGCCTTCCTTTTCCAGATACTTTTAACACTTCGTTATCGCCTGATAAACGCAGCCAACGCAACAGGAAACACCGGAACACGAGAAGGGATACCTCGCCATCTCAATCATCGGACATCACTGTCAGCATCGAACTTTATAGCCATATCAATCACTGCAATAAAAACGCTGCTTAGTAATCATCTGATAACTGATTTTTAGATCTTTGATAAAATGGAGCCATCAAAGGCCCCAGATCGTGCCTAGACGAAATTGTGATATGTGTATATATATTTATTTTTTCAGGTGCTTTCGGATATCAAACATGTTCCGGAGATACAATACATCCAGACGATTGGAAAAGAAGAGGATTTTACAGACCGCGACGGAACTACCCCAACCAGAATCAAAATGACAACTCATTTCAGTCAACCCACAATTTCCAGAGCCCAAGTGCCCTTAGCTATAAACTCGACCAAATTTCCACAAGAACCTTTAACCAGAATCCTGAAAGACAAAACCAGTTTGGAATAAATTATAATCAGAATTCTAAGGCACAGAGCTTCTTTGGGAATAACAATCAACCTCAAAACACATTTGGATCCGGAAGTCAGAATTTTAAAACTCTAGGACCATCAATAGCCTCTTTTCCGCATTCTACCGAAACAAGTTATCGGACACAAAATCAGCATTCTTTTTCGTTTACTAACACTCAAGATACCCAAAATGAATTCGGAAGAAACAGTCAAAATTCATTCAAAACGGGATATTCCCAGATTTCTTCAAGGCAGAATTCAAGAATCAGTCAGAATTCTTTTGCATCCAGTTCCAGTCAAAAGCCATTTGGAAATAACAACGGTCAGAAAGCATTTGTGTCAAGTTTCGGTGCGCCACAGAATTCTCAAAAACTAAACAGATTTGATAGCACTTACAACTACAAGACCGAAAATACGTTTGGAAACATTGGCCATAGTCAAAGTTATTTTGGAAATAGTTTCCAAAGTCAGAATGCATTCCCAATAAAGAATGCAACACCTAGCCGCTCATTCTCCAACTTTGGATCGAACTCTGCATTCTTCAAGGACGAGAACTACAGTGCTCCGAACTATCTACCACCAAAACGCTTCACGGCACCTGAATATTTACCACCAGAGAAAACAAGGACCACAACTGCAAAATTCATAACTACATCAACAGCTAGAAGGCCAACAACAACAACAGGACGGACAATCTATACCACAACTAGGCAACCTTCTACTACAACAACAACTAGAAGGCCAACAACAGGACGAATAATCTATACCACAACTAGGCAACCTTCTACTACAACAACGACTAGAAAGCCAACAACAGGACTAACAATCTATACCACAACTAGGCAACCTTCTACTACAACAACAACTAGAAGGCCAACAACAACTAGAAGGCCAACAACAACTAGAAGGCCAACAACAACAGGACGAACAATCTATACCACAACTAGGCAACCTTCTACTACAACAACAACTAGAAAGCCAACAACAGGACGAACAATCTATACCACAACTAGGCAACCTTCTACTACAACTAGACGGCCCTCCACCACACCTACTACTGAACGACCTTACTTCACCATAACTACAACGAAACGACCGTTGTTCACCACAACCACAACTAAACGAACTTTTTTCCCCACAAGTGTAGTTAAACCTGCAGGACCAATGGTTAAAGTGGTCCCTATGGAGGACGAAGATTTACCTCCTACCACAACTAGTATATCTATCGTTGCTCCGGCGAGCGCAATGCCAGTCCCTATAGAAGACGAAGATTTACCTCCTACCACAACTAGTATATCTATCGTTGCTCCGGCGAGCGCAATGCCAGTCCCTATAGAGGACGAAGATATCGCTTCTCCGGCGAGCGCAATGCCAGTGCCATCTGAACCGGTGGATAGTGGTGAAATCGACGGAATTTTTAGTTCTACTACTACAAAAAAAACTGATATCACTACACCATCTAAAACTACTTTAACTACTCCACCAACAACCACAAGTTCTATGACTTCTCCGACTACAACTACGCCTACTACAACTACGACTACTCCATCTACAACTACGACTACTCCATCTACAACTACGACTACTCCATCTACAACTACGACTACGCCATTGACTACTACGACTACTCCATCTACAACTACGACTACTCCATCTACAACTACAACTACGCCATTGACTACTACGACTACTCCATCTACAACTACAAATACTCCTTCCACAACTACGACTACCCCATCTACAACTACGACTACGCCATTGACAACTAAGACTGCCCCATCTACAACTACGACTACTCCTTCCACAACTACGACTACCCCATCTATAACTACGACCACCCCATTTACAACTACTACTACCCTATCTACAACTACTACTACTCCATCTACATCTACAACAACACCATCAACAACCACTACTCTTTTGACTACCACTCCTTCAACAACCCCCAATCTGAACCGTAATCTAGAAGTCACCACGACACCAAAAACTGAGACCACAAGCTACAAAGCTCCTCTTTACCTGCCACCCACAGAACGGGCTGATTTTCCGGAGTCGGTAGCACCGGCTAACGCCGATGAAGTCCTTCCAGAACCTGAATGTGACCCTCTCGACCCAAGCACCTACCCTTACGGCATTGACCAAAGAAGCTTAGGTAGTAACCCATGTGAACCACCCACAACAACCACAACCATCAAACCTCCGTTTAGAGGGCCTTTGTACCTGCCGCCAGAACCGAAGATAAGAGTCGGAAGGTCGTCGAACAGCACATTGAAGCTGGCAGACTTGAAGGGGACGCCGCGACCAGTTTGGTATGCTGGCATTTACATGAAGAGCACGAATCCATATAGGCCGATTTGTGGAGGATCCATCATTCGCGAAGACATCGTCATATCAGGTTAGTCTTTTTTATTTTAAGATCAATCTATTCAGGTCATGCCTCAGAAAGGCTATCTCTAAGCCTAAACAACTTCAACAAGTTCAGTACAACTGTCATCATTCCCTAGTGTTTGACTGGATCTACGAGTATATAGGAGTCCCTAAAACTATTTCGGTTTTAGCCAGGGTTGACACTGCTAAAAACTGAATCTTGAATGTCAGTGTCAATGTGTGCGTGTAAGACGCACATGGCTGCCTCAGATGCATTGCAACAACTAGTTGGTATTTTAGTTCCACATAAATATGAGAACAATAAAAAAACACAAAAATAAACTAATATGAGATAATAAGATAGAAAATTATTATCACAACCACACAACTCAACAGTAGTGGTTATGATGATTGTGGTGATGATGGTGATTTTGTGGTCGTCGTCACTATCACCATCACCACTGGCATCGTCATCACAATCATCATCATCATTCATCACCACCATGACCATCACTACCAAAATCAACACCGCCATCATCAAAATGCGTTACCCGGTGGAAACTTTGATCTTTGCATCAATGGTTTAATATAAACATTGTGGTGGGTACCCACAATAAAAAAAAGACATTATATAAATAAATAAATAAATAAATATACTGAACTATTTCCAGCCGCCCACTGCTTCTGGGTCGATTCCATCGGCCTGCAACGCGCAGGGCTGTTCGCGGTGGCAGCCCGCAAAATATACAAACCCTGGAATGATTCTATGGATAAAAGAGCACAAAAATCTGACGTGAGTATTTATTTATATAATCTTTATTGCACAAAAGAAACCTTATCGTACAAAAGGCGGACTTAATGCCATGACGCATTCTCTACCAGTCAACCTTAGGGCAAAGCGGAAAAATTGTAGGCGGTGCAACTAACTTACACATAAGTAACAAAACATAATTATAATACTTATACATAATTTTGTTATTCATGTAAATATATACATACATGTAATATAATGTATACATATAATATAAAGAATTATACAGCGGTGAAACATACTAAGTAGATAGACTACGAGACTTCGTTTCTGCCAGCAAAGAAGCTGCACACGGACTTTTTAAACGCTTGCTTACTTAGTATGTAACGGGTCTACACTATACTTCAAGGCTTTTAGTGAAAGCCACAGAGAAAAAAAAAAGGCTTTTAGGCATCGAAAATTCAGATGCTTTTATACCTACACTTCGCCGTCGGCGCTGATGTTGAGTTGTATGGAGGCGGACCCTATTTATTTAATTTTATTATTGTAATTACCCATTTATTTTAGTGTTACTGTATCTTGTTGAAATGTCCGATTTAACAGATTAGCTAATTAGTTATCAATATCATTTTATTTTATATTAAGGATACAAATATTTCGAAATTGTTGAATTAATTGCACGTTAATTAAATAACATTTAGTAGATCGTGTATATTTGATACAACCGCATATTGTAGCCAGACGGAGATTTTAGTGCTATAATCTGATATTTATAACAATTATTAACTTAGCGTTAACTAACAAAGCGTAATTAATTTTTGATATTTTTCTGAGCAGCAATGTATGGCGTAGTTATTACTAGTGACAGTTGTGACATCACGATGTTATGTGTCAACAAACAACAACAAACAAGTACATTGCTTACTGATTAATTTTATATGAAAAAAAAATGTTCGATTTTTTTTATAAACTATGGAAAATATATTAATAAGTGCCTATACTAAGCCCCCGTAAAGTATGCGGTTATATCAAATATACACACTGCATGTATACATTTAAAGCACCTTCAATTTGTCAGTTTTATAACTAATATAGTATGTGTTTACAAATGAAGCGAAAATTGAAAAAAATAATGATTCGGACAGGATTCGAACCTGCGTTTCCAACGGCTTTCCGGGCCAACACTGGCGTCCTCCCAATTGGACCACCGAATCAGATGTCAGAGCCATTGAATTTTTCAACCAGTTAACATTCATCATCATTAAATCATTAAATTTTTCAATTTTCGCTTCATTTGTAAACATTTAGTTTACGTTAGCAGACGTTACTGCTTTAATAAAAATAAGTAATATAGTATGCTTCAATGTTAGCCTAATTAGTTAATGTAGCAATCCAAGGATTCATTCAATTAATTCGAGTCCATCTCCATACAGCGCCGACGCCAATGTTTAGGTATAAAAGCATCTGAATTTCCGATGCCTATAAAATAAGTCGTAATAACTACACATAATACTAAAACAATACAAACTTATTGACTAAAAACACTATTCTAATTAATAACTTAAATTCTCATATAAATACTTTTATCTATCCAAATATCATAAACCCTCCATGATGCGTTCAAGAACCGCACATTATGACCACCATAAAATAGATAGTTTTGTTAGAACAAATTTCTTATCTGAAAATTTTTTGAGCTATGAGCCGTCGGTCTTACTGGAGAGTTCTACGTAAAATAGTAATTATGTAGTTTTATTGTTTTTTTTTTCAGGTTATCAATTTCATCGATTTATACCAATTTACAGAAATAGTACATGAATCGAAATGCAAGATTTGGTCACAACACAGCTTTTTTAAAAAAAACACGTAGTACGGAACTGTTTTATGTAATGATTTATTATCGTTAAATACTTCAACGCCATGATAAGAAAAAATATAACATGAACTCGATTGTGTCAAATAGAAAGTAAAAAGCGTTTATACATAGATACTAGAAAAACCACTATGACTGCTTGTTTTTAGGGTTCCGTAGTCAACTAGGAACCCTTATAGTTTCGCCATGTCCGTCTGTCCGTCTGTCCGTCCGCGGCTTAGCTCCGTGATCATTAGTACTAGAAAGCTGAAATTTGGTATGAGTATGTGTATGTATTACGCCGACAAAACGGTAAAATAAAAAAATAAAAAAAATGTTTAGAGGTACCCCTCTCGTACACCTAAAGTGGGGCTGAATTTTTTTTTGTTCCAACACTAGTGTGTGGGGTGTCGTTGAATAGGTCTCTTAAAAATAATAGGGGCCTTCAAACATATTTTTTTGATAATGTCAGGAGTTTTGTAAACATACACTCCGAAAATAAAAAAGATAGCGTCCCCCCTTTAACTTTTCAACCACGGGTCAAAAAATTATGGAAAAATTCATGAAAATGAGGCCTTATAAGTACTGTAAGGAATGCCTCGTCGGCCGGGTCCTCACATTGACATCTACGATAGCTCAGTAGAAGAACGATTTAAAGAAACACAAGGGTAAACGAAAACGATATATATATTTAACACAAAAACAAATTAACACAATTAAAGATCGGAGCACAATTAAATTTAACACACAAATTAAAACGCGAAATTTAAACTAAATCTTAACTAATGTAGTCCTTTATCTAACACTGATTGCACTACGTATTACTAACTAACAAGATGGTATACACAGGAGTAAGAGACTGGACGGAAGTACTAGCGGATCGCTGATCTACGCACTTGAGTAACAGAGTGATGACTCGATGTTGACTGAAGTTGTACTACTACGGAGTCGTAACTCTACGCAGGCTAAAGTTGTACTACTAACTGACTACGGAGTCGTAACTCTACGCAGACTGAGGTTGTACTACAAATTTTGAGGAAAACGAGCGTCCTTTTATTTGATCTGTTCAAGGTTTGTTTACATGTCTAGAGGGACGCCCGCTCCGTTACAGTTTACTAAATCTTACATAAATCACAATATTTATCTCAAATCTAACTTATAGTTAATGATAAGGCTTACTTATAGAACACAAATCTATATTTAGTTTTGATGTGAGAGCTCTCGTTTAATTATAATTACATAAAATTCACACTATTTCTTTGTTTGGACTCAGAGTCCGTCTCGCTCACACGGGTCGAGATATACACTTTCCTAGTCCCTCTTATCGCGGCGCGCGTGGCGTGCCGTGTTATTTTCATGTTTGCCGTGCTCGCAGCAGGTTGCGGCCGGTAAAATGTTAAGAGAATTTACTTATATGCTCATGAGGAACATTACTACAAAGTTTCAGGATTTTCTAATTTTTATCCTTAAGTTTTACATTCAATGTAAACAACATGACTCCTTTGTCTTTGACTGTGAGCGGAAAGTTACAAGGATGAGTCATACTTGTTTATTTTAAGACGCCGTGGTCTTTTAACTATTCTTCATACATTATATTTGGGAGCTCTCTTACAGTAATGTTTTTAGGAAAATAAGTGTTATACACACGTAATATCGCCGCTTTTTAGGGCATTAGGTAACATAGGAATATTATTTATTTATTTTGTCTTAGTCTAGTTTCGTACAGAATATATTATATATAACTTAAACCAGATCTGTTAAGCTGTCCGTAACAGACTCCCCCCGCCGAGCTCCCGCGTAGGCTCGGGTTGCAAGGGGAGGACAGCTGGCTTCCTCGCAGGTTGGCGAAAAATTCCTCCTTTGGTGCGGACTTCCATTTGACGCACCTCTCCGTCGGGACTCGGATGCGTTGCCTCTACGATCCCCTTCGGCCAGATGTTGCGCGGCAGTGTGTGGTCAGCCATCACCCCGTGGTCGCCTGGCTGGCTCGCCAGGCGCGTCGGTCGGCTTCTCGGCAGGGCCCGATGAGTGGCGCTGCAGTAGGCGTGCTCCGAAAAATGATTGAGCGTTAGCGCCTCGTTGTCGGCCGGATCGACGGACACGTGGGTGAGTGGCCGAGCGTTGACAGTTCGCTCGGCCTCGGCGAGCAGCGTCGTCTTCTTGGCGCCTTGGTTGGGCGCGCCGTCTCGGCGCGTGATGTCGTCTGGGCGCGCGCTGTGGCAGCGCGCCGCGACGGTGTCGTCAGGTGGCGCGCTATGTTTGCGCGCGGCGTCGTCACGTGTGACGCGACGCTCTTCTCCCCCCGTTGTGCGACAGCGTAGGGGGCAACGCCTGCCGGCGTTGAGCGTGTGCGCTGCGTGGTGGCTGCGCTTCGTGTCGGTTGTCGTAGCTCGACAAGGTTGTGGCAGGCGCCGCGGCGGCAGGCGACGCGGGTGGTGTCGCGGCCGGAGTAGCGGCGGGAGTGGCGGTAGGCGACACGGGTGGCGTCGCGGCCGGAGTAGCGGTAGGTGACGCTGCGAGTGTCGCGGCGGGTGTGGCGGCAGGCGACGCGGCAAGCGTCGGGGCAGGACAGCGGCAGGCGACGCGTCAGGCGTCGCGGCGTGGGACATCACCCACTGTTGTTGGTTGTAGTTGGGTTCGGGGCGACGCCGCCGGCGTAGTCTGCTTGGCCGCTTCCTCTTCTTTGTGCGTCGAGTTGTCTGCGCGCGTGGCGTCGTCGTGCGCGTTACGACGTCTTCCTCCCCCCGTTGACTAGTGGCGTCGAAACGGGGGCAACGCCGTCGGCGTTGTTTGCGCGGCGTCGCGGCAGGCGACGTCACTGATGTAGCGCGTGGTTGGGGTGACGCCGCTGGCGTCTCTTGCAGGCTTTTTCGTGGGCCCGCTGCTTGCGTTGTTACACCGCGTCGGTGTGTGGCGTGGCCGTCGTCTCGGCGTAGGCAGCGGGCGTCGTCATCTCCCCCTGTAGAGGCATAGGGGCGCGGCAGTCGGAGAGTGGCTACGGATTGTGTTCCACGTAGCCAGTCAGTGAACTCGGCGGCTTCAGTGGGCGGCAGAGCAGCTGGCGTAGCACTCGGCGTCGCGACGACTTTTTCAGTCGCGAAGAGGGCCGGCGCGTACGGACAGGGCACGTACGGGACGGCATGCTGCACGGGTATATACGGCGCTGGGGCGTCCAACGTATACGGTGCGTTCAGTGTCGCGGCGAATGGCTCAGCCGCGTGAGGTGCCGGCACGTACGGGTGGTAGGCGAGCGGTTCGGTTGTACACGGCGCTGTGGCGATCTTCGTGTACGGCGCGTTCGGCGTCCAAGTCCGTGGCGGTGTTGGTTGCGCCCTGTCTGGCGCGTTGCTCAGCGCCGGCTCCATCCGCTCGGCGCTGATGTCATCAACTTGTGGCGGGCAGCAGTCTCGCTCCGTCGTTGCTTCCGACGTAGTTGCAGGTCGGGTGGCGTCTTCTTCTAGTAGCGGCATCGCGTATCCGACGTAGCAGGGTAGTACGGTTTGATGCCATCTCGCGTACTGTTGCGGCGCCGACCCGAATAGCACCCATCCGAGTGGAGATAGCATGGCGGCGGGCTCGTCGATCTTGCCCACGCGTAGCTCGTATGGCAGCATCAAGTGCCAGTTGTCGGCGCCGATGAGAATGCGCGGGCGTGCTGTGTCGTAGCACGCGGCGCTCAAATCCGCGAGGTGCGGGAACTGCGTGACGTAGTCTCGCTTGGCTTGCTGTGCGCGCAAGCCCAGGTCGGCGACGGTCCGTAGGCTTAATGGGTGAGCCGGACCGCCTGTCTGGTTGCGCACGTGGGCGTGCACTCGACGGCTCTTCTGTTGCGTCGTCATTGACCCCACGCCTTGGATATGCAGGCGCGAGGTCGTACCGTCGGCGCCGATTGCATCTGCGAGGTCCTCTTCAATCAGTGAGATTGTGGACCCCTGGTCCATCAAGGCGTAGGTGATTGTCTCGCCGCGGGGTCCGCCGACGATGACTGGAATGACTTTCAGCAGGACCGAAGACACGTTGCGTCCAAATTCGGCCGTGTTGACGGTAAATTCTTCGACGCACGCCGTCGTCTCTGGCGGTGCGTCTGGGGCTGCGTGCGTGTTAGGGCGGCGTCGCGACGCCGCGGTATATGTCGCAGAGACAGTTTGTGGCGGGGCAGTCGGCGTGGCGCTTCGTCCAGTGGCTTGCTTGTTTGCACAGGGAGCCGGTGCGTACGGTTGATAGGCGTACGGCGTGGCTTGTGGTGCAGGCATATACGGCGCTGCTTGGGGTACAGGCATGTACGGCGCTGCTTGTGGCGCAGGCGTGTACGGCGCTGCTTGTGGCGCAGGCATGTATGGAGCTGGGGCGCTCGGCGTATGCGTCTGCGTCTTCTCGGCGTGTAGCAGTCGGTGGTGTGGATAGGTGCAGCCGGGAACGTTGCAGCCGCGGGCGTTGCATTGGTCGCGGCGGTGCTTGCGCTCCAGGCATTTGAAGCAGATTTGATTCTGTCGCACCCAATCCCAACGGGCTCCGACTGGCACGGCGATGAGTTTGCGGCATTCGGTAGTGCGGTGGCTGCCTCCACAGTATAGGCAGCTATTGGGTTGCTCGAGTGCGTATGTCTGCACGCGATCTCTCGGAGGGCGTCGTACGGCTCCTCTTCCGGCGTTGGCCGCCGTGCGTTGCTCTGGGACGCGCTGCGATCCACGTTGCTCGGCGGCGGGCGTCGGTCTTCTATGCGGCGCCTTAGCGTGCGAGAATTCCAGGGGCGGCGCGTGGGTTTTATCGCCGAAGGTGACGTTGAACTCGCGCCGCTGCGCGCGGGCCTCTGATTGGTCGGCCGGTGCGGAGTGCAGTGATTGGCTGGCGTGCGCGGCCGGCGCGGTGTGCTGCGATTGGTCGAAGCGCGCAGTCTTCGACAAATGCTTGTCCAGTTCGCTGCGCCAAACCGTAGTGTCGGTTGGCGGCGAAGCTGGAGCTTCTTCTGCAGGAGACTCGGGCGAGTCTGTTTGGTGGTGCAGTCCCGTAGGCGGTCGGGCATGGGCAGCGGGCGGTGAATGTGTGACTGCCACATTAGTTACCGCAAACCGCTGAAGGTCAATCGCAGACTGTGTGCGCTCGCGCTGCGCGCGCGCACTCTCCTCGCTCTTGTTTCCGCGTGTATTAACCATCGCTACTCTATTTGGAACCGCACTTCCAAACCTAACACACGAAATACCTAAACTAATCTAACTAGCTCCGATCCGGAACTCGAAGGACCAAGACAATGTAAGGAATGCCTCGTCGGCCGGGTCCTCACATTGACATCTACGATAGCTCAGTAGAAGAACGATTTAAAGAAACACAAGGGTAAACGAAAACGATATATATATTTAACACAAAAACAAATTAACACAATTAAAGATCGGAGCACAATTAAATTTAACACACAAATTAAAACGCGAAATTTATACTAAATCTTAACTAATGTAGTCCTTTATCTAACACTGATTGCACTACGTATTACTAACTAACAAGATGGTATACACAGGAGTAAGAGAATGGACGGAAGTACTAGCGGATCGCTGATCTACGCACTTGAGTAACAGAGTGATGACTCGATGTTGACTGAAGTTGTACTACTACGGAGTCGTAACTCTACGCAGGCTAAAGTTGTACTACTAACTGACTACGGAGTCGTAACTCTACGCAGACTGAGGTTGTACTACAAATTTTGAGGAAAACGAGCGTCCTTTTATTTGATCTGTTCAAGGTTTGTTTACATGTCTAGAGGGACGCCCGCTCCGTTACAGTTTACTAAATCTTACATAAATCACAATATTTATCTCAAATCTAACTTATAGTTAATGATAAGGCTTACTTATAGAACACAAATCTATATTTAGTTTTGATGTGAGAGCTCTCGTTTAATTATAATTACATAAAATTCACACTATTTCTTTGTTTGGACTCAGAGTCCGTCTCGCTCACACGGGTCGAGATATACACTTTCCTAGTCCCTCTTATCGCGGCGCGCGTGGCGTGCCGTGTTATTTTCATGTTTGCCGTGCTCGCAGCAGGTTGCGGCCGGTAAAATGTTAAGAGAATTTACTTATATGCTCATGAGGAACATTACTACAAAGTTTCAGGATTTTCTAATTTTTATCCTTAAGTTTTACATTCAATGTAAACAACATGACTCCTTTGTCTTTGACTGTGAGCGGAAAGTTACAAGGATGAGTCATACTTGTTTATTTTAAGACGCCGTGGTCTTTTAACTATCCTTCATACATTATATTTGGGAGCTCTCTTACAGTAATGTTTTTAGGAAAATAAGTGTTATACACACGTAATATCGCCGCTTTTTAGGGCATTAGGTAACATAGGAATATTATTTATTTATTTTGTCTTAGTCTAGTTTCGTACAGAATATATTATATATAACTTAAACCAGATCTGTTAAGCTGTCCGTAACAAGTACTTTCAATGGAAACTATATTGAACAAAATTGGTTGAGCCGTTTTCGAATTATCGCAAAATTTCATATTTTTCTTTAAAAGGACGTAAGTTGACTTCCAGAAGGTAATAAGTAATTACAGTCACTTTGGCGTTTACGACCTTTTTATAGAGCTTGAAATCTTTCTCGTAACTATTGTGAAGGATGAGCAACTACGGAACCCTATACTGAGCGTGGCCCACATGCTCTTGGTTTTTTTATGAAATTCAATAAGTCGTACAGATTTACGTTATATGGGTCCTGTAATGTGTGAAATATGTGTAAAAAAAAACAAACTATAGAGACCCACTATTATTTTCTTTCCCATATGCAACTAAACTAATAAACTAACTTTTCAAAATGTACTTCCCATGTCATGGTTTACTTTGATTTCAAAGAAGAAATAATCTCAACATTACTATAACTATTTACCTCATTCCAGGTGTTGGACATTAAAATCCCTCCTCGATTTCTGGGCGCGAAGACGAGTTTTCAAGAGGACCTGGCCATTCTAAAGCTGGCGACGCCATTCACGTATAGCAAAGGACTTAAGCCCATTTGCGTCGACTTTGACGACGACTTCGACCGCCAGCAAATGAAGGCTGGACACCTGGGCACGGTAAGAACAGCAACCAACCCACCCTGGTTCCACACTACTCGCGAACTTGTCCGAGTTTGGTCGAGTCGTTTACATGAAGGTCCCGAAGCGGAATGATACGTGTAATCTGTATTTGTTTGTATTTATTTCCCGTTGAAGTGTGCAATAATAGTATTTATGCAACTGCTACATAAAGAGAGGTCTTAAAACATGAGTGTGGTTTTATGTAACGAGCCGTAGGCGAGTTCAAATGAATTTCGTGGTGGCTACGGTAGGTACTGTTATGATGTTTTCGGTCTCAGATTTTTATCGCTGCCAAGTAATGTACCTATCATATCTAAACTTGTTATAAAGATAAAGAATATTCTATCCTATTCTATATACTTATGATATACATTTTTACTTTGACAGAGAAAATGTGTTTTTTTCGGTCAACCTTTGACAACATAACACAACGGTAACTTACCAAAGCGTCAAGTAGGCTCAAATAAAAAATACACGCGATATAATCCTTTTATTTAAATGAAGATATCACAGTTTTTGAAGTCCAACAGATTCCGTTCTACTGCTGCTCTCTAAATAAAACGTTTTCTCTTCTCAGATTGCAGGCTGGGGCTACACCACCGCCAATGGTACAGAGGCTGTGCGTCTCCTCTGGCTGGAGCTGCCGTATGTGGAGATAGAGAAGTGTATCCGCGACTCCGATGACTCCTTCCTCAAGTACATCACTTGTGACAAAGTGTGCGCTGGGGAAAACGACACTGGTAAGTCTCATTGATGACATAGGTATTGGGTCCTAGCTACGTGGATATAGATGTATCGACTCCGAAGACTCCTTTCTAGCCTTTTTTTCCTCCTTTTGAGTATGTCAATGGATTCTATTGGGTGCAAATGTCCATACAGAACTAACTAAACTAAGACTGCTCTAAAAGTCAGAAATGACCGCCAAAGTTCACCATTCCTACGGAGCGCTAAAAACGCTTGCATGATCTACATCTAGTGGAATTGATGTACAAGTTGTGTGTTCACAGGGAAAGCCTTATGTAAAGGCGACAGCGGCGGCGGGCTGGCGTTCTGGGGCGGCGAGCCCGGGCACGCCACGCCGTACCTGCGCGGGATCGCGTCCACGTCGCCGACAGCCAACGCCGAGTGCAACGTGTACGCGTACGCCAGCTTCACGCACGTGCGCGCGCATCGCACGTTCCTCAAAGACCACGTGCCGGACATCGAGAGCTGCCGATTTTGGGGATAAATATGTTAATTTTATTGTAAAGTACAGTTTCCCTACTCGCAAAGTTGGCCGGGGTTGGGCAAATATGATAGTGGACACTTCGGTCAACTTAGCCTCGCCCAACCCCGATATCGCGGGTATTGTGGTGCCGCAACGATATAGCAGCTCACACTACACGCGAAGTACTTGACAGATGTCCGAAGTGCGAAACTACATTGAGATTCACACTGAAAACAAAATAATCATATCTTAATTCATTACCACATTATGTTAAAAAACAGTAGGTAAAGTATGCTTCAGCAAAATAATTCTTTTAATAAAAAATTGTTTCCGACGCGATCCGAAGTCAACCGATTAGTGTAGGCACTTCGGGCAGCTTCGAATCCTGTGACCCGGCAGAAAAACCGACAATAATCGGAAGTCGGCCGGGGCGAGGTAAAGTTGGACGAAGTAAGACGAAGTGCCCTCTACACTGACGTGGTCGACCAACTTCGTTCAACTTCGCGAGTAGGGTGGTGCCGCTATTATTGAGACTCCACACACTACAGTCTGATTTTTTTAAACACTTATTTGACAGTTCTCTGTTGATGTTCGTAGTGATGTAGCAAAGGCATATTGCTTGCCAAATCTAACGATTATGAATGGTTGTTCGAATCGATATTATCGACGAACTTTTTTTTCGAACCTGTACCTATATATTTTTGTTTACTTTATGTAAATCAATATTTTTTTGAGCTACCAGCCGGTCGGACTTGCTGGAGCTTTCTGTGTAAAATAGTAATTTGTTTTATTGTTCTTTCTTCAGGTTATCATTTTATCGATTTAGTCAATATCTACCAATTTACAGAAATAGCACATGAATGGAAACGCAAGATTAGGTCACAACACAGCCTTTTAAAAAAAACGTAGTACGTAACTGTTTATGTAATCATTTATTATCGTTACATACTTCGAGGCCGTGATAATAAAAAATATAACATGAACTCAATTGTATTAAATATAAAGATAAAAACGCTCACATATACTTGAAAACCACTATGTTATTTCTTGTTTTTCTATGAAATTCACTAGGTCGTGCATATTTATGTTACATTGGTCCTTCAAGTGTCAAATGTGTGCTTCCAAAAAATCAGAATATACTCGCGAAGTTGGCCGAGGTTGTTGCGAGGTTGCTGGTAGTAGCTCTCCTTCGCTCACATCTAATCATATGTCATTAAAAAAAGAAATAGTTGTTTTCTTTTTTCTCACTACAAAATCATTGTTAATAGCATATTCAATAGTTTGCGTGCCTTAAACACGCTTGTTCCGTGTCCCCACTCAGACTCTTATTTGTATAATCTAGGTAGTTCTGTTATTGGCTATATATAATGTATATTCATTAAGCTCGTGATTTAATGTAAACGCTGTTGAACTTCTTAAATAAATAAATAAACAAATATGATAGTGTGGAGGGGCACTTCGGAAACCCATACTTCGCCCAAGTTAGTGTAGTGCCGCTAAGCGTTGGGAGAACATCGGAAACACGAAGATGCATTCGTTGAATAATCATGTAACATGTATACTCGAAAAAATAATACTGTACCACACAGAACTATGTCAAAATAATGTTATTAATAATAAATTAAGTCGCGACGACTGTCTCATACATTGACTTTTAATTTAATTGATACGATCACGATGATGTGACTTATGATCAAACATTGTGAGCGAGGACCACGAAAATTCTACGGATATTGTGGAAATATGGAAAATGGTACTTTTTTTTAAATTCTTCAAAGTTGCAAACGTGAAAAAGCGGCAACTGAGAAAACGTTGGTGAAATTTTGGGATGGCAAAAAACACACTTGTACTTTGAATTTATGGAGTGGTTAGTATCAAATTAATTTTCATAACATAAGGATTTCAAATTAGTCAAAATAATATATGTAACCTTAATAGTTTGAATGTTACGAAGGCTTGAACATAAAAATAGAACGAAAATATCTCAATGTGAATACCTAGGTTTTTTTTTCTATATCGATAACACAACACGCAGATTTATGTTTAAAGTTGTATTTATAAATGTAGTTTCATGCTAAAATAGATAGAAATAATTCTATGGATCCCTTTAGTTAGTAATAATATCAAAAAGTTAATAAAAAATGAACTTAAAAATATAGCATAAAAAAATACAAATGACAAGTGTGTTGTAATATATAACATACGATTACTTTAAAAACACACTTATTAAGCATAAAAAGTATGTAAATATCAATCATTAAGTACTTTTTTATACAAATAAAGTTTAGTGATTTTCTATAGGGAGCGTTCCACTTTGTCGATTTACTAAACTCTAGTGCTTGTTCAGTGAAATGTATGTGTTTCGTATATAAATCCCATTTTATGTATGAGATAAAGGTTTGTAATTGTTAATATAATAGTCATTGATACTTATGTCGTTTGTTTGACCTTTTTTTACGGAATTTGAACTGAATTTATTTCCGACTCAAACGTGCTAAAACTTAGTGTCCCACTTTGTCGGTTTAGTGGTCCATACGCTAAAAATTGACTACAAGTATAAAATCAGCTTTTAAAACATAGCTGAAATGTTTTTCAAAATGAAATAATAATTATTATGATCGTCAAAGTTATAAAGGTGTATGAGCACGAGTTCCTAAAGGAAATGATGTTTGAGATAATAATATATTTTTAATTTAAAAGAGTTTAAAAGTATGATGTTTAAAAAAATACTATAAACCTGAAGTCGTTTTGAAATTATATTTTTTTAAACAATACTGTTTTTTATTCAGCGGAATCATCGATAACAAAGTCTATTATCGATGGCTACCCAACCCTGCTTATACCTACCTATATCTACCTTTATTTTTAACTAACTAAAGGGATCTATATAACTATTTCTGTCTGTTTTAGCTTGAGAATATATTTATATTCAAACTACTAAGAGAATGATGAATCTGCGTGTTATAAATATCGAAATTAAAATCATATTCACATTGAGATATTTCGTTCTGTTTTTATGTTCAAGCCTCCGTAATAATCAAACTACTAAGGTTACATATATGATTTTGACTAATTTGAAATTATTTTAGTATGACAATTAATTTGATACCAACAACTCCATAACTTCAAACTAAAAGTGTGTTTTTTGCCGTCCCAAACTTTAACCAACGCTTTCTCAGTTGTCCCTTTTTCACATTTGCAACTTTGAAGAATTTTCACGAAATAACTATAGTACCTAGAGACATAATTTTCGGATTTCCGGCTGTTCTCACCCACAGGCCACATCTTTCAAGCGATCCCTACAAAATTTTGCAAGCAGGTCCGATAAGTAATTTTTTTTACCCAATCAGCTTAACGATTTTATTTTCAAAAAAGGGGTCGTTGCCGTAAAAATTACACAATCCAGTAATTTCGAAACAGTCGCGAGATCTGACAGCTCACAGCGCCACTAGTTAAATGTTTCGGTACAGAACTCTCGGTGCGCAAGTCCGTCTAACACTTACCATTTCTGTGTTAAGTTTATAATATTACAAATAATCGTTTATCACAAGTTCGAACCATCCATTTTGGAAGGAAGGTTAACCAGTGCGCCGTCCGGAGCGCGCACGCGCGGACACCGATTTAATAAAATATTAGTATTTAAATGTGCATAGTTTTATAATGATACGGAGATATTTTGTTTTCATTTGTTTAGGTGAGTTCAGTGGACATTTATTCAATAAAAAAACAAAAATTAATAGTGATAAGACCTAGACATAGCACGGTACGTATACGAAATAAAACACTACAAAAAAAACAGAGAACACAATAAACAAAGCAAGAAATAACACATTAAAAACTTAAAAAATATTAGAGAAAATAAACGTTTGTATTTATTTATCTATTTTAGACCGCACAATACAAATAAAGGCAAGTTTTAATTATTTTTTCAATAACAATAAATTTCATGAAGTTCTTTGTTATGGGGCTGATTATTCATGTTAAATAGTTAAAATTGATTTGTAGTCATTATGACTAAAAGTAATTGACTGTATGAGGTTGTCTGATATTTGTAAAAAAAAACATACATATATATTATACATATATTTTGTCTTCAAATAACAACCAGTTTATTTACAAATAATTATACAGAGTGTGGGAACGAACAGCCCAAACAGTATTCCCAAAGTCATTAGAAATAAAAAATATATAAATTTCTGTGAAATGTAACAACAAAAAAAAACTTTTTGCACCTTTTTTTTGCATGTTTGTTTGTAAAAAACATTTAAAGTGGCTGACCTTAATAGGACCTACTTATAAACGTCAAATAAAAAAAAACCGAGTTATTAATTTTATTTAATTTTATGAATGACATCTGTCATTTTAAGATCCGGCGTCAGGGTACTGTGCCCTTACCATGAGTTAGCGTGCCGTAATCACTCGCGACTGCTTAAACGTTTTGTGCGGACAATTCGACACGTGCGGACGATTCGGACGATCGACGCGTTTGGCTCAGTTTGTAGACACCTGCTTACTGAGCCGGCGGTCCCGGGTTCGAATCCTGGGCAGGGTGAATATTTGTGTGATGTACTCGAATATTTGTGCTTGGGTCATGGTTGTTCTATGTATTTAAGTATATATTTATCTATATAATTCCCATAACACGCCTTCTTGAGCTTAATTTGGGACTAGATCGATTTGTGTGAGGTTGTCCGATATTTATTTATTTATTTATGTGTGATTTGATTTTTTAGTGCATAATGTACTTTTGATGACAACGTTGCCACTTTGTTCTCAAGTCGGGTCGTCTACTGTCTAATAGTACAGCGCCTCTAGCGTTTACATATAGAACTAAAATAATAAATAAATATACACCGCGGCTGTTAATAACCCGAATGATTTAAACCACGTATTTTTGACGACAATACGAGTAAATAATGTTATATCAACATGGGTCTAATTATGTGTCTTAATTAAATTACTATTTCAGTACAAATTAAATCATATTAATTGCCCGCTTCTTTGTGAACAAGTCTTTAGTTGAAGAAGAGTGAGCGAGCATGACACTTCACGAATCGCTCCGAAATCATACGACGAACGGCGAATGCCGTGACTTGTGTTCTATGACAAGTGTCAAGTTATCGCTGTCTCAATATTACAGGGTTCTATGTTTTACTTTTGACGAGTTCAAATTTGAACATTGGCATAATGACATGAATTAGGGTGTGTTAGGCTGGAGATTTTTTAACTTTTGATTTGTTTTTAATAATTTATATCTCCTTAATTATGAGTTTTTGGACTATATGTTACATAAGTTTATATACTCTAATTAGGCTCTAGTATCGTTAGCTTAAATCTTTCGGGTTATTAACGGTCACGGTGTATAAATATTGGACAACCTCACACAAATCGATTTAGTCCCAAATTAAGCTCAAGAAGGCTTGTGTTATGGGTACTAGACGACGATATGCGTACTTATATAGATAAATATATACTTAAATACAAAGAACAACGATGACCCAAGCACAAATATTCGAGTTCATCACACAAATATTTGCCCTGGCCCAGATTCGAGCCCGGGACCGCCGGCTCAGTAGGCAGGTGTCTGCAAACCGAGCCAAACGCATCGTCATACATCGTCATAATAAACATACACTTAACTAAAGGGGGGGGGGGGGGCAACGCGTTGGCTAGCTCCCTCTCTCACTGAGCTTAAGCGTGAGCGAGACGGAAGTGCGTGCTCGGAAGCGCGGAAATCATGTTTTTTGAGTTGGGTCATAAACGTGTGCATCTTATATTGAAAATAGTTTTACTTTTAGTTGTTTTTGAGAACCTATCATTGTTTATCTACCTATTAAGCTAAAAAACATTGTTAAAAACGGAAGGGTTTTGAAGATCCAACCGAAAATATCTAAAAAAAGGGTTATGTTTGAGAGATAAAAGTATGGAGAAAATTATTACTAATCGTGTTTTCAAGTTAACAAGATTGAAGAATAACTGTTTAAGTTTCTTATTTCCAAGGGACAGATTTTTAATCACTAGGGATGTTGAGATCTAGGATCATTCACCTGACGAATTGTGCATGGATGGGCTCTTAATTTTACAATTAAGTACGCTTTGAAAATGATTGAGCGAGCGAGAGAAACGTCTCTGTTTCAGGTTCGACAAAATTTCTTTCGTGTGTCCCCTGACCATGACCATACCTGTGCTAACTCGGGGCACGTTTAGGGATTTGATATCGATATAAAAAATGTCGATATTATATATTTAAAATTATAACAGTATTAAATAATTATAATACTTTAAACAAATACTATGAACACAATGAAAAAAGTAAACCGTCTTATAAATAAGTTTCTGTCAAAAATGACATTATAGTGGCAAGCTTTTATAGCCGACTGTACTTTTCTTTGGATATCCATCAAATGCTCACTGAGACGATTCTAAAGAGCCCAAGCTCGGTAGGATTGCTTTTTCTATTATAGAGTTCCTATAGCCACCTTCCGGCTCCATCATCAGATCAGCCCCATGGTAACATATTATTGTATTGTCATCAAAGTTAAGTAAGTATGCAAAATTTTAGCTCAATCGGTTGACGATATCTGCTTCAAAATTGAGTTGCAAGATTTCACCCGAACAAACATACTTTAAACATACCATGCAAGTTAAATAAAAGCTTTAAAAAATTAGCAAATTTCAATTACCAATGATTCAGGAGTCATGAGCAGGAGTTATAGGGGTGATCGGAGGCCCACACAGAGTAACTTTCACTATGGAATCAGTCACGAAATGAATGCAATGGAACGGTTGTCTTTTGTTTTGCTATTTTGTGTTCGGCCCCGTGGGGAAAATTGCTCAGTGCAATCCACCTCATCACCGGCTATAAATCGCCGGTTCGAATCCCGGCCGAGGCAAATATTTGTGTGATGAACTCGAATATTTGTGCTTGGGTCATGGTTGTTCTATGTATTTAAGTATATATTTATCTATATAAGTACGTATATCGTCGTCTAGTGGGTACTAGACGACGATATAAACACAAGCCTTCTTGAGCTTAACTTGGGACTAGATCGATTTGTGTGAGGTTGTCCGATATATTTATATTTATATATTTATATTTATTTTTTCAGCTGCATTCGAATATCAATCATGCTGCGCAGGTACAGGAGAAACAGACGACTGGAGAAGAAAAGGATTTTATCGACCGCGAAGAAACTATCCTAATGATAATAACTCATTTCGGTCAAATCAAAATTTCCAAAGCCAAATCACCTTTGGCCAGAACAGTCAGAATTCTGAACAACATAATCCGCTTGACCTAAATTATAATCAGAACTCTAAGACACAGAGTGTCTTCGGGAGTTACAATCAACCTCAAAACTCATTTGGAACTGCGAGTCAAAATTTTAAAACTCTAGAACCATCAAAAACTACATTTCAGCAAACTACCTTTGGAACAAGTTATCGATCGCAAAATCAGCATTCTTCGTCATTTACCAACACTCAAAATAGTCAAAATGCATTCAGCAGAAATGGTCAAGCTTCCTTTAAAAACAGATATTCACACACGCCTTCAAACCAAAATTCTTTCAGTTCAAGAGCCAGTCAGAATTCCTTTGCAGTTTTCAGTCAGAATCCATTAGAAAATAACAATGGTCAGAATTCGTTTGTGTCAAATTTCGGTGATCGACAAAATACACAAAAACAAAACGTATTCGAAATCAGTTACAACCACAATAACCAAAATACGTTTGGAAGACTTGGTCAGACTCAAAGTTCTTTAGGTAATAGCTTCCAAAATCAGAACATTAGCAGCATAAATTCCAACTTCGGATCAAACTCTGCATTCAAACAGAACGACAACTACAGAGCTCCGGATTATCTACCACCAAAACGCTTCATGGCCCCTGAATATTTACCACCAGAGAAGCCAAGGACAACTACCTTCCCCCCATATGTGCCTTTTAGAACAACTACAACGAGAAGACCTTTCATAACCACTACCACAACAAGAAAACCAATTTTCACCACTTCTACAACAAGACGACCATTCTACACCACTAGTACAACTAAACGACCATACTTCACCATAACTACAACCAAACGACCTTTCTACACTACGACCACAACAAAGCGAACATTTTTCACCACCACTACAACTAAACGGCCCACCAAATATCCGGAACCCTCCCCAGCTATGGCCACACCAGTCCCACCAGAGCCCGAAGACGATGGTAACGACATTACCCCCGATCTGATGAAATCCCGAAACGTCACGGGTCAAGTTCTTCCGGCGATAGCAATGGAAGTACCACCCGAGCCGGAAGATGGTGGTGACAAAATCATAGATGAGTTTCCATCTACGAGTACTACACCATCGACAACGACTTCTACTACTCCATCAACAACTACAACTACTACATCCACAACTAGAACTACTCGACCACCAACTACTACAACAACAACTACAACTATTCCACCACCAACTACAACTACAACGACTCCACCACCAACTACTACAACAACAACTACAACTATTCCACCACCAACTACAACTACTACATCCACAACTACAACTACTCCACCACCAACTACTACAACAACAACTACAACTATTCCACCACCA
Organism: Apotomis capreana; assembly: GCA_947623375.1. Lineage (NCBI taxonomy): Eukaryota > Metazoa > Arthropoda > Insecta > Lepidoptera > Tortricidae > Apotomis > Apotomis capreana. The sequence goes on from OX392521.1 coordinate 13,803,110, forward strand.
ACTACAACTACTACATCCACAACTACAACTGCTCCACCACCAACTACAACTATTCCACCTACAACAACCTCAACTACTCCACCAACGACAACCTCAACTACTCAACCAACTACTACGACGACTACTCTATCTACAACTACCTCAACTACACCACCAACAACCACGTCAACTCCTCCACCAATGATTACGACTTCTACTTTCTCTACTACCACCCCTAACCCGAACCGTAATTTAATAGAAGAAGTTTCTACTACGACGCCAAAACCCGAGATCTCATCTAGAACCACTTCCACGCCGGTCATCTCAAGCACCGAACCCTTCAAAGCTCCCGAGTATCTACCACCTTTAAAAGTGCCACCTTCACCGGCTATAGCCAATATAGTCCCTCCAGAACCTGAATGTGACCCTCTCGACCCAAGCACCTACCCTTTCGGCATTGACCCAAGAAGCTTAGGCGGTAACCCATGTGAACCACCCACAACAACCACAACCATCAAACCTCCGTTTAGAGGGCCTTTGTACCTGCCCCCGGAACAAAAGACAAGAGTCGGAAGGTCGTCGAACAGCACGTTGAAGCTGGCAGACTTGAAGGGGACGCCGCGACCAGTTTGGTATGCTGGCATTTACAAAAAAACTACGAATCCATATAAGCCGATTTGTGGAGGATCCATCGTTCGCGAAGACATCGTCATATCAGGTTAGTCTTTAAATTTATTTTAAGATCAGTCTAATCAGGTCATGCTTCGAAGAGAAAACTTCAGCGAAGTCATTACTGTCTCGTTTTCTTTTTGTAAGAAATACAATCATCTTGGAGCTTACGCTGCCTTATATCCGTGCTTAGTAACAGAGAAACCACTCCGTCGATGGGATCATATTTTCGCATTTCGTTCCTTTTATATCCTCATAAAAGTTGTTCTACATGGTTTGTTGTTATTTCAATGGTTACCTATCTGAAAGACTATTTCGTATCCCATCTGTAACGTATCGCCTTTGTGGTGAACTGACACAATTAACCACACCTTCATTTTGTCCGAAGGCCATTTTTTAGCATAACTGTTAATTTTTTTAAATTATTATAAAACAAACCTAACCTAACCTAATGGGTTCTTTAAAACGATGTTTATAAAATCCTGAAAATATTACAGGTATCAGGAAAAAAATACTTTCTGACAAATTAAATATTTGGTGACACAGATGGGAATCAATGTATCGTAGTTGTGATAGGATATCTATTTCAATTGCTTTAATAAGTACGTTGTACTGACATTTCAGAGCAGAGACTTGAATATTGATGGCTAGCAAAACTTAAGAGCTTTTAGGCATACACTGATAGTCTACTGAATTATTTCCAGCTGCTCACTGCTTCTGGGACGATGCGGTTGGCAAGCAGCGGGCAGAGCTGTTTGCGGTGGCGGCTCGCAAGATCTACAAGCCCTGGACGGATACTATGGACAAGAGAGCGCAAAAATCAGACGTGAGTACACAAAGTAGCACAAATTGCTAAGTTTAGGAGGCCTTATTCCTTTTAAAACGAAACTAGATGTCTCGTCTAAAATCCCTGAGCTCTAGAAAGTAACGTAGCTATTTCGTGCTTTCATTGCGTGCAATGAATTTCGATAATTTATCAATGAAAAATTTAAGCAGTAGGTTTCAAATATATATCCAAAAATCGAAATGACCCTGTTCTAGTAACATTGAGAATATATTAAGAAACATGTTTGATCAAGATCATAGAGAAAAATATCTAAAACCATCAGCATTTTTGAACGGATTAGGAGGATAAGGAGCCTCGAGTACCAGCTTAAGTACCAGTGAACACATAATGTAGCGGCTATTATGTGTTCACTGGTACTTAAGGTAAGGGTTCACAGATTTGTGACTATTTAGGACCATTTTTCGGAAGACGAAGCGACGAAGGTGGACTACTAAACGTCAATCGATGATCATGACAATCCGTTTGTTGTAGACGGCACATAAAAGGGGATCAGGGTTTCTTTTTTGGAGATATGATGAATGATTTCAGACTATCAGTCCTATCAGTTATCATCAAGGTGTCATTATAAAGAACAGGATGATACATTTATGCCAATATGAGAGCAACAAACTGAACCGGAGATCTTCAAAAATATACATATCGTGCCCATGTCTTTATCTGCCAATATTCATAGGACCAATTATAAATCCCAGCTTTACTCTTAATAACTTACCTTATAATGATTTGCCTTATTTCAGGTATTAGACATTAAAATCCCTCCTCGATTTCTGGGTGCGAAGACGAGTTTCCAAGAGGACCTTGCCATCCTAAAGTTGGCGACACCATTCACGTATAACATAGGGCTTGGGCCCATTTGCGTCGACTTCGACGACGACTTCGACCGCCAGCAAATGAAGACCGGACACCTTGGCACGGTAATAATAACCATCATTGCATCCGACCGATTTCGGCCACGGCGACTGAACTCTCATATGGCTGACGTAGCCAATTTTGACAACAAATGTGCGAGCATTAAATACAAAGATCAAAGCTTAAAGAAAAATTGAAAAAGGAGCTACCTGGGGGAAGAGACCGACTTCTTTTTTCTTCGAAGGACTCCTTCTTTTTTGCACGTTTTCCGCTACTGTATAGCGGTAAGAATAACCACTACTTAGATCATGCTTTTTTGACGCGTCGCGCACGCTTCACTTTTGAAACATAAAGAGGGATCACATAACTACTAGCAAACTTATACTTCCCAACACCCTGTATCGACATTTGACTATGGTTTTAAGACAGTACCCCGAAAGGTTAGTATCTATTGACCAGAATATGAATAAATAAAATCAATTTGTGAGTTCCTGTAAATTGTCTCTACGCTTCTATTTAAGTTTTTATGTTTAAAAGAAAGAAAGAAAGAAAAGCACTTATTCGGCAACAAAACATAATTACATAAATAGTGACAAAAAAAGAAAATAAAAACTAAATATAATTCTAATTATGAAGTGCCTCGAAAAGGTTTCGGGCTGAAAGGTTTCAGGCTGAGGTCAGCCTAATACTAGCTCAAGTGAGAGCCAGCGCTGATCTTCCGGTGGGACCATAGGTGGCATAGGTAGGGTGGTGTTTAGTGTATTAGCTGTTAGCTCCTAAATAAATAAATTAGATTCTACTCCTCACCGCGCCATCTGCCGGCCATTCATAAACCTGTTTTCTGCTGTGAAAAGGTTCCTCTTTTCAGATTGCAGGCTGGGGCTACACCGACGCCAAAGGTACACAGGCTGTGCGTCTCCTCTGGCTGGAGCTGCCGTATGTGGAGATAGAGAAATGCATCCGCGACTCCGATGACTCCTTCCTCAAGTACATCACTTGTGACAAGGTGTGCGCTGGGGAGAACGACACTGGTAAGGACGTCATTCAGTACATTCAGAAGTAAAGTGTTGTTGCATCAGTGACTTCAAGCACTTGGTCATACTCGTACAGTACTGACAGGAGAGTAATAAGTGGAGAGTGCGCCTTTCAGTAGCATTACGATCTTTGCTGCCTTTCCCACAATTGCACATCAGCAGTGGCCATTCTTAAAAAATGTTTCAACAATTTGTTTTGTTCCCCTAAGATCCAATGAGTTTTTGCAACTTTTATCAACCTATTAGTTATTTATTAGCAACCGAGGATGCATATGTAGATGGGTCATATTCAGATTTTAGGTTCGACTCTTTCCTGTGGACTTAAGCGAAATCCTTAGATTCTAGGGCCTAATTTTCTGATACAACTCACATGATAACAAAGAATGTTCTATCTTCTATAATCCGTTGTAATAGCAATATTTTAACTTTTGACCACCGGAGGGACAACTTTTGTTTTTTGAACTGACTATAATTATGACCCAGTTGCGTATGATGTTACAACACACCATAGATGAAGTATAACTTGTTTCTCACAGGCAAAGCCCTCTGCCGGGGCGACAGCGGCGGCGGGCTGGCGTTCTGGGGCGGCGAGCCCGGGCACGCCACGCCGTACCTGCGCGGGATCGCGTCCACGTCGCCGACAGCCAACGCCGAGTGCAACGTGTACGCGTACGCCAGCTTCACGCACGTGCGCGCGCATCGCACGTTCCTCAAAGACCACGTGCCGGACATCGAGAACTGCCGGTTTTGGGGAGACCTACATGCGTTCATTGCAAAATAAAGGTTCATTTGTTTTTATTCTTTTACTCTCATTGAATCAATAGTCATCCATCGCTCAATAGTATCGCTCACACGAAGATACATTCATAGCATACAAGTGTGTACCTACCCATGAATGAACTGAGGTGGAATCCTGAACAAGCATACCTTTGCTAACTCGGGGCACGTTCATAGGGATTTGATATCGATAAAAAAAGATGTCGATATATACATAATATAATATTTACACCCAACAAACAAATAACAGTAATATAATATTTTGTATTTACTTGTACTGTAGATCCTCTCTGTACCATCAGATTTCTGATTTGCACCCACTTCTAGTATCTCTGTTTGGCCCTATGGTTGACTGGTAGAGAATGCCATTTGGCATTAAGTCCGCCATTTGTACTGACTTTTGTTTTGTGCAATAAAGTTTAAATAAATAAATAAAATAAATACATGTGATCATTGAATATTCTCAATGAATATAAAAAAGTTCGATACCATGTCTGATAAAGTGAATATTTTCATCTAGACGGCAATCTTTTATACCGACGAATATTGGAAAATATTGACTGTAATACTTACCATGAAAATTACTTTAAAATAAACGGATAATAGACGTTTTAATTGTTTTTATTAGGATTCCGTAGTCAACTAGGAACCCTTATAGTTTCGCCATGTCCGTCAGTCCGTCTGTTCGTCCGCGGTTAGCTCCGTGATCATTAGTACAAGAAAACTGAAATTTGTTTATGAGTTATCGCAACATTTCATAATTTTCTTTACAAGGACGTAAGGTGACTTCCAGAAGGTAATAAGTAATTACAGTTACTTTGGCGTTTACGACCTTATTATAGAGCTTGAAATCTTTCTCGTAATTTAAACTAAATTAATTTAAATTTAAGTATATTGTGAAGGATGAGCAACTACGGAACCCTACACTGAGCGTGGACCGACATGCTCATGGCCGGTTTTCGGTTTTTTATCCTAGCCTGTTTGTACTGGTGTCCCACTGCTAGAAAAGGGCCTCTCCTTTTAATTTCCACAACTCCATGGTCGGTGCTATTTCCGGCCAATTGTTTAGGAACGTGTCCAGGTTGTCCCGCCATCTCTGACTCGGCCTGCTACCCATCTTTCAAGGTGCATGCGGCACACGTGGCCTGCCCAGTCCCACTTTAACTTGGCGGTTTTTTCTCCAACGTTAGCAATTCGCGTTGTGGAGCGCAGCGTGGTGTTCCGAACTCGACCCGTCTTTTTAACCGACTTCAAAAAGGAGGGAATTCTCAATTCGGTTGTATTTTTCTTTTAAGGTTCATGAATAGACATCTCCAAGTTGGTCCCAGTGAAGATCTGATGACGAGATCCATGAGGAATCGAAGGAATTCCTGAAATTGTATAGGCACCCATAATATTTTTCACATATTTTCTAAACTATTTCAGTATTTGCATATGGTAGTCATCATCTTCCAATGCTGAGCTGATGATGGAAGGTACAACTCCTTAACGGTTAGGAGTTAGGAGATAATTCAAACGAGATGTCTTCAGGACCTCTCCGATCATCCCGCCATAAGTATTTTATATAAATCACTAAAAAGCAAAAAAAAAAATAACAAAAAAAGAACCGACTTCAATAAATTCGTTAATTGCGTTCGTCATCCTAAGCATCGATACGAACTGCACTGCTCTTTCACTTACGAAGTGACCAACATCTGTTCTCTCTTTGTTTAAAAGTAAACCTTATTTCGTTTGACTTAAAGACTAATTTAGTGTGAAAGTAATGTGCACTTATAACGCCTTACATTTTGAAGTGGCAGTTGCGGCCACAGTTAACAATACAGATAATGAGTATTGTTCATCGGGTACAAAGCTAAGCGGATTCGCTCAAGAAAAAGTTTTTTTACTATATGCTGAAAAGTCATCCGATTGTCAGCTGTGTCTCTGCGTTCCAGTGGTCTATACCTATGTGAAGATTGTGGAGACACCCTCCATTTCACACATAACTTTGCCGTACTATATATGTATATGTACACAGGTTGATCCAATCCAAATGGGTCATTACGGAGAAAACGAAAACAATAAGAGATAGAGAATTCTGTTTTTAGGAACCGTGGAGTAGATTTTAGATTTAATACAAACTGCATAATTTTTTTTCATAAATCTCTTACATAACCGGGAATTGAACCTGGTTTAAATTCTGCAAGTAATCGCATATCGTATTGTAACATTATTTACAGCAGTTTAGACCCGGTTATGTTTGAAATGATGTATGAAATTTATAAAAAAGTAATAATGCAGTTTTTATTAAATCTAAAATCGACGCCATGGTTCCTAATAACAGATTTACTTCTCTTATATTTTGTGACTTCTCCCTACTGACCCATATGGATTGATCACCCGGTATATCTATATATATACTTACACTATTTATAACTCAAGAACGGCTGAACAGATTTGGTTGAAAATTGGTGGGAAGGTAGCTTTGAACCAGGAGAAGGACATAGGATACTTTTTATCACGTCCCCGCGGGATTAAAAGTAAAAGCTATCTCTACATTTATCGACTTTCAGGCGGTACAAAGTTCGCCGGGTCAGCTAGTATACTAAAAAGTAGTAAGGTACGTAACGAGTTTGTTCAATGTTTACATTATTACATGCATAGGAGGCCTAGGTCATTAACCCTCGACATTAAAGCGAACCAGTTCAGTAAGTTTCATGGTTTATTCGTTTATCTTGACCTAGCTTGCAAGAATTCGTTCCTTTTTCCTTTCGGACACTTTACGTCAAACACAGAAGTGTGACTCACATACCAAATGAGTGAAATAACATATTTTCTCAAACATGCAATGAAATATTGTCTTTACGTTCCTTATAATAGGCTCGGAAGTATCGCTTATTGTGCGCAACAACTCGAGAGGACTGTAAAGGGATTTCATACTGCTTTTCAGGCCTAGGCCTGCAAAGTAACTTTTTTTTTGTTTCAACAACAAGGTCATTCACACAGCTGGCTGGTTTGACAAAAAGCTGGTTTTGTTTTTAAAGGTTGGTTGTTAGACTAAAATGTCCTATTTGTCAATTAATAAAATGTTGTTCTTTGAAGTATATTTTTTTATTTCATTGTATGTTTGAGAAAAGCACTATACATGCCTCGTCGTGAAAACGGATTCCCGGCCTCGTATCACTATCCGCCTACTTGGCCGGAAATCCCCATTTTCCCGGCCTCTGATGCAATGTACTATTTTATGGTTACCTATCTGACACACTAATTTTCGTTTCTAATCTAGACGTATATAAATACTAGAATACTAAATTTTAATTTGATCGGAAGCCATTCTTTCTGAGAATGTAAATTTTTCAGAATAATTATAAAACAAACCTAACGTAAACTAATGGGTTCTTTAAAACAATAAATCCTGATAATAATAGTACGGGTTTCAGGATAAAATTCCTTTCGGATAAATGACAATTTACCATGTCATTCATGCATGGGAAACAATGTTTTTGAATTGATCACACCCAATAAAACATAAGCCGTTAAGATTTATCCTGAATTAATGAGATGACCCTTGACCATCGAGTTTTTTAATAAAAATAAAATAAAAAAACATACAACTGACTGAGCGAGCGAAGCGTTTCCATGTCACTATGGCTTAGTTCTCGCCTAAAGGTTGCATTTCTCAACAAAATTTCATAAAAAAAATTGATCAAATTTTTCGCAATTTTTCAGAATGGCGGATCTATAGCCATTTGGTTGTAAACTTAAAAATTACAAATTTCAGCCAAATATTGCATAAAGAAACAGACTAGGCTTACAACTGACAGAGCCGCTATTAATTACTTACGTAACATTGGTAACATAACAAAATGCATCAATTTTATATTCATTTTCATAATATTTTCGTCGGTTTCCGCAACTGCACACATTAAAAAAAACAATTTAAACGAGGCAAACAACTTTTTTAAACAGGGACGCTAAAATAATTAATATACGCGATATAATCCATTTAAATTGTTCTATTTAATTTTTTTATCCACGTTAAGGTCACAACTTCTTCAAAATGTCACTAAGCACTCTTTATATACAAATATATTTCACAAGCTACTTTGTAATTCACTTCAAAGCACGGCGTCACGTAATCAAAACAAAAATAATTCATTCGCTACAGAATAAATAATACAATAACATGTCTATAAGACAACCAAAACCTTCATTAAATGGGTTAGGTCTGAGACTAAGTCCTGGACCCAAACTAGACAATAAATTAGAAAGGGTACTCTGAAGTATAGCAACGTCCCTTTCGCTCTCATGTTAACCAACATCTAAGTGTGCTGGGAGTAATTAAGAACAACGAACTTTAAAGTTTCATGTAAACCATAAGCATGAATAGAGTTGCTAAAATTTTTGGTTGACCTATATTTTTTTTCCGATAGTCCTTGCTGTAGATGCAGGGCAAATGTAGGGATCTACAGCAAGGACAAGCTATCTAATTTTTTTTTACCATAGCTTATCCATTTTTTGTTTGACAATTTGACGTTTGCAATATTAAAATGGCAGAAAAGATATCTGCCCTTTAAACCCAATTAAAAAAACGCTGATGGTCAGCACTTTATTCATTCACATTCGTTTATTCAATCTTTATTGCACAAAAGAAAAACTTATCGTACAAAATGAGGACTTCATGCCACAGGGCATTTTCTACCAGGCAACTTTTTATAGCAAACCATCACTCTTCAACATAGACGCACGAAAAGTTGGTGTTTTGCGTAAGTGGTACTCTTCTGACGATTATACGAATATATGCAGGAACGACTATTACAATGAGGCTGATGGAATAAAAATATCAAACTCAATTTCACAATGAACACATTTATCTGACATAGAGCTCAGGATTGCGGTTGAAGTGACAATGGGCAATTCATGTAGCCCGGAGAACGGGTGGCCGTTGGAGCGGCAAAGTTCTGTAGTAGCGACCACGTATAGGCAAGCCCAGCGTGGCTTTGTGGGTCGATGGATGCAGTCTGCACAGGATCGCACCTTGTAACCTTTGGGTAAAGCTTTAGCAGTGGACGTCTGTGGCTGATATACAGAGTCCTCAATCCTAATGGGTCACTAGTCACAAACTATAAGAGATAGGGAAATCTGTTCCTAGGAACAATTGCGTCGATTTTAGATTTAACAAAAACCGCATTTGTTTTTTTATAAATCTCATACATAATTTCATATACATATAACCCGGTCAAAACTGCTGTAGACAATGTTACAATAGATATGCGATTACTTACAGAATTTTGACCAGGTTCAATTTCCAGTTATGTATGAGATTTATAATTTCTTTTTAATGCAGTTTGTATTCAATCTAAAATCGACGCCATGATTCCTAAGAACAGATTTCCCTATTTCTTATAGTTTTCGTTTTCTCCCTATGGACCTATTTGGATTGATCACTCTGTATATAAAAACATTTATCCCCAAAACCGGCAGTTCTCGATGTCCGGCACGTGGTCTTTGAGGAACGTGCGATGCGCGCGCACGTGCGTGAAGCTGGCGTACGCGTACACGTTGCACTCGGCGTTGGCCTTCGGCGACGTGGACGCGATCCCGCGCAGGTACGGCGTGGCGTGCCCGGGCTCGCCGCCCCAGAACGCCAGCCCGCCGCCGCTGTCGCCTTTACATAGGGCTTTTCCTGTGAACACACAAACCTTGTACATCAATTCCACTATGTAGATCATGCGAGTGTTTGTAGTGCTCCGTAGGAATGGTGAACTTTGGCGGTCATTTCTGTTCCTATATAGACATGTGCACCCAATAAAACATAGAATCGATTGACATACTCAAAAGGAGTAAAGGAAAGTTAGGAAGGAGTATTTGGAGTCGATACAATCTATATCCACGTAGCTAGAACCCTAAATTATAGGTACATTACCAGTGTCATTCTCCCCAGCGCACACCTTGTCACAAGTGATGTAAGTACATGAGGAAGGAGTCTTCGGAGTCGATACATTTATATCCACGTAGCTAGGACCCAATATGTCATCAATGAGACTTACCTGTGTCGTTCTCCCCAGCGCACACCTTGTCACAAGTGATGTACTTGAGGAAGGAGTCATCGGAGTCGCGGATGCACTTCTCTATCTCCACATACGGCAGCTCCAGCCAGAGGAGACGCTGTGTGTGAGTGCCGGCGGCGTCGGTGTAGCCCCAGCCTGCCACCTAGCGAAGAAATAAAGAAACATGAAGAAGCATCCCTCGGGCCAGTATGGCAGTGTTAACTGACAAGGCACCGTTGGTTTCTTGTCAGTTGCCATTTCTAGTTGAACTACCCAGGGGTAATTACCATCAGGCGAAGTGGAGCCATTATTGTGCCTTTACAAAAAAATAGTATTCAGTGTCGACACCAATACATGTGAACATCTATAATTGATACTATTACGATTCTGATCATTCAGGGCTCATGATTTTAAGGAAAATCTTAAGGGCTGTTGGTAAATAAATCTTTATCCTCTCGTTACGCCAAAACGAATGTACGGATTTTTATAATTTCGGTACAGGGATAGTAGGACGTCCAAAGATTGTTTTAACTATGACCGTCATCCGACTACTTTACAGATAAAAGCTTTGCGCGGTCGAAGTTGCTTGATTTGCACTCAGAATGAATCATTTTTCTATGGAAATGGGCCATAATTTCAGGAAATATCTTTTTAGCGTGACGCAGGATCTCATTTGTTTTGTATGGGCGTGCGGCGTGCCAGCCTGCCGCCATCTGTTTTCATAATTTCCTTTGACCACTCAATCACGCCGAAATGGTTGGTCAAATTTTAACCAATTTTAGTACAGGGATAGCTGGACAATCTGGACATCCAAAGACTAATATGGGATACTTTTTACCTGTCTATAATACGATGAAATACGACGAAGTTGTGGGCACATCATAGTACTTAAGATACCTATACTTATTATTATGATTACTGCTTTATCAGTCATTTCCTCAACTACGTAGATGATCACTTAAATAAGTGCATAAATTATACTCAAGAATGGATTAAATATGAGTCGGATAGGATATGTCCTCATACAACTTTATATAAGGATAATCCTATGTTAGTCAGCGAAATATTTTGAATAATCGTAAACGAGTTCTGTATGCGTACACGCATTGTTTATAGTTTATTAAAGTTTTTCCCACGGATTTGCCCACATAGTAGGGTATATTTCATAATCGTGGGGAAAAGAAGATAAATATGTCACTGATATTACAATAGAGATCGTAATATCCTGATATTTAGGGGATTACATAGTTAATTTTTATCTTCTTCATTTTATCTTATAAATACGTGACATATACATTCATTTACATACTTTTAATTTTATTAATAATTATAAAAACTGTTTAAACTCACGTAAAAATTGTCAGGGACGGCCCGACAAGTTTCGAATAAAAAAAAAATAAAAAAATAAAATAAAAATGTATTTATTCAGTAACACAGAAATTCAGCTGACAAACAGTGTTGGTACCCCTTTTTAAGTATTTCATACTTGTGCTAAGAGGCACCGTATAGAATATAGATATAAATAGAGGTCTTCATCAGGGACAGCTATCCGGCCTACGCGACTCATGTCACTGTACTGGTTTCACTCTCCTCGCCATACATATTATTACATACTTTTATTTTATGACACTCAGATATATTTGTCCTGCGTTCGATCGTCCAAATAATCACTTCGCTAACAAATTTTAGCCCCTTGTCAAATAATCTATTACTTACTACGCGAACACAGTTGCAGTTGATATACTTTAGGTACTCGTAGATAAAAGATTCTTATTATTAATCTTTAGGTACCTACTTAAATGAAGAGAATTCTTATTATTAATCTTTAGGTACCTACTTAAATGAAGAGATTGTCCAAAGTTTACCGTGCCATAGTGCCCAGTCCTCATCTGTTGCCGGTCGAGCTGGACGTCAAAGTCGACGCAGATCGGTCGAAGCCCGTAGACCGACCGACTGAACGTGAAGGGTGACACCAGCTTCACAATCGCCAGGTCCTCCTGGAAACTGGTCTTCGCGCCGAGGAAACGTGGGGGGATCTTGATGTCCAATACCTGGAATTGACAACATTTTAAAATCAAAAAGTGTTAAGTTTGAACTAATTTCATTACTTTAAATTCAAAGAACCCAAAACTAAATGGATCATACATAGATTTAGGTTCAAGTCTTTCCTGTGGACATAAGCGAATTTAAGGATTCTAGGGCCTTCTTTTCTGGTTAAACTCATATGAGAATAAAGAACATTCCCTCTTCTATGATCCGATGTAATAGCAATATAACCTGGATTCATACAAGCTCTTAACTTTTGACCACAGGGGGGACGACTTTTGTTTTTTGAACTGTGTATGACCCAAATATTGTTTTTCTCAGGGATCGGTGAGATAGCCGGTGCGGTGTGTGGCACACAAGATAAGCTATCCGACATATTTGTGAACGAAGAGGTAGTTCGAGCAAGATAAAACACTTAAGACACAAGCAAATTGGTAGACTGTACACGGTGTTAGTTTGTCTATCTTCTTCTCGGCTCACCCAATTGCTCAGAGGTTAACTTGAAGAGATACATTTCATATACCTGTTAGAAATATGAAATGTTGACAATTGAGGGGTTCCGATAAATTATTCATGATCATGAACTATAATTTTATCACTTATAAATTCTCAAAAGAATTAGAGTCTGTCACAGTAATTTTATTAAACTAGACTATCCCGTACATCCGATTTCTGCGCTTTCTTATCCATGGGGTCGTTATATGGCTTGTAAATCTTCCTCGCTGCAACAGCGAACAGCTTTGCCGGCCGCAGACCGATTCCGTCGTCCCAGAAGCAATGGGCAGCTGAAAACAGTAACATCGTCATCACTCATCAATCATCATCATATTTAAGAGCTAGACTCTCGTCTGTCCAGCTCATTCAACTTTTTCCTTATATTTCTTAATATGATGAAGCTTCGATTTGCTCCATATATGATCGTCTTGGTCTTTCAATGTTCCTTTTCCCTTCTATTATCAGTATCACCTTGATGTAGTTATCGTGATTTATGACATGACCTAACATCTTCCCGCCCATGACAATGCCCTTATTTCCAGTTACATGATACTGCTCATTAATTGTTTAGTGTTTACATTTATCACAAGTTGACCAGATAGTCAGAGAACCAGACAACCCGAAGGAGCTAAGTAACTGTTGACAAGATCAAAGGACAAAGGGTATCCTAGTGTATTGACGGAGGCAGAAAGACACCGGTGGCAGAAATTAGCAACATCTCACATAACGTACATGACCTTTGATAATGATAATGATAATGATAATTTATTCACTGAATATATGGTAAGTTACATAATAAGGTGGTATAATATAAACATTTGATCCTTAATATATTCGGCCTTTATGGCGTGTGAACATTTGCTCAGCTATTTTCTAGGTAAAAATAGCATGCATTCATAATGATTATTTATTTATATACACATAGCTTTAATGTGTTAGCATGTCATTTACAATATAGTCAGACTTAATAAGCACATTACAATTATTATATATTTATTGTATTTTAATTACATGCACATAATATTTATATTACTTATTTTAGTTTACATTAGTTTTATTTTCTCCTTAAAAAAATCTTCAAGACAGTAACAGGCTCTGTTAATGAGTTCCTCTTTTAATTTAACTTTAAATATGTGTATATCCATTTTTTTTAATTCATCAGGCAGATAATTAAATATTTTAGAAGCCGTTCCTAGCAAACTGTTTCGCAGTAATGCTGTTTTGCCAGGTACTGTTTTAATGTTAAATTTGTGACGCATGATTTTAGTTTCCATCGTCTTTTGTGGAAACATGTTGGGGTTTGATTTTACAAATACTGCAACTTCATAAATATAAAGACTGGTCAGTGTCAGAATATTTAGTTGTACGAAGTAAGGCTTACAACTGTCCGTTTGTCTGAGGTCACAGATGGCACGAATACATTTCTTTTGTGCACCAAAAACAAGGTTTTTGTTTGTGGTATTTCCCCAAAAAATAACACCGTAGCGAAGTATAGATTCAATATATCCGTGATATGCTAATAAGGCTGTGCTGGTATCTGATATTTTTGAGATTCGTCGAAGGGCAAATACAAAACTATTTATTCGTTTTGATAATGTTTCAGTGTGTGTTTTCCACTTCATGTTATCATCTATTTCGATTCCTAAAAATTTGGCTACATTTGTCTGTTTTATATATTCATCATTATATTTTATGTCAAGATTTGTAATGTTTGATTTAGAATTATAAAATTGCATTATTTGGGTTTTGTCAATGTTGATTTTTAGTCCATTAGTTTGTATCCAGTTAATAATAGTAGTGATTGTATTTGTTATTTCAGTCCTGTATGTGGTCATGTCATCAGATTTAATTATCACGGTGCTATCATCAGCAAATAGAATCATAGGGTGTCGTATGTGTTTGGGCATGTCATTAATGTAAATTACAAAAGCTTTAGCAATGAAGAAGACCAATTTAAAAGAAGACAATACCAGCCACGTGTTAACATTGCCAAAAATTGATAAGCACTTTATACTTTAAATTAAAGCTAGCAATTGACAGTTCTGACTAGGCATCGAATAATCGGATGCTTTTATACCTAAACCTTGGCGGCGGCTTATTCAGTTATAAGTATAAATAGGCGGCTTTGTTTGGGATATTAAGTGAGATAGCAATAGGATTTTGTCAACTTTAGATACTTAAATATGCGCTTGAATTTCCTATCCCTAGTTTTGACAGTAAAAGATTATTGTGGCAGTAACTCTAAGACCGACTCACCTGATATAACCACATCTTCACGAATGATCGATCCTCCACAAATCGGCAGATACGGATTCGTAGTTTTCATGTATATACCAGCATACCAAACTGGTCGCGGCGTCCCCGTAAGGTCACCCAACCTGAGAGTCTTATTGGATGATCTTCCAATCCTGGATTTCGCCATCGGTGGTAGATACAAAGGACCTTTGAATGGTATTTTAGTTGGTGGTTTAGGTGTGGGCGAGCAAGGATCCTTGATGAAACTTCGCTGATCGATATCAGGCGTGTCGTTTGAGTCAAGAGAACATTCAGGCTCTGATGTCACTGGCTTTGCCATTGCTGGTTTGGGCGGAAATGATTCTTGAGGCGGTAAGTATGCAGGAGCTTTAAAAGGGTTGGTATCAGGAATAATAGTCGTTGTATTTGAAGGTTCTGCAGCCCTAAAAGTATCGGCTGGAGACATCGACGTAGGGGAGGAATCAGTCGATGAAACTAAATCTGGTTCGGGTGGTGCATACATTGCTCTTGCTGGGGCGGGATCAGCTGAAGTTGTATTAATATCAGACATTTTGGGAGGTAAGTATTGGGGGCCTCTATAAGGCATGGGCGTGGTCACCTCCGTCATATTATTTGTTGTGGTTGTCATGGTTTCTGTAATCATCGATGTTGTAGACCCAGAATCTTCTAATTGACGATTATCATCTGAGGGTATTGTTTGTATTGTTGTTTTTGTAGTCATAGGTGTTGCAGTAGATGTGGTTGACGGTGACGGAGTTATTGTGATAGTTGTTGGAATAGATTCGTGTGGTTCAGTTGGCACAGTCATTGCCATAGCCGGTGCCACCTCAGTCATGGTTTCTGTAATCATCGATGTTGTAGACCCAGAATCTTCTAATTGACGATTATCATCTGAGGGTATTGTTTGTATTGTTGTTTTTGTAGTCATAGGTGTTGCAGTAGATGTGGTTGACGGTGACGGAGTTATTGTGGTGGTAGGCGAAGAAGCTGGTGGTGTCAGACTTTCTTTTGGTTCGGGTGGCACTGGCACAGCTGATGCTGGGCCAAGTTTGAATGAAGGCATTTTAGTTGTAGTGGTTGAAGGTGATGAAGACATCGTAGTTGTCGGAGACATAGTTTTTGGAATAGATTCGTCTGGTTCAGTTGGCACAGGCATTGCCATAGCCGATTCCACCTCACCCTCCGTTGGTCCTTTAATGCCTTCATTATCAGAAACATCACCACGTTCTACAGGTCGACTTGTTGTTGTAGTCATGGATGTTTTATGGGCATCAGGTCGGTCAGTCTTAGGACTCCCAGGAATTGTAGTTGAAGGTTTTGGGACTGGTATATAGAATGGTCCACTGGTGGAAGAGCAGGCATGGCAATAAGGCCGTTTCGTGGTTTTTGGTATTTGTTTATCAAATGGAATATAGTAGGATTTTTTAGTCGTAGCTGGAAAACTTGTTGTTGGCCTAGTAGTAGTGTGAGAAGGGTTCTTAGTAATCTTGTCTATTGTATAATAGGGGCGTCTCGAAGTTGAGATTATATTTGGACGTTGTGTGGTAGTAAAAGTAATAATAGATGGTTTTCCATTACAACATGGTTTTTTACTATCTCTTGTATTTGTTGTTGTCTTATCTACCGGTGGTAGGTAGTCAGGTGCTTTAAAAGGAATCTGGCCCCTTATATTCACTGAGTCTGAACCAGGCTTACGGAGAAACAGAGTGCTAGAAGTAACATTACAATTTGACTCTAATGCTTTTTGACTTCCTGGAAAATGCTGAGGATATAATATCTGACGCAAGCTCGTTTTTAATTGGTTTTGATTTTTTTTCCAACCATATCCATCATATTGACCATTGTGTCTGTTACTCGATCTGAACGAAAGGAGACTCTTAGGTTTCTGATTAGATTTAGTTCCAAAAAGATTTTCACCATCCTTCAATCCATTTACATTTTTATTCTGAGGATCTTGTCTGTAATTAATTCCGAAATAATCACGACTGACTCTATTCCCAAAACCCTCACTTTCTGCGCTTGTGAGGTCATATAATTCGAATGAATTCTTGTTTTGGCTCTCTAATAAATTCTGAGTATTTTGTTTATTACTAGCACCTATAGCTGAAATATATTTGTCATCAATTTTAAACGACTTATTTTCATGTTTATAATCAGTTAATTTACTTATTTGAATGTTATACTCCGCAGAACTCAGGTTTTCTGAATTTCGATCTGCATCACGTCTTCTCAATAGAGTGTGAGTATCGGAATCCGTACTTTTATTCGTTTCTATAGGGTAATCGAAATACATTTTAATTCTAGGTTTGAGTCTGGTTCCGAATACTGGCTGGTTTAAGCTATGGGGCTTCAGACTGTCTTCTGTTGTAGCTGACTTTTCATACTGAGACTGACTAGCATAGTTTCTTCGTACTCGATGTAAGACTTGCTTCCATCCATCTTCTTGAGTCAAATGACCGTTGTACGCATCTTAAACAATAAAGAATCTGATTAATTTATTATTTATGGTGGTTGTTCTTCAAACGACGTCAATAAACGGAGCAGGTTCTTTGTTTATCGGGGAGTTTGCTTATTCTTAGGGTTCCGTTAAAACGGGACCCTATTACTAGCCTCCGCTGTCCATCCGTCTATCTGTCTGTCTGTATGTCCATCTGTCCGTGATAGTTAGACAGTTGAAATTTTCACAGATGATGTATTTCTATTGCCGCTATAACAACAAATACTAAAAAAGAGAATAAAATAATTATTTAAGGAAGCTCCCATACAACAAACGTGATCGGTTGCGTTAACTTTGATGTAGGTAAGTGAGCAGTAACAATATTTTGTAATGTTTCATTGTACAGAGTTTTTTGTAGAAAGTTAAAATCGATATTAATAGTATAATGGATAATGGATGAGGGCCGAGTCGTTTTCAAAAAACATGTACTAAGTTAAGTCATGTTATTAGTGCTTTAATAAAAACAAAACTTAATTGATTCCTTTGTGCAACGATAGTTATCCACATCTTTTGTATGAGTAACTTTCGTTACACAAAAGACGCGATCGTAATTTTGTTTTTATTAAGCCATAAACTTGTTTTTTGAAAATGCCTCCACGACGTGTTCTACCTGCTACGGCTATTAATGCAGCTTAGCAGATTTTCAAAACGTTACTTGTAATATCGTTTTCGGAAAATGTTAATAAATAAATGGCATTCATTCATAAAAGGGTTTTTTAACAATAA
Organism: Apotomis capreana; assembly: GCA_947623375.1. NCBI lineage: Eukaryota > Metazoa > Arthropoda > Insecta > Lepidoptera > Tortricidae > Apotomis > Apotomis capreana. Next base: position 13,821,314 of record OX392521.1, read on the forward strand.
ATGGAAAACCATACAAAACACTACTTTTTGTTCATTGTGACATTTTAATTTCTAAATTTTATTACTTTACAAATGAATACAACTAGAATACTATTAGAATCCTCATGTTACTAGTTGTTGTTTTCTTTTAACCCCAATTTTGTGAGTAGGGTCTATAAGTAGGTATACAGGGTCGAACATTTCAGACTGGGCTGACAGGATAGTGTCATCTGAGTGATCTTCAATCTACCTATAATAATTGTAAAGCTGGAATTAAAAGTAAAAAAAAGCCATCAAAATAAAATATTTTAATATCAGTGACAACCCTACTAATTCAAAGGTTTTATTTACATTTTAAATTGACACCTGTCTTTAACTTAAGCGTTGTTCAAAAGATGCTAGGGTTGATATGTGCAGATTTTTACACTAATGTTTAACAAACTGTATCTCAAAAATGGATAAAAATATTTACATAGTTCATTGGTGAAAAGTGAAGGTAGTCATTCTGTACAATTCCCTGTTTGCTTAAAAGTTTCTCGATCTGTTCCACCCTATATACCTTTTCATTTTGTCGATTCAGTTTTTAGACATTTTTCAAAATGGCTGAGATTTGAGTATGGCAAACATAAAAAATTACAAATAACAATTTTGAAACGACCTCGCGAGATCAATACAGAGCCAGTAGTTATAAGATAATTCGGGTGTCTTAACCTTAACCGACCGATCAATCATAAAACATTGAACAAGTAGCTGTGTTGCAATAAAGCTATGCGAGTTCCCACGACCTGACCTATCGTCTGACCTCTGTCCCGTCGGCGTACACGCAGTGCTGCGCGCGCAGTCAGCGCCTCTATTCGACAAGCCCCAAATTGATAGATAAATGGATTGAGATGAACCAAAACTCAGACTCACAAAGATGAGCACAGAGAAAAATTTAAAATGCGTAACCTAGCCGAAAAGACTGGTAATCGTTTCTGGCGTTAGGGTGGTGGAAAGGTTAACACGCTGGACCGGTAATCCAGAGGGTTTGATACCCGGCCTCTTCAATCAATGGTTCAATATAAAAAATAATTTTCATTAATATTTTAATTTATAATCATTTTCAACCAAAATACCGACTAAGCACATGAAGATACATAGTTATTCCTGGTTAATAAAATAATTATTTCCGTAAAACTACCCAACTATAGACCAATCATCCAACTGTGGTCCAAAACAAAACTCGTTTATTTTTATAAAAATAAACGAGTTCTGTACGTTGTATACGTTTTATACGTTTTTAATTAATTATGTTGTTCGCCTTAGAGTTTATTCGTTATAATTGTCATTATATTAACGAGTAATTTTCGGATTAAATTGTACCATAGTTGTGTGGACTGGACTATATTTGGGTTTTTATTTCTAATAAGTGAAATAATTCATTAGTATCTTGAAGTACGTGATCCGCACCGGGACTCGAACCCGGTGTGGACCATCACGTATGAGCGCAATTCAATTTTTATTTACATTTCGATCTTTGTATCCATATCTCTTCGCCAGTAAATTGGAAATTTACTATTAGAGTATTCGCTAGTAAAACTATGTATCAAATAGTAGGTAGTATAATCTTAAACACTCACCTAAAATAACCAAAACACAAATGATCCTTAACATTTTGGATATGTTTCATAACACAAGTTAAAATAGTTCATCAATCTTTCAGTTTTTTCTAAAGAATTTTATAAAAAATTCCTTTAATAAAAACATCAATTATCACATATAGTTAAGTGCGTGTTAGCGTGATGCGAACTCAACACTAAGAAGACTTCTAATACCTTACAGATGACTAAAGATGACAAAGAACAAAAGAATCTAGGTACTTAGGCTACCTATGACAATGTTCTTACCTTTGTTTACATTTTTTATGACGCTGGGAGCATTCAAGCCCTCGTCAAGGGAAGGCATATATGCAAGGTCTTTAGGTCCAGTGTAAAGCAGCGACCACAAATACCTTAAAAACGGGTCTATATTGACTCCCAGAATAATTTAATATCAAATATGCTGATGTTTTCTTTTTGAAGTTATTAGAGTTGAGTACAGAGATGTCTTATGAATATTAAAGTTCTGTAGCGGGTACCATAGAGTATAGAATTTTGGTACAGGATTAAAAAGTGCGTTATTGTGATTTTGTCTGTGAAATTATAATCGCCGACAAAAGAATTGAGATCTGCAAGGGCGCCAAGTTCTTTGCCCTAAAATTTTAAGATACAAGGACATGCGACATACTCGATGCATTTATTTTACTTGGGGAGTAATTCAATATCAAGATTTGACTTGGCTAGTTTTCACAAACTAACTAAATTTTATAAAAGTAACATAGTCATAGTTCATTATCAAGCTAACAGTAGGTATAAGTAACAAGACGTACACTAACTTGCGTACTTACCTTTACGAAAATAGGTTAATGATTTGATTGATTTTGATTTATAATATAAATTTATATTTTAAAACTAGCCAAGTCAAGTCTTGATATTGAATTACACCCCAAGTAAAATAAATGCATCGAGTATGTCGCATGTCCTTGTATCTTAAAATTTTAGGGCAAAGAACTTGGCGCCCTTGCAGATCTCAATTCTTTTGTCGGCGAAGTGCACGCGATATTGAACTTGGCTCTCATTTTACATTTATGTTTTTGATGGGATATCATTACTTTTTGTACAGAAATTATTATGATGTGTAAATTACTTAATTATTATTTGTTAATTAGTTCTGTGTGCTATTCTAGTACATCTTTTGAAAGTTTTGAATAAACAAAGAATTTTCCAAAACGGTTAGTACGTATTGGATTTTTATGTGCATGTATGTGTAAGTGTGTGCGTGTGAGTGTATAGGTATGCTATTCTAGTATATCTTTCAAACAAAAAAAGAATTTTCCAAATCGGTTTATAAATGACAGAGTTCTGAGGCAACAACCATCAATAATAATAATAATAAAAAAACATAAAAAAATCACTGTTTTCGATTTTTATATGTATACACACACAATTACTAAGCTGGATGCCAAATTTCACCTTTCTAGGTCACCTGGAAGTGGGTTAGGTTTTTGATTACTAGTGAGTCAGTCAGTCAGTGATAAAAATACCGTTTTTTGGACTTTAATATCTCAATAACTATTTAACCTATATTAATGAAATTTGGGGTTCTACTTGTTCTAAAGGATCTTAATACATAAGCCAAATTTCATTTTTTTATGTTAAATAGATTTGGAGTTATTGGGGGGTCAAAAGTGGCTCCAAACGGTTCGTGTAATATAACACACGGCTGCTGCTCGCCAGTTCCTGCGGTGAACTTGGCTGGACACGCTGCCGCGTGTCTAGATTGACAGATAAAAGTAGGCGAGTATAAAAAAGACATTTGAATTTCGAACACTTGTGATTCTCTATGGTGCATGTAACATGTAACTTTTATCAAACATGTAATGAAATTTCGTCATAACGATAATGTGCGCTATAACAGGCTTCAAAGTATAAACGTTAATTTCGGGTGGAACAACTCGAAAGAACTGTAAAGGAATTTCATTTCAAAATTGAAGGCCCAGAAGATCTTTTTTTAAGCATGGCGTCAGGTAAAGCAGCCGAATTATTTTTTTGAGTGGTGTATTTTTTTCGTCCACCAAGAAGGTGAACAGACGACCTGGTAAAGGTTGCAAGACGCCGCTGGACGCAGGTCGCTTCCAACCGGCCTATCTGGAAGTCACTGGGAAGGCCTATGTTCAGCAGTGAAGGTCCTGTGGTTGAAATGATGATGATGATGTATTTTTAGGGTTCCGTAGCCAAATGGCAAAAAACGGAACCCTTATAGATTCGTCATGTCTGTCTGTCTGTCTGTCTGTCTGTCCGTCTGTCCGTCCGTATGTCACAGCCATTTTTTTCCGAAACTATAAGAGCTATACTGTTGAAACTTGGTAGGTAGATGTATTCTGTGAACCGCATTAAGATTTTGATGCAAAAATAAAAAAATAATAATAAATATTGGGGGCTCCCCATACTTAGAACTGAAATTGAAATTTTTTTTTTTCATCAAACACATACTTGTGGGGTATCTATGGATAGGTCTTCAAAAATGATATCGAGGTTTCTAAAATATTTTTTTTCTAAACCGAATAGTTTGCGTGACAGACGCTTCCAAAGTGGAAAAAAGTTGGTCCCCCCCCCTCTAACTTCTAAAATAAGAAAATGAAAAATCTGAAAAAAACATATGATGTACATTACTATAAAAACTACCAACGAAAATTGTTTTGAACGAGATCTAGTAAGTAGTTTTTTTTTAATACCTTACTTTGCAAGTTTGCACCTAATTTATATGGGGCGCTATACATACCAGGTGCAAATTTAACTTAAACACTTAGGGATGGAAAGTGTTTGTACGGAACCCTCGGTGCGCGAGTCCGACTCGCACTTGGCCGGTTTTTTTTATTTCATTGCATGCCTACGTTTGAAAAACCGGCCAAGAGCATGTCGGGCCATGCTCAGTGTAGGGTTCCGTAGTTGCTCATCCTTCACAATAGACGGGCTTAAAACAGCGGTTTTAAGTTCGAGGTTTAGTTACGACTAAGATCTCAAGCTCTTCAAAAAGGTCGTAAACGCCAATGTAACTGTAATTACTTATTACCTTCTGGAAGTCAACTTACGTCCTTTTAAAGAAAAATATGAAATTTTGCGATAATTCCAAAACGGCTCAACCGATTTTGTTCAATATAGTTTTCATTGAAAGTACTTATAAGGCCTCATTTTCATGAATTTTTCCATAATTTTTTGACCCGTGGTTGAAAAGTTAGAGGGGGGGGACGCTATTTTTTTTATTTTCTGAGCGAATGTTTACAAAACTGCTGACTTTATCAAAAATTATGTTTGAAGACCCCCTATTATTTTTAAAAGACCTATTCAACGACACCCCACACACAAGTGTTGGAACGAAAAAAAAAATTCATCCCCACTTTAGGTGTTCGAGAGGTACCCGAAAAAAACATTTGTTTATTTTACCGTTTTGTCGGCGTGATACATACTGTTACGCCGGTAGATTAGGTCAAAAACTTTGAACGTCATTTTTAGTGCTTTAGAAGCGTTTTCAGCAGGCTGAAAAGTCATTTCAGGCCGTTTCAGAAGTTGCTCTATCACATATCTAAAGATCGAAATTTCACCCAAGTTGCCGTCGTTTTCAGGCGCCTGAAACATGTTTTCAGTCCGTTTCAGGGCGCACTCTATCAAATGACGCCATAACCTGAAAACCCGTTTTCAGGCGTTTTCAGGACCCCTTATGGGCCTCTGAAGCACAAATCATTATATGGCGAAATTTCCACTAGGAGTGACAGAGATAGCACTAGTAGAAAGAGATAGCCATGCTCAGAACATTCGAGAAGGGAGTGACAGAGAGTGCACCATTAGAGAGAGACATCTATAGCCTAGAATGTTCCCGACGCTCGAGCTGGACCTTACTGGAATATTCGCACTTTATGTGGACAACGCGTCGAGAAAGCGGGCCCGCGGAATATAAAAGCCGCCAGCGGCCGGCGGGAGTTAGTTACATTTTAACTGTGGATACAGTGCGAGTAAAGGATAATCGGAGAGAAAGACTCTTAAGTGATTAGTGCGCTTTAAGTACAGTTCGTGTGAATAGTGAGTGCGTAATTTGTGTAATTGTGTGTTTGTGTTAATAAGTGGATTTTAAGTACAGGTCGTGTGATTTGTAAGTGCGTAATTTTTGTAATAAAGTGTTTGTTTTCATTTGTGGATTAATTTATGCTTTTCTATCATATACGAACCCCACGCTCGTAACAATACACATACTCATACCAAATTTCAGCTTTCTAGAACTAATGATCACGGAGCTAAGCCGCGAACGGACAGACGGAACCCTAAAAAGCACTATACATGCCTTAGCCGTAAGGGCTTGCCGGCTTCGTATCACTATCCGGCCTATAAACGGCAAGCTCTTCTTTCCGCCTATAAACGGCAAGCTCTTCTTTCAGGGCGTCTGCAGTAATGAACTAATATTAATAGTACATTACATCAGAGGCCGGGAAAATGAGGATTTCCGGCCAAGTAGGTATATACGGCCGAGCGAGCGTGCGAGCGAGGCCGGATAGTGATACGAGGCCGGGAATCCGTTTTCACGACGAGGCATGTATAGTGCTTTTCTCAAACATACAATGAAATAAAAAAAATATACTTCAAAGAATAACACTTAATATTGTTTGTCCGATATTTTCCGAATTTGACCGAATTTTAAAAATCCGATTTCAGATTCTGACTCAGGAGCCCCAAAACCCCCGGATACCGAATTTCAGCCTCCTAGGACCAATTTGAAATTTTCTCCATACAAATCGTTTTTTTTTCGATATTTTCCGAATTTGACCGAATTTTCGGACAAGATTTCAGATTCATATTTTTGAGCCCCGACAGCCCCCCGATACCGAATTTGACCGAATTTAAAAAATCCGATTTCAGATTCTGACTCAGGAGCCCCAAAAACCCCCGGATACCGAATTTCAGCCTCCTAGGACCAATTTGAAATTTTCTCCATACAAATCGTTTTTTTCGAAATTTTCCGAATTTGACCGAATTTTCGGACAAGATTTCAGATTCATATTTTTGAGCCCCGAGAGCCCCCCGATACCGAATTTGACCGAATTTAAAAAATCCGATTTCAGATTCTGACTCAGGAGCCCCAAAAACCCCCGGATACCGAATTTCAGCCTCCTAGGACCAATTTGAAATTTCCTCCATACAAATCGTTTTTTTTCGACATTTTCCGAATTTGACCGAATTTTCGGACAAGATTTCAGATTCATATTTTTGAGCCCCGAGAGCCCCCCGATACCGAATTTGACCGAATTTAAAAAATCCGATTTCAGATTCTGACTCAGGAGCCCCAAAAACCCCCGGATACCGAATTTCAGCCTCCTAGGACCAATTTGAAATTTTCTCCATACAAATCGTTTTTTTTTTCGATATTTTCCGAATTTGACCGAATTTTCGGACAAGATTTCAGATTCATATTTTTGAGCCCCGAGAGCCCCCCGATACCGAGTTTTAGCCGCCTAGCACCAATGTGAAATTTTGAAAAAAAAAAGTCGCCATCTTGAATTTTTTTTCCCACAAGTGTCTAACAACCAACCTTTAAAAACAAAACCTGCTTTTTGTCAAACCAGCCAGCTGTGTGAATGACCTTGTTGTTGAAACAAAAAAAAAGTTACTTTGCAGGCCTAGGCCTGAAAAGCAGTATGAAATCCCTTTACAGTCCTCTCGAGTTGTTGCGCCCAAAAACCGATACTTCCGAGCCTATTATAAGGAACGCAAAGACAATATTTCATTGCATGTTTGAGAAAAATGTATTTTTACTGTATTGGTTGTTTATGCGAACAAAACGAAAGGCGGAACCGTGCTGTTCAGTAGCTCGGCCAGCGTGTAGCAAGCTCGCCCGAACTTTGTTTTGACACTCGCCGGGTCGAGTACACTTGTCCACCTACCACCAGCGCTCTAAAAACATGGTTTGAAGTTCTTTCATTCATTCATAAACATAGTTATTTTTAACCTGTGATAATTTGTGGTATCCATTTTAGTGATTTTTACAAACATGGACACAAAATGGATTTATTTTGCGGTGATAGGTAAGTACACACAAGCAATCTTCAGTATATTTTTGGTGTTTTTGATAGTACCATAGGCTCATACACACCAATTGTAATTATATTAAAACAATACTTTATTGCAAGTAAAAGTTTACCAAAGGAAACAAGACAAATACAATTTATAAGTAACGATAGATGACAGGTGGTCTTATCGCTAAAAAACGATATCTTCGTAACCTTTGTGTAGTGAAATTGATGAAAAAAGTAGGCCAGTTAGTATTTACGTTTTTGTTTATTTAGAACAACAAAAAGCAAGACGCCAAATACATAACAGAGTTCAGTGTGTGACCAACCAAGCTATCCACCAATTACATTAAGTATCTATAACCATACAACTAAACTCCGGATTTTAATTAGGCGAACTAACTTGACAGCTCAAAGTGTTGTCAGGAATAGAAAAAAATAAATAGTGATTGGTTTATGTCGATACAAATATGTCGATATAACCTTAACAATACACCCATAGACACTTAATTATGTTGTAATAAGGTTTATATTCGTTTAAAAATGTACAGTTATCAGTGTATTCGATAGTACTATGGAACTGTCAAGAAAACAAAAAGGCGGACAGCGTTCTTAGCGATGTCCGAAAATAAAGTTCGTTCAATGTATATTTTTATATGTATGTTTTTAGGGTTCCGTAGCCAAATGGCAAAAAACGGAACCCTTATAGATTCGTCATGTCTGTCTGTCCGTCTGTCCGTCTGTCCGTCTGTCCGTCTGTCCGTCTGTCTGTCCGTCCGTATGTCACAGCCATTTTTTTCCGAAACTATAAGAGCTATACTGTTGAAACTTGGTAGGTAGATGTATTCTGTGAACCGCATTAAGATTTTGATGCAAAAATAAAAAAAATATAGTAAATATTGGGGGCTCCCCATACTTAGAACTGAAACTCAAAAATTTTTTTTTCATCAAACACATACGTGTGGGGTATCTATGGATAGGTCTTCAAAAATGATATCGAGGTTTCTAAAATATTTTTTTTCTAAACCGAATAGTTTGCGTGACAGACGCTTCCAAAGTGGAAAAAAGTTGGTCCCCCCCCCTCTAACTTCTAAAATAAGAAAATGAAAAATCTAAAAAAAACATATGATGTACATTACTATAAAAACTACCAACGAAAATTGTTTTGAACGAGATCTAGTAAGTAGTTTTTTTAATACCTAACTTTGCACCTAATTTATATGGGGCGCTATACATACCAGGTGCAAACTTAACTTAACCACTTAGGGATGGAAAGTGTTTGTACGGAACCCTTGGTGCGCGAGTCCGACTCGCACTTGGCCGGTTTTTTTATTATTGATTCGTGTAATAAAATTATGAGTAAGATTTCAAACACAATAATTCAAAATTTATGAAATACGTAATGTCTACTTTTTTTTAATGCTGTTTAACTAAACCTCTGGTAGGAACTGGTTTTTTTAATTATCGATATTAACAACACTAGCGAAGCTGTGGCAACATTCGTGTGCAATGAACTGTCAAGTTAGTTCGCCTAATTAAAAACTGGAGTGTAGAATACTTGCATACCCAACAATAGGTACACAGATAATTATTAGGTATACCACAGTTCAGAAGTAACAGTTAAGCCGTAAAGATACCGACTTCGAACGATAGATGGTGTTGAAATCAATGGCCATGTATAACAAAAAAGTGTGAAGATGTAACAACTGACATTTCATATTTTAAGGCTACAATTTTATTGGTTTCCTGGATTCTACTTAGAAAAAGGACGTAATCGTTAATTTCCACCTGTTAGAAATATGAAACGTGACGTTTGTCCCGCATTCTTGATTTCTCCCCATAGAGAGTTAGTATTCCAAACAATGTGTAGATGATGAGTCTTTAGTAATCATTGCAATGATCAAATAGTATTTTAAACATGAAAATTCATTTAGTAACTATGGCAGGGACAAAATGACGTATAACTCATAGTTCATTGCATCAAATATAAATATTCAGATTCAATTTAACCCTCACTGACTTAATTACAGGCATACATAGATATAATAATATATAACTCACCAAACTGGTTACAACATAGTTAAGTTACTTTTCATCGTCAATTTCATGCTTATCTTCAATTTCATTTTATTTAAAACTGCAACTAGTATATGAAAACTTAAGGTCTTTTATTGAAAAATTGCGTATGAACTTATACTCTTTTAATAAATTCTCTGTTTCATCAAGCATTTCAAGTTGTCTCGCAAATATCAAGGCAATATTTCGCGCCAGGTTGAAAAAACCTTAAGTTCAACGGAGTGACTTGACGCATTATGTCTTTAGACTATTACTAGCGAGAGAAGTTGCTATTTCCAGTTCATTTTCCTCATGCATTGTTGGGGAATTTGGTAAAGGTTTGCTGGTTATGAATGTTTAACAATTATTACGTAGATAAGGCGGTTTTAGTTATATTCATTGGGATTACCCAATTTTTGCGTGGGTATGATCAACTTTCGGACGAAGTTGGAAAGTTTTATCTCTCTTTGATCATCCATAATCGCTTAGAGGGGATCCTCTATTTTTATAGGCAATCAATGTTTCATATTAAGTATTCAATCGAATTTTCATTTCATAGACTTTTCCCTGAAGTCTTAAATCTTGACAATGTCACCATATGGATTTAGATTAGGTTCGTTTTATACCAATCCAAAAAAAATATGTTTCAAAGAAAAATGCTTTCAACTTTTTTAACCAAAAAAATACTTACTTTGTCGATTTCCTTTTTTTTCTCACACTATAAAAATGTTTGGAAGAGTCTTTCTTGGATTTCAAAATTCACCATACTGGTCATTTTTATTGACAGCCAAGAACATATCCATAGCAACCCTTATTCTTTTTATATAAAGGATAAATAATGAACCAAAATTTAATGCAATCCTGTCAATTGTTTTCTGACTTACGGATGAACCCATATTAGGCTTCCGGCTTCTCAAGCAATGAAAAAGAAAAAAAAAGGAAAAAAAATTTTAACAAAAAAAAGAACCGACTTCAGTTGTTGAGGATAATCACTCAACACTGCCTCTTCGGTAGCTCACGAGTGAGCACAGTGGACTGTATTATCGGCTCTCGGAATTCGTGGCTCCAGTTCGGTCGCCGTGGCTATCCCAGTCGTAGGCACGGCGGTTCAGACGCGGCACGTAGTTGCCACGTAGATGCTGCGTAACACGTAGCAAATCGTACGTTCGTAGCTCGTAGCTCGTAGTTCGGATTCGGTTTCGTAGCTCCGGATCTGATGCGTAGCTGCACGACGTGAATGTCACGTAGATATCACGTAGGGCACGTAGACCGAAATTCGGAGATCAACCAAACGAATGGGACCTCAGACGAACTTGGTTACGGCAGCAGGTCGACGCAGGTTCGATGCAGGTTCGAGTACGAGTTATAAAAACACTGGTTGACTTGTTCGTTCTTTAATTTTCTTCGGCAGTATGGTAAATAATCGAAAACAATAATTCCTTATAAGCTTTTTCCTTAAAATCTAACAAGACTCAGGACCCGTAAGCAAATTGCTGGCACGCAGGCCAATAGGAGGCGTCGATCCGTGCATTCTACGGCCGGCACGCCCCTTTCGTCAAGTGCGTTCTTTTCTAAGAGTCGTTGTATGGAAAAGTGAACTGGCTACGTGATTGGCCGTTCATTTTCCCATTTTTCAGCCCTAACGGCTTTTCTGGTCTACGGGATGAGCGGTTCGGGGAGGGTCGTGTCTACGTTTACGGTTCGATATCTACGTGAGATGTCTCATTCTGTAGCTTTCATTGCACCGCATTAAATGGCCTTACGTTTTATAAGATACTAGCGGCCGCCCGCGACTTCGTCCGCGTAGATTTTTGATGATGACAAAGATATTAAAATAGGTAAATGAATTTTATTCTTAGTTAAAATGGTCTAGACAATGCAATTGTTAAAGAATTTTTGAAGATTTTCCAATTAGATTACGGCAATTGTTTGCAGGATGCTTAATATTTATTCCGTCAGTTACCTGATGCGTTTAATCTTTGGCAAAAATGACTGCAAGATATAGAGCGACGCATGGATTTGGAGTTAGAGAATGGGGATCTTAGTTATTATGAGTGAGATTTAAAAAAAATGTTAAATATCATAAGGCTGTTAAAACAATCTTAAACTCAGCACTGGAAGTCGAGAGATGGAGGCAGTTTAATGAAGAGTATCTCTTTTAATAATAATAAATAATAAACTTTATTTCAAAACAATAATAAATAATGACCTCTGTTCATAAGAAGGCAGCACTGGTATTTGTACACGCCGGCCTGGCAATTAAACGAAAAGAGTGGTGTGGCGGAGTTCCCGAGGGGGGCCAAAATGTTTCTAAATGGTCTAGCAGGTACCCCAGTTATTAAAAAGGCTAGTGTTTAAAGATAATGCTGAAATGTGACCATTAAAAACTAAATGCACATAAGCAAATTTAATGATGCGATTACTATTTTGGTCTACAGGCTAATAGTATTGTTTGAAGAGTGATTCAATATATTCTGGTGCTATAGTTCTCTATATCTCTCAAGAAGCTAAATAAAGTAAGAATAGGTATACAAAGTATAAATTATTCATGTGCTGATAGACAACTCACTAAATATGTATTAACACATAAAGTTTGGAACACAATAAATAAGAGACAGCACTAAGAAAATATTGTTGACATTCAACCATAGAAAAGGGGGTGCAAGTTCGTTTTAAAAAAAGGACGTAGTCACTGGGTAGTAGACAGGAAATAAAAAATATAAAAACTGATAACGTTAGCGTAACACTTCTTTATAAACAACATTAGCGGTGTTCCCCATACAAACTTTGCACCCCTTTTTAACCCCCTTAGAGGTGAAATTTTCCAAAACGCTGAAATTACTTTTTTTGTATTTGATTACGTAAGCTATCTACAAAGTTTCAAGTCTCTAGTTCAAAAAATAAAGTTTCTCCCATATAAACATTGCACCCCTTTTTAACCCCCTCAGGGGTGAAACTTTCTAAAACGCTGAAAGTGCTTTTATGTTTTTGAATAAGTAATCATTCTACAAAGTTTCAAGTCTCTAACTCCAAAAAAAAAGTTTACCCCATACAAACTTTACACCCCTATTTAACCCTCTTAGGGGAGGTATTTCCAAAAATCCCTTCTTATCTCTAGCCCACGTTATAAAAGTAACCTACTGTGCAAAAATCAACTCTCTAACATTAGTAGTTTCGGCTGTGCGTTGATGAGTCAGTCAGGACTTCTTCTTTTATATATATAGAAGAGTTACGGTTCGTTAGCTATTAAGTCGGATCGATTGATAAAGTTAAATTTACGTTGTGCTGGCAAGTTGCGGAAGGCTATAAAAGGTAATTGCAATGAGTCCAGATGCATTTCTAAGTGTATTCTAAGCGATTAGGTCATAGTGAAGTTAATTTGAATTGTTAAAACGAAATTCCGATACGATTTCGTACTGAAAATGGGCTCTAATTGGACGGTTCATAATTCACGTTAATTTTACGTTAACGTGAATTGCGGCTGACCTAATTACTTTAGAAACATAATAAAAACGGATTCCTGATGGGATTATCCGTTGCTATCGCTTGGCACTATTGCGGAAGCGATAACAGGTGATGTAATATTATCATAACATTGCCACGTGGTTCGGCACCACGTGAATACCTTATGCAATATTCATCGCTATCGAATTGTGATTTCGGATCGGGATTGGTTTGGGATTAGACCAGTTACATACATATGTCTCTTTTACGGACTGTTATATACATTTGGTACATAATAACTCGACTTATAGCGTCTTTTATGCGCAATAAATAAATTAAATAAATTAACGTTATGTACATCAAATTTCGCTTACAACTAACAGTTTTCGGCTTGTGTCCGTAACATCAGTAAAACTAAAAAGCCAATAATAACCCGTTCAAGTACAGATTATATTTGACTCACCCTTTGAAATCGATCCCAAACCACTCAGTTATTATATTTATATATTAAAGTTTACGTGAGGTTTGGCACCGACTTCAAAGGGTGAGTCAAATGTAATCTGTACTTGAACGGGTTATTTTCGGCTTTTTAGTTTAACTGAAGTCGGTTCTTTTTTTTGTTAAAATTTTTTTTTTTAGCTTTTTAGTGATTCATATAAAATACTTATGGCGGGGTGATCAGGGAGGTCTTGAAGGCATGCATCTCGTTTGAATTATCTCCTAACTCCTAACCGTTAAGGAGTTGTACCTTCCATCATCAGTTCAGCATTGGAAGATGATGACTACCGTATGCAAATACTTAAATAGTTTTAGAAAATATATGAAAAATATTATGAGTGCCTATAAAATTTCAGGAATTTCTTCGATTCCTCATGGATCTCGTCATCCGATCTTCACCAAAATTTTATGGGACCAACCTTGAGATGTCTATTCATAAACCTAAAAAGAATTTTCCAAATCGACTCATAAATGACGGAGTTATGAGGTAACAAACATAAAAAAAAAAAAAAAAAAACATACAACCGAACTGAGAACCCCCTCCTGTTTTGAAGTCGGTTAAAAAAGCAATCCACTGCTTGACCGGAGCAGTGCTCCCACCACTGACCTATAGGACCTCTTACTTATTTTAACCATTCACCCTGTAAGTATGATATTCGTAAAATAAACAACTCCCTTCTTTTCAGACCTTTGCATTCTGGCCTCTTGTAAGCCTGGTCCCTACCACGACGCTCACAAGCCTGATGGCAAACCTCCATGGAGCCACGGTGACTGGGAATCCCACGGTTGGGATGGACACCGTTGGGATTACCATGATTGCGACCACTACACGACGCAACGAACCAGAACCAAGGGTACAACGACCCAACGAACCACAATCAAAGATACACCTGCACCGACTACTCAGGCTCGGGGGTCTACTGAACATAGAAGGTACTGTAACAAAACCGTAGGCAGATGAGTTGTGTGAGTTTATTGAATTTTTGACTGCTAGTGATGATAAAATGGCATCACTTAAAGTGCTGTACCCACATGCCAACGACCGCATTCGATGACAAAAAGTGTATGTTCGATCAATGTAATTCAACCTTTGTCGCCTAAATTGCGAATACTTGCGACATAAGTTGAAAAAACAGGCATACACTTATTCCTTTCCATGCTGATGAGGGCTCGTATCTGTCACATGCCACTCCCTGACTGGAAAATTATGAAAAAGCACCTTTCACGATTTTGTGTTTCAGTCCAACTTCAACTCTCCCACAACCTACGATCAGGGACATCGATATAAGACTTGGAGGAATTGCATCCACTGACACTACACCAAGTCCGACCGTCAAACCCTTGGTACAAAGAGAGATACCGTCACTGTCTGAAGATGAAGCTAGAGAGCCGTATTCAACACCCCGGTTTTTCACTATAAGTCTATTTGACTTGAAAGATGATAAAAAGGACAAGTTAGACGCTGATACAGCATCTGCTACTACAGCAAAGCTAGATATAGGAGAAGATAATGACGATAATATAGATCTAACTCCAGGTATTAGAAACGAAAATGTAAAAATAGAATCACCTAGCAAACCAGAAGCAATAAATACCGACGGATTAGAAAATTCTATGATAGATGTACAACAAGCGAATAGATGGCATGTTGGAATATATGAAAAAGAACTTTCAAAGATGCATTCACATAAGGTAGTCTTATACAACTACAAATGCGGAGGCTCGTTAATCAAAGCAAATATGGTTATTTCAGGTATGTATTGTTTTTTGTAAAAAATCGTTTTCCTCATCCGTAATTTTTAATCATTAACATAGGTGTGACATAGTTAAGTATTAAGTATTTTTTGGCTTTCATAGTACAGTCAACCAATTTGATTTCTAAGTCACTATAGAACCTTTTCACAATGACAATGATATGAGATCTCAAGCAGCTTTCATATTGGCGTTCACTGTGACAAGGTACGAAATGGCCTAGGAATCTAATTGGTTGAATGTACCTTTATATAGCATGTAAATGCATGCCTTTAAAGTAGTTAATTACTAAACCGTTAATACAAAGATCAAAGTTCAAAGAAAATTGAAATAATTTACCTCGTGGAAGGGACCAGAAATCAAACCCGGTATTTCTAGATTGCCGTGACTTAGACATTATTTTCAGTGCCTTTTATATCGATAAAACTAACTGTTTCCAAATAATAAGCAATTATCCTTTCTCGTGCTGACATAACTTTGTATTAAATGTAAATTCTCTTCGGTATATCCTAGATTATGTTACAGCCAGTGGTACATCATCATTCCCTTGTCCTTATCCAAATCCAAATCCAAATCGTTTATTTGCTTTAAGTACATGTACATGCAAATACAGTTTTAGACCTAACATTCTATTATTAACATTATATTTAAATTATATAGGTATCACAATTACAAATACAAAATAATATCATTACTTAATTAACTGTCCAGTGCATTACAAATAAATTCATTTATTGAGTAGTCTGGGGGGGTATTCGACCAATTTTAGAGATATAATGGAGATCTCTCCTTTTCATCGCCATCCGTCACTTTTGACGTGTGCGTACTTGACAAGTGGCGATATCCCCAGAACATCGCAACTTCGTCAATTCGGACGCGCAAAATTTTCGTTTCCTTTCATGTGACGGCATAAATAACAGGCGCATACTCTAAATTGACCGCGTAGTACGTGAAATTAGTCCGTTACGGTTCGTTCAAAACAGAAATTTATATACATGAATAACATTTTTGACGGTCATTATCGCCTTCGTATTTCCAAAATTGAGATGAGAAATGTCACTTTTAAGCTCATCGCATTTAAATGACAGTTCAATGGCGATATAACTGTTATCTAACGGAGATTTGACGTTTGGCGATATCTCAAACGGCATTCTCGAATTGGGCCCCTGTTATAGTTATAATATATCTCTTTAACATTTCTGTCAAAGTTCTAAAATTATCACAGTCTTTTATGTCATCACTTAACTTCACTACATAGTATAAATAAACAAAGTCGCTTTCTCTGTCCCTATGTCCCTTTGTATTTGTATGCTTAAATCTTTAAAACTACGCAACGGATTTTGATGCGGTTTTTTTAATAGATAGAGTGATTCAAGAGGAAGGTTTATATGTATAATACATGCATAATTTATCAGTATTGCACCCGTGCGAAGCCGGGACGGGTCGCTAGTATTGAATACTTTAACGGCAATATTATTAAAGCTATTGTTAAAGTGAACAAAATTATGTTTAGTTAATGTCAATTTACTATTATTTGTCAGATTAAAGTTATGAAATCCCATTCATTTCTGTAGAGTCAGCGCGTCACGCTTTTTTCTTCGATCCTTCCCTATTTTATCATATGTACAATGAGCTGCAGAATTGCATGGCATGCATTTCTGCAGCCCATAGTACATATATTATACCTACTGTAAACATTGATTTGGAGAATTTTGCACATCTCCTATAACATGTATCAATTACCTAGTTCTAATAAATGTAATAGTTTTACGTCTAATTTACAAAAACCTACTTACAGTTGAGTTTCTTTCGGCTTTCTTCTCAACAACGGTCTCCTCTTGTGAAGTGCCGGTAGATTCAGATTCAGACATGAGAAAGTGCCCTTGTGGCCTACTTACAGAACAAACGTTTAATTTTGACAGAGATTTTATTCCTTCTTATGTCATAGCCATATCATTATACACTCAATGCATCCATCTTTTCTTCGGTCGGCCTTTTCTTCTGTGTAGTGATGCCAGTATTCCCTAACATTTCAGCGGGCCACTGCTTCTGGTCACCAGTATGGCGGCAACTCCCGTCCAGCAACTTCGAAGTGGCCGCTGGCAAGCTGTACCGTCAGTGGGAGGACCCGACAGACAAAAATGCCCAGTATTCTTATGTAAATATCATCACCACAAATTCAAACCCCGCTAACTCTTCTAAGCAAATGAACTGTCAAACCATACTAAAGTATAACAGAGTTCTGAGATAAAAAACAAAACAAATCAATAAAAATTCAGCCGAATCGAGAACCTCCTAATTTTGGAAGTCGGTTCAAAGGGTATTGCTTGAAAATGATTAATAACACAAAAAAAGAACACTTACTGTTGGCGTCCCAAGCGCAGATCCTGTCAGACAGTCTGTTGATCATGATCTGGTCGCTGGTGCAAGTCTTCACGTCGATATATGGGAGTGTCACCCAGTGGATACGCTCTGAAGGTTGGCTGGCGCCAGCGCCGTTTACAGCCCAGGTTGATATCTGTAGTCATGCAAAGAAAGGTTTTATTCATCTACAAAAGAATCGAAAAACCTTATCAGATGAAGCTAAACTTTTGTACAAAATTGTTAAAATAAGTTTAAGTAGATAGTAGTAGAGTAGAAGATATATAACAATTGTATAGTTACTAACAGAGTGTCATAGTCTCCTAAGTGACTGAGCTCTTTAAATAAAGAATAACAAAAAAAACTAAATAGTAAGAATAACTAAGTAAGCGTAAGCAAGCACTAGCAGAACCTGTATTTTACAAGCTTTTATTTAGCTTGCATGGTATGTTTAAAGTATGTTTGTTCGGGTGAAATCTTGCAACTCAATTTTGAAGCAGATATCGTCAACCGATTGAGCTGAAATTTTGCATACCTACTTAACTTTGATGACAATACAATAATATGGTACCATGGGGCCGATCTGATGATGGAGCCGGAAGGTGGCCATAGGAACTCTATAATAGAAAAGCAATCCTACCGAGCTTGGGCTCTTTAGAATCGTCTCAGTGAGCATTTGATGGATATCCAAAGAAAAGTACAGTCGGCTATAAAAGCTTGCCACTAAAATGTCATTTTTGACAGAAACTTATGTATGATACGCAATTTCTCCGCGAATTTGAAATGAACTGTCAAACCATACAAAGTGACACTTAGTATGGTTTGACAGTCTATTTGCTTGGAAGAGTTAGTTCCTTCGAAGATGATATTTCCAAATGATTGAATTTTGTTATTCGTTTTTTTTATTTCATGATCACACAAAATAAACACGATGGATGTCTACTTGCGGAAAATGCCCAGCGCAACTAACTAACTTCTTGATCATGACGTATTTAGCTACTTTCATCCATATAACTAAAATCTCTTGTGGAACTCTACATCAGTGACCATCCCAATTCTATATCCACTTTAGTATTTTTTGGGTGACGACATCAATCATGGACATGTTAAGCACTGTTCCCAGTAATGTTCTTTCGTTCAAAACCCAAGTGTATATCCATTTCCAGGTCAGGAGAGTGACAATCACTCCGATGCACGAGCCCTGTCGGCAGCCCGACCTGGCCTTCGTGACGGTAGAACCGGCTTTCGTCTTCGATAGCTTCGTGAAGCCTGTCTGCATCAACTTTGAAGAGGTTCTGGAGTATCAGCAACTCAGGAAAGGAAATTTTGCGACGGTGAGCATTTTCATATTCTTGGACAAGCTATCAGAACAGATATGTGTCATCACTTTACAAGCATAATAGTAAAATAATTATCCCCTAACTCCTAACCATTAAGGAGTTGATTCTTCCATCATCAGCTCAGCATAATGAGATGATGACTATGAGACGCAAAATACTTAAATTTGATTCTTTATAAAATACGTAACAAAAGATCCCACCAAAAACATGCTGTAAAAAACTAGCCAAGTCTCGATGGAGCTGCTTGTTTATCTCCCACTAGTTCTATTCTGATGATCCTGAGTGAGTGAGTGTCATAAATGCGAAACTTTGCTTTCGCTTAACTTCGGAACTAAATGACCTACAGACTTGAAATTTTAGATTTTAAGTTATTAATTATAGCTTACTGGATGACGAAAATTTCTGCGTTCTGGTCTTATTCAGAGGTTCTCAAATAGGGGCCTGAAAATGCGGCGAAATGATTCCAGTAAGGGATGGTACGGCAGTGTTTGCTTCGCGCTCGACTTGGCGGGGGCACTGCCGTGCCCTCCGATTATTAATGCTTATAATATTTATGAGTTACCCGCGATTTTCCTGGGATCCTATCGTCAGATCCCAACACATAATAATGTCACCACAAAAGGTCCGCCTCAGAAGTAACACTCTCTAATAAAAACATATATTTTGAGAATCAGTCCAAATTCGCAGAGAAACCTCGTATCATACATAAAAAAGACAGGTTCTGCTTTCTGCTACAGCACTTACTTAGTTTTTCTTAACATTTCAATTGTTTTGTAGTTAAATAAAACTTTTCGACTACAGATATCAACCTGGGCTATTGGCGGCGCCGCTGCCTGCCATTCTTCACAGCTGATCCACTGGATGACACTCCCATATATCGACGTGAAGACTTGCACCAGCGACCAGATCATGGTCAACAGACTGTCTGAGAGGATCTGCGCTGGGGACGCCAACAGTAAGTGTTCTTTTTTTGTGTTATTAATCATTTTCAAGCCCTTTGAACCGACTTCCAAAATTAGGAGGTTCTCGATTCGGCTGAATTTTTATTGATTTGTTTTGTTTTTTTATCTCAGAACTCCGTTATATAGTTAAATTACTTAAGCAAGTTTGGATTCTATAGATAAAGGCTTAGATTAATTTGCGGGAGCGAGACCCTGCGATGGAAATCAGCAGGAGTTACTGATAGTACTGAGTACTACATATCTACATAAAAGAATATATGATATGATGATACGATGAAGATATGATGTGATGACTGTATTGCCCTATGATGAAACCCGCCTATATAACAGTTGCATAATAGTACCCTCCATTAAAAGTTTAAAAACATCTTTTCAGACGAGACTCGATGCGAACCAGACAGTGGAAACGGCCTCGTGTTCTTCAAAAACGAAATCCCATACCTTCGGGGTGTGGCCTCGTTCATTCCTACAGATAACCTTTGCAGCTTCACCAACTTAGGCGCAGCGAAGGTTATGGCCAAAGAGGATAAGATCAAGAAATTGTTTGAAACTTTAGTCTTCGAACAATGCGAGGATTTCTACAGAGGCAAAACTGATGAAACAGTGACGCAAGGAATGGAAGAAACGGGAGATGACAGTAATGGTGGTGGTTATGGTATACAGAGTATAGGCTCGCTGCCCGTGCCGTTTCTGAATGGTACGAGTGCGCCGGCGTACCGGTGGCATGTTGGGGTGTACAGCAAGAACTGGACGCCCTATATGCAGATCTGTGGGGGGTCGCTGGTCAAAAGAGACTTTGTTATATCCGGTAAGTGTATAGAGAAAGTTGTAGCTCATATTTGGGAACAGTAAGCCCGTTGCATCTAGATGTACTTAAATTAAGTTCCTAATTTTTCGCGTACCTACATTTTAATTATGATTTGCTTACTTATGATATGCAGAGAGATAAACTGATCAGCGCCACCAGCCCCACCTAAGGCTAGAGCTAGTTGAAACAAATCTAGATGGTCGACGAATTGGTGCTAAGATAAGCAATACTATTTTAATGACGGCTTTTGTGAGGTGTGATCAAATGTTTTCAAAGATAACCTAGATCTACTTCCATTAAGATATCGATCTCTAATATGTTGTCTGAGAGATTAGAAGCTCTAGAACTGTAATAAAAATCGTTCGGCGATGAAATCGATGTTCTGCTGTAATGTCTTCTGAAGACGCAAGAATGCGGTCGATGTTGGAGAGATTGTTTAGCTTTAGATTCTGTGAAATAGGAACGTGGCTGAGATGACATAAAGTTGGAATGCTGATGATGTTTTTTTTCCAGCCGCCCATTGCTTCTGGCACAGCGTCACCGGACTGCAGTCGTCAACTCGGTTCGCAGTCGCGGGCGGCAAGCTGTACCGGCCGTGGGATGACCAGCATGACACCTACGCACAACAGTCCGACGTGAGTTGGAAATAATACTTGTCCTGTTCAAATAACACGTTATATTAACTTTGCAATTTCTCAATTTAGCCTTGCTTTGTGAAGTTTTTAGCTTTTTAGCACCTAGGGTTTAAATGGAAAACCATAAGGAAATTAAATCGCATATGGTACATAGTTCTTATCTAAAAATATTCTTATATTTCCAGGTATCTGATATAATCATTCCTGTACGATTCCGCGGCGTCGCTACGAATTTCCAGGATGACATCGCCATATTGCGTTTGGAGAGACCTTTCACTTACGCGCTGGAAGTTCAGCCTTTGTGCCTCGACTTCAGCATGGCATTGGATAAGGAACACCTACAACCAGGGACCGAGGGGACGGTAAGACGCTTCTTGAGCTTAGTATATGTGACTTTATGCTACAAGAACTGTCTCTCTCTATGACCTCTCTCTGTCCCTCCAACCCGACAACGTACAATCTATTTTTATCTTCCCCGTCCTTATCCTTCCTTTCGCAGCCAGCACATATTCATATGGCGTCTAGGCAGCCCCTTCACTTACGCACTGGGTGTTCAGCCTGTGTGCCTCGACTTTAGCATGGCATTGGATAAGGAGCACCTACAACCAGGGACCGAGGGGACAGTAAGACGCTTCTTAAGCTTAGTCTGTGTACATGTGACATTTTGCTACAGGAACTGTATCTCTCTATCTCGGTTTCTCTCTCTTCCTCTCTCCATCCCATGCCAACCCGACGACGTATGATCTATTTTTATCCTCCCCTTCCTTACACTATTCCTCGCTGCCAGCACATCTTCATAATGACGTCTAGACAGCCACTTTACCTACGCTCTCGGAGTTTAACAGCCTGTTTGTCTCAATGTTGTCTCGAGGGACTGAGTGACTAACCTCATATCAGTAGCTGCCTTGCTAAGAAGACACATCCTTGATTTTGTTCTAAACTCTCTAGTTGTTTAAATTGTGGGTGTCGACTTTTAAATGAGGTTCGGCAGTCAGAGGGTAAATGGAAACGAGACTAGCCTCAAATTACTACTGCGTGCGTCGGCTTAAGCCTATGTCAAAATCGACGCACACAACCAGCACATTGTATACCTACTTGAAGAGTTTGAAGAAGAAAGTATCCCCTGAAATCAGTAGAAATTTGAGGCTAGTCTCGTTTAGAAAACAACTAAATAAGTAAGTCAAAGTCAAAGTCAAAATATTCTTTATTCAAGTAGGCCTAGCTACAAGCACTTTCGAGTCGTTAGTTACAGAGAGCAGAGCAATTTATTGATAAACTTATAAGTATAGGCTGGGAGCCTTAAAAAGGTGGAAGTAAACTAGCATTTCTTGAACGCCTTGAAGTCAAGAAGTAGGTACTTATCCTACGATTAGCTTAGTCTGTGTGTCTCCACCTTATAGCTTGGAGTCTACAATGTCTATAGGTTAGTGGGTTATAAAGAAGGATTTAACAATAAAACCTCTGTACACACAGGTAGCCGGCTGGGGCCTTACGGAAAAGAACGGTGTGCCCTCTCAACGCCTCAACTACCTCCAGCTGCCATACGTAGACCTGGACGAGTGCTTCGCGGAGTCTGACCCCTCCTTCCACAAGTACATCACCAGTGACAAGATATGCGCGGGGACAAAAACTACTGGTAAATACTTACTGGTGAAGGTGGCGTAGTTTCCAATAGTAAGGCACACTGCGGAGGTACATGCTAGTTAGTTGGGGCTTTGGAGACAGCGGAGACAGCACATTACGGTAACATTCCACGTAACAATCAAGAAGCTAATGTCACTGGAAGAACAATGGTGTAAAACTCTAATTTAAACAAAGTATGATAAATGGCTGTTAATAACAAGAGAATTTTATAGTAGGTAGGTACACTACGCCTATATCTTGTTTTTATGTACAATAAAGTGTTTACATACATACATACTACGTAACAAGGGTGGTAAACGAGTGTCAAACAGATTTACCGCCCGGTTTTCTAGCATGTAAAAGTGTGATAAAAGTGTGATAAAAGTTACTTACCGCCCTAGGACGTAATTAACGATTTACCGCCCGCTTTTCTAGCATGTAAACCCTTGCTTACGAGCAAGTGTGATGAAAAATATTTTATAGAATCTTTTTATCGAGTTATATTTTTTTTCGATAATTTGATTATATAAAATATTTTGAACAGCGCCATGTCCCTCGCAGTCTTCACACTTGCTGGAAAGCAATGGAGGCAGGGGATCGATGTATAAAGCACACATCCTTTTCAAGAATTTCAAACACATATGACGCAGAGGGCGCTCCAGTAGCGTAGAATTATGGAATGAAAGATTTGGTGTGATTGACGTAACGATCTAATAGCTCAGTTGGGAGAGCACTACGCCGGAAACGTAGGGTTGCAGGTTCGACTTGCGGTCCTGCTTAGATTGTAGTAGATCGCATTAAATTTTTCTTTCATAATTTATCTACCTTTGTCTCAATATTTATAAAAGAGAATTTTATCTTCATATCAGGCATTTTTAAGTATTTCTACAAAAAAAAACTTTCAATATATATTTTTTCTCAATATTGTTAACCATAATTTATTCGATATTAAACTGTTCGATATTGAACTGCAAAATATTGCATGATGATTGCAATGCCCTTATAGGGTGTCATCTTAGGTATAGATTTACTTTAGAATTAAGTCATTAAGACAAGTACACTATATGATAGCAATAAAGATCTATCACTAGGTTAGGTTGCCGTTATACAGGGACGCAGCCTGGTAAGCTATGCTGGACCACTAATGGTTAAATAACTAAGTGTTCCAGGCAAAGCCCTCTGCCGCGGCGACAGCGGTGGGGGCCTGGTAATCTTCGACTCCTCGACCCCCTACCTCCGAGGAATCGCCTCCACCGCCGCCAACGACGACAACCTCTGCAACGCCTACACCCTCGCCGCTTTCACCCACATCTTCACCCATCGGTCCTTCTTGCGAGACAACATACCTGATATTGAGAAGGAATGTACCAAAATAAAACCTGAGGTTGGAGATAAAGAACCGGTTAGAAATGCGAATAATAATCCTGGGAAAGTCAGGAACGTTGCTACAAGTACAGCTTCATCAGGGGTAGGAAAAGGAGGAAGTTTAGGACCAAGGAGAGAGGTGATTACAAGGGTTGATACCACGCCGTCCTATTCATCCGTGCCTTATAATCATTTTGTGTGCAATTGCAATTGTAAGTCTTAGTTGAAATAAAAACTACAACCTTTTCGTTTATTATACCATTAATGCATTTTTTAAGGAATAATTTGTGAACATCATAATGGCGGAACCACGTAAGATTTTCAATGATAAGTGGTTCACATATTTAATAGCTATTTGGTATTATTTAGTACCTTCAATCAAAAGATTAAAGCTTCGTCGAAAAGGCAGAACATTTAGAAAGAATGTGGTTCGGCCATTCTGTCTGACGTCAGGTCAGGATGGAGTGCCGTTCAAGTCATAAAAACGTTTCGCAATTACAGAATGCATGGTAATCAAAAAATGTGCATAAAATCAATATCCATAGTATTAGTGTTCAAAATAATTAACCAACAGATCAGTCAATACTTATAGTTATAATGGTCATAAAGAATAATTTTACTGTCTATAATATACTTTGGTCGTAAGTATTAAAGGTCATAACGGCATTTGAGAGAAAAAAATGGGGGGGGACCCCTCATACAAAATAGAAACGTTTAACATTCTTTACCCTGGGTAGGTTCGTTAGTTACCTTACCTTGCGTCTCTTAGTCAAAATAGAAGCCCCGCAAAGCAGGGATTCGTCAACTTGCCAACAGTGAGAACTTTTACCAATTGGTAAGGTAACATGTCACTTTCACCTTGTTTAGCTATAACAACTTGCATGCAAGTTACCTACTCAAAGTAGTATTAAAACTCAACTCTTTTGTTCCCTGTTTATTCTATAAGTAAATATAATTTTAACTATCTCATAGCATCACTCTCTGTATTCCTCTCGCTGAAGATGAGCGGTAGGCCTCCTTTAATAAGTTGCACGATTGCTGAGGCAGGATCCAAGACGGGATCCCGAGGGGCCCCCGGTGCCGGGGCCACAGAATACCGCGCCAGTACCGCCGCGAGGCCGGCGAGAGACTGCATGAGGCCGAGACGTTCGCCTGAAAATTAATATGGAGTTGAAAAGTTGCGTTGGCTTGAGTAACATAATTTCAATTAATCTTCTTATTATCCTTTTCAACGCCAGGCGTTGAAGCAACACGCCACTGACGCCATAGCAAGAAGAAAAATAAAGAAATGCTCCAAAATCAGCGGATTGAAAAACACTACAAAGTGTTTGATAATTTTTTGGTCGTCTATTGTGTTTCGGCGGACGAACACAACGGAGCTGAATTACGTCGCCTAAATCAAACTAGATTTAAGCTTTTTTTTAAATGTAATTTTGTAGTTCACAGTGCCTTGGTTTAATTACTGTAATGCTGTGTAACTAATTTGAATAAATAAATGTTGGCGTCGGTGACACAATTTTCGACGGTCAAAAAATTAATGGCAGAATTGACAACATTTAAAATTTTCAAACAGTGTCAAAGTTTAAACTAATTTCATCACTTTATTATCACAAAACCCGAAACTAATATTTTTGTTTGGTTATATACGGACTAATTTTGAAATAATTAAAAAAAGTGACGGCAGCGTCGCCTAAGAATGAGGAACTTTTCAAATAGATTTTTAATCATAAATTGGAATATTTCCGAAAATATAAAAATACGGATGTTTAATTTTTTGTCCTTTATTTGATTTTATAAGAAAAAGGCCTGCCGGTGCCGGCTTATGATGGTTGCGTTTATCACGTGATAAAACTGATAAATAAGTGACAGAACATCTGTCACTCACACTCGCATCTTGTCGGGTATGTTCGCTGAGGCGCGCACTGATTGCTTCAGTGCCATGTGGGTCATCGTCAGTTCAAAAAACAAAATTTGTCCCTTCGGTAATCAAAAGTTAAAAGCTTCTATTAATCTAGGTTATGTTGCTATTACATCGGATTATGGAACAGGGAACGTTCTTTATTCTCACAGGTATTTAATCAGACAATTAGGCCCTGGAATCCTTAATTTTGCAAATGTCCACCGGAAAGACGCGCACCTAAATCTGACAATGACCCATAATGCCCATAATAGGCAAGAGAACTGCCTCACTGATGCGGCGTGTGTGTGAGAGCTCCAACACCCTCCTGCGCCTAGTGTCGGAGTATCCTGCTAGCGCTATATCGGAGCACTGGAATAGTATCCATATGGAATCGAGAGGCTGGGTGTACGATGTTTATTAGGTTTAAGTTAATACGTGACGGATGCTATGTCACTTATTTATCACGTTATAAAAGCAACCCTTATATGCCCGCTGGAAAAAATAATGAAATTATGAACAATTTCTAAAAACTGAATTGCCAAAAGTATCTATATACGAGTAACTATCTAACCTCTAGCACAACTGTGACTCGCGATTATTTCTTGCGCGAGAAATATTACCTTGTCTCTTTCTTCGCAGTACTGTGAGAGAGTGACGGGCGATGCTACGGGCGACAAGCGCGAAGCATAGTTGTGCTAGACGGACTGCTCAGTAAACGGGTGTGTAATGATGGATATAACAACGTTTCATATAATTTCACTGAATATAACAACATTTGATATAATGGGTAGGTACCATTATATCAAATTTGATATAACAACAATAAGTATAATTTCATTGGGTATAATTAAAATTAGTATAAAAGACATTTGATATAACGTTTATATACGCAAGATAACCTAACACTCCTCCTCGTTTCGCTCATCGTCGTACCTAACCATGGCTCTTTTACAGTTTTACTTTTTTTTTTAAGCAGTATTATGGGTGTGAATTGAGCCTTTTTATTAAACGTATTATAACAAATGATCATTATACCTAATGATATGATGCCATAGGTATAAAATTTTAACAAATGTTATTATATTATTCGTTTATTATACCACTTGATCGTTATATTGAGCAATATTATATCAAAACTTGTTATAGCGAACGTTACGCACCCCTAGTGCCCATAACATAAGCCTATACTAGAGCTTACTGTGGGACTAAATCGATTTGTGAGGTTATGCGATATTTATTTATTTACGCTGTGCCCGCGGCTCCACACGCGTGGAAATCGGCCTGTGTCACTCTTGCTTTATCACAGTTTCTTGATCTGTCCAAATCTGTTGGGATCTTGAAAGTTGTGCGAGTCGTTTTGCCACCAGGCAGCAACGTAGCGGTTATTCAATTAAATTTGTGGGTGTGTGTACCAAAATCCCTCCTCAGGAGGCAACATATATTAATTTCAGCGCCATCTGTTAGTTTATCAGGGTGCTCGATAGTCGTAGCACATGTTTGAAAAAGTTTGCTTCTCATTCCTAACTAGCGCCATAAGATTCAGGTGCAAACTTAACCCAATCGAGTGTAGTGGCTACCCGCTCTTTTATTGGTAAAATTTTTATACGTCCGGGCATTTTCTCGACAGATTAATGAAGTTTTCATCAAAATCCCTTCAGCCGTTTTCACGTGATGCGCGGTCAAATAAACAAAAGATAAACAGACAAAAAATCTAAAAACTGTTGGGTTGGAACGTGTTCTGTTATCGATTCTGTTTCCCCTGCCAGTTTTTGTTTTTTCTAATATCTTCCATGTACAGACTTCCAACCCTCTTCAGCTTTATTATTTATGTATAGATATAGATAGATAGATTTGTTTTTGCTCGCTCGGTCAAATATTTCTCACCTATGCAAGCCCTCGGCCCGCCTCCGAAGGGCAAATACGCCATTTTCTGCTCCGCGGTCATGACTTCGGGGTTGAACCTCTCCGGACGGAACTGTTCTGGCTCCGGGAATATCTTCGGATCGTTCTGGTAGGCTATCAGCGGGATGACGACGGTCACGCCTGCGTCAATTGTCACCTACAGAAAAAAAAACAGTTGTACTCAGAAACAAAACACACATTGCTTTGTACTAAACAATACAACTGATGGCTCTGCGAGCGAGCTGTGGGCCTAGTTTTTTTTTAGTTGTTGGTATTATTTTCTTTTTTGTTTATTTCAAGTACATATCTGTTTATACTTAGTGAGTTTTGGTAGTCAGACGATATTTACCTTGGTCTCCGGGAATGTGTAAGTACGGACACTCTGTCGCTGCAAAAATCCCACCGACGGAAAAATCCTCAGCGCCTCGCTCAAACACCACTTCAGATAAGTCATCTCTGAGATCGACTCGTAACTGAGCACATTGTCATGGTGAGACAACACTCTGTCAATCTCAGCTTGCACTCTCTTCTGTACGTCCAGGTTGTGAGCTAACTGGTGGAGAGTGTAGCTAGTAGCAGCCGATGAAGTTTCAAAACCAGCTATAAAGAACACGAAGCTCTGAGCGGCCATTATTGATAAATCCATCTCTATGGACACCTTCTTCGGGCTCCCATCAGCGTTCGTTTCAACCATCGAATCCCCGGTCATGGCTCCCTTTTTCTTGCACTCCAAAAGCAAGTCTATAAAGTCGTGTCTACCGCTAGGCTCCCAGTTCCTCTGGTGCATGATGGCCTGCACCATTCCAATGACTTCTTCTTCTTCATCGCCGGATATCTTTAAGTTCCCGAAGAGAGCTGGCATGAGACTCTTCAGGGTAATCCGGAGCACTCGAGAGAAGTTGGCTGAGAATAGTTTGAGGGCTAGTTGACGCATCGGATCGTTGTCGTTGGTGAGTGAGTCGGAGACGACACCAAACCCAACTGTGCCGATGACATCAGTCGTGTATCGTCCCATGAGATCTCTAGCGTCAATGGGCATATCCACTAAACTATGCAAACGTTTCTGTAGACATTTTGCTCGCTCGACGATCAATGGGAACATTGCTTTAAGCGTCCCACTTGAGAAAGCTTGCGTCATTCGCACCCGCAGCAACCTCCACAGATCGTCATCAGCGACAAATTGGTTCTGATTTAAAGGCTCCTTCTTTGTGTCAGGCGGAAAAATGCCCCGTCGATGGAAGCAATTAAAATCACTTGATAACACACGCTTGGCAATCGCTGGGTCTCTAATTATCAACTCAGGACGACAACCACGAAAGTAACCAACTAACTTTTCACCTGGGTATTTGTTGTAGGTTTCTGTAGCCATGACCATGGGACTGGCTTGGAGGAGATAGTTTCTCAAGTTGTTGCCAAAGAGAGGCCATGGTGTGTCGTGCTTGACACCTCTCTTCTCCCAATAATCGAAGGTCCGAGTGAGATAGAAGTACAACGCCGTCAGCAGACCAATTGCAACGGCAAATGTGATCATGATTCGTCGTCGAAATAAGTACCTAACACTGTTACACGTGGAACTAACTCACTTTCGCGAACGGTACGGAGAGAACTATACTAACAAGAAGCTAAACATGGAATGAAGAGAGCAATTCTACGCGTGTCGTTTTATCTGTTTCATTTTCAGCTATCGCACTTAATATCGAGATTTTAAGAGATAAAATTGTGTATAGGCAATAGAAGCCATTGGATTGTAAGATTAGATAATAACACAAGGATTTAGTACCTATTGCTATCAACTTATCAAATCTTTTACTGTTTTAGACATGGCAGCATGTTGGGACTAGTTTTCAAAAAGGGCAAAGTACTAATAATCGTTTGCTATCGTCATCAGCATGTCAAGACAAGTTTGGGAAGAGGACAATGCTCCACACGACCACTACAAGGTCTACCCATTTAGGTACCTAACGTGCGCGTTAAGTACATTTTCAGGGTTCTGTAGGCATCTCAGTTTGCATAAATAAAACCCAGTCTTGGAGTACAATTAAGAGATTAGATCTAAAAACTGCAAATTTGGTAAGACAAAAAATATAACATCAAAAACCTGGTAACCTGTCCTTCCCGTTTTTTCTGGAACGCGTTGAGGTCTCTAGCTGAAATTATTAATTACTAAGTCAAAAAACCAAATTTCTAACTCACAAGTTACGAGTCTTTATGTTGCATTTGTTCACGGTGGCAAGGGAATGAAATCCTATAGGGAACTTCCCGTTGACCTTTTGAAATATGGCGAGAAGCAACATCATTTAGCACAAGCAAATAAAAACGTCCGAAAACCGGAAATGTAGTCACATTACATTACAATAAATAGGTATACATTTTTGGGATTACAAACCTATTATACTGTTGATAAACTAACGCCGACCTATGTCGACTTATGGGGAAAACAGTTGTCCAACGGCAAATATACAAATGGTGGTGTGTCGTCTACCCACATTAAGGCGACTCCGTACGTGGAATGGTGATTTTTAAAGTCCTAAGGCTCGTAATCTAGCCAACGGAAAAATCTGAAAAAAATATATGTTATTTTTGACTATTTCTTCTAAAAAATTATAGTTGGATTTTTTTTTAAAGCAATAATTACTATGGAAAAAATTATGTTGAAATAGGGTCGTTTTCAATTTTCAATTCCCTAAGGCTTCTAAACTACAAGTGATATTTACACGGCTCTTTCGCAAGAACATTGACAATTCATTGATCTTTAATCGTATTGTTTAAAAGTTAGTAAAATGGAAATTCGGTCTAATAAAGCATCAAAAAAACTGAATTTCCGCGAGCGCGGCCGTGCCCGGGCTGCGAGCTCAGTGTAAATCTAACCGTCGAAGGGGAAGGCTGTGTCACTTGCTCTCGCGATCCATCTTGTTACGGAAAATTGTTATAGTACCGGATCCCGCGGAGGTTCGATCTGTCTTCGTGCGTTTGAAGTGTATTTTAAGAGAGTGTAGTTCGTTTGTTCACACGACTACGCTATGCGACATAACAAAAAGCACTCATTTTCATATAGAATTAAATTCAACTGTTTTTTTTCGTATTTAGGTATCTATTAATTTAAAGTACTTATAAAAAAAATTGTCATTGCTTAGCATTCCCGGACAAATTTGGATACTTAGATATTCTTAGTCATGGGCCCACACCAGACAAGATTCCCAAAAAATAACACTTTTGGTGTGGGTTTAAGGCCCTTCTCTGTGTAATATTAGAGTACCTTAGGTATTTCGGTTAGTAAAAAAAATCTGATAATACAGATATTTAAGTATGATAACGTCTAATGATCTTTATTAATTCAACCCTAAGAGATATGAATATCGTAATGCAGAACAAGTATTGTTCGTTTGAATACCATTGTAATATTCGGTAAAACGCTAATTTACGAATACGAATATTTATTGTAAGTATTCACATTCGTTGCGTCACCAGTACAGTACATGACATATGATATAAAAATACATTATCAAAAATTACAATAATTTTCTAGTTCAAGAAGGCAAGTGACAATTTTGGCATGAGGGCTTATTTGTGTAAATATAGTCAGAATATATATTTGCATCAATAAATGTCCCCCTTCATATTTAAATCTAAATGAGCGTTAGTAGGTAATTATAATTATTGACATATCCGCCGGGCCTAGCTAGACATAGGTATCTAGCCTGGCCATAAGTTCTGTTCCAATTGTTTACCGTTTATACAATAAACACCTGATTTTTATTATATTTCGTTTAAAAGCCATATATTAATGATCGGATTACAGTTGAATTAATGAAAAAAATATATCTTTATTTAGACTCATCGTAATGCCCGGACTTGATTTTTGACAATTGCTCAGAATTTTTCTCTAAGTTTGCCAGAGGGCAATGGAACGATCTTGGATCAAATTAATCGATCGCGGAAGGAACGCCAAAACCCAAATAGCTTAGGTAACTCAGACAACCGCTAAACTAAAGTAGGGCTGACACGTTTGCCGCATGTCAACCGATCTGCAGATCAAGAAATCTACACCCCTCAAATAAAATTCGGACCTTCTAAGTTAACGTAAAAAAAAGATACGGCTTTTTATGCCGCAAAAAAACGTATCTACGCTGGAAAGGAAAATTATCCAAGAGACACGGAGCTAACTTTACAGGAGACCTAAAAAAATACGAACTTTTAAAAAAAAAAAGTTATTAAATATTCTGTGGACCTACTTTTTAAATAAAGCATTTTATAATGTCGCTTTTGTTATTTTGTCTATTAATGGAATAATTTAAAATTTAGCATCGCTTACGTAAAATGGCTGTCAAAATAGAATTAGGTAAAATTATCTAAACGACACGTTTCCCGAGAAATTAGTCAGGTAAAGTAGTATAATCTATTACACAACAATCAACACAGTTAACAATATATATGTGCATGCTCATTTTATAGTCAGGTAAATATATAAATGTGCATAAATCAGCATGAAATAAATCAAGAAAAATTATCTAATCGCCTTTGTAGGAAATATTTCAGACATGAAAAGCTATTTATCGTACAATAAAACCTCACGATTAATGTTTTAATTAGAGGAAAATATTTATTTTCAAACATTAAAACTAATGAAGTGACATTTAAAGTTCTCTAAGACAAAAACTTATGGTCCAACTACGCAACTACAAAAAAAAACTGCAAACTGCGAAGTCTCAGTAATAGGGTCCCGTTTTTACCCTTTGGGTACGGAACCCTAAAAACTGCTTTAGAAATGTTAATTTATTCATCAGATATCACGTGAAATTTCAATTTTATCAATTTTTATGTGTGATCTGCTGAAAGATTTCCAGTAGTTCTAGAACAATGTATGGTAGCAAACGATAGCTATGACTAATGAGAACAGCACAAGAGTTCTCAAGACTGCAGTCACTCGGTACTCATTAAGGAATTTTAAATCACGAACTACGTGAAATTTCAAGTTTTACAATTGCAATGAGATAATATCCTATCCTAACAAGAATAACAAAACTACCTACAACTCTGTGTGGTATAAGTGACGTCTCGTAAGACACTGTTTGAGTGAGATGGCGTTTGGGTCCATCAAGCGAGTCCAAAGTAATGCCTTAGCGCCACAGACACAGATTTACACCGCAGATGGGCCTAACGGCCTTTATAAATATATAGAATTACTACTAAATGTGTGACATTTTATAAAACAGAACCGGTAAAGTTGTCTAACTACAAATTTAACGAAAATATTTGTTTTTTAGTACATTCTATGCGACAAATACGACTCGATTGTCATTCAAGCAATTCAAAATAAGGGACAGTAGTCGATCAAAGTCATATCAGGTAAAAAAGGATAAGCGACAATGGTTTCATAGTATCAAAGCAGGTAAATTTGGATAAACGCCAATAGTTAAGATACGACAATCAGGTAATTTAATCTAACTATGTTATTTTTTTTATAGAATCTTATATCGATTATGTTTAATAATGTGGAAATACCACATTTTTACTTTCTGGCTAATGCGCATAAGCATTTTAAACACACATGAAACAGAGGGCGCTCCAGTAGCGAAGAATTATGGAATCAAAGATTTAGTGTGATTGACGTAACGATATGATAGCTCAGTTGGTAGAGCACTACGCCGGAAACTTAGGGTCGCAGGTTCGAGTCCTCTATACATTGCAGTGGATCACATTCAATTTTTCTTTCATAATTTACCTTTATGTTAATTTTATCATAAAGACATAGGTAAAATGCCTCAAACGACACTAAAATATATTTTACGATCAGGTAAAAACAGTTAACCAACAAGTGCAAGGTTAGTTGCAATAAAGAAAAATTATCCAAGTTGTTTGATCTGTTTTGACAAATAAGTAAAAAAGCTCTAACGTTCATTATTATGCAAATAACTTTTTATGTAATCTCCATTTTGCTAAAAAAAACCTCAAAAATCGAGTCGTTTAGTAGAAAGTAGAGATTCTCTAAATCACCGACGGGATAAGCGACACAAAAGTCGTCAGACAGATGTATACGAGACCCAACCCATTCGATGCAGAAAAATCTGCCGATCCCAACAGTGTGTATAACTCAATATCCCCAAAAATGTCGCTTAGATAAGTTCTCCTTTCCAGCATCGGCATATTTTGACACTCAAGTAAATTAACATTTATAGGGTATCCATTGACCTTGAACATTGAAATTTGCCAAGAAATTCGTCTAGTAAAATATCGTCAATATCAACAAGTATAGGGGAAAATCTGAGAACATTACTAATGTAGTCATAAAAAACGATCACTGTTTATAAGTAGGTAAAGGACGTAAATCCGTTTTCCAACGGTAAAGTTGAGTTTGTCGCTCTATTATTTATAGTTTATCTTTTCATTAGAGCAGCATGACCCGGGGGATAAAGCTGTGCCTCCACTACTATATTAAAATATCGGTTCATCCGCTGGGTCACGATATGATTTATTTATTAAAAAACGATATTTTTTATTTCTGCATGATTTTACACGTATAATCAAGAATCTTGTCGGCATTTTGACTATTTTTGGTAGGTACCTACACATACAAAAGAAACTAAAACGTATTTTTCGATGCGAGACTTCCAAATGGCCAATTTCACTTATTTTTTTGGAAAATAGCTTTAACGCATTTTATTTTTAATATTCTACTGTAGTGGGTAAATAGATATTTAGTAATCCGCAATAATTATATCATTGTTTAAATGATTTATTTTACTTCGAGATTTTTCAATGCCTTTAAATATTATAAGGTTTGTTCATCTTCAACTCTCGCTCGGACTATGCGAGTGTATGAAGCTGCTTGGACGCCACTCAACGAGATTATGAACGAAGTAATGTTCCGCGGGCGCACGGTCGGCGGGGGGAATAACGTTAGGCTCCACCCAGATCCTCAAGGACGTTGGGATTAGGAGTCGCCTTTTGCATAACCCATTTATGAATGGCGGTGGCGTCGTTGATCGGGTCGCAGCCTTCCCTATAATATGGTTGAGGGAGGCGATGGCTGAGATATGCGTCATACTCGTGAACGGGTGCCGTTTGTGGGGTCCGGTCTGTTCATGCTAGCAAGGGCCAAATTAAATATGTAGCAACCGCATACTAGTGTTAAATTAAGCAAACGTGAGAAACTTCACCTGTACTCGATTGAAGTTATTCAATGTTGATTTTATCTTTTTGAACTCTTAGAGACTGTATACATCTCTAAGAAACAGCTTAGTGTAGTATGACACTCAGAGACTTTATACATCTCTGAGGAAATTAAATCATTTTAAAATATTTTATTGCATGTTATGACGCCTAGAGACCATATACATCTCTAAGAATTTTAGGTTTAATAACTATTTTCTAAATTATTCACGTTGACGCCTAGAGACCTTATACATCTCTATGGAATTAAATTAATTAATTATTATTTTATTGCATGTTGTGACACCCAGAGACTTAATACATCTCTGGGTATATTTAATATTTTAAATTTATTAAATTTTTATTTTATTTGGAGTATCTATACATCTCCTTTACGTGTACCCAGTGTAATTAGTTATAACACAACTGTATCATGTAATTGTTTTAAGTATTATTTACGAAAAAATGACTTACTGTTGAGTTTCTTTCGGCTTTCTTCTCAACAGCGGTCTCCTCTTGCGAAATGCCGGTAGATTCACAATCTGACTTGTAAAAGTGCCCCTGTGACCTACTTACTGAATAAATTATTTCATTTCATTTCATTTCATTTCATTTCATTTCATTTCATTTCATTTCATTCCATTTCAATGAATTCACAAATGGGCCATCCAATTCTGCAGCTGAATGTACCTACTTGATGTCTGATTCGGGTCGCTGAATCAGCGTAGTACTTAAGTAATAGATGCCTATATAGTGCTTTCAGTTCGTACGGGTCTATCGGTGCGCGAGTCCAACTCGCACTTGACCGAACTTTTTTTAGTTTTTTGACATATTATTGTACACCCGAGACACTTACAACACACGTGAGAATATCGCGTGGGATTGAATGGGGAATTCCCAAATCTGGTATTTACCGAGACCATGGTCATTACAATTTATTACGTATAGTGAACTGAACGGCCTTGAACTCTGGTTGAACCGGTTGAAGAAGCATTCTTAATGGTATAATAAGGCATAATATGCCGTTGAGTCGTTTTCAAACGTGTACTTAGATAGCTTCCTTGTGTGACGAAAGTTAGTCATACAAAATGTATGGGTAACTTTCGTCACACAAAGGAATCAATTAAGTTTTGTTTTAATTAAAGCCCTTAACTATGAACATTCTTTTTGCAATCGACCTAATAACTTAAAATTTTGCGAAACGTTCTAAGTTAAGGGCTTTAATTAATACAAAACTTAATTGATTCCTTTATGTAACGATACCTACTTACCCATATCTTTTGTATAAGTAACTTTCGTAACTCAAAAGACGCGATCGTAATTTTCGTTAGGCCTTTAAATTATGTACAATGAGCTGCAGAATTGTATGGCCCATTTATGAATGAATTCATTCATAAATGGACCATGCATTTCTGCTGCCCATAGTATATATTTTTTTGAAAATACCTCATAGTGAGATTTTCTACGTCACCGATTTAGTTGCCTTATGGTAACAAAATAATACGGTATATGATGACTATAGTGAATATAAATTGTGCACTAAACACACATAAAAAAAATACGCGGAACCAAATAAACTATGACAAACATTCTGACATTTTACTATTTTTTATTGGGAAAACTAAAAAGAAGACGTATTTTGATCACAGATTTTCTGACGTCACAAGCCGGTATCTTCATAGGAACTTCATAGGTACTCACAAATCGTTATTTATTTATTTATTTAAACTTTATTGCACAGATCAAAATAGTACAAATGGCGGACTTAATGCCACGAGGCATTCTCTACCAGTCAACCATAGGTCTGAACAGAAACATTGAGTTGGTGCAGGGTCTACGAGTAGGTATAACGTCCGGAGACAATTTTAAAAACAAATTTAAATAAAATATAATATACAGGGTCATCATCATCAGCCTATTCTTGTCCACTGCTAGACATAGGCCTCTCCAACTGCATGCAATTGTAAGCGATCCTCGGCTACTCTCATCCAGCTTTTGCCAGCCACCCTGCACAGATCATTGCCGATCCGCGGGCTCCACTCAAGAACACTTGTACCCCACCGGTTATCGGTTCTTCGGCTAATATGGCCAGCCCACTGCCACTTCAAATTGCTAATACGGTGAGCTATGTCGGTAACTTTGGTTCTCTGACGGATCACTTCGTTCCGAATTCGATTCTTCAAAGAAACTCCGAGCATTGCCCTTTCCATAGCTCTCTGAGCGACTTTAAATTTGTGGACCAGCCCAACCGTGAGTGTCCACGTCTCGGCACCATAAATATATATATATTCCGGGTGATTTAAATAAAATATAATATCATCAAATACCGTATAATACGGTACAAGTACTATGTATTTAATTATAATAATTGTAAGGAGAAAATGCATTACTGTCACACCTAACATTGGCAAAAGCCTCGAGCTGCCATTCTCGACTTAATAATAATAAGGAGAAAATGATTTGCCGCTAGTCGTACAAAAAGAATAAATTATGCATTTATGCATTACGATTGTAATGCGTAAAATAATAATAGTAGTAATAATTGATTTAAAACACTCGCGATTTTAAGAGATTCGTAAAGGTAACTAGAGAATCGGGGAGTATTACAAATTTATAATACACCACTGGCAACACAGTAACGGATTGACAGAACCAACCAATCACAGCATAATCACAGCGTGATGACGTCAAAAGTCAAAAGTCTCGCCTGACATTCCGGACTGCCATACTCTATTTTCTTATACCATGAAGGTAATGTATCCAACCTTTACTATAGCTACCGTATTCAAGAAAGAATATTTGGAAAAATTCGAGAAATCAAAAGATATATACATGTTTTTAAACTCCGTATATTCATTAAACGTAACAGGCACAATCATTTACATTCGATGAAACTGGTAAGTAACAAAAAATAGCAAAATCTTACAATATACTTTATTCAGGGGTTCCCAAAAGTTCACAGTCCACGGTTTACAGTTTGACAAAAAAATTGTAAAAATTCAAAAGTGGCAATACTGAGTGTCGTCGCTTTCTGATCAATCTAAGAAAACTTTTTGTCAGACTATACCTACACGTTCAGTATTTTGAATCGGCGCCATAGCCAGTTGAATAGCCAGAAGTTTTTTATGACGATTTCAATCGATTATTTTTCGTCTGTGAACAACCAAAACTCACTTAAAGCCTGACCAGAAATATATGAGGATTGTCAACAGGGCGCTATTTATAAGATTTATATGGCAACAATTTTGCAACCAATCGCAACCCACTATAATGACATTAGTTTAAATACCTGTCATGTCCTTATGGTAACCTCGTAATATAATTTAACCGAATACACTCTTTTCCTGACTGTTTTTTGTGTAGTAAACACGTGTACACTTTATTTATAATCTTACGTTCACGATTGTGAATAGTTTTCGGCATTTACATTCGATAATTTTAAATATTTGACTTTTAAAGAAACCATCACGAATGACATGACATTGTTGACAAACCATCATAAAATCATTGCCAGTGTAAGAAATTCGTTCCAGTTCAATTCCGCAATATGGCGCATCCTCATATATTTCTGGTCAGGCTTTAGTACCAAATGAGTCATTTTCAAAAAACATGTAAATACATAGTTAAAGGCATCATTGGTTCGGGCTAACTCATTTATCTAAATGTCCATTCCCAATCGATCAACTGCTCACAACAACATCTGAAAAATTATTAGGCACATGTGTTTTACTGTGAAATTTCAAAGCATATTTGGTAGAATAACTCTTGTCGCACTCCGTACACTGAAACCTTCCCTGAGTCCCCATGTGTGAGTCCTCATGCCTTCGAAGCTCAGACTTCATGAAAAATTGAGACGGACAAAATGAACACTTATAGTTTTTTTCATCCGCATGCTTCCTCCGCACATGAGCTATATAATAAGGCCTCCAATCGAAGATTTTACCACAAATCTCACATGCTATCGTCTTCACCTTTTCTCGATGACACTCCAAAATATGCAGATGTCTCGGATATGCACCGATGAACTTCTCCGGACAGTATAGACACGGTATAGTCTGTTTATGATTATGAACCAACTCGATATGCTTCTTCCTGTATTTTAACAAGCTGAATACTTTTCCACACTCTTCGCAGACAAACCGTCCGGTCTCATGTATGTGGAGATGCTTTTTTAACCGCACCGATGACAGAAAAGTGTCACCGCACTCCGAACACATGTAGTTATTGTAGTGTGCGTTCATATGGCCATCCAAAAGGTGGTAGCTCGGGAACTTTTCCTTGCAAAGGGCACACCAGAGCTCGGCCTTCAGGATGTATGGGATGACTCGGGTGTAGGCTTCATCGAAGTCCAAATCGTGTTGCTCCTTGAGATGTCTGAACATGCCGTTCCAAGACATCAGCACGGTGCAGCAGACAGTGCAGTGCAGGTTTTCTATGTCCACTTTGAGAACCTCGTTCAACCAGAGTGGCCGTAAGATCTGATCGACACTTTTAGTTCTTTCACCTGGAAGGAAAAGTAAATACTGTTAATTCGGAACTTGCCTGATGGTGCTGGCAACCCAGGAAATGGGTTTCGGACAAATAGATGAAACGTTACAGACGGGAAACAAAAATTAACGTTTCAGATAGGTGACGCAGTCAAGCAACGTCCTATCAATTTAGTACTGGGTAATTCAGCCACGCTACACTAGAGGTTAGAGAACTCGGTCCTCGAATGCTATGGGGGTAGCTTTTAATCAGCCAGTCATTGATCGTTAAATGACACTAACTCATTCAATAATCAGCCTAGGCATTTAGTGCCCGCTGTCAACCAACGTCATAGCCATTTGATTGACTGGATAATTCCTGCCTGTTATTTTAATGTATCTCATATTGTGTTGTCTATTCCTTAATGGTGCCGGTAAGTGATCCTTTAACCTAAAAAAACACGTTTTTATTCACAAAGTGCCAATTAACGTATTTTGCGTGTCATTTTTAGCAAACGAGTGTTCATCGGGAGCCTGCCCCAGGGCTCGAAGCCGGAGGAGCTCCGCAAACTGTTCGAACGCTTCGGCGTTGTCACGGAATGCGACATAATGAACCGTTGCGGGTTCGTGCACATGCAAACCGAGGACCAGGCCGCCGCTGCTATCCGGGGCTTAAACAACTCAACCTTTAACGGCGGCGTCATCAGCCAGCGCGGT
Organism: Apotomis capreana; assembly: GCA_947623375.1. Classification (NCBI taxonomy): domain Eukaryota; kingdom Metazoa; phylum Arthropoda; class Insecta; order Lepidoptera; family Tortricidae; genus Apotomis; species Apotomis capreana. Next base: position 13,861,903 of record OX392521.1, read on the forward strand.
GGGTAATGTAATGTAATTTTATTGAACCAGGCTACACTAGAGGGTCAATTTTACTACACTAAAGTCTAATGGGTCAATTTTACTACACTAAAGTCTAATGGGTCAATTTTACTACACTAAAGTCTAATGGGTCAATTTTACTACACTAAAGTCTAGTGGGTCAATTTTACCCGCATGCTGTGTCCTAGTGTGCGTCCGCAACTCGTCCGCGTCCTCGAACCGGGGCCCGTCGGTGGAGCAGTAGGCGCAGTGGTAGTGCGCCGTGCGCGTCTTGTACGGGGTCGCGTTGGTGTACGTCAGGAGAGTCTGCACCTCTTTCACCATGGCTTCGTTCTTGTTGGTCGCCAGGACCACAGGCTCTGAAATATATACATTTTCCAAATTCAAAATATTTCAGTGCATGGTTATGTGGGTACAAAGTTCCTAAAATAATAGTTTGGCGTCTTCCATATCCTACCTCACAGAGGCGTTGTACGGAAATTTTCATAACTGGGAGCGAGGATAAGAACGCAGCAGTTTGACAAATGAATATATTGACAACACTAAAACAATATAAAATCAAAAAATAGACAAATAAACATAGACAATATAAAACTAATATAAAACCTCAACAGGCATGCATCAGCTCATCACTGGTGTAGTTTTTGTAGGTGGTGTAGCTGTACTTAACTCCTCGTTTATCGCTCAGTATCTTAGCAGCTACAGTCTTCCGGGGCACTCCATAGTAAGCTGCAGCCTCCGGGACAGTCATGGTGCCACTCTTGACAGCCTCGAAGCACTGCATCAGCTCATCACCGGTGTAGTTCTTGTAGGTGCAGAGTCGCTCTACTAAGTAGATGTACTCACCTCCTCGTTTATCGCTCAGTATCTTAGCAGCTACAGTCTTCCGGGGCACTCCGTAGTAAGCTGCAGCCTCCGGGACGGTCATGGCGCCACTCTTGACAGCCTCGAAGCACTGCATCAGCTCATCACTGGTGTAGTTCTTGTAGGTGCTGTCGCTCAACTAAGCTGTACTCACCTCCTCGTTTATCGCTCAGTATCTTAGCAGCTACAGTCTTCCGGGGCACTCCGTAGTAAGCTGCAGCCTCCGGGACGGTCATGGTGCCACTCTTGACAGCCTCAAAGCACTGCATCAGCTCATCACCGGTGTAGTTCTTGTAGGTGCAGAGTCGCTCTACTAAGTAGATGTACTCACCTCCTCGTTTATCGCTCAGTATCTTAGCAGCTACAGTCTTCCGGGGCACTCCGTAGTAAGCTGCAGCCTCCGGGACGGTCATGGCGCCACTCTTGACAGCCTCGAAGCACTGCATCAGCTCATCACTGGTGTAGTTCTTGTAGGTGCTGTCGCTCAACTAAGCTGTACTCACCTCCTCGTTTATCGCTCAGTATCTTAGCAGCTACAGTCTTCCGGGGCACTCCGTAGTAAGCTGCAGCCTCCGGGACGGTCATGGCGCCACTCTTGACAGCCTCGAAGCACTGCATCAGCTCATCACTGGTGTAGTTCTTGTAGGTGCTGTCGCTCAACTAAGCTGTACTCACCTCCTCGTTTATCGCTCAGTATCTTAGCAGCTACAGTCTTCCGGGGCACTCCGTAGTAAGCTGCAGCCTCCGGGACGGTCATGGTGCCACTCTTGACAGCCTCGAAGCACTGCATCAGCTCATCACTGGTGTAGTTCTTGTAGGTGCTGTCGCTCAACTAAGCTGTACTCACCTCCTCGTTTATCGCTCAGTATCTTAGCAGCTACAGTCTTCCGGGGCACTCCGTAGTAAGCTGCAGCCTCCGGGACGGTCATGGTGCCACTCTTGACAGCCTCGAAGCACTGCATCAGCTCATCACTGGTGTAGTTCTTGTAGGTGCGGTCTCGCCCGTGCTTCCTCCTCTTTCTTTTAACGGGAACCTGGTCTGAGTTTTTCGGATCTGGAAATTGTTATTTAACATTGAAAACTATTATTTTATTATGCATTTTTAATATCTCTGGAAATTATTTGATGGATTATATCATTTTGTGATTGTTTAAGGTGCTGTACTTTGTCTATGGACGTCATTCGTCTTTTGTCCGTTTATCTCATGTTCTCGGATAGTATAACTTCAAATATTTCAGTCCCAATTTTTTTTTTTGTTTACTATGAGTAACCAAAATTCTTTTATTGTTACTAGCTTTTATTTCACTTGCACTGTTTATATTTTCAATACTAAATTCTAGACTTGCATTGAGAATTAGTTCTCTATCGAGGGGTCATGATTTCAGAAAATATGAACAGCGCGATGCAGGATCGTCTTTTGTGTTGTATGGGCACGCGGCGTTTTTAGTATGTGTTGTTATATACACAGCGGTATACGTTACAATAGTAGTCCCGTTTTTACCCTTTAGGTACTGAACCCTAAAAATGGAAATCAAGTATTCTCTTAAGAACAAGCTTACCATCAACCAGTTCTTCCTTCATCGCATCCACCTCCACCTCCAAGTACTCCACTTCCTCGTAATCTCCACATTCCTCATCCTCGGGGCCGGGCTCCACTTTCACTATCAGAGTTATTTCATCGGAAGCTGTGTCTGTAACAGATATATTATTCACATCAGCATGAGTTATGAGAATATATTTACTATTAGGTTTCTTCTCAACAGCGGTTTGTCTTTGTCAAAATAAATACAAATACAAATACTCCTTATTGCACACCTCCAACATCAAGGAATATACAACACAACATGAGATACATTCAAATAAAAGGCAGAGGTAAACAACAGGCGGTGTTATCGCTAAATAGCGATCTCTTCCAGACAACCTTTAGGTAGCGGAGTAGTTGAAAATATTGAGACACGTAAAAGTGCCCTTGCTTTGAATGGTCCCATGTTGTGAGGAGGATTTTGGTGTGTAATAGAGCAATTCTTGTATTGTATTGCCAATTGGAACATAAATAATAGAGTTCTGAGGTTGGAAAATAAAGAAACACGTGCGCCAATTTGAGAACCTTGTCGTTTGTAAGTCTGCTGAAAATTAAAAAGATTGTTTGCAAAAAAATTTAGTGTATTTGATTGTTGTTGTCCTATGGCTCCCTGGAGATGCAGTAGGCCTCCATAAGCTCACGCCGCGCCCTTCTATCTTTAGCTACGCCTTTAGCCTCGTTCTAGCTCAGTCTTTTCATTAACAAAGTATAATTAAACCATTAATACCGGGAATCGAACACGGTACCTCTGGATTACCGGTCCAGCGCGTTAACTACTTCGCTACCCTAGCTCCAGGTAAATCTAACGAATTTTTCTTCACGCTGTGTGTGGATCTTTGCATTGTTTATTTGAAAGGTTTTTACACCTTAGCGACTTCTATGCGAATACGTTAATATTCACATCTTACCGCACCGCAGCAGTGAACGAGCAAGCGAGAGAGGGCGCTGTTAGATTTTATAAATTTATGAAACATGTAATGTCTCTTTTTTTTTTTTTTTTTTATGTTCACAACAATTTTCCCGGTCTCTTCGTCCATTTTAAATTTTTCTTTAAGCTTTTGTATTAATGGTTTAAATAAATATTGTGGTGTACCCACATTAAAAAAAAAATGAGACAAACATGTCTCATAAATTTATGAAAAGTATAGCTAGTAGATTAGAAATGATTACCTAGAACTGCATCTTCTTCATCAGGCGCCTTCGAATACCGCGTCAGCCGATCCTGACTCAGAAGCACTTGTTTTCGAAAGCTGTATGCATCCAAAGCTCGCTTCACACATTCATCGCAGATCTGCTCCAAGTTGGCATTGTCAGGTCTCTGCCACTGAAAAACAAATAGTATACTGTTTATGTTATGTATAAAAAAACTGCTGTATCGTCAATGGATTAATGCCTTTGTATCAACAGTTTAATGTTTAGTATTTGACATAGGAACCCTAAATATATATTTTACAGCTCATAAAAGTAGAGGATGGCTGAAGAAATTAAAATTGAAAATATGATTATAAAAACGGTATAAACTCACGTAAAAATTGTCAGGAACGGCCCGACATGTTTCGAACTCATTTGGAGCTCTTCATCAGGGGTAGCTATCCGCGCTGCTACGCGACTCGCGACCCACTGCACTTTTAATCGCTCTTCTTGCCGCCCTCTGCGCACGCGCAGATAGCGCGGCGCGGGGAGGGCAAGGCTCTTGCGCTGTCACCACTGGACTGTCTGTCACTGCATTTTCACTATTACCCACTGATACCACGCACACTTGACTTATTGTATCAACGACATTGTCTGAACGCGAGATGTTTTTTAACGCCGGAATCACAGGTTTCCATGCTGGAGGTAGAGCCCAACCACCGTCTCGGTTGAAATTCGGGCGCCGTCCAATTTCGATAGCTTCACGTATCTTCCGTTGTACACAGCGTTTCTCACGAACCAACAACCGTGCCTTATCGAAACGTACGAAATGGGACGCACCGGCCTCGACAACATGCTCCGCAACAGCGGAGTCTCTCGTATCCATTTTTCTGACACTGCGTATATGTTCAGACAATCTTGTCGAAACATTACGTCCCGTCTCTCCTATGTATGCCTTGCCACACTCACACGGTATTTCATACACCCCAGGGGTTCCAAATGGATCTCTATCTTTAGGAGACCGTAGCAACTGCCTCATCTTAGTCAAAGGACGGAACCAGGTTGTAATGCTATATCTACGGCGTAAAATGTGTCCGATGGTATCCGTCACACCTTTGATATAAGGTAAGTACGCAGGCGCTCTCTCTACAGTCTGCGGGCGTTGTGCTGTACTGGGGCTCGCTACACGCTGACACTGTCTCCACTTATAGCCATTTTTCTCCAATACCTGTCGCACATGCGCTAACTCCCCATTTACGTATTGAGGATCACATAAACGGAGAGCCCTATTAATAAGCGCCCTCGGGACTGATGACAGGTGGGCCGGGTGGTGATGAGAATCAGCTTGTAGGTATCGGTCAGTATGCGTGGATTTACGATACACCGTATGACTCAACCGTCCTTCCGGCAAGCGTTTCACCAACACGTCCAAAAACGGAAGTGCTCCGTTCGACTCTTTCTCAATGGTGAATTTTATAAACATCTCGCGTTCAGACAATGTCGTTGATACAATAAGTCAAGTGTGCGTGGTATCAGTGGGTAATAGTGAAAATGCAGTGACAGACAGTCCAGTGGTGACAGCGCAAGAGCCCTGCCCTCCCCGCGCCGCGCTATCTGCGCGTGCGCAGAGGGCGGCAAGAAGAGCGATTAAAAGTGCAGTGGGTCGCGAGTCGCGTAGCAGCACGGATAGCTACCCCTGATGAAGAGCTCCAAATGAGTTCGAAACATGTCGGGCCGTTCCTGACAATTTTTACGTGAGTTTATACCGTTTTTATAATTAGTAAAGATGTCTCACGATAGTTTTAATAACATTATTGAAAATATGATGTTTATTTATTTAAACTTTATTGCACAAAATACATAAGTTTAAATACAAATGGCGGACTTAATGCCATGAGGCATTCTCTACCAGTCAACCACAAGGTCAAACACAGACATTATTGGTGCGGGAAGGGTGGGAAAGTCTGAAACTATAAGACATACGAGGATCTGTCCTTAGGAACCATGTCATCGATTTTAATAACAAGAAAAACTGCATTCATACATTTAGAAAAAAAAACTGTACTCTGCTCGGGAATTGAACCCAGACATTTTAAAAAATAACACTTACATTTTTTCTACTTAGATATCACTTGTGAAGGTCTTAAGCAGTAAATTTTACTAAGAAACATGATGTCGAAAATGAATAAAATGCATTGTTTTCATATTTTATTAATTTATTTTAGTAAGTGTTGGAAATGACCACCACCTTTTTCAATACAATATTGAATTTTGAAACAAATATCAATCCTTCATTGTTTATTTATTTATTTATCTAAACTTATTATGTATCATTTATTAACTTTATTGCACAAAACACACAATACAAATGGCAGTCTTAATGCCTTAAGGAATTCTCTTCCAATCAACCAGGAGTTAACAGAGATATGTATGGAGGTAATTTTACAAAGCTTAGAGATACAAGGTGTATTGCCACTAAATCATGAGCAACACTAATGAATCCGGTTAATACTACCCATTTCTTTTTTAAAGAATTACTTAAATAACTAATTTAGTGAGTGATATGTAATTAATATAACCTTACTTTATCAGAATTAAATAGGATTTTCAGGAGTCATAAATAATTATTAATATATATTTTAGTTTTCAAAATTACTCAAGCAAGTATGAAGTAAAATAAATGTAAACACTTACATGTAAAGAAAAGCACTCGTTCAGCATTTCCCCATAGTTCTGTGATAACCCAGCCTCATTGTATTCTACCCATAAACTTCTGTAACAACCATCTTGAAGACAACACTTGCACAATCCGAAAATTCTATCTTCCTCCGGATCCATCGCGTGAGACTAAAATAATTCAAATTTTAGTGACAAAACAATCTCAAATGCGAAGAATTCGAACAAACGAAATGTCAGATGTCAGACGCCATATTACTTTTTTTTTAACCACAGACTAGCCTACGTTAAGTCACAGTATATATTAAATCTAATAGCAAATGAATATCATGCCATGCCATTTCTTTTACCTTATGCTACCAGTATTTAGGAAGGAAGAGACAAACTATGTTTTTTAGGGTTCCGTAGTCAACTAGGAACCCTTATAGTTTCGCCATGTCCGTCTGTCCGTCCGTCCGTCCGTCCGTCCGCGGCTTAGCTCCGTGATCATTAGTACTAGAAAGCTGAAATTTGGTATGAGTATGTGTATGTATATCGCCGACAGAACGGTAAAATAAAATTAAAAAAAGTTTTTTTTCGGGTACCTCTCGAACACCTAAAGTGGGGGTGAATTTTTTTTTTCTTTTCAGCACTGGTGTGTGGGGTATCGTTGAATAGGTCTTGTAAAAATAATAGGGGTCTTCTAACATTATTTTTTGATAAAGTCAGCAGTTTTGTAAATATTCGCTCCAAAAACAAAAAAAATAGTGTCCCCCCCTCTAACTTTTCAACCACGGGTCAAAAAAAAACGGAAAAATTCATGTTAATGAGGCCTTACAAGTACTTTCAATGAAAACTATATTGAACAAAATCGGTCGAGCCGTTTTTGAGTTATCGCCAAATTTCATATTTTTTTCTTTAAAAGGTCGTAAGTTGACTTCCAGAAGGTAATAAGTGATTACGGTTTCTAGGGCGTTTACGACCTTTTTATAGAGCTTAAAATCTTTCTTAACGTAAGCCTCGGGCTTAAAACAGCAGTTTATTGTGAAGGATGAGCAACTACGGAACCCTAGACTGAGCGTGGCCCGACATGCTCTTAGCCGGTTTTTAATTTCTAATTCATATAAATAATATATATGGACGTAGAGTATGCTTACTCTAAGACTGAGTATATTATAGTAGAATATAGATGCGGCATCTATCTCCATGTATTTATATACCTCCAATATCTCTTATTTACATCGCTCACTGAGAACCAAAACGTCACTATCCGAAAAATTGAGTTTTTGAGCTGTCAGCGCCATCTAGCCAATCTGATGGTATAGAATACAATACAAAAACTCCTATCGCTCTAGCGCAATTATTAAGCGCGAGATGGCGCTAATGTCACTATGGCAAATAGCGGGGATGAACGCGAGCGTCACTGTCACTGGAACACTGTCACTTTCGCATTAGTGCCAAGGATGCCGACCGAGTTCAAGGATTATTCTGTACGGAACATCGTCATTTTTTGTCTAAGGACGGTTTGACATTAAAGTATGCGGTAAAGTACTTAATTTTTTACAAGAAAAACGTATCTATCCGAAACATGTCAGTTTTGACTTTTCATGTAGCAGGAATATTAAGATTTAATTTCAAGCCATAGTGTATTTTTTGCTTTAGTGACTCTTTTGATTAAACATTTTGTTAACATTTTGTAAGGTGAAAATTGACACTTTATTCTTAATGACGGTATTGCTTAATATCGTACCTGGAATAGCGTCATTAAGCGAAAATAACTGGAAAAGTGACATTACTTTTTTTTTAAACTTTAATATCTATGTAATTAATTTAAATAAATAGGTTTTTTTGTCACAAGTGACAAGCCAGGTCACATAGCTAACAAGAACAATAAAAAAACATTAATTATGTTACAAAAATATAGCAGTTATAAACGTTTGTAGTTTTTAAAAATTTCAAACCTCTGTCCCCAAAAAACGTGTTTTTTGTTTAGTGACGTTTTGGTTCTCAGTGAGCGACATACTAGTTCCATAATGACCTCACTGCTTCTGGCCTTCTATTCCCTCAGAAACTAAATCGACCGACTGAGCTAGGTTTACAATCGAAATGTAGCTTCACTAACGCATTAACAAAACGCTATTGGTTATTGACATTTTAGCGTGCAGGGAAGCTTTCGGCAATTAATATAGATAGCACTTTTATCACATAAAACATGTTTATAATAGTTAAACACGTATTTAGTTCTAAATAATGTAGGGATAAAGTCTTAGTGACAATTTTAAGTGTCCCTGAGCAGTACTTAATTGAAGGAAACAGTGAAAAGTTAAAGATGAGTATCCAAAAGAGTAACGGGCCCATAATAGACCCTGCTCTGTGTAGATGCTGCAGAGCTATTAAGAAATGTAGAATCTTAACAGCAGAATACAACTGGATGGGCAAGAAGGAAGTTTACGCCGACATGGTCATGGATTGTTACGGTATTCTTGTAAGTAGTTCGCTTCCTACATTTAACAATATAAATATACGTTGTACACAAAACAACTCAAAACAGTGTTATCCGAAAATATATTAAATATAAGCGCCTATCTTTAAATCTAATCAACGAGACAATTATCACCAGATAGGTAAACTTTAGAGATTCTGACTTTCATATGCTCTATATGGCTTGCAAGTCGATTTTCGCCCAGATTCTGTGGTCAGATTGATTTGATGCATATTCAAACATATCTAATAACAATAGCATGAATAATTTCTAACCAATTTAATTATGAACTACATACAAAACTGTTAAACTCAATTTGTTGCACTATGGTTGACCCATAGAAAATGCATAATAAGTAAAAATAGCTGGAATCAGTTTTTTTATTGCACCTGATGTTAAGTGACAATAAGGCCTAATGGTCTAAAGGCCATGGAGCATGCTTGCCTAGAAAATGCCTATTCACTCATTATGCCTGTTCATTTATTTATTAAGCCTTTTGTCGGACAATTTTTAACATATTTTCCAGTGTCATTATTTGTATTTATATCATTATTTTTATTTTTATTTATATATATGTGGGGACAGGGCAGGGAAAACACATTAGATCTTCTTAACGTGTTTTATTTACATATTTACATCTTTATTACAAAACATCCGTCCTCAACTAAATCATTCTACGTCTGACACTCTCTGTCGTACATCAATTCTAACACATTCCTTATTTCATTCTGTGCGAAGGAGCATTAATCGTCTATCAGCCAGCTCCTTATACACTACCAGTACCAATCCCATATATCTTTCTTTTCCATTTTTGTATGTCCGTTTGCCGGTGGCAAAGGCCTCCTCCAATCTTCTCTATTCTGGCCTTTTTATAGCCACTCTACACTATGTTATTCCCGCGACATGTCTTGTTCGTCATCCCACCGTCTCAGTGGTCTTCCTCTCTTCCGTTTTTCTATCCCTCGGGTACCATTGACCGACTATTTTACTTCATTTGTTGTTTCCTCTAACCGTAATATAACCTTTATTAATTCCAGCTGTCCCACGTAGATGACAATGAGAAAGACAGTGGTGTGTGTGCCACATGTGTGGTCCGGTTGAGAGAGGCCATCGCCTTCCGGCGTCAGGTGCTGCAGTGCGAGGAGCTGTTCCTGCAGGCCAAGCTGGATCCTCCGGAAGAGGAGAAGGACATTAACTATGGTGAGTGTTGTATTGGAATGTTGAAACCGAACAGATTGGAAGTAAAACAGTTATTTATCGTAATAATATTTTAAAGCCTAGCAAGCGTCAGTCCGACCCAGGAATAGTGGCACTACAAACAACGTTCCTATGGCAATAATGTGCATCTACACTATCTACGCTTATATTATAAAGAGGAAAGATTTGTTTGTTTGTATTGAATAGGCGCCGAAACTACTGGACCGATTTGAAAAATTCTTTTACCATTAGAAGCCGACATTATCCCTGATGAACATAGGCTATTTTTACAACCATGCGAAGCCGGGCCGGGCAGTTAGTATGTCATATATTTGCATTATTAAACGTCAATAGCTATTTGTCAAGGATTTTTAATTTACCAAATTCAAAACATTGTTTACCATGCTGCTCAATCCTTCATTCTTCTTACGAAATAAAAACTATATCCTATTGAAAAAAACTTGAGTTTCATCACTGTGGATAGTTTTGACTTTATTATGCAAAAAAAACTTAAAATTTGCGGCATATTTAGTCTGTTTCCTCTTTGTGTTCACCAGTGAAATTCACCGTCAGTTAGGTACCACAAATTTTTCGTTGTTAAACCCATTGTAGGCCTATATGTACATATAGAAAACAACAACTGTGAAGCGATTCACCGTGCCACTGACGCCACAGCGACAAAATAAAGAAGCACTCCAAAATCAACAGTTTGAGATTTGGTCATCACTAGAATGTTGGGTGAATGGCACAATTTTCTGATGTTATGTTATGTTCGGGTCAAAAGGTTAATTGCATACAATATACAACACAATACAAAATGCGTTATTGCAGATCAATAAAAGTTTACAAATTGAACACAGAAACAATAGGTTTAATAACGGTAGGCAAGAGGCGGTCTTACCGCTAAAGAGCGATCTCTTCCGGACAACCTTTGGGTAGTAGAGTTGATCAGCATAAAATCACACAATCAGTAGGATAGAAGTAATGAGTAGGTATGCGTTCATACTTAATGATATACTTTCTCTAGAAAACAAACTGAAGAAGATGGAACTAGAACTGAAGACTGAGCCCAAAGACTACAGCAGCGACCACAACTCCATCGACGACCGGGGCGACCCGTGTCCCAACTACAGCGAAGAAGACCCCGAAGGTAACATAGATTCGGTTCCTTTTATAAAGCCTGACCTGAGGCCTGTCGAGAGGGCGCCATTTATAAGATTTATATGGCAACAATTTTGCAACCTATCTCAACCGCACTATAATGACATTCGTTTAAATACCTGCCAGTTCCTTTGGTAACCTCGTAATATCATTAACGGAATGCACTCTTGTCTTGACTGTTTTTCGTGTAGTAAACACGTGCAGTGCACACTTTATTTATAGTATTATGTTCACGACTGAAAATGGTTTCCGGAATTTTCTTTGGATATTTTTAAATATTTGTCTTTTAAAGAAACCACCACAAATGATATTTACATTGTTGACAAACCATCATAAAATCATTGCCAGTGTAAGAAATTAGTTCCAGTGAAATTCCGCAATATGGTGCATCCTCATATATTTCTGGTCAGGCTTTACAAACAATAGCAATACTTTAGTCGCTGAATGTAACTAAATTTGCGTTACAGACAACAAGCCCCTAGTACCAGTAGTACCCGATAATCCAAAACCGGAGGTGCCTCTCCCGCTGAAAGATGATGAAGTCAAGAGTGAGGACTCAGAGGATTACAACGACGGCAGCTCCAGTGACTCCGACGAGCCGATCAAGAAGAAAGCCAAGCGGAAGGCCAGGGGGAAGGCCAATGGGGCTAAGAAGAAGACTCCTAAGAGCCCTAAGAAACAAAAAGCAGGTAATACACATACCTGTAACTTATTTCAGCTACGATTGAGTCCTATGACACCTGTTATCTCAGTACATTTTATAACCTATAATCGGAAAGTGTACTGAGATGACAGGTGTCATAGGACTCATCGTAGGTGAAATGAGCTATAGGGCAGTGAATCAGTGAATGTCCCAGAGCGCAGGTGTTTGTGTCCTGAACTAGGGCTGCCAGGGGAAAATTCGGACGCTTTTAGTGAATAAAAAATAAAGTGATTGTTTTTTTCAATACCTAATGTTATTTTCGGATACGTCCATGGAATATGCGGTTTACGCCTAATGTGCTGGTTTCTTAAGTCTTTATTTTTTATTTATTAGGGTTCCGCACCCTAAGGGTAAAAACGGGACCCTATTACTGAGACTGCTGTCCGTCCGTCTGTCACCAGGCCATTGGCGTATCTAACATTATTTTTCAGGGGGGGCCTGGGGGGGCCTAGGGGGGGGCCTGGCCATAGCCTATGAGATGAAGTCATGAATTTCTATGGATTACCCAAACTCCTGGGGTGGGCACTAGACCATACTGGGTTGGGCACGGCCCACCCGGCCACCCCCCTATATACGCCAATGCACCAGGCTGTATCTCAAGAACGGTGATAGCTAAACTTGAGTTGAACTTTTCACAGATGATGTATTTCTATTGCCGCTATAAGGGGGGCTCCCATACAACAAACTTACAGATAATGGTACGGAACCCTTCGTGCGCGAGTCCCACTCGCACTCGGCCGGTTTTTTTTAATTTTATTGCACAAGACAAAAGTCAGTACAAATGACGGACTTAATGCCACATGGCATTCTCTACCAGTCAACCGATCCCAGACAATAACAGTATCATGTCTGTCCGGCATCGGCGAATTTAGAGATGGCATGCAGCCCTTCTTGAACCGAAGGTGAGGGCCATCAATATGCGATCTGGGGCTTTAAGAATTACCGCCCGTGGTGTGTTTAAAGTTTTACATCTTGCCCTGGGGACGTTTACATTACGGGACTTAATCGCATTCAAAAAGTGTTTATTTAATGACATCGATATTTCAAACGTAATGTAACGTTGACTTTGATACCATCACAACAACATCGAAACGTCGAGGTACCTAATGATAATGAACTAAACAGTTTATTAACGCGATTAATTGTCGTTTAAATAAATCTCTGGTTTTGTCTTATTTCGGGTTCGTTGAATCGATATTATATTTGAAAAGCATTCGTTTCCGTCTATAAACGAAAACGAATAACCGTCATAAATTAAGATTATTATACATTTGAACTATAGGTACAACATAAATATGTTGTCCGTTGAATTTATAATTCATTTAATTTATACTACAATTAAAACTAAAAAAATCCGGAAATCTTTCAAAACAAAGGCTAACTGGAAGAGGTCCCTAAGTTCGCCTCCGAACTGAGTACATGTTTTATCAGTTATGAATGTATTTTTAACCAGTTGTACAATAAAGTGTTTATATTCATTATGTATCTATGCGCTGCAAAGTGACCGTTCGGGTATGGCTTAGTAGTTCACTCAGTGAGAGCACAAGAATTACTTTTGTTTTGCACAGAAACTGCCACAGAACAGCCGCTGACAGAAGAATCAATCATGGAATTATCATCCGGAGAGCCGGAGTATTTAGAGATTCGAGAAGATTACGAAGCTCCGGATGAATTCGATGAGCTACCGGACTATGCAGTCGAAGACTTCCCCAAAGACCCTGGTGCGGAGAAGAAGAAGAAGCGATGGGTGCAGGATAGATGCAGGGACGAGTCGGAATATGAAGTGTTGTATGAAAAATTGGAAACGGATGATGATTTTCATATGAAATATCTGAACATGTCGAAGGAGTCGTTCGAAGAGTTACACCAGATGATTGAGGATTTGATAGCGAAAGAGGACACTCAGATGAGGAAATCTGTGTCCACGAGGGAGCGACTGACGATCTGCTTAAGGTATGTAAAGTATGTTAAAGAGGATTCTAGCACCATTTCATTTTTTTTTTTTTTTATTTATTTATAAGACACACCAACAGTATATAAACAAAACCAAGTAAATAGTATAAAATACACAGACACAAAAACCTGTTTATGAACCAACTAGCGGCCGCCCGCGACTTCGTCCGCGTAGATTTCTGATGATGACAAAGATATTAAAATAGGTAAATGAATTTTATTCTTAGTTAAAATGGTCTAGACAATGCAATTGTTAAACCTTTACCGCATACGAAGCCATATATGGCAGATATGAACTTGGACCTTATTGGCATAGGTCAAGGTTCAAATTCAAACAACTATTTTTTTTCTATATGCGGTAAAGGGTAAAGAATTTTTGAAGATTTTCCAATTAGATTACGGGAATTGTTTGCAGGATGCTTAATATTTATTCCGTCAGTTACCTGATGCTTTTAATCTTTGGCAAACATGACTGCAAGATATAGAGCGACGCATGGATTTGGAGTTAGAGAATGGGGATCTTAGTTATTATGAGTGAGATTTAAAAAAAATGTTAAATATCATAAGGCTGTTAAAACAATCTTAAACTCAGCACTGGAAATCGAGAGATGGAGGCAGTTTAATGAAGAGTATCTCTTTTAATAATAATAAATAATAAACTTTATTTCAAAACAATAATAAATAATGACCTCTGTTCATAAGAAGACAGCACTGGTATTTGTACACGCCGGCCTGGCAATTAAACGAAGAGTGGTGTGGCGGAGTTCCCGAGGGGGGCCAAAATGTTTCTAAATGGTCTAGCAGGTACCCCAGTTATTAAAAAGGCTAGTGTTTAAAGATAATGCTGAAATGTGACCATTAAAAACTAAATGCACATAAGCGAATTTAATGATGCGATTACTATTTTGGTCTACAGGCTAGTAGTATTGTTTGAAGAGTGATTCAATATATTCTGGTGCTATAGTTCTCTATATCTCTCAAGAAGCTTAATAAAGTAAGAATAGGTATATAAAGTATAAATTATTCATGTGCTGATAGACAACTCACTAAATATATTAACACATAAAGTTTGGAACACAATAAATAAGAGACAGCACTAAGAAAATATTGTTGACATTCAACCATAGAAAAGGGGGTGCAAGTTCGTTTTAAAAAAAGGACGTAGTTCACTGGGTAGTAGACAGGAAATAAAAAATATATAAACTGATAACGTTAGCGTAACACTTCTTTATAAACAACATTAGCGGTGTTCCCCATACAAACTTTGCACCCCTTTTTAACCCCCTTAGAGGTGAAATTTTCCAAAACGCTGAAATTACTTTTTTTGTATTTGATTAAGTAAGCTATCTACAAAGTTTCAAGTCTCTAGTTCAAAAAATCAAGTTTCTCCCATATAAACATTGCACCCCTTTTTAACCCCCTTAGGGGTGAAATTTTCTAAAACGCTGAAAGTACTTTTTATATTTTTGAATAAGTAATCATTCTACAAAGTTTCAAGTCTCTAACTCCAAAAAAAAAGTTTACCCCATACAAACTTTGCACCCCTATTTAACCCTCTTAGGGGAGGTATTTCCAAAAATCCCTTCTTATCTCTAGCCCATGTTATAAAAGTAACCTACTGTGCAAAAATCAACTCTCTAACATTAGTAGTTTCGGCTGTGCGTTGATGAGTCAGTCAGGACTTCTTCTTTTATATATATAGATGACAGGTGTGCATCAGCATTTTTTTTAATTGGGTTTCGAAGGCATATCTCCCTTCAGCCAATTTTATTACGAACTGTCAAAATGGTCAAACAATGGTAAAGAAAAATTAATGACCAGCCTCTAGATCCTTACAGTAAGGACTATCGAAAAAAATAATAATCTAATTGTCTTCCAAAATTGTACAGTACGATTAAAATCGGTTAACGATTCGGCTTTTACCCCTCTCTCGCACGCTCTTATGAAAATCGCATAAGTACGAGCAAGATAGATATACAATCCGAATCGTTAACTGATTTTAATCGTATTGTACCAATCCTATTCTCTCAAATACATATACCAAATAATATTGACAGATATTTCTTTTTGGTATCACAAATTGTCTATGATTTAAACAATTTAGTAAGCGGGTGCTCTATAAATAATTTTGATACTTTACGACTAGTTCTAACATCCCGAATGAGTTGATATTTTGCATATTTTTTGGTGATGGATTAATATTATGGTATTATCGACCTTGGTATATCTACACTAAATTTAATTTTTCGACTTGTATATGAGAAAGTGTAAACATATGCGTTTGTCGTTGACTTTACTGTACATAGTGGTAGAAATTATGTGAGCTGACTATGAGTGCACATCAACATATATTTAACTTATTTCCTTAGGTACAGTCGCCATCAGATATATCGCAGCATATAAGGCGTTCATAAATATTTGGACACGACTCTTATTGACTGGGCGTTACAGTACATGTTCAGATATTTATGAACGCCTTATATGCTGCGATATATCTGATGGCGACTGTACCTAAGAAAATAAGTTAAATATATGTTGACCTTACGTGTGCATAGAAAATCAAATACATTTTCTAATATCAAAAGTACCTAATACAAAGTGTGGCTGGCCGCAGTTTTTTTAAATTTGCCGCTTTGAATAATATTAGCCAGACTATACTAACTATCGCTAATAATATCGAGCGTATTTAAAAAATCATGTCGTATAGATACAATCACAGCCAAATCCACCAAAATATGACCATGTTTATGACCATTTGGCATTTGTCCCCTCCAGTCGCGTTGTCTTATGTATGACATGCTATTTCTACACAAGGTCCTTCACTCTAAAATTGTCTCCCCCTATATTTGACGACGCGTTTGGCTCGGTTTGTAGACACCTGCCTACTGAGCCGGCGGTCCCGGGTTCGAATCCCGGCCGGGGC
The DNA here is from genome assembly GCA_947623375.1 of Apotomis capreana. NCBI lineage: Eukaryota > Metazoa > Arthropoda > Insecta > Lepidoptera > Tortricidae > Apotomis > Apotomis capreana. The sequence goes on from OX392521.1 coordinate 13,878,554, forward strand.
AAATATTTGTGTGATGAACTCGAATATTTTTGCTTGGGTCTTGGTTGTTCTATGTATTTAAGTATATATTTATCTATTAAGTACGTATTTGGTCGTCTAGTACCCATAACACAAGCCTTCTTGAGCTTAATTTGGGACTAGATCGATTTGTGTGAGGTTGTCCGATATCTATTATTATTCTGTTACATCACCGTATACAGAAACACCACTTATTACAATTGCAATCCTATCGTAAGAATGTGCCGTCAGCACAACGACCTACTATTTTATTACTACACATCTTTGAATTTATTCTGTTTCAAAATGCTCAATATTTATGTTTAAATTAAATAGAATGTTAAATCAAATAGTTTAGCCATTATATTTTTTTTTCAATGTATCATATATTGTTAAAATCATGATTTGCATGCTTATTTTCGATGTCATTTATCTGTAATGCCTGTCCTTTGCATTGTTATGAATTGAATATTATCTGTTTAGTGTGCCAATAAAGAAAAACAAAAATGAATAAAAAATACCCACCGAAGTCCAAGTGAATCGAAGTCACGGCCTCTATTTTACCGAAATAGTGCTCTAACCACTGAGCTATAAGTCTGATATGAGGATAACATGAAACTATAGGACCATTATCCGCAAGAACACTCAATATTTTCACATTTAAAATGCTAACCGCATTCCTTTCTCTTTTTCCAGATACTACAGAACCGGCCATTCGTTCAAATCACTAGCCGAAAAATTCCGAATCGGTATCACCACGGCGTCGAATATCGTCAAACAAGTTTCCAGAGTGTTATGGGGCGTCCTACAACCTAAGTACATGCCAGCCCCTAGAGGAGAAACGTGGGAGAAAGCCGAAATCGACTTCAGAGACACTTGGAACTTCCCGAATTGCGTTGGGAGCATGGGAGGCATGCATATAGTAGCGAAACAGGATTCCAACCAGGGATACCCTAAAGTCTCTAGCCTAGTCCGCCATAAGAGGCTAGGCACTATCGCTCTTGTGGCGGTGACGGATGCTTTCAATAAATTTGTAGCCCTTGATATAGGAAACTACGGCACGCAAGGCGATACGAACATTCTAGACAGCTCGAAGTTCTACAAGAGGTATTTGAAAAAGGATTTACTGCCGCCGAAACCTCTTCCAGGAGAAAAGGTATTGATGCCACACGTATTGGTAAGCGACGGGTCTTTCACAGCGCAATCTAATCTGCTGAGGCCTTTCCCGAAGCCACCGAATAGTGGGAAAGAGAGCGACGAGGCGAAACGAAAGTTCAATGATTTTCTAGAAAAAGCCTGCACGTCGAACACGACATTTGACATGTTGATGGAGAGTTGGGGAGCTTTGGAGAAGCCTATGGAATGTCAGATTGAAGTGGCAGTGGGCATCGTGAAGGCTTTATGCTGCTTGCATAACTTTATTTTAGAGAAGCATGGGAAAAGCACCCCGTCTCCGGAGCTGAAAGCAAAACCTTGGGTAAGCGGTCGGAAGAAGTTGAAGTGCCTCAAACCGTTCAGTCCAAACCGAAACCGGTCCACCAATGCAGCTTTGGCCATTCGTGAGCATTATGTTGTATATTTCAACAAGGATAAAGATGATTCGGTGCTATCCGAAGGTACTGTTGCATCGACTCATGATCCGAAGTCAGTTAGCACCGAAGCCACTGAAAAAGAGAATGTTGTTCTGACTGTGACCAGTCAAAATAACTATTTGATCATATCAGCCGATACACATCCACTGTAGGACGAAGGCCTCCCCCAAAGTTCTCCACGACGATCGGTCTTGCGCCTCATCCAATTTCTGGTCGGCTTCCCACGCTGCGTCTTCCGGTCCGCGGTCGCCACTCAACCTTTCTACCCCAACGGCCATCGGTTCTATGATTCGGACGCCAAACTTAAATTACATGTATAGACGTCCACTGCTGAACATAGGCCTCCCCTATAGCGCGCCACAGGGTACGATCCTGTGCAGACCGCATCCGTCGACTCCCTGCGACCATAACGAGGTCATCTATCCACCTAGTTGGGAGCCCACGCTGCGCTTTCCTATACGTGGTCGCTCCAGGGCTTTGCTGTCCCAACGGTCATCCGTTCTCCAAACTACATGTATCTCAGGGGTCTTTTTTTTTGAGGTGATAACGTCATAAAAATCAATAAACGCCGGCTGTACACACGAACTCATTGTCACGTTCCGCCTGAGCCGAGCGTGCAAGCGAGAGCGCGGAACAAGCGATAGAGAGGCACGATCGGCCTAAGCGTTCGGCTTGTGACGCATCTATCTCTCTTCCACTCCATCGGCCGGCATACGTTATCACGTAAAATTATCGTCCGTAAACCGACTTTGCAGACAGGTTGAATATTATTGGCACGCTGGCCTGTCCAAATAGCGTAGTTTAGTTTCTGGTGAAGAACGAATCGAAGTGCCTTATAGCGCCCCAGTGGGCGTAATACATTACATACCTAGGGCGACGAATGTCCCAGATTGCAGGCGTTTGTAGCCCGAACCGAGTGAGGATGATAAATATGTGGTCTAGGGCTTTACGAATTGCCGCCCGTGGTTTGTCTAAAGCTTTACGTCTTGTCACGGCCATGAAGTGATATTTTCTCCCCAAGCTCTTGCGCCTCGTTTGTGAGCGTATCCCGAATCCCTGTTGCTTCCAGAACTGGATATCTTTGGGTTCATCCTACTTAGAATCGATAGCATCAATGTGAAGAATAAAAATGAACTGTCCCAAAATTTCTATCAGAATATTTTTATAGAATCTTTTTTTATAGATTAAATTTTTTTATGTGGAAATACCACATTTTTCCTATCTTGCTCAGATTGTAGTGGATCGCATTCAATTTTTCTTTCTTAATTTACCTTTGTGTCATTATTTATAAAAATAAAATACAGATTTTATTGCCACACAAAAAAAATTATTCTATAAAAATATTTAGAACAGCGCCATCTCTCTCGCAGTCTTCACACTTGCTGTAAAGGGACAGGGGATCGTGCGTGAGCGCACGTCCTAGGGTATGGTTAATGCGCATAACCATTTCCAACACATATGACGCGGAGGGCGCTCCAGTAGCGTAAGAATTATGGAATGAAAGATTTGGTGTGATTGACGTAGCTATGTTATAGCTCAGTTGGGAGAGCAATACGCCGGAAACGGAGAGGTCGCAGGTTCAAATCCTGCTTAGGTTGTAGTTAATCGCATTCAATTTTTCTTTTTTAATTTACCTTTGTGTCATTATTTATTTGTATCAGAATTTTACTTTCCACTACGTAACGCTCGTGCTAATAAAGTTAATATTCAAACGTGACGTAATGGAACAGACAAATTAAGAACCTATTTTATTTTTAAATTGAAAATTGTATCGATTTTGAGTAATATGAACCCAAAAACGTCAAATTCTGTATGAAACGAATTCGGTTTTTTTTAAATCCCGCTTTTATTCGGCGCCGTTCATACCAGGTGCAAACTTAACTTAACCTAGCTAGTTAAGATAAGTGTTTGTACGGAACCCTCGGTGCACGAGTCAGACTCGCACTTGTCCGATTTTTTTTTTGTTACTTGCTTCCTTTTGTTCTAAAGTGAACTTCTACACGATTGAGGCAAAGAGATTGTCCAGAAAAGTTTACTGGATAATATTATTGGTTATTTTAATACATCTATAGAACATAATTAAATTATGGTGTAGGTAATAACAGTTAGTATAATCTCTTATGGCATAACTATCATCCAATAAGCTCATTTGATATATTATTATATTTAGTTTAGGTTCACAACACCTCCGAATTGCTCAAAGAAAAACCGTTATGTAACCGTTAAGTGACGGTTAGGTATGACATGAGCGAAGCGAGCTTTCATACTAAATAATATCCAATGAAATTATGCTTACTGTTGTTACTTAGGTATATCAGATAACATCAATCAATGTGTGTGAGAACATTTTGGGTACCGCGGAGTTTAAAAAAAAACCCGAATTACTGTTTCCTCCAGAACTTGACATTTTTGGGTTCATCTTACACAGAATCGATAGCATTTTCAATTGTCAAGAATAAAAAAGCACCCCAAATTTGTCTGTTCCATTACGTCACGATTAAATACTAACTTTTTTCTATTTGTACGAGCGTTACGTAGTGGAAACTTAAATTCCCATACAAATTATGGGACACTTTTTTTTATTCTTCACATTGAAAATGTTATCGATTCTGACTAAGATGAACCCTAAAACGTCATGTTCTGTAAGAAACAGATATTCCGTTTTTTTTTTTAAATACTAAAGTGCACATCATATTTACAAAATTTTGGGAATTTGGAAAAGGGAACCAGGTTATTGTCCGCTCTCACGTCCTTTAAATCAACTTTATGAACATATAGCCTATTTGCTTAGAAATACACTCGTTTTTGTTTCATTTAAATCAAGCTAATACTTTTGAAGTTATGGTATTGTAAATGAGTATTAGTCCAATGAGGAAATCCGTAGACGAACTAAAGTGACCGATATAGCTCACCGAATTATGAAGTTGAAGTGGAAATGGGCAGGCCACATAGTACGCAGAGCAGATGGCCGATGGAGCCGAAAAGTGCTCGAGTGGAGACCTCGGACAAGCAAGCGCAGCGTAGGACGTCCACCTACAAGATGGACAGATGACCTTATAAAGGTCGCCGGAAAGCGCTGGATGCAGGTCGCTTCCAACCGGTATACATGGAAGTCCAAAGGGGAGGCCTATGTTCAGCAGTGGACGTCCTATGGCTGAGATGATGATGATTAGTCCAATGACGTCATGCCAGCGTGACGTCATCAGACTAATACTCATAGTATCTTCATACATTGAGCGAGTCCAACAAGTGAACAACATATGGGGGGGGCTTATGTGGAGCTCCTTTTTAGGTTCCTCTTAGGAAGAGGGAGAAAGAGACTACCCACTAAACCCACTCCGGTGCATCTATCCTCGCTGCCGTTAAGGGGGTACCATGGGGTCGCAAACATTCTACCACGATGCCATGTGTAAATACCCCTTTTTTTTCCGGAGTGAGAATACCTTTACGCATACCTCCCATCTTAGGGAAACCGTCATGCGAAATGGAGGAGTTATGTGGGGCTCCTTGTTCTGGCCCCTCTTAGGAAGAGGGGAAGAAAGAGACTACCCACTAAACCCACTACGTTAAGGGGTTCCCAGGGGGTCGCGACGCCATGTGTGGATACCCTAGCCCACCCACCTGAGCACGACGTCGTTGAAGGCAAGTGAAGCGGCAGAAGCAGCCAATCGCAAATACGCAACTCTGTGATAGTTATGTATTTGCGGCGTTTGCTGTGGAGACCCAAAGGTCGTGGTGACAAGCAACAAAGCTTTAAAATAGTACATTACTGCAGACGCCGGGAAATAAGGGCTTGCCGGCTGAGTAGGTATAGACGGCCGACCGTAAGGGAGGCCGTCTAGTGATACGAAGCCGGCAAGCCCTTTTCACGGCTATTAAGGCATGTATAGTGCTTTTCTCAAACATATGCAATGAAATAAAAAAATACACCACTCAAAAAAACAATTCAGCTGTTCAGCCAGTTCATGAACACAGACGCCATGTTTAAAAAAAGTATTTTTAATTTTCCCTCCAATCCCTCTATTTTTTTTTCTTTAATAAGTCGTCCACATGTGTAGTGTGCGAATATTAGGGCCATTATACACAACCTGATAATAAGAATCTTAGTTTCTATAATAAGTAAAATAAAGGCAGAGGATTTTTAATATTGTCTATGGTCTCTGGTGACTTACGTATAGACGGTATTTTCAGTTCGTGTGTACTAGGCATTAACACGGATATTGTTGGTCCGATGGCTGAATGGGTAGCTACTAGAAAAAAAAAATATATCAGCTGTTCATAAACCCAGACGCCATGTTTACATTAAAATTAAAAACAAATTACTTCCCGGCTTAGGCCTTCAATTTTGTATGAAATTCCTTTACAGTTCTCTCGAATTATTCCGCCCGAAACTTGACACTTCGAAGCCTGTTTTAACGCACGTTATGACGATATTTCATTGCATGTTTGAGAAAAATTATTTGCTGGCTCATGTGTTTCCTCCTTCTTATAACATGCGACCCTTCAAACGAAGCGTCAAGAAGCGTCTCTCGGGCCAGCATGGCAGGTCAACTGACATGGCGCCGTTGGTTTCTTGTCAGTTGCCATTGCGACTTGGGCTCCTTGCCGTTATAAAAAAAAATAAGCTAAGTATTTGCTTATTCCGTCCACCGGTGATCGTAGTGTTGGTTCGCTCCTCGCCCAACGCATTGGCACCATTCAGCGAGGTAACGCGGCCAACCATACCTAATGGCACCGATTTAGGGGAAATATACGTTCGGTCCCAATAGATTAAGTTTGATCATTTGTTTTTTTAATGTTCAGTTTATATTGTGTGTTTGTTTTTTAATACGTGATCATAATCAATATAGTAGGTATATCAATACACCAGTATGTTTATGTCCTACGTCGATTTTTTTGTCGAAAGTGAGTTAAAAGTTACGCAGAGCCTAATAGTTTAGTTTAGGTATGTTTTGTGAAATTTGTCGAACATGTAATGTTTCTTTTTTTTTGCGGAAGCACCACATTCTTATACTTATTTAACACATTTACTCGCAATAAATATGACTATTATTAATAAATAGTTTTTTATTTATGTCCAAATACCCATAAGGAACCCAAATAAATAACAAGTTTCGAGATAATAAATAGTCTATCAGAAATTATTATAGTATATTATTATATTCAAAACTAGTAATGCGCCGTTTCCGAAAATTACAGTAAATTTCCTCATTTTGTATGGAAAATGTTGTCGAGAACGTTCTCTCCCCATACAAATAGAGAAACGTTCTTAAGAATGGCGCATCTCTATTCAAAATCATACAAACCAAAATGTTATTTAATTTTTAATAATATAATATTAGCTGCACACAGTGATTTATGCATATGGGAAAATATTAAGTAGAAAAGGTCTCATTGTCCGGGTTTCCATAAGGTAAAGGGCAGAGTATATTGAATTTGGTAAGGACGCGTTGACAGGTTATTATTGGTCTAAAGGTACAACCAAACATCTGTATGGAAACCCGAATAATGGCACGATTACGATTATCACTATAAACATTTTTTCACTAAAATATGACCATTTTTACTACAGGTACATCGGTAGCCAAGAAATCGCCGAAAGTAATAAAAAAACCACCCGTAGAGAAGAAAAACACCTACGACAGAGACTTAGACTGCATGTCTGAAGAGAACCTACTAACAATCATAGAGTACTCCTACGTATGCCCCTTCAAGAACAGAAGAAACAACTACTACTGCTTCTACTGTAAGGACTACTACGCGAAACCAGAAGACCTCAGGGCGCATACTGTGTCTCATGATACGAAACCATTCCAACTACTCATGGGTTACAAGAAAATGCCCAAAATAGATATCACAAGGATCGACTGCCGTCTCTGTACGACTAAAATAGACGACTTAAACTCATTCAAACAGCACATAGACCAAATACACGGAAAGAAGATTTACTTCGAGGCCCCAGACAAGATGCTTCTGTACCGTTTGACCTGGAACGACTTAGTGTGTGTTATGTGTAGTGATGTGTTCGAGGATTTCAATGCGTTGAACACCCATATGGTGGAACATTTCAGTAACTTCACGTGTGATATGTGCGGGATGTGCTTCTTGGAAAAACCGCGCCTAGATGCTCATTTGAAGCGTCACAAAGACGACGAGCGACACACTTGCGAAGTATGCGGTAAGGTGTTTAAATCTAATCATTACAAGGATATGCACGTTGATATAGTCCATAAGAAGAAGGCTATAATACGCTGTCCGCGTTGCGACGAGTGTTTCATGTCGTACGCTTTAAAAAACAAGCATTTAACCGAAGCTCATGGTCAGAAACGTACATATCCTTGCAATTTATGCGATAAGATTTACAATAGACAAAAGACGCTCACAGAACATCAACGGAGGAATCATCAGAAGGTGCTCAAACATCAGTGCGAGTATTGTGACCAGCGGTTCTACCTTCCTTCGCGTTTGAAGGAACATATGGCGACTCATACGGGCGAGAGAAACTTTAGATGTGAATACTGCGATAAGAGTTATCCGCGGTTGAAATCTCTGCAGTATCATATTAGGACTCATACAAATGACCGTCGGTATCGATGCCATATATGCGGGCAGGCGTTTATACAGAATGCCAGCTTGAAGTCGCATATAAAGAGCCATCATCCCGAGTGCGATATCGAGCAATGCTATTTTTAGACGCTAGAACTAGCTTTTAAATTTGTTAAGGTCGGAACGAGCTGGATAAGCTCCTACAATATCAAAATATCGAAAGGTACAGATGTACTTCTAAAGCAATCTTATTTTGGCCAACTAACTATACAGGAGTAGAGTAGTATAACATCTGTATATTTCGGTAAGGTAGGCACGCTTGTCACGTTGGCGCACTAGTCCTAACGGAACTTATAAGTGATCCGACAAGCAGGAAGCAATACCTAGATTAAGGTTGGATAAGTGTACTTTCGTCCACAATCGTATAACGTCCACTTCTGATCTTTGTCCACATTCGCATAACGCCCGCCCGCTTCTAATCAATCCTTTCATCCTTACCACATAGATAGTTGGACCAACTGTGCGTTTTTCTAGAAATTTCCTACCTCGCACGACCGCATTGTGGAATGGATTTTCGCTTGCGGTATTTCCGGACCGATACGACCTTCAAGAAAAGAGCGTATTCCCACCTGAAAGGCCAACAACGCACTTCTGACTCCTGATGGGCAACCGCAATCGCTTCGTAGCGTTTCTAAATAGTTTGTTTAACCAGATCTAAGGTGCCCACTGAGCCACAATGACTCGTGGGGGACACCGGCTGTAAGGCTGGCCCTGATGGGCGACTTGGGAATTTGGACAAGATGGGAACATAAACGTTAGTAAGTGAATTATTATTGTACTCTTTTGATCAAGTTTGTTTGTCGAGGCGTGTATTGAAAATAATGGTGGGTATAAAACAGCAACATCACAAAAACACATTTGTATTTAATCACCAATATCATAAGTATTCGTCGTCACTTTCCACTTTTCTATCATAAATTTCCATACGAAACCTATCCTTTGTGTGCATAATAAAGCAAAAGCTACATAATATATAGCAAGAAGAACGAAGGATTGAGCAGCATTCCGGTGTTCCGCAACATTGTTTATGTTATGAATTTGGCTGATGACAAATCGCTAATGACGTTTAATAATGCAAATATGTATAGTCATAAGCACATTGCCAGATGAAAGCAGTGAAAGCTGTTTGTGGCGTCACTATGCCTGGGCAGGACCGACGCTTGATAGGTTATACTACTGGCTTATGTCAACTTACATACTCTAAGTAGAGTACGTACGTACGTACCGCTGACTGTACGTTCTTAGTTTATTAATTATCTTCGTTACTTTTAACGAACAGAAGCTTAAAAAAGTACAATACATAAGACGAAATGGATCCCTTTTGATATTGGCAAAGTACTGTAGAATATGTACTGTTAGTCTGGCCAGTGAATCGTGTCACATAAAAAGAGCGTTAAAAATTAAAAGTCGTAAGCTGGGAACACGAAATGCATCACAAACTAAGTATTTGTAATTTGGCAGCTTGTTTTATAGGTAAAATTGTTGCCATTTAAGTAATTTGTAAAATATCCTCGTGACACCTATCACTGGTCAGAGTCTAGGTATTGTAATTGATTAGAAAAAATGCTGCAATAAGATGTTTTATTGCCGACTGGCCTACGCTTATGTACAGATGTAGCGAATAATAGTTTTCCATCGTTTTAATATTTCCATCTCACCTTTTTCACCGAAGTCGTTAGAGAAAACATGCTAAAACGATTTTTTCCGACAAAATACGATGGAAAACTAAAATTCACTACATTTGTAATTTATACTTGTTGCAACTTGTACGTTGCGTGGTATTTAAGTATTTTATAAGAACCTTAGAATGGACTGTTTATTTTAATATTTATTTTAATGAAATCGTGAGTTTTATATTTTCAACATATCTGTAGGAACTGATGGTTACCTATTTCTTTGTGAAACTAGGTTAAGGGTGCATTCCACTGAAGCGGATCGGAGTAAATGAGCCAACCAGGTTGCGTATTTGTGAAGCCCTAAATATTCAAGTGAATTTAAATCTGAGGATGATCCAAAAAAAATTTTTTTTTTTTTTTTGTTCAAAAGATGATCCAAAACAATCAAAGAATGGTCCTGCGGGACAGTAGAAGATCGAAAGGACGTCCATATAAACGATGGGTCAGAGATCTTCACGCAAAAACTGGGACTTCACTGTCACTGGACGAGAAAATCCAAAGATAGATAACTATGGAAAGAAACAGGAGGCATCCTCTAACGCTCAAGAGGTGACTAGAGTCAGACCACGATAACTCTTCCAAGCAAATGAACTGTCAAGCATACAAAGTGAGTCAATTTGTATGGTTTGACAGTTAATTTGCTTGGAAGAGTTATCATGGTCTGACTAAGTATATTACTTAACGGTGAAACTATGTTTTACATTTTTGAAGTGAAAACTTCTTTAGCGGTGCTTGGCAATTTTTAGATGGGTAAAAAATGTTAAACTCGCGACAGATCCGCGCGTCAGATAACAGTCAGTCGGTAACCTAGCAACCGTGTCTGTTTCAAAGAAAGGGGGCCTTCGAACAACAAAATGTTGTAAGTGACAGATGGTGAAGCGTAATCATAAACAAACATTAGTAAGAAATAGGGATTAAAATAGAAATCAAGTGTCAGTGAGATATAATAAAATCGGAGTTTTCACTTCTGCCGGCACTCCCGGAGTGCACCCGTCCTTTTTTTGGTTTACATTGTATTTATGTGTAAAAGTAGTAAAATGTATATAAATATTTTTAATTCATTTTTTCATTAAGGAATGTAATTGCTCCATTTTACTCATCTTTGTTCCGTTCCGCTTCTCGGCGTGGACACACAGCCTTATGATATTGTTTCATTATTCAAGCAGGCTTGTACTGGCTGACTATCATCACAGACTATTTTGAAGTTAGTATCGTTCTATCGCTCTGTTAATATTTGAAAGAGCAGGATGACGCAATAATTTCGGGGCATAGGGGCCAAAATGTTCGTTATTGCATTACGTCGCGCATCGTAAAAATTCACGGCACGATATCGTGTCGTGTCGAAAGCATATAACGTTTTGTTGACGCAACGGCCACGTTCAAATTTTATCAATATCGTGCCGAGACTTTTTACGACGACTTAGGTTTCTACGTCACGATGGCGTACGTTAATGCTCAGCCACGAATTCGCGCGATCAGTGAAGCGGTGAGCAGCGGCCATAGGTGGGAGCGGAAGGTCCGAGCGCGGTGTCCCGCTCACTCCTATGGCGGCCGCTCGCCGCCTCGCTACCTCGCTAGTCGCTGGAACTTGTGGCCAGGTAATGTGGATTTACGTTTCGATCCTTATTAATATGAATAACTATTTTTGTTCATGTGTTACACTATAAATATATGAATATCATAGCTCAATTTATGATTATATCACAATAATACCGCCTTTTATACATATTTTTCTCTAAATAATCTAATATTTTTCCGGTATTTAAATTACTTTTTAGTTTGCAACATTATATTATACATATGACTAAACATCGGAAATTATAGCTTTAATTATTTTTATTTAAACTAAATGTAATCTTGAGACGTCCGTTTTTTTTTTCAATTGCTATATTTGTTTATGATGTTTCGGTCGTTTTCATATATAATGTTATATCCATAGACAATATTGTAGAACGACAAAAACAATCACAATTTTATATCGCATACATATATTTTTCAACCATATGTTCACATGTTGCTAAAATTAAAATGTTAGAATAAAAAAATATTGAATAATTCAATTTTTCCGTTACCGTTTTAAATCAAGTCTGTATTTTTTACCGGTTATACTTTATTTAATTATTAGGCGTTTTCAAAAAAAAAACCGGAGACCTGTTTCTTACAGAACTTGGATAAAAAAGTGTCCTAAAGTTTGTATAAGAATTTTGGTTTCCACTACGTAACGCTCGTGCAAAGAAAAACCCTCCGGTCCGCTTCGCTCTTGTGTCGTCATCCTAATATAAGGGCCGCCGTAGATATTCGGAATTTTCGTTCGGTTTCCGTAATGACGTCAGCAAGTAAGACATCGACATGTGACAGACAGGGATAGATATACTTTCTGACGTCATTCCGTAGGGATAACGAACGAAAATTCCGAATATCCAGAAAATTTTGAGATTTATTTTGATCACAAGTCAAATAATTACGCTTGTTTCACGCCTATTGCATAATACTTATTAATTATACGAATGCAATAATCACAATTTTTACTTATGTAATATAGTAATGCTAACTTATATTTATATTAGAAAATATACGTACATTGATCTGAGTATTATACAAACTAGTATTAAGCTTGATAAGTGTACATTGTAAAGTTTTGTAATAAAATATTTCTGGCTAATTTGGTGTTTATTTTATTTAGAACTAGGTCTGCCCGCAACTTCGTCTAAGTAACTACCCAAAGGATAAAAACGGGACCCCCACTGTCCGTCTGTCTGTCTGACACCAGCACAGACAACCCCCACTAGACGGAGCATGTAAGGCGACCCGCGCGCACCAACGATATGGTACGGCAGAACATTAAAGTATGAACACGGCGGCCAGCGTTTAGTTGCGTCCATGTTTATGATCCATGCGTACGTCAACGAAAAAAGAAATTAAATAAATAACATGGTAAATTGTAGTGTTAAGTGGTGTAGAGAGACCTCATAAACATGGACGCAACTAAACGGTGGCCGCCGTGTTGATACTTTAATGTTTTGCCGTACCATATCGTTGGTGCGCGCGGGTCGCCTTACATGTGCCTTACATGCTCCGTCTAGTGGGGGTGGTCTGTGGACACCAGGCTCTGGCTCATGAACCGTGATAGATAGACAGTTGAAATTTTTACAGATGATGTATTTCTGTGGCCGCTATAACAACAAATAATAAGACCAGAATAAAATTAATGTTTAAGTGGGGCTTCCATGCAACAAACATATAAGTATTTTTAGCGTTTTTTAATGGTATGGAACGCTTCGTGAGCGAGTCTGACTCGCACCTGGACAGTTTTTTTTTCTGTCACCGCTGTCGGGAAAAAAGTAACCTACAAGTATCTTTGGATGTCCAGCTATCCCTATTGGTAAAATAGGTTAAAATCCGTCCAGCCGTTTTAGCGTGATGAGTGCATAGAAAAAATCTTCCAACAAAAGGCGCTGAACGCACAGTATAAAGAGAACTGAAAGGCTTGCACTGCTACACAACCTGCATCACGCTATTAAGATTTTTCCTGCAATTCTGACCCATCCCCATAGCAAACTTATTTGCTTAGTTTGGGTACCTACCTAACTTAATTTTAGTTTGTTTTTGACAACTGATTTAGTAACTTGGAGGCTTTAAATTATTTTATATTTATAATGGATCATCAATTTTCTTCTGAATTAATTGGGAGTATAACTTGATGTACATCCTTTATTTTAATACAGACAAATCTCGATTGTGTTCATGCACAATCGATCGATTATACCGTTTGTAGAACCTCCCACGAACCTTCTTGACGCATGGTGCTTTTTTCAGTGCAAAAACGAAACGCTAGTAGATGAGTTCAAGTAGACGCCGAATTATTAACGAGGTTTCAATAATTAAATAATACATATTAAAATATATATCCTCATCTAAACTTAAACAGTAAAATCGATGCGCAATTAAAATAGAATGTTATTCGAGGACTGATGCATATTGTTAATATTTACTTTTCGTTATATGCTTCTACTCAAACTCTTCTCCTGACTAATGTCAAAAATGCTAATATTCACGAAAGCTGTGTCCGGAATAAATTTGTAATTTTATATATTTACAAGTGTTTAGCACTATGGCTGTGGCCGTAGCGCCGCTGGTTAAAAGCAAAGGACCTGTTGTTGATCACGCACTGTGCCGGTGCTGTCGATCCATAAAGAAATGTCGACTTTTAAACAGCGAATACGAGTGGTTAGGCAAGAAGGAAGTGTACTCCGATATGTTGATGGATTGCTTTGGTTTACTTGTGAGTTTATGTTTATTATACACTTAGAATCTTGAACATCGAACACCCGGCGTAATAAGCAATTGACATATTCTCTTATTTTATTCGATCAGATGTATGTTTTGATAATGTAACGATTGGATATAAAATAAAAACAATGAATAGGACAGCCAATATTGTATTTATATTTTATTCTCATTAAATATCCTGTGTTCTAAGTTGTTCTAATTATATTCTTGGACACATCAAATACCTTAAAACATTTAGCACTATGGCTGTGGCCGTAGCGCCGCTGGTTAAAAGCAAAGGACCTGTTGTTGATCACGCACTGTGCCGGTGCTGTCGATCCATAAAGAAATGTCGACTTTTAAACAGCGAATACGAGTGGTTAGGCAAGAAGGAAGTGTACTCCGATATGTTGATGGATTGCTTTGGTTTACTTGTGAGTTTATGTTTATTATACACTTAGAATCTTGAACATCGAACACCCGGCGTAATAAGCAATTGACATATTCTCTTATTTTATTCGATCAGATGTATGTTTTGATAATGTAACGATTGGATATAAAATAAAAACAATGAATAGGACAGCCAATATTGTATTTATATTTTATTCTCATTAAATATCCTGTGTTCTAAGTTGTTCTAATTATATTCTTGGACACATCAAATACCTTAAAACATTTTAAGTTACAAACTGTAAATGTGAAAGTTTCATACTGATTTACTGAATTTAATTCAACAGTTTTATTGAATTTTTCTGTTCTTGTCAGTTTTAGTTTAACTTCCTGAAGACTGGAATTCATACTTTGATGTGATTTAAGACTTGACAAATAAATAAATATCAGACAACATCACACAAATCGAGTCCCAAATTAAGCTCAAGAAGGCTTGTGTTATGGGTACTGGACGACGATATACATACTTATATAGATAAATATATACCTAAATACATAGAACAACCATGACCCAAACACAAATATTCGAGTTCATCACACAAATATTTGCCCTGGCCAGGATTCGAACCCGGGACCGCCAGCTCAGTAGGCAGGTGTCCACAAACCGAGCCAAACGCGTCGTCAATAGACAGAAAGTTAATACAGTTTATTATATACTAATATCTATATGAAACTGGGTTACTAGTTATTTAAGTCAAATATTGCTTGACATGTTTCAAATTGGTACACAATTCATCATCAGGAGCTTCAATCAGTTGCAGCGCCTTCCACAATAAATGGTATGGAGTGCAATGTACCTGAGCCTCAGGGAGTTTACTATGTAAAGATTATACTTTGTATATATGCAATAAATAAATCATCATAAACATAAATATTTTTTGAAATGCATGAAATATACAATTTCCAGCTATCCCATCTGGATGGAGAGCCGAAGGATAGCGCAGTCTGTGCAACATGCGTGGTGCGTCTCCGGGAAGCCGTGGCGTTCCGCCAACAGGTCCTGCAGTGCGAGGAGGCCTTCCTCAATGCCCGGCTAGAGAATAAGGAGGGTGAGCATATTCTAACTGAATTATACTAGGATAGCGGTGCCATCAGCGGTGAGCGTTAGCCATAGGAGAGAGCGAGACTCGGTGCTCGTACCCATTCTCTATGATGGCTCTTAAACATTTTTTTTTATGTCATAAGAGGCATCAACCAGATGGATCGCCTGATGGAAAGCGATTACCGTCGCCCGTAGACACCTGCAACACCAGAGTCACAAGTGTGTTGCCGGCCCTTCAGGTGGGAGTATGCTCTTTTCTTGATGGTTCAAGGTTGAAGGAGCTTCAGGTCGTATCGATCTGGAATAACACAGGCGACAATTTATTCCACAATGCAGTCATCTAGAAAAACGCGCAGTTGTGAACTGCGAACTATCTAAGTAGTGACGATGAAAGGAACATAAACATATTAGAGTACTATGTGATAATGATAAGATCAATTTAGTAATTGATGATTGAGTGCGAAAGACAGCAGTTAACAAGGAAAGCTATTCCCAGGAAACTCAATGCTATTTTCTACCAGTGCACAGTTTTACATTATGGCTTGATATACAGTCCGACCAAAAAGAGTAGAAATTAAAAAGTGGCAATACTGTAGCGTCGTCCCTGAAAACGGGGATGACACTACAGTATTGCCACTATTTAATTTCTACTCTTTTTGGTCGGACTGTATGTAGATACTGGGCGCTCGAAACGTTAAAATGTTTTTATATTCTGTTTCAGACTTGATACTGGAGGTGGACACTCGGGTAAAGATAGAGCCCGTGGCGCCGCCCGACTCTGACGCCTCCGTGGGAGACCAAGATGATGACCACGATTATGGTAACTTGGACACTGAGTCTGTACGTTGAAAATATTATGAAAAAATAAGTATAGCCCCACAGTAGGGGGTTTACATCCCACACCATATTGCGGATATTAGTGGCACTAATTTATTATACTGGCAACGATAAATTTTTGGTGACTGACGTTGAAAGTCGGTGAATGTCACTGATGTAAACAAAGAGGGAACAGGACTAAATATTCCGCAAATTTCAAGTATTTTTTTGCATAATAAAACCAAAACTATAAACAGCGATGAAAGTCATGTTTATTTAAATTGAATTCAGTAATTATTACGCAAGAAGAACGAAGGATCGAGCAGCATTCCGGTAAACAATGTTTTGAATTTGCTGACAAATTCTTGAGAAGTCGCTACTGACATTTTATAATACAAATATTATGATGTATGC
Source organism: Apotomis capreana (assembly GCA_947623375.1). Lineage (NCBI taxonomy): Eukaryota > Metazoa > Arthropoda > Insecta > Lepidoptera > Tortricidae > Apotomis > Apotomis capreana. The sequence goes on from OX392521.1 coordinate 13,895,416, forward strand.
ACATTATTGCCATAATGAAAGCTGTTTCTCACTCACTATCCCTCGACACACAAATCATAAGTAAAAAAAAAATAGTGCGTGGAGTCCCTCCGCACGGAAGAAGTGAAACTTCGTAATGTGGAAATCAAAATAGGAAGGGGTAGAAATTGATTTTTAGTGAACTCATATTGCTACTTTAAGACAAACTTCTTCACTCTCGCTCTGTCTCTTTCTATTCCCCCTCCCCAGGAGCGTTGAACGTTTAACGCAACAATGCTTTCCTACCCCCTCCACGGTAGCGTTAAAAGTTTAACGCAACCGTTAAACGTTTAACGGAACCTTGTTGGAAGTCGCATTAGAAGTTTCACTTCAAAAATTCGAAAGGTCGCTTGAGAGTTAGGGTGACCGGTAATCCAGAGGTACCGGGTTCGATTCCCGGTCCCTTCCACCAGGTAACTCATTTAATTTTTTTTTTGAGCTTTGATCTTTGAATCAACGGTTTCATGTAATGTAACAGAACCGGAATGCAAAGTAGAGGTGCAGCCGAAGCAAGAGCCGAAGGAGAAGCCCCGAAAGAAGGTGCGGCCGCGGCTGCAGAGGCAGCTGATGGAGCGCGCGCTGGTGCTTCAGGACAAGCTCGACCGCATGCTGGACCGTCCGCCAGGTTAGTCCGCTGTTCACGCTTAACCGAGTGAGTGAATGAATGAATGAATGAATGGAAAGAAGGCGCGGCCGCGGCTGCAGAGGCAGCTGATGGAGCGCGCGCTGGCGCTTCAGGACAAGCTCGACCGCATGCTGGACCGTCCGCCAGGTTAGTCCGCTGTTCACGCTTAACCGAGTGAGTGAATGAATGAATGAATGAATGGAAAGAAGGCGCGGCCGCGGCTGCAGAGGCAGCTGATGGAGCGCGCGCTGGCGCTTCAGGACAAGCTCGACCGCATGCTGGACCGTCCGCCAGGTTAGTCCGCTGTTCACGCATAACCGAGTGAGTGAATGAATGAATGAATGAATGGAAAGAAGGCGCGGCCGCGGCTGCAGAGGCAGCTGATGGAGCGCGCGCTGGCGCTTCAGGACAAGCTCGACCGCATGCTGGACCGTCCGCCAGGTTAGTCCGCTGTTCACGCTTAACCGAGTGAGTGAATGAATGAATGAATGAATGGAAAGAAGGCGCGGCCGCGGCTGCAGAGGCAGCTGATGGAGCGCGCGCTGGCGCTTCAGGACAAGCTCGACCGCATGCTGGACCGTCCGCCAGGTTAGTCCGCTGTTCACGCTTAACCGAGTGAGTGAATGAATGAATGAATGAATGGAAAGAAGGCGCGGCCGCGGCTGCAGAGGCAGCTGATGGAGCGCGCGCTGGCGCTTCAGGACAAGCTCGACCGCATGCTGGACCGTCCGCCAGGTTAGTCCGCTGTTCACGCATAACCGAGTGAGTGAATGAATGAATGGAAAGAAGGCGCGGCCGCGGCTGCAGAGGCAGCTGATGGAGCGCGCGCTGGCGCTTCAAGACAAGCTCGACCGCATGCTGGACCGTCCGCCAGGTTAGTCCGCTGTTCACGCATAACCGAGTGAGTGAATGAATGGAAAGAAGGCGCCGCGGCTGCAGAGGCAGCTGATGGAGCGCGCGCTGGCGCTTCAAGACAAGCTCGACCGCATGCTGGACCGCCCGCCAGGTTAGTCCGCTGTTCACGCATAACCGAGTGAGTGAATGAATGAATGAATGAATGAATGGAAAGAAGGCGCCGCGGCTACAGAGGCAGCTGATGGAGCGCGCGCTGGCGCTTCAGGACAAGCTCGACCGCATGCTGGACCGCCCGCCAGGTTAGTCCGCTGTTCACGCATAACCGAGTGAGTGAATGAATGAATGAATGAATGGAAAGAAGGCGCCGCGGCTGCAGAGGCAGCTGATGGAGGGCGCGCTGGCGCTTCAAGACAAGCTCGACCGCATGCTGGACCGTCCGCCAGGTTAGTCCGCTGTTCACGCTTAACTGAGTGAGTGAATGAATGAATGAATGGAAAGAAGGTGCCGCGGCTGCAGAGGCAGCTGATGGAGCGCGCGCTGGCGCTTCAGGACAAGCTCGACCGCATGCTGGACCGCCCGCCAGGTTAGTCCGCTGTTCACGCTTAACCGAGTGAGTGAATGAATGAATGACAAGAAGGTGCCGCGGCTGCAGAGGCAGCTGATGGAGCGCGCGCTGGCGCTTCAGGACAAGCTCGACCGCATGCTGGACCGTCCGCCAGGTTAGTCCGCTGTTCACGCTTAACTGAGTGAGTGAATGAATGAATGAATGGAAAGAAGGCGCTGCGGCTGCAGAGGCAGCTGATGGAGCGCGCGCTGGCGCTTCAGGACAAGCTCGACCGCATGCTGGACCGCCCGCCAGGTTAGTCCGCTGTTCACGCATAACCGAGTGAGTGAATGAATGAATGGAAAGAAGGCGCGGCCGCGGCTGCAGAGGCAGCTGATGGAGCGCGCGCTGGCGCTTCAAGACAAGCTCGACCGCATGCTGGACCGTCCGCCAGGTTAGTCCGCTGTTCACGCTTAACCGAGTGAATGAATGAATGAATGGAAAGAAGGCGCGGCCGCGGCTGCAGAGGCAGCTGATGGAGCGCGCGCTGGCGCTTCAGGACAAGCTCGACCGCATGCTGGACCGCCCGCCAGGTTAGTCCGCTGTTCACGCTTAACCGAGTGAGTGAATGAATGAATGACAAGAAGGTGCCGCGGCTGCAGAGGCAGCTGATGGAGCGCGCGCTGGCGCTTCAGGACAAGCTCGACCGCATGCTGGACCGTCCGCCAGGTTAGTCCGCTGTTCACGCTTAACTGAGTGAGTGAATGAATGAATGAATGGAAAGAAGGTGCCGCGGCTGCAGAGGCAGCTGATGGAGCGCGCGCTGGCGCTTCAGGACAAGCTCGACCGCATGCTGGACCGCCCGCCAGGTTAGTCCGCTGTTCACGCTTAACCGAGTGAGTGAATGAATGAATGACAAGAAGGTGCCGCGGCTGCAGAGGCAGCTGATGGAGCGCGCGCTGGCGCTTCAGGACAAGCTCGACCGCATGCTGGACCGTCCGCCAGGTTAGTCCGCTGTTCACGCTTAACTGAGTGAGTGAATGAATGAATGAATGGAAAGAAGGCGCTGCGGCTGCAGAGGCAGCTGATGGAGCGCGCGCTGGCGCTTCAGGACAAGCTCGACCGCATGCTGGACCGCCCGCCAGGTTAGTCCGCTGTTCACGCATAACCGAGTGAGTGAATGAATGAATGGAAAGAAGGCGCGGCCGCGGCTGCAGAGGCAGCTGATGGAGCGCGCGCTGGCGCTTCAAGACAAGCTCGACCGCATGCTGGACCGTCCGCCAGGTTAGTCCGCTGTTCACGCTTAACCGAGTGAATGAATGAATGAATGGAAAGAAGGCGCGGCCGCGGCTGCAGAGGCAGCTGATGGAGCGCGCGCTGGCGCTTCAGGACAAGCTCGACCGCATGCTGGACCGCCCGCCAGGTTAGTCCGCTGTTCACGCTTAACCGAGTGAGTGAATGAATGAATGACAAGAAGGTGCCGCGGCTGCAGAGGCAGCTGATGGAGCGCGCGCTGGCGCTTCAGGACAAGCTCGACCGCATGCTGGACCGCCCGCCAGGTTAGTCCGCTGTTCACGCTTAACCGAGTGAGTGAATGAATGAATGATACAAATATAAACCGGACTACAAACAATGTTAACTTTTTGCTACCGTCCGTATGCGAAACTTGATTAAGTAACTAAAAATAGAGAGTCAACCTTTGACAACGGTATCTGTAAAGGTACTGAAACGTCAGGGAGGCTCAAATAATTAATATACGCGATATAATCCGTTTAAATTGTTTTATTTAAAAATAGAGAATTGACAACATTTCATATTTCTAACAGGTGGAAATTTATATAGAGAACGAGAGAGATTTTTAGGTATATGTATATATATAAAAAACCGGCCAAGTGCGAGTCGGACTCGCGCACCGAGGGTTCCGTACAAACACTTTCCATCCCTAAGTGGTTAAGTTAAGTTTGCACCTGGTATGTATAGCGCCCCATATAAATTAGGTGCAAAGTTAGGTATTAAAAAAAAATTTATGGTTTTCGTAATTATTCCTTTATCTATGCTATAAGACGTTGCTTCGTACCAAATTTCAAGATTCTGAGTTCACGGGAAGCACCCTGTAGGTTTTGATTCCCTTGCAAGTGTCGAAAATTTGCAAATTAGGTGCAAAGTTAGGTATTAAAAAAAATTTTATGGTTTTCGTAATTATTCCTTTATCTATGCTATAAGACGTTGCTTCGTACCAAATTTCAAGATTCTGAGTTCACGGGAAGCACCCTGTAGGTTTTGATTCCCTTGCAAGTGTCGAAAATTTGCGGCATAAACGGCTGTATCTTTTGATTGCGTTGGCTTAGAAGTTTGATTTTTTCACAGCTTCAAGGGACAGTATACCTGAGTAATTGATATAAATTTCAGCTTCATACGTCCACGCGTTCCTGAGAAAAAGGGTCTTGACAGACGGACGGACAGACGGACAACAAAGTGATCCTATAAGGGTTCCGTTTTTTCCTTTTGAGGTACGGAACCCTAAAAAGGTTTAAGATTATTTAATTTGATAAGAATTATAATAAAATACATATAATAACCGAAATCTACGACAACTATGCCTGCATAGAATTGTAGTCTTCGACCTATCCGCGGATAAAAGCTAGCAACGACTAAAGTAACCTAATCATTGTGTCATAGTTTTGGAGATACTACATTTTAGAATGAGTAGATTTTAATAAATTAATATTATTGACCATTATATCAATTCATCATATCAATAATTGACATTCTACAGTCGCCATCAGATATATCGCAGCATATAAGGCTGTCATAAATATCTGACCATGGACTGTAACGCCCAGTCAATAAGAGTCGTGTTCTGATATTTATGAAGCCTTAGGGTGCGTCCACACTTGTATCATTTCGCCGATCCGATCCCCGTTGCGTATCTCCACCGCGTATCGTGCTGTTTGGACGCTTACTGCGGGCACTCCGTATCATTTGCGCCGTCGCGCGAAGAAACGCGTCCACACTTGCCGTATCGTATCCTCGTCGCGTATCGCCGCACCGATCATTTCGGCGTGCAGTAGTTTGGACGCTATCCGTATCGTAGCACCGTATCACCGCCCCGATCATTTTGGCATTTCGTTTTCGCCGAACATTTCATTTCGTTTGTGATCGTTGTTCTGTGCGGAGTTGCGTCCCATTTAAAAATGTTGCCCGCTGAGATCGCTCACTGAACCTTGGGACAGAAATATTCTTGAGTGGGGGCCGTGTACCGGAAGTCGCAGCGAGGAAGGCCTTCATTTTTGTCATCTGCTCATGGAGATTTAGCACATGACTGTGCTCGTTTTATAATACATAATGCGGCAGAAAGATTCTCGAGTGGAAACCGCGTGCTGGAAGACGCCGCGTGGGAAGGCCTTCGATTAAGGCACCCGCTCACGGAGACATGGCCTTCGTATGACTGTGTTTGTTTTATGGCATGCGGCAGAAAGGTTCTCGAGTGGAAACCGCGTGCCGGAAGACGCCGCATGGAAAGGCCTAACAAAGTAGACAGTCCATCAGTGGTATGGTATTTTTTAATTATCGTAAAGATTAAGGATTAAGAACCAATGACCGCAGCGTGGATCGATGACTCAAATAGCACCTTTGATGATCGGGCAAAAACCCACTCGAGATGGATCACGGCCGATCCTCACCCCGTATCCTCACCGCGTATCATGAACGAAAGTGTGGACGTCACGCCGTCGCGATCATGCAATGCTTTCGTGATCGCGAGTGTGCGGGGTACTGAAGATACGCGTATCGACATGGATTTCGCGCGAGCGTTGCATGATCGCGACGGCGCGACGTCCACACTTACCGTTCATGATACGCGGTGAAGATACGCGACGGGGATCGGATCGGCGAAATGATACAAGTGTGGACGGAGCTTTATATGCTGCGATATATCTGATGGCGAATGTACAAAGTGACCTCTGTACTATTCTCCATATCGTTTACGCTATCGCTAGCGAGTGGTCACGTTTACTCATGGTGTGGGTACAGAGCGCGGCCATACAGTGAGCGAGATACGTACAAACGAAGACACTGATAACTGTACATTTTTAAACTATTATAAACCTTAGTACAACGTGTTTAAGTCTATGAGTGTATAGTTACTGTGTCTTCGTTTGTACCGCTCGCGTACGTCTTCCGTTCATTTAGGTGACGTGCACAGAGTTTCTTGACAGTGACAGGGTAGGCAGTTTTTTTTTTTTCATAATTCTATACTAATATTATAAATGCGAAAGTGTGCCTCTCTGTCTGTTACCTCTTCACGCTTAAACCGCTGAATCGATTTTGATGAAATTTGGCATAGAGATAGTTTAAGATACGAGGAAGGACATAGGATAGTTTGCATCCTGGAAATTATACCTAAAAGATTGAAAAGTGAGTGAACATTTCTGTTGGGGTGCGGTTACCCTGTAGGAAATTTAATTATTAGACCAAAAGCTCAATTGCTCTTACATTTGCTTAGGCGCTTTTAATAATCCCTTTTATCAAGTTCCACGCGTACGTAGTCGCGGGCAAAAGCTAGTATATTATAAACTCGATGGGGTTACTTTTGGCTCGTATCTCCGGTATTTCTACAGGGCCCAGACTCGCACGTAGTCGACCTGCAGCGAGGCGTCGCGGCCGTCGTCCTTGTCCAGGCCCCAGGTCGGCAGCCAGCCGCTGCGGCCGTTCCAGAAGCCCGTCATGGCCTGGAAATTACACGTTGAAATTAAAGAACCTAAATTCAAAATTTCAAAACCGTAAATTTCAGAAGTCCGTCATGGCCTGGAAATTATACGTTGAAATTAAAGAACCTAAATTCAAAATTTAAAAACCGTCAATTTAACCAAACATAGTTAAGAATGTAGGGTTTATTAATATCTATGTATATTGTCTATGTATGGTTATGCTATGTAGCGTCGGACTACCATACTGACTCATCAGAAGGTTGCTTTAAGTAAAAGACGTGTTAACAGTTACGAGGTATAATGAATACTGAAATATGAACCTGCATGATACATTATATGTGTGCCTACAAAGAACCATGACGACAGAAAAGATGACTCTAGATTTAAAAAAAACGCATTCAAATCGGAGCATTCGTTTGTGAAGTACGATGCCACAAACAAATACACAAACACACAGATACACATGTTAAACTTATAACACCTCTTTTTTTTCATCAGGGGTTTAAAAAAACCGTTAGATGCCTATGGTAGCTCCGGAATATGTTTCTTATCATTATCAAGCTTGCAAAAAGGGTGAAGGTATTTTTTTTATTAAAGCAGTAACGTCTGCTAACGTAAACCAAATGTTTACAATGAAGCGAAAAATCGTAAATTTTAATGGTTCGGACAGGATTCGAACCTGCGTTTCCAACGGCTTTCCGGGCCAACACGGGCGTCCTACCAACTGTACGCTAGATGAGACGCTGTACGGTAGATGGCGCTACGATGCCACCCTAAGCCATGTTGAAGCAACTGGATCAAAGATTCAATGGATCTGACAATGGTTCGTGGTCCAGTTGGTAGGACGCCCGTGTTGGCCTGGAAAGCCGTTGGAAACGAAGGTTCGAAGGGTTAAGGTGGTTGGTAAAGATGGTGGTTGGTAGGATATACTCACAGTTGGAGAGCCGTTCTTCCACGGTTTCGGGGTCGGGTTGGTGGCGCTGTCCGGGAAGTAACCGGCCGTGCCGCCCACCGCCAGGTTCATGACGATGTAGAACTGAAACATTCACAAAAAATATGTACAGTACTTTTATCTCACGAGCGCGGGTGGGCCATGTTTGTGTGAGTAGATGTACATGCACATTGGCTCTGTGTGGGTGAGCCGGCACTGAGCGCTCCCGAGCTCACCCACACAGAGCCAATGTGCATGTACACTACTCACACAAACATGGCCCACCCGCGCTCGTGAGATAAAAGTACTGTAGTTATAAAAATAATCTAAGATATGCAAATGGCCGTTAAGAGATCTGGGAAACATGACCACACAAGCTCAAAGGACAAATGGAAGCAAGTAACAAAAAACGTAACCCTGACTGAAGGAACCCTGGATACTATTTTTCTGAGTTAGAAATCCTTACGGTCCCACATTTATAGATTCATGTGGTTCTGATATACGAAAAAAAATTGAATGCAGTTTTTAATAAATCTAAAATCGAAGCCATGGTTCCTAACAACAGATTGTCCTATCTCTTATAGTTTTCGTTTTCTTCCTACTGACCCATTTGGATTGATCACCCGGTATATATATTCAAACAATGTGAATTGTTAAATGAATAAATACTTTTACGTTACTTTTACGTTTGCGCCAGCTACGACTCGGGGCGTGCGTTATTAACGAAATTGACGAAGCCTGTTGTGGATCACATCATTGGTTTGTATTTGATGAAGCCTGTTGGTGAATTGTTGTTGTAACTCACCTGACGAACCCTGCGATGCGGATCAGAACATGTAAATTTTCCTTTCGTGTGCCTTTTAATAAATACTTGACTTATGACTAACAGACCACGCACCTTCTGGTCGAACGGCGCCATCTTGGTGCCGTACCGCCACGGATTCAGAATCTTACGGCCCTTGTCAAAGCCGCCATGCTGCCAGAATCCACCAGCGCCCGGAGCGACACGCCCCAACTCCACGTCATCTAAGCTGAATTTGATGAAGTCTGGAAAATTTTAACATGTGTTTATGAGGTGATCCTATCGGTTGGCATACAATTTAGTGGCATAACTTATTGCTTGGCATAAAATCGTTAACAATCATACGGTATTTGATAATACCTCGAATCAGCTACTCTTTATGAAACGTCAAAAACGATGTGTTAGTAAGTATGAAGTTTCTATGAAGAATTGAACAATTTACTTGTGACATCATAAAAATCAGTAGTCAAAACACGTCTTCTTTTTAGTTTTTGTCCTATTAAAAATAATATAATGTCCAAAAGTTAGTGGTGTTTTTTTTGGCTCCGTGTATTTTTGAGTGTGAGTTATAGTGGCTTCAATTATACAATTTATTTTCACTATAGAAAAATACCGTATTCTGAAATTAGTTACTTTTTACAAGAGTTTTGAGAGTAAAACCTATTAGGTTAAACTTAACACAGCCAGTTGGCTACCGTTAGGTATTTAAAAAATATATCAGTTTTGTTTCCCTTTGTAAACTTTTATTGGTTTGCAATAAAGTATTACTGTATTTAATTATTGTATTAAGCGGTTTACACTCACGTGAAATTGTCACGTGAAACCGCTTAATACAATAATTAAATATGTCTCACGAAAGTTTTAATAAAATTATTACTGTATTGTTAGCTTATAACATAAAATCCTGACTGTTATCTGTTTCTGAGAAAAGTAAACATTATGGCTACGAAGATTATGCCAAGTGACAATTATAATCATAAACTTACGCAACCCAATTATGGCAGTCTTAAAGTAAATTAAGACAGGATCACGATTGACTAATGAGGAACACATTGTAAGGAGGAAGAATAATTAATGATATGAAGAGACAATATTTGTCGTTTTCCGTGTCATAAGTAGGATATAAACTATTTTATATAAATACGCCGTTAAATGAGGATCAAAAACTTGCAATGTTTTTACAAAACAGTCAATGGTGCGGGGCAACCCATCCAATTCTCCGTCCGTCTCTTATTGCTTTCTAAAAGTTATTTATCGAAAATCTTATTAACCTATTAATCTTAATGATAATAAACAAATGATTAACTGGTTCATACTCAATCTGTAATCCCTAAGGCTCAATTTACCTGGAGTCTGGACGTGTCGGATGGACATTGGACAAGTTGTAGGCATGCACGCAACATCCGCCGAGCGGAGCGTCGATCAAAGTGACGAAGTTACCGCGCCGGTGTACGGGTAGCAACCCCTGATGTGCTACGAGTTTGAAATATGTCAGACCGATTTTGAAATTTCACGTGAGTGTAAACCGCATACCTGGAGTCCATTCGAGTTGATACCGATGAAAATCGCTGTTAAATCCTTTGCTGTCCCTCTTAGTCCAGTGCGCTTTCTCCCAACCGTTGAGGCCAGGATAAGGCCCGTAGTGTAACGTGGCGCCGGCCTCTTGAGTCCCAATGTTGGCCCCGTTGATGAGCAGGTTCCTATTGCCCCGGGACTCCACCATGTCGATCTCGCCTGACGACGGCCAGGTGCCGTAGGCGTTGCGCGTGGGCAGCAGCCAGATAGCTGGAAGAGATTCAAGCTTATGTAAGTGTCATATTTTTGACATTACATAGATTCTTCGCATTTAACTAGTGTATCCTCATATTCACGTGTTGGAACGGTCTAGTCCTTACTACTTATTAATAGTAGGGATTCGCTGTCATAGTAAGGATTCTTCGTTTTGTGAGCTCTTCCTTTCTGAAGCTATTGGCAAAAAGTAGCTATTGTTACCGGCCACAGCCGGCATCTTGGCGCGCACCTTCACACGCCCGTAGCGGAAGTAGAAGGACTCAACGGTCCTTATTTCAGTTCAAGATGTTGTTTTGTTGGTATTGCCTTGACGTGACCAACCCGTCATCTCAAACTTACGTTAGACATAATTTTAACAATAAAGAGATTCTTCACCCTTAACTTGTTTATCTTCAAGTAAACACGTTAGAACGTTATATAGTTACTACTTTTTGATAGTAGAGATTTGATAAACAATAATCATAATATCTTATTTTAGGGTAGTAAGGATTCTCCGTTCTGGCTCCTTCTGAAGTTATTTGAAAAAATGACACAAAATGAGAGAGAAGTAGTTACCGGGCCACAGCCAGTCCCCTGCCGGCATCTTGGCGCGCACCTCCACGCGCCCGTAGCGGAAGTTGAAAGACTCAACGGTCCTTATTCGCGCGCTGGTGACGGGGTTCAGGATGTTGGAGGGGGTGCCTCGACGCTCGCAGCCCCAGGACGTGGGGTTGGTGCATCTGGGACAAGTTTAGACATTGGTGTATTTAAGATAATTTATCTGACGGGGCCTGGTCATGGCCTATGAGACGAAACCATGGATTTCTATCGAAAACCGAACATCTTGAGGTGGGCACTAGACCATACTGGGGTTTTAAGGCTTCTTACCCGTTCAAAAATGCTGAATATTTTAGACATTTTTATCTATGATCAAACTGTTTCTTAAAATGTTATCAATGTTACTACTTAGAACAGGGCCATTGCGCTTCATTGGTATATATCTAAAACCTTCAGTTGGAATTATTCATCGATAATTTTACTTTCAAAAACTACTCGAAATTGGCAAAATTCACAGAAAACTGGTATTTTCAACTTATTCTCGACTGCACGCGAAAAAGGCATAAAATAGCCTACCTAGCCTACTACCTATGTTACTTTCTAGAACTCAGCAGTACCTACAACTCACTTTAAATAGTTGGTTAAAGTTATGAAAATATTTGTTGAAATATGAAAAAATAAAATTTAAAAGGAATAAGGCCTCTTAAGAGGTTAAAAGTATTTGGATTACCTGTCAGCGGGGGCGCCTCCTTCGACGTTGAGCGTGCCGCTGCTCAGGAACGCCTCGCCGAACTGGTCGGCCGTCAGCGAGGGCCGGATGAACAGATGACCGCCGCACGCGAACGAATTCGTTCGGTTGTTGGTGTAGTACTCGAACTCCCAGTTCTGTAATGGATACATAGCCCGTCTAGTACAACTACGCATCGCGACTTCGCGTCACCCGTCCCATCACTCTCTCACAGTACCGTACAATAAGAGATAGTTAATACATGTCGCTCGAGAAAGATTCGCGTGTAACAGTTGCGCTAAAGGTGCAGGGAATCATACAACTCCACATATTCTTAACTCCCGAACTAAGTTTCTTCTTAAACGATAAACAAGTAATAAACCGGCCAGGTCCTTAAGTTATGGCACTCCAGGTCTTTTAGCATACTATTGTTAACCGTAATAATATGCTTTGTATTGTGACTGTTAAAATAAAAAATAAAGTGGGGGTCGGACTCGCGCACCGAGGTTTCCGTGCAAATACTTACCCCATCTTAACTGGCCGGATTAAATTAAGTTTGCACCTGGTATGTGTGGCGCTGGATACAAATGAGGTGCAAAGATAACGCAACCGATTACGTTTTTTTGTATGGGAGCCTGTTTTTAGTATTTGTTATTATAGCGGCAACAGAAATACGTCATCTGTGAAAATTTCAACGGTCTAGCTCACAGTTCATGAGATACAGCCTGGTGACAGACGGACTGACAGAGAGACAGACGAACGGACAGCGGAGTCTTAGTAATAGAGTCCCGTTGTACCCTCTGGGTACGGGACCCTAAAAACAACAATAACCAACCTAACCTGTACTAAGATAACCTAACTAACGATGTCCCCAAGATCACGGCCCTGACACAGGGTACTGAATAGCCAAGCTAATCCTTCGGCCGAGGATTGAGCTGGCTACGTGTCCCGAAGAACATTCCGACAGTTTCTTCTTTTTCTCTAGTTGAGATCTCATCTCCTAACTACACTTATTTATTTATTTATTTATTTATTTATTGATACAAAATCCACAGCACAAATTACAATATTTTTTAAACAGATACATATTTGTTTAACTTATTAGAGAATGTAGTGATTCACTAACGGGCAAAGGTTTGTCTCTGTTTCTCAGTTTCTCTGTCTCTCCCTTTCTGCCTTTCTTTCTGGGTCATCATGGATGTTTCTATGTATTTAGTATATATAAGTATTTTTTTTTATATATACTGACCCCACCACCAGCGAGCGTGATCTCATGCTGCCATTTGTCAAGATCAAACTCCTCAAATTGATCTTCGAACACGAGTTGCCCCGAACACACGGCAGCTGGCGCGAAGGTCCCGCTGACCTTCGTAACGCTCGGCTTGCAAGCTGTCCCCAGCGATGAGAGGACAGCTATCCCCAACAGTGATAGCCACATGGTGCTGCAAACAGAAAGAAGTATTAAATTTACTCTCGTCATCACATCATTGATTCCTGCCGCATCGTTCCGCCATCGTTCTACGCGACAGTCCATCCCACTTAGATAGTTGGTAGTCCACAACTGTGCGTTTTTCTAGAAATCTCCTGTCTCGCACGACTGCACTGTGGAATGAATTGTCGCTTGCGGTATTTCTGGACCGATACGACCTTCAAACCTTCAAGATCATAGTCATAGTATTTATTCATTAACAATACATGATTGTGTTTGAAATACATTTGTTTTGGATATGATAATAATGTTAACAATTAATATTTTGTTGATGTCAACGATCATAATTTCTATTCATATAAATTTACTTGGGTAATTTATAACGTAATTTGTTATTATGAAATAAATCAGTCTAATTCAAGTAGAGTAATTTCCAGCTCACACTACATACCACTCTATTTTTTACTTCTTTATATGATGAAGCACTTTTTTTTTGCTTTTCACATATTGACATATGTCCTTTCTAGTCTTCCTTTTCCTATCTACTTTTGACTTCTATTATCCTTAGGTTCCTAATTTCCTTGTGTTTAAGTCTGTTGAAGAGAAAAATCCATACTAATATTATAAATGCGAAAGTGTGTCTGTCTGTCTGTCTGTCTGTCTGTTACCTCTTCACGCTTAAACCGCTGAACCGATTTAGATGAAATTTGGTATATAGATAGTTTCAGTACCGGAGAAGGACATAGGATACTTTTCATCCCGAATAAATTTAGTGTTCCCGTGGGATGAGCGGGTAACACCGCGGGGCACAGCTAGTACAAAATAATGTATACACACTCACACACACAAGCACACTTTCGCTTGTGTGTAGTTATTATATATTTATATTTTATAAACGAGGTATATTTTAAGTTCTAAAAAGAACGTCAGGTCAAAAGCCAACAGTTCTTGGAAAATACAAAATAATGTTTAGGCACTTACCTACTTGTGTTTGATTATATCATGTGGTATCTACTTTTTAGACAGTAAACAGGTTCCGCACGACTGGTACTAAGTGCGGAAATAAGATACACCCGCTTTAAATACTCGTTTGCTTACAGGTCAGGTGATTGTGTTAATACCTAGTTACCTACATACGTACCCACGTCGTTACGTTTCATGATTTACCCGCTGAAAACCATCGTGTAAAACCCTACGTACATTAATGTATTGTTATACAAATTACTGGCGCAACAATATCCTTATTATGTACATAATTAATGCGACAATCTGTACGGTGGTTCATTGGTTGATTTACAGTCAGTCAATACGTATCAAAGAGGAAAAATCGGGCAAGTGCGAGTCCGACTCGCGCGTGAAGGGGTTCCGTACCATAATCTATAACAAGTTTGTTGTATGGGAGCCCCCCTTATATATTTATTTTATTTTATTTTTAGTATTTGTTGTTAAAGCGGCAGTAGAAATACATCATCTGTGAAAATTTAAACTGTCTAGCTATCACCGTTCTTGAGATACAGCCTGGTGACAGACGGACGGACGGACGGACGGACAGCGAAGTCTCAGTAATAGGGTCTCGTTTTTACACTTTGTGTACGGAACCCTAAAAATTAGTAAAAATATCCCAAGAGGTTCTAAGTACCTACGGTTATAGACCGAAAGCGCGAAGCTTCTCTATTTCAGTTTCGCCAAATTTCGTTTTGTATGTAATCCAAGGATCCAAACACTCAAGTTTGGATGTTCGGATGTCCGCCTGTTCTCGACAACAGGCGATATTTCTCAACCGATGCAGAATTATTATTCGTCGAACGTTTCACTTATATTACTTTGTAGTCATATGTACCTAAACGTTATTTAATTAAAGTTCTGGGCGTTAATAAAATTCCAATTCATACTTGTCATTAGTCATAATTTCCGTTGTAGAAATTATCTACTATTCCCTGAAACAAATAACTTTGCAGGCAGCTTTCTTGCGCAAAGAATTTTCATCGCAATACAGCGTGGGGATGCTGTCTGTGTGATGGGCACGCTGCCAAAAGGGCCATGTTTTTATAATACTTTCTAATAGTTTTCGCCACCTTTAAGTATAAGTTTATTTGTTTTTTTTTTTAATGTTTTCTGGTAAATATACTTTTCTTTCAGGATTGTTATACTTACTACAAAAATTACCTAACCTAAGCAAATAGGTTTCACCCTTAAAACTCGTGTAAAGTTATTAATTTCATAGTTATGACAAACAATACGTTATGTGACAAAATGCGCTCCCTAACGAGTATGTATATGAGACAGGTAATAGCAGTGACGCCTTTAGTAACACGCAAGCCTCATAAATCATAAGTAAAGTTGTATTTATTCGTATTCCCACAGCGTTACCGCCAAAGTTGTATTTATTTCGTATTCCCACAGCGTTACCGCCAAAGTTGTATTTACTTCGTATTTCCACAGAGTTACCGCCACAGTTGTATTTATTTCGTACTAGCTATGCCCCGCGGTGTAACCCGCTCATCCCACGGGAACACTAAATTTATTCGGAATGAAAAGTATCCTATGTCCTTTCCCGGGTCTCAAACTATCTCCATACCAAATTTCATCTAAGTCGGTTCAGCGGTTTAAGCGTGAAGCGGTAACAGACAGACAGACAGACAGACACACTTTCGCATTTATAATATTAGTATGGATTAGTATGGATTTCCACAGCGTCACCGCCAAGTTGTATTTATTTCGTATTCCCACAGCGTTACCGCCAAAGTTGTATTTATTTCGTATTTCCACAGCGTTACCGCCAGCGAAGAAGAAGCCTAAACTGAAGTACGTAGAGCAGGAGGATATGATGTTCAGCAACACGATGGCCGTCGTGCTGTACTCCTATGTGTGCCCCTTCAACAACAGGATCAGCAACTACTACTGTTACTATTGCAGGGTACAGTGCTATTGCTATTTTACCAGCTTTTCAATTCATTTTTTTAATTAAACCGGCCTAAATTCTTTTCGATGCCTATATAAAGTCCTAAGTATATTTTAACGGACACCTATTTTATTCCCCAATTATCGATAATATAAAATAAAAAGTAGAAATGTTGGTAATGCGATGGACATTATTTTCGATGACCATCAGGCGACTTGTAACGCAGCGGTAATTTGAGTGCGAAATGGGACTTTTGGTAATAAAATACCGGAAAAGTGAGAACATCAATTATAAACTTCGAGGTCCGATTGAAAACTAACGTAACACTACTAGGAAAATATTCGGTGACATTAGGAGTTTTCTAAGTGTTTATTAATTTTTCTCCCTATTTTAGGTACTAAAAAGAATTTTGGTCTAAGCACTTTACAATCTAGCATATGCAATGGATATAACAACAATACAAACCTAATGAGTAATGGAAAATTTATGTAATTAAAAATAAATCTTGATATTTTGTTTATAGGCAGGAATGACCCCCCATTCCTAGAAACTTTTTTATAGCTTAAAAGAAAAAAAAACTGAGAAAACATCAGCACTAGGGAATGCAAACTGGTAATTCTTTCCATGGAAATTACTGGTAAATTCCATACAAAAGTTTACCGGTTTGCATTCCCTAAGCAGCACCCCTGCCAAGTCGAAAAAGTTACCACCGCGGTTAGTTTGCCGTACACACGGGGGGAAATAAACATTTCCATCTTTTTTAATTTTTTTAGCTATAAATCGATATTTTTTTCAAGGAATATTGGGAGATTCTCTATCCTCACTGCACCAATTCTCGTATCTCTTTGCCGTATGGTTTACTGGTAGATAATGCCATTTTTCGCTAAATCCGCCATTTTGTGCAATAATATAAATAAAATAAAAAGAGTCAGCAATAAAAGCGCTCATTTTTTGTTTTTTACAAAATCTTTTTTTTTCTTTAGGACCAGTTCACAAACCCGGATGAGCTGCGGGAACACACGCTCACACACAACCCCTCAGCGTTCGAGACCATGACAGAGAACAGGAAAATAGCCAAGATCGACATTACCAGGTATATTGATAATTGCAACGAAGCGGTGGTAGCCCAGTGGTTAGGGCATGCGACTTTCAATCCGGAGGTCGCGGATCGAACCCGGCCCGTACCAATGAGTTTTTCGGAACTTATGTACGGAATGTCATTTGATATTTTACCACTCGCTTTTCGGTGAAGGAAAACATCGTGAGGAAACCACCTAAGCCCAATAAGGCCTAGTTTCCCCTCTGGGTTGGAAGGTCTGATGGCAGTCGCTTGCTCAAAAACTAGTGCCTACGCCACATCTTGGGATTTAGGTAGCCGACCCCGATTGAGAATTCACTCTCTACAAAGATATGGGACAAAGACTAGGAGGATGTTGATAATTGCAACATCAAATTAAAATTAAAACACTAATAATTGTTTTAAGTATTATTACGAAAAAATGACTTACTGTTGAGTTTCTTTCGGCTTTCTTCTCAACAGCCTCCTGTCTCCTCTTGCGAAATGCTGGTAGATTCATAATCTGACTTGTAAAAGTGCCCCTGTGGCCTACTTGCTGAATAAATTATTTAATTTCAATCATCAAAAATTATCAATGAAAATTCAAACTGTAGGTTTCAAATATATGCAAATAAATCGCAATGGCCCTGTTCTAAGTAGTAACGTTGATAATATGTTAAGAAACATGTTTTATCATAGAGGAAAATGTCTAAAACAATCAGCATTCGTGAACGGATAAGGAACCTTAAGGGGCAACACCGTTTATTAAAATCATACCAATATATTTCCCTATTGAATTTAATTGAAATCTTTATTCAGACATCAATGGCACTTTTACATGTCTGATTTAATTTATGATATTTAATGACTTGATATCCATTACATAGACCTCGACCTAATAATAGCGTGTTAAAATTCGAACTTTACTCACAATCACACATGTTTAATTTTAATCCTTTAATTTTCAGGATAGACTGCCGACTCTGTCCAGAGAAGATCACAACCTTAGCAGACTTCAAGCAACACGTAACAACCGTACACAAGAAACTGATATACCCAGTGGAAAACGAGTTCCTAAAGTTCAAACTAACCGTAGACAATATTAAGTGTACCGAGTGCAACAGCAGTTTTCCTTACTTCGACAGTTTAAAGAAACACATGAACGAACACTTCGGGACGTTCATTTGTGACCAGTGCGGTGCTTGCTTCTTGGAGCAAAACTCTCTCCGGACTCACATCAAAAGTCACAATAAAGTCGAAGCCAACTTCCCATGCGAGATCTGTGGGAAAAATTTGAAGTCGAAGTACAGTCGATACTTGCATGTTGCAACGGTTCATGAGAAAAAGCCAACGGTCAACTGCTACAAGTGCGAAGCCAGTTTCCTATCATATGCTTTAAGGAATAAACATTTAATAGAGGCTCATGGAGACAAGAGAACATTCCCATGCAAACTGTGCGACAAAGTCTACAACCGGAGGAAAACTTTGATGGAGCATAACCGAAGGAATCATCTAAAAGTGTATCGGCATCAGTGCGATTTGTGTGATCAGAGATTCTATCTGCCTTCGAGGTTAAAAGAACATATGGCTACTCACACCGGTGAGAGGAACTTCAGGTGTGAGTTTTGTGATAAGTGTTATCCGAGGCTGCAGAGTCTTCAGGAGCATGTGCGGTCTCACACAAATGAACGGAGGTTCAAATGTGACATTTGTAATGCGGCGTTCACACAGAACGGGAGTCTGAGGAATCATATGAAGAGCCATCATCAGGGCTTCGAAATTCCGAACTATGCGTGATCAAGTACCGTAGTGGCTCTGTAAGGAGCCTCGGGTTTTTTTTTGAAATGGTGGAAATCTTTATTTATTTATTTGGAGAAGGTTTCATACGCAGGGCAAACATTACTTTGACTTCACTTGTCTTGCTCGCACGGTTATGATTTTTTTTATTTTACCCTTTGTATGGAACCCTAATAAATACCGGCCAAGTGCGGGTCGGACTCGCGCACCGAGGGTACAAACACTTATCCCATCTTAACTGGTTAAGTACCTGGTATGTATGGTGCCGGATGCAAATGACGTGCAAAGTTAACGCAACATATCACGTTTTTTGTGGGAGCCCCCTTAAATATTTATTTTATTCTGTTTTTTTAACCGACTTCAAAAAAAGGAGGAGGTTCTCTATTCGAACTATTTTTTTTTTGTGTGTATGTTACTCGATATCTCCGAGAACCGTGACCCGATTTTCAATTTTTTTTTTAATCGAAAGGGTATAACTCCGAGTTGGTCCCGTTGGCACTAAGTCAGGATCTGATGATGGAATCTTGTAAAAATCGAGGGAACTCTTCAAATGTTATAGGGACATGTACGGCGCTTTCGGTAATTTATTGATAAAGTCAAGAATTTACATTCAGTAAATAGGATTTGGTGTAAGGAAACTGATGATGAACACCACAGATGGCCACTAGAACCAAAAAAGCAAAAAAAAAAAATTTTTAACAAAAAAAAGAACCAACTTCAGTAAAACTAAAAAACCAAAAATAACCCATTCAAGTACAGATTACATTTGACTCACCCTTCGAAGTCGGTGCCAAACCTCGCGTAAACTATAATATAACTATAAATATAAGAACTGAGTGGTTTGGGATCGACTTCGAAAGGTGAGTCAAATGTAATCTGTACTTGAATGGGTTATTTTTGGTTTTTTAGTTTTACTGAAGTCGGTTCTTTTTTAGTATTTGGTGTTATAGCGGCAACAGAAATACATCTGTGAAAATTTCAACTGTCTAACTATCATTATTCATAAGATGCAGACTTGTCCGTCTGACGTCAGACGGACAGCGGAGTCGTAGTAATAGGGTTCCGTTTTTTACCCTTTGTTTTCGTTTTGCGAAACATGAAGCCGGTTTTGATTTTATGTGTGCGTGTCTTCGAACCAATCATAGAGACATTTTGCTTGTTTTCGTTTCGTTGTTTTCGTTTTACGAAACTAGGCCCGTGACGGGCCGTGGCTCACTAAAACTGGCTTCATTCTCAAGCGCTGTTCCTAGGTGTATTTATTCTGAAATATGTCATTTTAAACCGCACAATCAGATGGGACATTACTTACCTAGGTGGTGAATTCATGAATGCCCCAGATAAAATGAGGGCCGGAGGGAGATATGTGATCGGGCGCTTTACGAATTACCGCCCGTGGTTTGTCTAAAGATTTACGTCTTGCCTTGGACAGGAAGTGAGATTTTCTCCGTAACGGGCAGTAAATCCCATTTACGGCCTAGGATGACGTAAAACTATGACAGATGAGAAAGAGAAACGGTTGAACAAAATGTGACCTACAATGTCGTAGTAGTTTTTTTTTTTTTTAAACGCTCTGTTATTTTATTTTCTGTTTGTAAAATATCTTCATTCTCGTTTTTACAATTTTATAATAGCATAGATAAATAGACTATATAAAATGTATATTATGAATAATTAATTCAATTGTGTATGATGATATGATGATGCATCAAATTCATAGTATAATTATGCGATTAAATTATATAAATTCGATTTTACAGTGTGTTTTCATTTTCTTAGTTAATTTCGTAGGCAAAATTACTACTTTTCCGGTTCAGACAATAATGCTCTCTGCAAATTAAACATCGACATTCAACCCGCGCCATATTGCGGATTTTCAGTGGTACTAAATTATTTTACTGGGAACGACAAATTTTTGGTAACTGACGTTGAAAGTGGGTGAATGTCACTGATGTACACAAAGAGGAAACAAGACTAAATATTCCGCAACTTTCAAGTAATTTTTGCTTAATAAAGCCAAAACTATCCACAGTTATGAAAGTCAAGTTTTTTCAATAGGATTCAGTATTTATTTCGCAAAAAGAACGAAGGATTGAGCAGCATTCCGGTAAACAATGTTTTGAATTTTGATCAGATTTTGATAATGACAAATCCTTGACTGACGTTTAACGCATTCGCTACCGCGTAGCGCTAAGGGCTACGCTCGTAGCCGATAACATGGGAAAAACCGTATGTAGCGAAAACTTACTACGAGCAGAGCGCCCGGCTACCGGGTTGTTGGTGTCGAAAGTGTTAATAATGCAAATATGACGTATGCACATTATTGCCATATGAAAGCTGTTTGTAGCGCCACTATCCCTGGGCCGGACCGACGCTTGCTAGGCAATATGCACAGAGTAAGGAACTATATGCAACACTCGCTAAATAAAATGTTTGTCATACACCCTATTGTTGTAAAACACCGATTACTGTACCAAATGCTGCTATCAGGATTTTCAGAATATTCAGGATACAAATAAAAGTCCTTTTATATAAAATTCTCTATTGATGTATGAAACATAATACACAATTATTGGTGCGGCCGCTGTGACATACAACTTAATAATACAACGAACAATCACAGAAGAATGGGTATCATTTGATCTTTCTATTCCTCATTTCATATTAATATGCCGATCATAAACTTAGAATCTTTACGGTATATGGAGCTATGATGCCACCCTAAAGGATATTACACTAATATTATAAAGGCGAAGGTTTGTGAGTGTGTTTGTGTATGTTTGTTACTTCTTCAGACTCAAACGGCTGTACTAATTTACTTACTTACTAATTTTGATAAATTTTGGTATGAAGGTAGCCGACACCCTGGATTAACACATAGGCTAAATTTTATCCCGAAAAAATGTAGTGTTCTTGTGGGTGAAAGTAATCCGTTATTTTTTTCTTATTTCAAATATTATTGCACAATGAAAATTTCAAGTTCATATTTATTACTTATGGCTTTCTGTTTCTTATATTTCTAAATTAGATGAATTTTCAGTAATTGCAAATATATTATTAAATAACTGTATACAATTCTTCGTTCTGCCATGAAGTCGCACTTGTTTCGTCTTAACTAAAAAACTTTATAAAATAAATAAATACTTAATGTACAAACAAATTAAATAGCTTATTTCCTCAAATTATCAATATTGATGTTACGTCATGAATAAATAAACAGTGATATCACCCTCAAAACAATGCACAAATCTATTTTAATTGCTACCATTAGGGAATGCAAAACTCGATACCTAGTTATTTTATTCAGAAATAAATAAATAAATATCAGACAACCTCACACAAATCGATCTAGTCCCAAATTAAGCTCAAGAAGGCTTGTGTTATCGGTACTAGACGACGATATACATACTTATATAGATAAATATATACTTAAATACATAGGAACAACCATGACCCAAGCACAAATATTCGAGTTAAAAACCTGTTATAACCGGTTTTGCTATAACTAAATAACAGAGTTTGCATTCCCTAACATACTCATGGAAGACCAGAATCTACTGGTCCACTGCAACCAGAGTATCTCATTAACTGTCTCGAATGCCTGCTCATTATATCAGTCGATATACGTCCACAGCTGGCCAAAGGCCTTCCCCTAAGTTCTCCACAACAACCGGTCGTTCGCCGCCCTCATCCAACTTCCCACATCTTGTTGCTGGGCCTTCCCACGCTGCGGTTTCCGATACGCGGTTACTTTCTGTCCCAACGGCCATCGGTTCCTTGAATACTGCCACTTAAGTTCGGCAGTCCGAGCTATATCTACAACCTTTTGCGGATCTCATTTCCGATTTAATCACGCAAACTCCGAGCGTAGCTCGATTCATTCCCCGCTATTTCCTTAAGCCCTCTATCTCCATACTCTGATGCTGTTTCTTCACATGATTCCTCAAACTGACATTCTGCGTGAAAGTCGCATCACACACCCCACACCTATATTTGTTCTCGCTATGGCTCTTCATGTGTAGTCTCAAAGCCCTAAGTCTCGGATAAGACTTTCCACAGTATTCACATCTAAAGTTCCTCTCTCCTGTATGGGTAGTCATATGTTCCTTCAGCTGACAAGGCAAATAGAACATCCTATCGCATATATCACATTTATGTTTGGATATCTTCAGATGCGCCCTACGATTATGCTCCCTCCAACTCTTCCTATTATCATAAGACCTGCTGCAATGTTCACAAGCGAACTCCCTCTTTTCCCCGTGAACTTCTATCCTATGCCTACATCTTAACGCATAAGAAAAGAAGACAGCATCACATTTGCCGCACTGATATGTTGGTTCTTTTTTATGAGTCGTTGCTACGTGTAAATAGCGACCATGTTTCGATTTGAAATCTTTCCCACACTCTTTACACGGATAATTAACTTCAGGCCTCTTTTGATGTATCTTCTGATGTTCCGTGAGTCTTCTTTCCTCGAAGAAATGAGCTCCACAAATATCACATATACAACTCCCGTAATGTACAGCCATATGATTCCTCAACGCGTGAAAATATCCAAAAGTACTATTGCAAACTATACAAGCTAAATGACTTAGCGTTAATCTGAACTGCAACACCTCATTTTGGAGTTTCGGAAATAGGAACTTCCCATGTACCCCCGTTATATGTGTTTTAAAGTTTTCCAGGTCTTCTATCTTCTGTTCGCATAGCCTGCAGTCGATTCTAAGGATGTCTATTTGAGGGATTCTCCTGTTAACTCTTACCAGTTCCTTATATTTGGTGGGGTCGTGGTGGGAGGTGTGGTTTCTCAGTTCTGTGGGATCGGTGAAGACTTGCCTGCAGTAGATGCAGTGATAATCGCTGAAGGAAGTCTCGAAAGGACACACGAATGAGTTCTCGACGATGGTGGTGCAATTGTAGAACTGTTTGTCGTCCTTGTCCATGCATTTGAGGCGGGGTTTCTCTTGGGGCTGTTGAGGTTCTGTAATGAAAATGTTTTGTTATATTTTTACAACAACAAATTAACAATTACTCATTAAAAATACGTCTACCTTAACCCCCTATTATTAAAATTATAAAACTAAACTATGTCTAAAAATGGCCCCCGTGGCATTGTACCAAAGACGCTGGCAGCATTACCTCGCTGTATTACTGTACTAAGTCGCTGAGCGAGGAAGCTGCCAGACCTTTGGTCACCAGTGGTGTCGACGAGCCGTTTATAAAGTTCCTTTATTCATTTAAATATTGCCATTACGTCAGGCGAACTTTGGGGTTTACCCGTGCTTTATTTTATAGTAAATTTTCAATGAATTGATTTCATCGAAAGCAGTTTACTCTGAAACCGTAAACTTTTTGAGATTTTTATACAACGAACCTAACCTAAGTTGGCTTTTACGAACCTTTTCAAAGATCACGAATGATTTGTGGTTTCGGGGTGAAAACTTATCGGCAAAATAAGTTCCATGACGTCCGTGTTGGCCCGAAAGCCGTGAGAGACGCTGATTCGAACCCTGCCTGAACCGTTGATTTTTTTTAATTTTTCGCTTCATTGTAAACATTTGGTTTAAAACAAGTTTAAAATAAATAATTTATATGCATACATATTATATAGATAACATCCTTGGCCAGAGGTACTAATTCCCACATACACGAGTTCATCACACTATTTACCCTTGCCGGGATTCGAACCCAGGAACGTCAGCTCAGTAGGCACTACCACTGAGCCAACCGCTTCATCAAATATAATGTAATCTAATATTGTCTACGTTTTCGTCTCCTTTCGCCTCGTTTTAAATTTGCTCGGCCTGACTCTGCCTCCATCGCTAGTCGCATTCAAACATACCTCCGTCCTGCTCCAACAGCCTCAGCTTCTGTCCGAGCGCGCGGAACTGCCTCAGTGCCTCTCTGTCTGTCTTGGCTTTGCGCCGCTTGCGTTTGATCTTCTCTGTCTTCTCTTTCTTCACGCTGGCATCCGATACTGAAATGATAATGAAATAAGTTTCTGTCAAAAATGACATTTTAGTGGCAAGCTTTTATAGCCGACTGTACTTTTCTTTGGATATCCATCAAATGCTCATTGAAACAATTCTAAAGAGCCCAAGCTCGGTAGGATTGCGTTTTCTATTATAGAGTTCCTATGGCCACCTTCCGGCTCCATCATCAGATCAGCCCCATGGTACCATATTATTGTATTGTCATCAAAGTTAAGTAAGTATGCAAAATTTCAGCTCAATCGGTTGACGATATCTGCTTCAAAATTGAGTTGCAAGATTTCACCCGAACAAACATACTTTAAACATACCATGCAAGTTAATAAAAAGCTTGTAATAATGAACTTTATTCTGTGTAGCCCACTACGGCACTTTTGCACGAGTCTACCGGCATTTCACAACCGAAGACCACTGTTGAGAAAAAACGGCCAAACTGAAATGCTATGGTAACGGAACGGCACAGAATAATAGAACGAGTACAGAAGGATCACTCTGGTAGCAAAATCCGAGCGCAACCAGCATTTATTGTAATTATTGCGGCCAAAAATTAGTATTATTTTAACTCAATTAAAAAAACCGGTCAAGTGCGAGTCGGACTCGCGCACCGAGGGTTCCGTACAAACACTTCATCCTTAAGTGGTTAAGTTAAGTTTGCACCTGGTATGTATAGCGCCCCATACAAATGAGTTGCAAAGTTAACGCAACCAACCAGTTTGTTGTATGGGAGCCCCCCTTAAATATTTATTTTATTTTATTTTTAGTATTTGTTGTTATAGCGGCAATAGAAATACATCATCTGTGAAAATTTCAACTGTCTAGCTATCACCGTTCTGGAGATACAGCCTGGTGACAGACGGACGGACGGACGGACGGACAGCGAAGTCTCAGTAATAGGGTCCCGTTTTTACCCTTTGGGTACGGAACCCTAAAAACGAGAAAATACTGAAAAGATTTGCAACTAAATAAATACAATAGCAAGTACAAACATAACCTGACCGCTATAATACTTAGTAAAGATTTCCATGTAAACCTTAAGGGCTAAAACAATCAGTTTAGCCGCGGTTAGAGATGCTTAAATAACGTACTTTTTGTGCAGAAGTGGAGAAAACTGGCCAAGTACAAGTCGGACTCGCTTACCATACCATCAATTATATTATTTTTTAATTTTAGACTTTTCTTTTTGGTAGGTATTAGTAATAGTTTAAAAAAAAAAAGTAAAAAAAAAATAAGTTACCTAGTACGGGTAGAAAGGTACCGTGTGACTGATGAATAGACCGACAGAGCAGGCTTCTTAATAGGGTGCCGTTAGCACCCTTTGGGTATGGATCCCAAAAAAGTATTTTTGTTCTTTTTTTATGTCATAGGGGGCAAGCGAGCAAACGGATCGCCTGATGGAAAGCTATTACCGTCGCCCATAGCACCCCATAGACACCTGCAACACCAGAGGAGTCACAAGTGCGTTACCGGCCTTACAGGTGGGAGTACGCCCTTTTCTTGAAGGTTTCCGTACCGCAAGCGACAATTCATTCCACACACAGTCGTGCGAGGCAGGAAATTTCTAGAAAAACGCACAGTTCTGAACTGCCAACTATCTATTTGGAGATTTATACTTATAGTTATCATCAATGTGGTCCCTATCCATGTCATCACCCATGTGTGTGTCGTCTTCTATGTGTTCTCCGGGTGGTTCTATGTGTGGGTGACATGCTGTCTCCGTGCCTTCTTTCTTTACTTCAGTATCCAGCTCGATTTCCACTTTGCAGTCTGAAAAATATATATTTTTAAAACACTCTTTTATTGATGACTGTACTTTCTTACACAAACGTTAATTGTTCATTAAAACCAACAAAAGTAGCCCAAACAAAAGGTTTTATCTTGTGCTGTTTACGAGTTCCTATTTCCATGTTCACCACCTCCATTATATCTCATTATTGTATTGACACATATATACATGTATATATGTGTCAATACAATAATGAGATTCATTTCTGTACGACAATTAGAAGTAAGTTAAATTGACTTCCTCGATTTGTTAAATGTTATTATAAATTTATGAAACATTCAATTTATATCGCACCAATACGCGGAAGAGACTGGGAGTTAATCTTTGTATTGGTGGTGCAATTTGATTACATTTTTAGTTATGTACAAATAAATTTAGTTACAAGCTTGGTTACTACCAGAGATAAGATAATATTTGCAAGAATTATGAAAAATCTGTGACGTTAAGTGGAATTAAGTGGAAAAAAAATTTAACTTGATGAAACATTTTCGACTAAAAAAAACTCGGTGAAACATTTGGCGACAAGATGAAACTTGATGAAACTTTTTACAAAATGAAACTTGACGAAACATTTCGGGTGAAGTAAACTCAATGAAACATTTTTGACAAAATATAACATGATGAAACATTTTCAACAAAACGAAACTGGATAAAACATTTTCGTAATACGAAACATTTTAAGCAAACTGAAACTTGATGAAGCATTTGTCGCCAAAACAATTGAACCCCAAAGTTTACCATTAGGTGCATGCACATGTATGGAGGCCTGCAGCAAGTTCTCCTCGCAGCGCAGCACTTGCCCCCTGAAGGCCACCGCGTCCCGCAGCCGCAGCACACAAGTGGCACAGATGAGGCGCTCCATCTCCACTGTTCCGTCCAGGTGAGACAGCTGGAACATAATACAATACAATACAAACCTTATCGCACAAGACAATAGGCGGTCTTATCACTAAAATCCAATGCCCAGTGATTTGTCTGTTGCATTACTACAATGATATTATTATTGTAAATTGTAAATCGTCGGGGATAGGGCAATACCGCGTAAATAACAGCTGTCGATAAAGTTCTCATTTCTATGTATAAAATACTTAATATTTCTTTGAATATTGATTTGTATCTACACTTGTTACTTACGCGGTATTGCACTATCCCCGACGATTTTTTAATTATTATTATTATTATTTATAATGAGGCAGGCAGTTTAACAACTGATAGTGCATATATCTAGCGATCTGTGTCTTGAGATCGTTGCTCAGTGGTATGCTTGTCTAATTTATTCTTAAAATTATTGACGTTAGGCGCTGAAATTACATCCTCCGGGAGTTTTTGTGTAATTTAAAATCTGACATGTAAAAGAGCTCTTGTAGCCTACTTAATTTTTAATAAAGAGCAATCTCTTCCCTGTTGCAAACTTGTTATTAAAACCTCTTATAAATAGAAATATGATAATAAAAACAAAAGAGATAAAACATAAAAAAGAATGATATATCAGTTTCTCAAACTAATATACTTTTTTTTTATTCTGAATGTCTTACAACTTTTTCTTAATTATTATTTCTGGTTTTATTTTGTTGAACTTTAGGGAATGACGCAGTAGAGCAAAGAGGATATCCATTCAATTAAGAATTGAAGTTGTTCTATTATTGAATTATCTTGGTGTTCCCATTTTCAATATAGAATGCTATTTCTTTCATAGCAAAAGTCTTCATAGACTCATATTCTAATACGAATCATTTTTCGTATATTATTTTATAGCCCTCCTTATAAATAAAATTCAGGGTTTTAATTCGTATTTGTAAACGCACCATCAATCCAAAACAATCCATAAACATATCGGAGTACACTTCCTTTTGACCATGAAATTCGTATTCTACGTTCAATAGGCGGCACTTCTTGATGGCGCCACAGCAGCGGCAGAGGCCAGGGTCAATCACGGGCCCCTTACGAGCGGTGGCACTCATTTTTGAAAGATTTTAAAAGGGTAAATTCAGTAATATTCTGATACAGTGGCTATTCGGTCAACTTCGCATTTTGACATTTGAAATGTTTTCTTTCGTCTTTCGTTCAGAAATCGGGAGGCCTTTGATTTAATTATGAGATGTCAATCGATTAAATTAATTTGATAATTTTTTTATCAAAGTTAATATTGAGAATAAAAATTACTTTTTAGACATTGTAATAATCTCTTCTTAAAGTATATTTAAAATGCATGTTTTATCTACATGTCGGCATGTCGGTTATTTTGTAACTGCGAATAATTAAATACAATTTAGAATCCAGAACAGGAAAATACTGTTGTCCGTAGCGC
This sequence comes from Apotomis capreana, assembly GCA_947623375.1. Taxonomy (NCBI): domain Eukaryota; kingdom Metazoa; phylum Arthropoda; class Insecta; order Lepidoptera; family Tortricidae; genus Apotomis; species Apotomis capreana. The sequence continues at coordinate 13,924,218 of OX392521.1, forward strand.
CATCTGTTGTCGAATAGACTCTTTTGATATTTGTTAAGTAGTCCCCAGATGTGACCGACTTCATCTGCTTCATCATCCCACAACTTTGGTTTAAAAGAACCAATGAACCAACCAACCTACCCATGGATATCGCTCGGTGTTTATCGAACGTTTACACTGTGTTTACGCGGTCAGACATGACTATCGATCTGATCAGGTTGGCACTAATATTTATACTTTGACAAATGAAATGCATCAACGAAACGCAAACTTCTATGGAATGGAATGCCAAAAAGGTTGTATTCTTGCTCAAAACGAAGTTAAATTTTTTATTTATTACCTAAATATAAATCTAATTGACGACATGTTGACGACAATGAGCGTCGATAAAGGCAAAGGGCCGGTCTTCGACCCTGGAGTGTGTCGGTGCTGCGGCTCAATGAAGCGCTGTCGTTTGCTGAATGCGGAATATAAATGCATGGGGCAGAAAGAAGTCTACTCCGATATGATCATGGATTGCTTTGGATTACTGGTAAGTGCTTATAGCTTTATATATATTATATATGTTCTCTAACTTACAAGTGAATTCCCGGTATACCTAAATACTAAAGTGGATCCAACTTCAGCTGTTCAGGAAATGTTGATATAGTAAGCTGGGTATATTTTTCTCTCTCAATTCAGCAAGATAAACACTATTGTATAAAATTTTGATATTAAATGAGTATAATTTTAATACAAAAGTGTTATGGTTTCTTCATAAATTTAACAAAGATATTAAATGCGATAAATTTAATATAAAATGAGAATAAAAAATAAATATAGAGGACTTCATCCATTAAATTATTTAATTGGATGAACCATAATGTGCATTGTGTTTGTCTTAGAAACCATTTAGGTACTGCAACTTTAAGAAAAAAATATTTTTTTTTTAAGAGAAAATTAGTAATTGAAATTATGGATTCAATTCAATTCAATTCAATTCATTTTATTGCCAATTAGGAAAACCATGCAATACAGAGTAAAAACATACACAATCGAAAATTAAATTAAAATAGCACAATTAGAAATACAATACTAAACATCAAAAATCCTAATAAAATAAAATTACATAGTCAAATAGGATAGATAGGGATAGGGAGCAAACCCGTTCTGGACCCGTTTTGTTTTAGATAGTCTATTTATATCACAAAAGAAATTAATGTGTTGTTAATCTACTTCCATTAAAGTCACTTAGTAATTGTATGATGAGTTAAATGAAGAATCAATTCTCTCTGCAGCTGTCTCACTTAGATGACAAGCCGTCAGCGCGGCTGGTCTGTGCGACGTGTGTAGCGCGGCTGCGCGAGGCAGTTGCCTTCCGAGCACAAGTGCTGCGCTGCGAGGCAGCCTTCCAGCAGCTGCGGCAGAGCGAGACAGATGCAGCAGGTATAGATTACATCCCTATTATTTTCTCTTTCAAATAGCAATCGTCTTGATGATATTTTTGCCTACATCACGTCATAAAAAAGCAAAGAAAGAATTTAGATACTAGAGTTGACTTTAAAAAGAAACTGCTAAAATTACACACTATATGTTTGCATGCCTCTATGGTAGAACATAAGCACTTACTGTTTACTACACCATCTAATGTACCTACTATGTTAGTGCCAATAAAACAGTCATTAATTAATTTCATTCATTGCTTATGAATTGCAACATGTTGTTTTGCATTCTGTGCAACATTGAGATGTTCCACTTGACACTAATATCCAGATCACCAAGCACGGCTGGACGCGTCGGCCATGTTGGAAGTTGAGATCAAGCCGGAGCCCCCGGAGCCGCCGGACAGCCCCTCCCCCCCGGGTGACCCCGACGACCCCGCTGACCCCGACGACTTAGGAGAACAGGACGATTCAACTGCTGACCTCGGATTGCCTGAGCCTGACCAATGTGAGTAGACATTTTATTTTGACGACGCGGTCGGCGCAGTTGGTAGTGCACCTGCCTACTGAGCCGGCGGACGTGGGTTCGAATCCCGGTCAGTATTTTTATTAAGTTCATATTATATTTTTATAAAATAAGTTTTCATTTTAAAATTTCATTTTAGTGACAAACTTTTATAGCCGACTGTACTCTTCGTTGGATATCCATCAAATGCTCACTGAGACGATTCTAAAGAGCCCAAACTCGGTAGGATTGCTTTTTCTATTGTAGAGTTCCTATGGCCACCTTCCGGCTCCATCATCAGATCAGCCCCATGGTACCATATTATTGTATTGTCATCAAAGTAAGTATGCAAAATTTTAGCTCAAGATTTCACCCGAACAAACATACTTACATACATACATACATACAATGCAAGTTAAATAAAAGCTTGTAAAAAAAATGGTCAATGTTACGACTACTTTTCAATTTTCCTTACTAATTCCTTGTAGACCAAGGCAATGTATACCTTCGGAATGAGACCAAATGTCACATCAAGGTTCTAAAAAACGATATCTATATAACTTGCACAACGCAAAAATAAACTAATCGTAGATCTGAATCAAAATAACGTGTATTATCGGGAAAAAATCGCCTGGTGACCACCAAAACTCACAAAAAATTCTGTCACTCCTCAAAACCTCTTTTCTCAAACATGCAATGAAATATTGTCTTTACGTTCCTTATAATAGGCTCGGAAGTATCGCTTTTTGGGCGCACCAACTCGAGAGGACTGTAAAAGGATTTCATACTGCTTTTCAGGCCTAGGCCTGCAAAGTAACTTTTTTTTGGTTTCAACAACAAGGTCATTCACACAGCTGGCTGGTTTGGCAAAAAGAAGGTTTTGTTTTTAAAGGTTGGTTGTTACACTAAAATGTCCTATTTGTCAATTAATAAAATTCTTTGAAGTATATTTTTTTATTTCATTGTATGTTTGAGAAAAGCACTATATATGCCTCGTCGTGAAAACGGATTCCCGGCCTCGTATCACTATCCGGCCTCGCTCGCACGCTCGCTCGGCCGTATATACCTACTTGGCCGGAAATCCCCATTTTCCCGGCCTCTGATGTAATGTACTATATCTAGTAAGTACGTTGACACTGAGATACGAGCTTTGTCTTAAGTAAGTATTTGTTACTTAGTGAATTTTATTTGTCAACAGACAAAGTGAAAAACTGATTGATCCCAATCGCTTTGACGCTTAGCGTCCAATAGGTTAAAGAGTGACCCACGGGACAACATGGCAACGATCAATGGAAATTAAATATCCATATATCCATGTACAGTCAACCAATTTGATTTCTAGGCCACTATAGAACCTTGTCACAATGACAATGATATGAGATTTCAAGCGGCTTTCATATTGACGTTCACTGTGACAAGGTACGAAATGGCCTAGGAATCAAATTGGTTGACTGTACATGTACTAATTATTTATATTTATATATTTTACAAAAAACAACTCATAAATATATTTAAAAATGTATTGTGGATATATAAAGCTAATAATAAAATAAATAAATAAATAATAATAATAACATGTACTAATAAACCTGGAAGTTCGTAGTAAAATGAAAGATATCCCACAGCGGAACGCGTAAAGTGCGAGTCTCCAACGGACTCGGACGACGTGCCGCTGAAACGCCGGAAAAAGCGACGCGCCCCGCCGCCCGCGCCGCCCGGTGAGTACTGACACGCGATTATTGATCTAAACTTACACGGTTTCACACATTATAAGAAAACGGGACGTAAATGCATTTAAATATAACAATTTAAACGGATTAAATCGCGTATATTAATTACACGACCCGCCCCGGCTTCGCACATAAATTATACAAACATACATACATACATATCGGACAACCTCACACAAATCGATCTAGTCCCAAAGCACAAGAAGGCATATGTTATGGGTACTAGACGACGATATACGTACTTATATAGATAAATATATACTTAAATACATAGAACAACCATGACCCAAGCACAAATACTCGATTTCACACAAATATTTGCCCCGGCCGGGTTTCGAACCCGAGACCGTCGGCTCAGTAGGCAGGTGTCTACAAACCGAGCCAAACGCGTCGTCAAATTATGCATGTATTATACATATGAACCTTCCTCTTGAATCACTCTATCTATTAAAAAAACCGCATCAAATCCGTTGAGTAGTTTTAAAGATCTAAGCATACATAGACAGACAGACGGCAGGAAGCGAGTTTGTTTTATAATATGTAGTGATTTGTCTTGTAAGGGGAATCCCCAGAGCGCGGTCCGTTGACACTTGGTGCGTTCGGATAGACGCATTTGCGGAATTACTCGTTCGAATACTTCGAATATAGTTTACTTTTACGAGCGCAATTTTTTGTTATTATCAATCGATAATTCAATTATACAGCTGTTATTATTACTATAGGTAATTATCATTATATATTTTTTATGTGAATATCATGATAAGTGTAATTATAAATAATAAGTAATAATAAATATATTATAAATATCGACCAAACTCACACAAATCGATCTAGTCCCAAATTAAGCACAAGAAGGCTTGTGTTATGGGTACTAGACGACGATATACGTACTTATATAGATAAATATTCGAGTTCATCACACAAATATTTGCCCTGCCGGGATTCGAACCCGGGACCGCCGGCTCAGTAGGCAGGTGTCTACAAACCGAGTCAAACGCGTCGTCGTGTAATTATCATGATAATTATCCTTTCGAACCCTCACACGCGTATTTTCATGTTGTATCTCTTTCTACAAAGAAAATTCAAGTTGAGGTCGTTAGGGTGCAAATTTTAAATTATGCAAATATCGACACACAAAGCATAAGGAAAAGTTCGAAAGGTTACCTGGGCGTTAGGTTGGTGGAAAGTTTAACGAGCTGGACCAGTAATCCAGAGGTGCCGGGTTCGATTCCTGCTCCACTAGCACGTCTACACAACTTTGACACGCGACTCCTTCTCGTGCGAGATATTCTACCTATCCTTTTCTATACAGTATCGTGAGAGAGTAAGGGGTGATGCTATGTTACGCGACATGAGTTAGACTTTTACATTTTTCTTTGAGCCTTGATCTTTGTACCAATGCTTTAAGAGAATTCAAGTAAACACAACAAACCACCACCAGTATGATCCCCATTTTTCGCCTCTAAGAAGCTGATGATGTTGAGAGTCCAGAGTGCATACTTTAAGTGTTTCGGACGAATTGCGAGCTTTACTTATCTATGATCTTATCATATTAACTTACCATTAATTAATACAATACAATACAGTAAAAAAATACTTAATTATATTTATTAATGCAGTAACGTCTGCTAACGTAAACCAAATGTTTACAATGAAGCGAAAAATTTAAACATTTAATGGTTCAGACAGGATTCGAACCTGCGTTTCCCTTACGATAAAGTCTAAATCTTTACGGTAGATGGCGCTACGATGCCACCCTAAGGCATGTTGAAGCAACTGGTTGAAAGATTCAATGCCTCTGACATCTGGTTCGGTGGTCCAGTTGGTAGGACGCCCGTGTTGGCCCGGAAAGCCGTTGGAAACGCAGGTTCGAATCCTGTCTGAACCATTAAATTTTTCAATTTTTCGCTTCATTGTAAACATTTGGTTTACGTTAGCAGGTCTTATTTCTGAAGAGCGATCTGCTACAGACGACTTTTGCGGTTGTGAAGTTGATCAAATATAAACCACACAGAGATGATGCTAAAGGCGAAGGGAACACTAAATAAACACGAAGAAATAAACAAGTATAGTAATTAATATCAACTGCATAAATGATAAAAAGTATATCAGAACTAAGTGATACATGGACATTGCTATCTCCCAAACTGATACTACTCATCCATGAATATAGCCAAGCAAAGAAATCGTCAGAAGAAAGAAGAGATAATAACGTATACTTTTCTTTGTAGGTCTGGAAGACCAAGAACGCAAGATGAGCGCGGAGGAAGAGGCAGAACTAAAGAAACACCGCGTTAACTTAAAGATCCTTCTAGAATTCTCCAACGCCACCCCGATTCGGTGCTTCAGCGGTATTGGGTACAAGTGCTGTTATTGTACGGACATATACCCAAACCCTAATGATTTAAAAACGCATACATTGACTGAACATGATGTGAAATCAAGAAAAGGTTTAATGCAAAGAAGTCATCTGTCCGCGTTCCTTGTGAGAATGGATATAACTCGCTTGAAATGTGAAATATGTAGTATAGTTATAGATACAATTGAAGATTTGATTGAGCATTTGAAGGTCACACATGAGAAGAAATTGCATACCGATGTGAAGAGTCATCTACTTCCGTTTAAATTTGATGACGACTTGAAATGTGTTGTGTGTGCTAAAGTTTTTACCAAATTCAGAAATTTACAAGAGCATATGAACACGCATTTCAGGAATTACATCTGTGATGTGTGTGATATTGGGTATCCAACCAAACGGATGCTTGTTCAGCACTACAATATGCACAAAATGGGAGTATTCAATTGCGAATATTGCCCGAAAAGCTTCAACACTGATCAAAAGAAGAAACTGCACGAACGATTCGTCCATATATACGCGAATAAGAAGTTTTTGAACAAATGCGGCGTTTGCCAAGAGAGATTCAAATGCTACAGAGTCAAAGAGCAGCATATGATGGAAGTCCACGGTGTTTCTAGCGCAGTAAAGTGCCAAGCTTGTGAGAAATCGTTCAGAAACCAACGTCTTTTGACTATCCACGTACAACGCGACCATTTAATGCAACGTCCCCACAAATGCGATTTGTGTGACATGTCGTTTTATGAGAAACAGGAGTTGAAGAATCATTCGGTAAAGCATACCGGCTTGAGGGAGTTTCGTTGTGAAGTGTGTCATAAGTCGTATGGGCGGAGGAAGACTTTGAGGGAGCATATGAGGATTCATGAGGAGCGGAGGTTTAAGTGTGAAGTGTGTGGCGCGGGTTTCGTGCAGCGGTGTAGCTGGCGGGCGCATATGCGGTCGAAGCATAACGAGCTTTGCGAGTAGAGTAAGTCCTGATCTTTCCGCTCTCTTGGATATCTCCGGTCGGTCTCTTAGTCTTACGCTAACCTCGCTACTGTAGCCTACGTATCAGCGCACTTCTAGCTCGACTCTTTACTTTCATCATCATACATTTAAGAGCTTTAGTTTACTCTTGTAGGTGGAGCAATTTCCATGCATCTCGCTCTTGCGCCTTCTCGTTAACTTTCTCCTTCATTTGGTCCATGTAAGCTCTCCTTGGTCCTCCTCTCTTTCTCCCTTTAATCTTTCCTTCTATTATAGTTTCCTTTTACTTTATTCGTTTACAATCGGAGCGAATTCGTCGCTAGTTAACGCGCACACTCGTTACACGCTGATCTTGGTATTTATTTATTTGATCTTTATTGCACAAAAGAAATGTTATCGTACAAAAGGCGGACTTAATGCCATGAGGCATTCTCTCAGTCAACGTTAGGGCGGAACAGAAAATTTATATTGTATGTATATCGCGATTCAAAATCGTGGAGATAAGTTACTAAAGTTTGTGTTGTCATGTGTTTCGAAATAAATAGGTGAACATACTTTTTTTTGTTGTTATTCTGTTCCGTGACCCAGGGGACAATAGCGATTGAAATTCTTAGAAAAGTATTGATCATTTATATTACTGGTATCGACAGGAGACATAATACATAAGAATGGGCTTATAACTGTAGCAATTACAACGATTTTGTTAAACATAACCGCCAAAATTAGTATTAGGGTGGCCCAGGGGACACTACGGTGGCAACGAGCAACAGAAAAAAGTTGTTCGGCCCATATTTAGCCTCAATGGAATCAAAACTCAATAAAATTTCCCGTTGTTCCAGCGCTACCAATGTCCAAAGTCCAGCAGTTGATGCGCGAACGCGACCCCTCCTACATGATCGACTCCAACGTGGTAACTGTCGTCGAATGCTCCTTCATTTGCCCCTTCAAATGCCGCCACAACCACCTGCTCTGCTACTACTGCGGCGCCAACTTCTCAGACCCGAGTGTGTTGCGGGCGCATACTACGACCGAACACCATCCTAAGAAATTCAAAGTGATCGAACATAAGAAGATGATCAAGATGGATTTGACTCGTATCGACTGTCGTTTATGCTCGGCGAAGATAAACGATTTGGAAGAATTTAAAAGGCATATAACGAGCGTACATAATAAGAAATACTATTTTAATTCCAAAGACTTAATTTTACCTTTCCGATTGACTTTGAACGATCAGAAGTGTGCGTTGTGTGATGAGACTTTTCCGTATTTTCACGCTTTGAATAAGCATATGAATAAACATTTCAGTAACTATGTGTGTGAGACGTGTGGCTTAGGGTTCGTGGATAAAGGAAGGTTCGTGATGCATCAGCAGAGGCATGAAGAGGGGGACTTCCCGTGTGAGACTTGCGGGAAGATTTTCAAGGCCCAGTATAACAGGTATTTTTTTATGGCTTATTATGCGTCTTTATTTTGTATGGTTATATTTATCCGGTAAGATTTATAAAAAAAAAAATCTGTCCAGATTCTATGTTTTGTGGAACTAGACGAGTAATTTACAATTGGAGCACAAGTGACAAGATCTCAGCCAATATTGAAGCTAAGAATTCCAAATTTTGTATTTATGTTCAGTTTTAGTAGCATTTTCTATATCATTAGTGTTGGGAAAAAAATTATCTGTCGAGATGCTATGTTTTGCGGAACTAAATTTATAATTAGAACAGAATAGAATATATTTATTTGTGAAACATAGGTACAAAGTAGTGGTTACATTAGACAGAAGTTCTCTATGTCTTGCCACTAGGCGTACAAATTTGTGTGGGTTAAGTTTAGCATTCGACCCTAATATAAGTTAAGCAAGGAAATTGGAGCACAACTGACAAGATTTCAGCCAATATTGAAGTTAAGAATTCCAAATTTTGTATTTATGTTCAGTTTTAGTAGCATTTTCTATATCACTTGTGTCGGGACCGTTTTAAATTTTTTAATTTAGTTTATTATATGTGTATTCTCCAGGGATCTCCACATAGATCGGGTCCACAACAAGCGCGGCCGCGTGTTCTGTCCCAAATGCGACGTGAAGCTGATGTCCTACACACAGAAGCTGAAGCACCTGGTAGAGGTCCACGGAGACACTCCCCTGAGCTTCTCCTGCAATATGTGTGACAAGGTCTTTGGCACCCGCCGCACGCTCACCATACACAGACGGAAGGACCACTTGAAGGATTATAGGTGAGTTGTGTCTACTGTGAGCTGATGGTCTTCAGACTGAAGCCCCTGGTGGTGGTCTAAACGACCCTTAAGCTTCTGCAATATGTGTGACAAGGTGTTTGGCACCCGCCGCACGCTCACCATACACAGGAGGAAGGACCACTTGAAGGATTATAGGTGAGTTGTGTCTACTGTGAGCTGATGGTCTTCAGACTGAAGCCCCTGGTGGTGGTCTAAACGACCCTTAAGCTTCTGCAATATGTGCGAGAAGGTGTTTGGCACCCGCCGCACGCTCACCATACACAGACGGAAGGACCACTTGAAGGATTACAGGTGAGTTGTGTCTATTGTGAGCTGATGGTCTTCAGACTGAAGCATCTGGTGGAGGTCTATACGACACTCTCTGAACCTTCTGGATTACAGGTGAGTTGTGTCTATTGTGAGCTGATGGTCTTCAGACTGAGCACTTGAAGGTCCAAACGACGCTCCCTGGAGTTACTGCAATATGTGCGAGAAGGTGTTTGGCACCCGCCGCACGCTCACCATACACAGACGGAAGGACCACTTGAAGGATTACAGGTGAGTTGTGTCTACTGTGAGCTGATGTTCTTCATACTGAAGCACCTGGTGGAGGTCTAAACGACACTCCCTTAAGCTTCTGCAATATGTGCGAGAAGGTGTTTGGCACCCGCCGCACGCTCACCATACACAGACGGACGGACCACTTGAAGGATTACAGGTGAGTTGTGTCTACTGTGAGCTGATGGTCTTCAGACTGAGCACTTGAAGGTCCAAACGACGCTCCCTGGAGTTACTGCAATATGTGTGACAAGGTGTTTGGCACCCGCCGTACGCTCACCATACACAGACGGAAGGACCACTTGAAGGATTACAGGTGAGTTGTGTCTACTGTGAGCTGATGGTCTTCAGACTGAGCACTTGAAGGTCCAAACGACGCTCCCTGGAGTTACTGCAATATGTGTGACAAGGTGTTTGGGACCCGCCGCACGCTCACCATACACAGACGGAAGGACCACTTGAAGGATTACAGGTGAGTTGTGTCTACTGTGAGCTGATGGTCTTCAGACTGAGCACTTGAAGGTCCAAACGACGCTCCCTGGAGTTACTGCAATATGTGTGACAAGGTGTTTGGGACCCGCCGCACGCTCACCATACACAGACGGAAGGACCACTTGAAGGATTACAGGTGAGTTGTGTCTACTGTGAGCTGATGGTCTTCAGACTGAGCACTTGAAGGTCCAAACGACGCTCCCTGGAGTTACTGCAATATGTGCGAGAAGGTGTTTGGCACCCGCCGTACGCTCACGATACACAGACGGAAGGACCACTTGAAGGATTACAGGTGAGTTGTGTCTACTGTGAGCTGATGGTCTTCAGACTGAGCACTTGAAGGTCCAAACGACGCTCCCTGGAGTTACTGCAATATGTGCGAGAAGGTGTTTGGCACCCGCCGTACGCTCACGATACACAGACGGAAGGACCACTTGAAGGATTATAGGTGAGTTGTGTCTATTGTGAGCTGATGGTCTTCAGACTGAGCACTTGAAGGTCCAAACGACGCTCCCTGGAGTTACTGCAATATGTGCGAGAAGGTGTTTGGCACCCGGCGCACGCTCACCATACACAGACGGAAGGACCACTTGAAGGATTACAGGTGAGTTGTGTCTATTGTGAGCTGATGGTCTTCAGACTGAGCACTTGAAGGTCCAAACGACGCTCCCTGGAGTTACTGCAATATGTGCGAGAAGGTCTTTGGCACCCGCCGCACGCTCACCATACACAGACGGAAGGACCACTTGAAGGATTACAGGTGAGTTGTGTCTACTGTGAGCTGATGGTCTTCAAACTGAAGCACCTGGTGGAGGTCTAAACGACACTCCCTTAAGCTTCTGCAATATGTGCGAAAAGGTGTTTGGGACCCGCCGCACGCTCACGATACACAGGAGGAAGGACCACTTGAAGGATTACAGGTGAGTTGTGTCTACTGTGAGCTGATGCTCTTCAGACTGAAGCCCCTGGTTGAGGTCTAAACGACACTCACTTAAGCTTCTTCTGTAATATGTGCGACAAGGTCTTTGGCACCCGCCGCACGCTCACGATACACAGACGGAAGGACCACTTGAAGGATTACAGGTGAGTTGTGTCTACTGTGAGCTGATGGTCTTCAAACTGAAGCACCTGGTGGAGGTCTAAACGACACTCCCTTAAGCTTCTGCAATATGTGCGAAAAGGTGTTTGGGACCCGCCGCACGCTCACGATACACAGGAGGAAGGACCACTTGAAGGATTACAGGTGAGTTGTGTCTACTGTGAGCTGATGCTCTTCAGACTGAAGCCCCTGGTTGAGGTCTAAACGACACTCACTTAAGCTTCTTCTGTAATATGTGCGACAAGGTGTTTGGCACCCGCCGCACGCTCACCATACACAGACGGAAGGACCACTTGAAGGATTATAGGTAAGGTGTGTCTATTGTGAGCTGATGGTCTTCAGACTGAAGCCCCTGGTGGAAGTCTTAACGACACTCCCTTAAGCTTCTGCAATATGTGCGAGAAGGTGTTTGGCACCCGCCGCACGCTCACCATACACAGACGGAAGGACCACTTGAAGGATTATAGGTAAGGTGTGTCTATTGTGAGCTGATGGTCTTCAGACTGAAGCCCCTGGTGGAAGTCTTAACGACACTCCCTTAAGCTTCTGCAATATGTGCGAGAAGGTGTTTGGCACCCGCCGCACGCTCACCATACACAGACGGAAGGACCACTTGAAGGATTACAGGTGAGTTGTGTCTACTGTGAGCTGATGGTTTCAGACTGAAGCCCCTGGTTGAGGTCTAAACGACACTCTCTGAAGCTTCTGAAATATGTGCGAGAAGGTCTTTGGCACCCGCCGCACGCTCACCATACACAGACGGAAGGACCACTTGAAGGATTACAGGTGAGTTGTGTCTATTGTGAGCTGATGGTCTTCAGACTGAGCACTTGAAGGTCCAAACGACGCTCCCTGGAGTTACTGCAATATGTGCGAGAAGGTGTTTGGCACCCGCCGCACGCTCACCATACACAGACGGAAGGACCACTTGAAGGATTACAGGTGAGTTGTGTCTATTGTGAGCTGATGGTCTTCAGACTGAGCACTTGAAGGTCCAAACGACGCTCCCTGGAGTTACTGCAATATGTGCGAGAAGGTGTTTGGGACCCGCCGCACGCTCACGATACACAGGCGGAAGGACCACTTGAAGGATTATAGGTGAGTTGTGTCGACTGTGAGCTGATGCTCTTCAGACTGAAGCCCCTGGTTGAGGTCTAAACGACACTCACTTAAGCTTCTTCTGTAATATGTGCGACAAGGTCTTTGGCACCCGCCGCACGCTCACCATACACAGACGGAAGGACCACTTGAAGGATTATAGGTAAGGTGTGTCTATTGTGAGCTGATGGTCTTCAGACTGAAGCCCCTGGTGGAAGTCTTAACGACACTCCCTTAAGCTTCTGCAATATGTGCGAGAAGGTGTTTGGCACCCGCCGCACGCTCACCATACACAGACGGAAGGACCACTTGAAGGATTATAGGTAAGGTGTGTCTATTGTGAGCTGATGGTCTTCAGACTGAAGCCCCTGGTGGAAGTCTTAACGACACTCCCTTAAGCTTCTGCAATATGTGCGAGAAGGTGTTTGGCACCCGCCGCACGCTCACCATACACAGACGGAAGGACCACTTGAAGGATTATAGGTAAGGTGTGTCTATTGTGAGCTGATGGTCTTCAGACTGAAGCCCCTGGTGGAAGTCTTAACGACACTCCCTTAAGCTTCTGCAATATGTGCGAGAAGGTGTTTGGCACCCGCCGCACGCTCACCATACACAGACGGAAGGACCACTTGAAGGATTACAGGTGAGTTGTGTCTACTGTGAGCTGATGGTTTCAGACTGAAGCCCCTGGTTGAGGTCTAAACGACACTCTCTGAAGCTTCTGAAATATGTGCGAGAAGGTCTTTGGCACCCGCCGCACGCTCACCATACACAGACGGAAGGACCACTTGAAGGATTACAGGTGAGTTGTGTCTATTGTGAGCTGATGGTCTTCAGACTGAGCACTTGAAGGTCCAAACGACGCTCCCTGGAGTTACTGCAATATGTGCGAGAAGGTGTTTGGCACCCGCCGCACGCTCACCATACACAGACGGAAGGACCACTTGAAGGATTATAGGTAAGGTGTGTCTACTGTGAGCTGATGGTCTTCAGACTGAAGCCCCTGGTGGAAGTCTTAACGACACTCCCTTAAGCTTCTGCAATATGTGCGAGAAGGTGTTTGGCACCCGCCGCACGCTCACCATACACAGACGGAAGGACCACTTGAAGGATTACAGGTGAGTTGTGTCTACTGTGAGCTGATGGTTTCAGACTGAAGCCCCTGGTTGAGGTCTAAACGACACTCTCTGAAGCTTCTGAAATATGTGCGAGAAGGTCTTTGGCACCCGCCGCACTCTCACGATACACAGGCGGAAGGACCACTTGAAGGATTACAGGTGAGTTGTGTCTACTGTGAGCTGATGGTCTTCAAACTGAGGCACCTGGTGGAGGTCTAAACGACACTCTCTGAAGCTTCTGCAATATGTGCGAGAAGGTGTTTGGCACCCGCCGCACGCTCACCATACACAGACGGAAGGACCACTTGAAGGATTACAGGTGAGTTGTGTCTACTGTGAGCTGATGGTTTCAGACTGAAGCCCCTGGTTGAGGTCTAAACGACACTCCCTTAAGCTTCTGCAATATGTGCGAGAAGGTGTTTGGCACCCGCCGCACGCTCACCATACACAGACGGAAGGACCACTTGAAGGATTACAGGTGAGTTGTGTCTACTGTGAGCTGATGGTTTCAGACTGAAGCCCCTGGTTGAGGTCTAAACGACACTCTCTGAAGCTTCTGAAATATGTGCGAGAAGGTCTTTGGCACCCGCCGCACGCTCACCATACACAGACGGAAGGACCACTTGAAGGATTACAGGTGAGTTGTGTCTATTGTGAGCTGATGGTCTTCAGACTGAGCACTTGAAGGTCCAAACGACGCTCCCTGGAGTTACTGCAATATGTGCGAGAAGGTGTTTGGCACCCGCCGCACGCTCACCATACACAGACGGAAGGACCACTTGAAGGATTACAGGTGAGTTGTGTCTATTGTGAGCTGATGGTCTTCAGACTGAGCACTTGAAGGTCCAAACGACGCTCCCTGGAGTTACTGCAATATGTGCGAGAAGGTGTTTGGGACCCGCCGCACGCTCACGATACACAGGCGGAAGGACCACTTGAAGGATTATAGGTGAGTTGTGTCGACTGTGAGCTGATGCTCTTCAGACTGAAGCCCCTGGTTGAGGTCTAAACGACACTCACTTAAGCTTCTTCTGTAATATGTGCGACAAGGTCTTTGGCACCCGCCGCACGCTCACCATACACAGACGGAAGGACCACTTGAAGGATTATAGGTAAGGTGTGTCTATTGTGAGCTGATGGTCTTCAGACTGAAGCCCCTGGTGGAAGTCTTAACGACACTCCCTTAAGCTTCTGCAATATGTGCGAGAAGGTGTTTGGCACCCGCCGCACGCTCACCATACACAGACGGAAGGACCACTTGAAGGATTATAGGTAAGGTGTGTCTATTGTGAGCTGATGGTCTTCAGACTGAAGCCCCTGGTGGAAGTCTTAACGACACTCCCTTAAGCTTCTGCAATATGTGCGAGAAGGTGTTTGGCACCCGCCGCACGCTCACCATACACAGACGGAAGGACCACTTGAAGGATTATAGGTAAGGTGTGTCTATTGTGAGCTGATGGTCTTCAGACTGAAGCCCCTGGTGGAAGTCTTAACGACACTCCCTTAAGCTTCTGCAATATGTGCGAGAAGGTGTTTGGCACCCGCCGCACGCTCACCATACACAGACGGAAGGACCACTTGAAGGATTACAGGTGAGTTGTGTCTACTGTGAGCTGATGGTTTCAGACTGAAGCCCCTGGTTGAGGTCTAAACGACACTCTCTGAAGCTTCTGAAATATGTGCGAGAAGGTCTTTGGCACCCGCCGCACGCTCACCATACACAGACGGAAGGACCACTTGAAGGATTACAGGTGAGTTGTGTCTATTGTGAGCTGATGGTCTTCAGACTGAGCACTTGAAGGTCCAAACGACGCTCCCTGGAGTTACTGCAATATGTGCGAGAAGGTGTTTGGCACCCGCCGCACGCTCACCATACACAGACGGAAGGACCACTTGAAGGATTATAGGTAAGGTGTGTCTACTGTGAGCTGATGGTCTTCAGACTGAAGCCCCTGGTGGAAGTCTTAACGACACTCCCTTAAGCTTCTGCAATATGTGCGAGAAGGTGTTTGGCACCCGCCGCACGCTCACCATACACAGACGGAAGGACCACTTGAAGGATTACAGGTGAGTTGTGTCTACTGTGAGCTGATGGTTTCAGACTGAAGCCCCTGGTTGAGGTCTAAACGACACTCTCTGAAGCTTCTGAAATATGTGCGAGAAGGTCTTTGGCACCCGCCGCACTCTCACGATACACAGGCGGAAGGACCACTTGAAGGATTACAGGTGAGTTGTGTCTACTGTGAGCTGATGGTCTTCAAACTGAGGCACCTGGTGGAGGTCTAAACGACACTCTCTGAAGCTTCTGCAATATGTGCGAGAAGGTGTTTGGCACCCGCCGCACGCTCACGATACACAGGCGGAAGGACCACTTGAAGGATTACAGGTGAGTTGTGTCTACTGTGAGCTGATGGTCTTCAAACTGAAGCCCCTGAAGGTCCAAACGACGCTTCCTGGAGTTTCTGCAATATGTGCGACAAAGTCTTTGGCACCCGCCGCACGCACACGATACACAGGCGGAAGGACCACTTGAAGGACTACTGGTATGAACATTGATACCTGCAATTACTAGAATTTGGGCTTCTACATTTCTGGACTAGTGTTCTACCACTTGAGAATCACGTCGTTGTATCTTTCGGGTTTAAGAATTTTTATTTCTCATAAGAATACAATATAATTCACTTACATGAGAAAAATATTTAAAACGTAAATTACATGCATACAAGTTATTTAATTTTAATAGAGGTATTTTTATCTTTAACTTTTTTCAGAGATTAAGTGACAAAATTACGTTTTTTTTTACATTAATTCTAATAAACCTTTGTCCATGACGGTCAACCTTACTGTAAGATATAACAAATACTAAGGGACAATCTTACACAAATCCACCTGGTCTCAAACTATTCCATGCTTGTAGTATGGGTACTAGACGACGATATGCATAACATATAAATACATAGATAATATCCATGACCCAGGAACAAATATTCGTGTTCATCACACAAATATTTGTCCTCACCGGGATTTGGGCTCAGACCGTCGGGCAACCTGTGCCAACCGCTCATTACTGCTTTTTTTTTAGTTACTAGCAATATAATTCTTCGGATAAGTTTTTTAGGGCAATAAATAATTTTCTGATTCTGATTCTTGTGGGCACAAGTTTTTGGGAGTGTCTCAATATTTTTGTGGCATTTCGAGGCTGTATTAAAAAACTATTGGTAAATTAAAATCTGTTCGTTTCCCAGATACGAGTGCCAATTCTGCGGGCAGAAGTTCTTCACGCGGTTCGCGCTCAACAACCACATGCCGACGCACACGCGCGAGCGCAACTTTAAGTGCAAGGTATGACGTCACCGTTGTTGGTCCTTCCACCCCGATTCGAACGCTGACTCGAAGCATAAAATAATCCATATTTCGATTGAATATAATGAAATGAAAATTCTATGATTCGAGTAGTTCTGAATTCTCGAGTTATTCAATCCCCAATAGTCTACTTGGCCCATTTTATAAATATATTTGAAATGGATAATAATTATCTCACTAGCAGAAAAATATATATTTAGGTTTCGTATGTCAAATACTATAATAAACGGTTTACACTTGTTTTAAAGACAAACGTTTCGTCGAATTTTCATTTTATAGAAATTTCCATTCATTGAAAGCATTGTTTATCTGAAACCATAAATTATTTTGGAATGTTATAATTATAACACAAACCTAACCTAATCCATCGGTTGTCATTTTCAAAATTTCCGAAAAATGTATGACTTCCAAGGATAAATTTGTCTATGAAATGAAAATTCTATGAAATTGAGCATTCGATGAAGTGATTATCTATAAAAGAAGAGGACACCGAAATAAACATTAGGTTAATACAATTTAACATGAGTGATCTAGCCTATTTGCTGATATGTTTGTTCATTTCAGGTCTGCGAGAAGACATACCCGCGTCTCAAGACACTGAAGGACCACATGCGCATACACACGAACGACAGGCGGTACCGCTGCCACGTGTGCGGGCAGGCCTTCATACAGAACTGCAGCTTGAAGGGACACATGAAGAGCCAGCACTCCGAGTACGGATAGATGCCCCCTACAATACCTATATACCCGCGTCTCAAGACACTGAAGGACCACATGCGCATACACACGAACGACAGGCGGTACCGCTGCCACGTGTGCGGGCAGGCCTTCATACAGAACTGCAGCTTGAAGGGACACATGAAGAGCCAGCACTCCGAGTACGGATAGATGCCCCCTACAATACCTATATACCCGCGTCTCAAGACACTGAAGGACCACATGCGCATACACACGAACGACAGACGGTACCGCTGCCACGTGTGCGGGCAGGCCTTCATACAGAACTGCAGCCTGAAGGGACACATGAAGAGCCAGCACTCCGAGTACGGATAGATGCCCCCTACAATACCTATATACCCGCGTCTCAAGACACTGACGGACCACATGCGCATACACACGAACGACAGACGGTACCGCTGCCACGTGTGCGGGCAGGCCTTCATACAGAACTGCAGCCTGAAGGGACACATGAAGAGCCAGCACTCGGAGTACGGATAGATGCCACCTACAATACCTATATACCCGCGTCTCAAGACACTGAAGGACCACATGCGCATACACACGAACGACAGGCGGTACCGCTGCCACGTGTGCGGGCAGGCCTTCATACAGAACTGCAGCCTGAAGGGACACATGAAGAGCCAGCACTCGGAGTACGGATAGATGCCACCTACAATACCTATATACCCGCGTCTCAAGACACTGAAGGACCACATGCGCATTCACACGAACGACAGGCGGTACCGCTGCCACGTGTGCGGGCAGGCCTTCATACAGAACTGCAGCCTGAAGGGACACATGAAGAGCCAGCACTCCGAGTACGGATAGATGCCCCCTACAATACCTATATACCCGCGTCTCAAGACACTGACGGACCACATGCGCATACACACGAACGACAGACGGTACCGCTGCCACGTGTGCGGGCAGGCCTTCATACAAAACTGCAGCCTGAAGGGACACATGAAGAGCCAGCACTCCGAGTACGGATAGATGCCCCTACAATACCTATATACCCGCGTCTCAAGACACTGACGGACCACATGCGCATACACACGAACGACAGGCGGTACCGCTGCCACGTGTGCGGGCAGACCTTCATACAGAACTGCAGCCTGAAGGGACACATGAAGAGCCAGCACTCCGAGTACGGATAGATGCCCCCTACAATACCTATATACCCGCGTCTCAAGACACTGAAGGACCACATGCGCATTCACACGAACGACAGGCGGTACCGCTGCCACGTGTGCGGGCAGGCCTTCATACAGAACTGCAGCCTGAAGGGACACATGAAGAGCCAGCACTCCGAGTACGGATAGATGCCACCTACAATACCTATATACCCGCGTCTCAAGACACTGACGGACCACATGCGCATACACACGAACGACAGACGGTACCGCTGCCACGTGTGCGGGCAGGCCTTCATACAAAACTGCAGCCTGAAGGGACACATGAAGAGCCAGCACTCCGAGTACGGATAGATGCCACCTACAATACCTATATACCCGCGTCTCAAGACACTGACGGACCACATGCGCATACACACGAACGACAGGCGGTACCGCTGCCACGTGTGCGGGCAGGCCTTCATACAAAACTGCAGCCTGAAGGGACACATGAAGAGCCAGCACTCCGAGTACGGATAGATGCCCCTACAAAAATACCTATAATAAGTTTCTGTCAAAAATGTCATTTTAGTGGCAAGCTTTTATAGTCGACTGTACTTTTCTTTGGATATCCATCAAATGCTCACTGAGACGATTCTAAAGAGCCCAAGCTCAGTAGGATTGCTTTTTCTATTATAGAGTTCCTATGGCCACCTTCCGGCTCCATCATCAGATCAGCCCCATGGTACCATATTATTGTATTGTCATCAAAGTTAAGTAAGTATGCAAAATTTCAGCTCAATCGGTTGACGATATCTGCTTCAAAATTGAGTTGCAAGATTCCACCTGAACGTATGTTTGTTCAGGTGGAATCTTTTAAACATACATACAATGCAAGTTAAATAAAAGCTTGTAAAAATACAAATAAAGAAATAATACCAGGCGGGCCCTGTAACAGGAGCAATAAATTAAAACTAAACTAAATAGATTCTACCCCTCAAACTGAACAACATTTATTTAATAACTCTTAAATATAACTCATTTATAATGTAAACCTGTAAAATAAATTTTATTCAAAGAAGCAATGTTGCGCAACATTTGATATTTAGTAGAGTGACAGCTATGTCCATGTTACAAGGCGATATCAATGTTGAACGGCGTACATTGAAAATTCTATTAACTTTGTTTAAAATAATGAACATATGGAAACAGTATTTTTTTAAAGTTTCTGAACAGATGTTGTGCAGTTTGACGAGTAAAATCTATGTTTTAATTTTGTGCTCCTGTTACAGGACCCACAGTTATATCTCGGTCAAATACAAACAACTTCAAAAGGCATATGAAGAATCAGTATTAATAAGGTACCGAACTGTCGTACAAAAACTCCCTTCATATTTAATTTTTTTAGTATTAAACTTGGTTTGTAAAAAATACTGTCCGAAAGCCCATTAATGCTAATTCTAATAGTACATTACGTAACAAGGGTGGTAAACGAGGAATTACAAACGAGTGTCTATTAGAAGCCCGAAGCCGAAGGCTTTAATGACACGAGTTCGGAATTCCTTTACCACAAGAGTCACGTACGACGTTTTTCATCATACTTTGGAGGAAATAAAACAAAAGTAGTAGTTGTCAATACCAAAATTACTTACTGCCCTAGGGCGTAATATACGATTTACCGCCCGCTTTTCTAGCATGTAAAGCCTTTTTTACGAGCAAGTGTGATGAAAAGACATCAACAAGTATCTATGCCCGCGTCTCCGCTCGAGTGGAAATCGTTCTGAGTCAGTAAGCGGCTAATTCACCCCTAATTTCTCTCCCTATCTGGAGGCGAAATTTTTAGAAAATTTACAAACAGATACGACAGGGCTGTAGTCCAGATAAAATATTAATTAAATAAAACTACACTCCAAAATAGTTTTTTTCGTCCTTATCACATTTTTGATGTAATTTAAACGACATAGAGGTAGTAGGTGTACATCGAACGATACAGTACTACTTTTGTATTTTTACTTCCATGACTACCTATCAAAATCATGTCCATGGCAAATATCATCAAGGTCGGTCCTCCAGTCAAATCAGTCTAAGCATGAGAAGCTAAGTCCCCTTTTTTCGTTAGGGGTTAAAATACAAGCTTAAGTCATTTCAACGTCAAAACGTTGAAAAAAAAAAATCTTAAAATGCTGAGTCGCGTGGCCTCAGGATGGAAATTCATTCGTTCGCTAGGTTCTTGTCAATTAATGTTGATTAATGATTACAAAACATTGTATATTAAAATTAAATAGTTAATACATATAAATAATGAATGACACAAAGGTAAATTAAGAAAGAAAAATTGAATGCGATCCACTACAATCCCTGGGCCCTGCTTAGATTGTAGTAGATCGCATTCAATTTTTCTTTCTTAATTTACCTTTGTGTCATTATTTATACAAATAAAAATGTGATATTTCCACATAAAAATAGAATGGATAAAAAAGATTCTATAAAAATATTTATTTAATGTCTGAATGTCTATGATCTTGTGATGACTGAATATGTTTTAAAATCGACGTAAGGTCACTTCTTATTTTACCATGTACATACTCATAATTATATTAAAGACTTATTTATAAAGTTGCTTGTTTTATTTGCACATTCAATTAATTTTCAGTCACAAATTCAACTAAGGTGTTTGTTATCTCTGTCTACGGTTAAAGGAAACAATTACATGTATAAATAATCATATTTATTTTACTCATAAACTTCATTCGCGTACATTCACAACTCTTAGAATAAATAATAAATAAATAATTATCTGTTACAAATAATTTGATCTTACACTAAAATACTGGTAGAGATTCAGACTCTAAAGTAAAGGGTACTAGTGATATACCGTGGGGTTACTCCCATTCATATGCAGTATCATCATCAGCCTGTATCAGTCCATTGCTGGACATAGGCCTCTCCCATGGCTCACCACTGAGTTCGATATTCAGCTCTCCAGTTACCAACCGCTACCCTGCGAATGTCGTCGCTCCACCTTGTTACAGGGCGCCCTGGGTCAATCAACTTTTTTCTGTTGCTTGTTGCCATGGTGATATCTCCTGAGTTACTTTTTAAAACTACGATTTCGGCGGCAATATTCAACAAAAATGTTGTAATTGCAGCAGTTATAAGCCCATTCTTATTTAGAATATCTCTTGAAAATACTAATATTATAAATTATCAACACTTATAAGAAGTTTAATCACCATTGTCTCCTGAGTGACGGGACAGAATAGCAACAAGAAAAAGTTGATCCACCCCCCTACACTACGTTTACCAATGATGATGACTGAGCTGTTAAATGGTCGATTTAATCATGGAACTCATCCAAATCAAGACTCTGATGCTGCCTTTTGACATGATTCCTCAAATTAACGTTCTGCGTGAACGCGGCACTGCACAACACGCACCTAAACTTCTTCTCTGCGACATGCGACTGCATATGAACCTTCAACCCCCTCAACCGAGGATAACTCTTCCCGCAATACTCACAACGATAATTCCTCTCTCCCGTATGAGTCGCCATATGTTCCTTAAGCCGAGACGGCAGATAGAACCGTTTGTCGCACAAATCACATTGATGCTTAAAGATTTTTAGATGCGACCTCCTATTATGCTCTCTCAAAGACTTCCTACTGTCATACGCTCGATCGCAATGCTCACATGGGAACATCCTTTCCTCACCATGCACCTCAATCATATGTCGGTATCTTAAAGTGTATGAAAAAAGCACGGCATCGCATTTGACACACTGATACGCTGGCTCTTTCTTATGTGTCCTCGCCTCGTGAAGATACCTACTGTGTTTAGATTTGAAGTTCTTACCGCAATCCTTGCAAGGGAAGTTCTCGTCGATTCGCTGGTGAGTCTTCTGGTGTAAAAGAAGCATTCGCTCCTCAAAGTAATGCGCGCCGCAAACGTCGCAAATGCAAGTTCCGAAATGCTCGGCCATGTGTTTCCTTAAAGCGTGGAAGAATCCGAACGAACTATTACATTCTAAGCAAGTTAAGTTGGTCAAAGTTAGTCGGTACACTAGGAAATCGCTAGGGTTTGGGTAGAAGGTTTTCCCGTGTGTGGTATTGATGTGTTCCTTGAAGTTGTCAAGGTTGTCAATCTTGACGGGGCAGAGGCGGCAGTCTATCCGGTGGACGTCGATTTGGGGCAGTTTCTTGACGGATGTCACGATGTCTTTGTAACCGGAGGGATCGTGGGAGAGCGTGTGCTCTCGCAGTTTGTCAGGGTCCGTGAACACCTGGGAATAACGAATGGAGAATGTTACTAACCGCTGAAAATTCGGAAATTTTAACCAGTTACTAGTTGAGAGCTAAGAAGGAGACTCCCTTTATTTCTATCAGACATAGCTGAGAACCATCTTGACAGACAAGATTTTCTATGCAAATAAGATTTTACCTAAAAAAAATTAGAGCATGCTTTTATTGCCGACGTTACGTGGGTTTCTATAAGGTGTTTAGTAACTCGCCTGTCGGCTATAGACATCAGTAAAGTGTTTATAACTCACCTGGCGACAGTAGATACAGAGGTAATCACTGAAGGACGTGTCAAAAGGACATTAGGGTCATTCCATTGTGACGGGTGGGACATTTATACTCTTTTTTGCCTACACTTTGCTTTATTTCTGCCAAACGGCAACGATTTACGTATTGAATAAAACATTATCACATACTTGAATAGTCATTGCATAGTGTACTATCGAAAAAAGTATGAAAATGTCATTATTATTATGAGAATTGATGGTATAAGAAGTGTGACGGGTGGGACTTCAAAGTGCCTCTCCTCTCTGAGTTGACTTACACCATTCGCAATTGGTAAGAAACTATGAAACTTTTGTTAAACAACCTATTTTTATATAGTTCCTGATATTGTATAGATTATTTATTAGTATAATTTACGCAAATAACTCGTAAAACAAAAATAATGTTGCTTCTCAATGCTTGTGACGGGTGGGACAGTACTTTGTGACGGGTGGGACGAGTAACATTTGGACATACAAATGTATGACAAATATAGACACAGTTCTTTTGTATTTACTTTAATTCAGCTCTTTAATGAATTGTTTAATGTTACAAGTAATCATTTCAGTAGTTTTCTTAGGGCAATAAGCCAAAAAAAAATTTTTTTTCTCTTCAATGTTAACAGGTTCAAAAAATTGATAATACAGTCTATTACCACATACTTTTATCAGCGGTTCTGGTAGAATGTCTAAAATCTGACTAGTTTTAATGAAAGAGACATCTTACTCATTCATTGGAATTCGTGTTCTAAAAAGGAATACCACCACCGAATTAAGCAATATAACACATATAATTTGCTTTAGTATAACCCAGCTACCTTTAAATAAAGTTAAAACAACGATTTTATACTCACTAAGTCAGTTTTATCAGATAATCCACTTTGTTCACCCGTCACTGTGACGGGTGGGACATACTTTGAAACGCGTTGAAAGCAAAAATTTTATTTACAAATGCAGCGCGTTTTTAGCTAAAATAATAGCCCTCACCCTAATTGTTACTTTCACAAAGCTAGACAACAAGAGATTAGATATTTTTAGTTTAAACAAGAAAAAACATTGTTTTACTGTGACGGGCGGGACATGAGTTAAGCATTTTGTAGATGCCCAATAAATCCTAACCATGAAACTTTATTTATAATTACTTACCACTAGTTTAAACTGCGTTAAATATATTTTCTTTTACACGTATCACTTTCTCCGTAATGTTCAGAATAGGCGCGAAATAGTGCTGCTAACTTAGAGCAGAAATAGGCTAACATAGACAACTGGCGCTAGGGGTACCTTCAGAAACGAATAATATGCAAGAAAATTATATAAAAAGGAAAAAACTCATTGATTAATAAAACAAGGTATAATGTTCTATTCTCTGGATATGGATTTAAGTATAAATTAAGTTATTTATTTTTTATGCCTATGGTGTCGGTTTCGCTGGAATGACCCATTAACTCGTTTGTCACCTATAGAAGTCAGAAATGTTTTAGTAACTCACCTGTCGGCTATTGACGTCAAAGTGTTCATAACTCACCTGGCGACAGTAGATGCAGAAGTAATCACTGAAGGACGTATCAAAAGGACATTAACTCGTTTGTCGCCTATAGAAGTCAGTAATGTTTTAGTAACTCACCTGTCGGCTATAGACGTCAAAGTGTTCATAACTCACCTGGCGACAGTAGATGCAGAAGTAATCACTGAAGGACGTATCAAAAGGACATTAACTCGTTTGACGCCTATAGAAGTCAGTAATGTTTTAGTAACTCACCTGTCGGTTATAGACGTCAAAGTGTTCATAACTCACCTGGCGACAGTAGATGCAGAAGTAATCACTGAAGGACGTGTCAAAAGGACATTAACTCGTTTGACGCCTATAGAAGTCAGTAATGTTTTAGTAACTCACCTGTCGGTTATAGACGTCAAAGTGTTCATAACTCACCTGGCGACAGTAGATGCAGAAGTAATCACTGAAGGACGTGTCAAAAGGACAGACGTATGAGGTCTCCACAAGAGTGACGCAGTCTCGGTACGCCTTGTAATCAGCGTCAACCACTCGCTTCGGCTTCTCTGAAGGAGGCTGGTTGTCTGCCAGGATGTCTAGAATCAGGAAACGGTTCTCTATTGTTTGCCCCAATTTGATATACCATAATTTATCACTTGCTATAATATTCATTTGTCATAAATCTATTTCTCCGTAAGCTGAAACTTTTCGGGATTCATAAAACAAACCTAACCTAACCTAATGATTTCTTCATGAATAGTATTCAAGAAATCCCGAAGTTTATGATTTATGAAAAAAAATTATGGAAAGTGATACATTTATGACACTAAATTCGGGGAAGTGAAGGTATCCAAGAGGGGAACATTTGGGTGGATGATTCGATCCTAACCTTTATATTGTTTTCATGTTAATATTATTACCCCTATGACCTACTAGGTAAAAATGATTTATATAGACCGTAAAATGTTATCAAAAATAAAAATAAAAACAATACAAACGAATACAAGTATAAATAATGACACAAAGGTAAATTAAGAAAGAAAAATTTAATGCGATCCACTACAATAATAATAATAGCTCAGTTGGGACAGCAATGCGCCGGAAACGCAGAGGTCGCAGGTTCGAGTCCTGCTTAGATTGTAGTGGATCGCATTCAATTTTTCTTTCTTAATTTACCTTTGTGTCATCTATATATATAAAAGAAGAAGTCCTGACTGACTCATCAACGCACAGCCGAAACTACTAATGTTAGAGAGTTGATTTTTGCACAGTAGGTTACTTTTATAACGTGGGCTAGAGATAAGAAGCAATTTTGAAAAATTCAATCCCTAAGGGTGTTAAAAAGGGGTGCAAAATTTGTATGGGATACAAGTTTTTTTTAAAGCTAGGAACTTGAAACTTTGTTAGAAGATATTAAAATTAAATAAAAGAAAACTCATTTCAGCGTTTTTGAAAATTCATCCCCTAAGGTGGTAAAAAAGGGGTTGAAAGTTTGTATGGAGATCAAGTATTTTTTTGAGCGCGGGACTTGAATCTTTGTGTAAAAGCATACTATTAGAATACAAGAAAAGTCATTTCAGCGTTTTTAAAAATTCGACCCCTAAAAGGGTAAAAAAGGGGTTTAAAGTTTGTATGGAGATCAAGTATTTTTTTGAGCACGGGACTTGAATCTTTGTGTAAAGGCCTACTATTAGAATACAAGAAAAGTTATTTCAGCGTTTTCAAAAGTTCGTCCGCTAAAAGGGTTAAAAAGGGGTTGAAAGTGTGAATCCATTACAAATTCCTTGAAACTTCTTATTAAGGCATATACAATAATAACAAAATATCATTAATTTAACGTCATCAAAGATTCAACCTCTAAGGGCGTTAAAAGGGGGATGCAAGTTCGTCTTGGGGTTCAAATTTAATTTTAAGCTAGGAACTTTAAACTTCGTAAAAAGTTATGCAAATAAAATGGAACAAAAGTAATTTCAGCGTTTTTGAAAATTCATCCTCTTAGGTGGTAAAAAGGGGGTTGAAAGTTTGTATGGAGATCAAACCTTTTCTTGAGCGTGGGACTTTAAACTTTGTATAAAGGCATATAATTAAAATACAAGGAAAGTAATTTCAGCGTTTTCAATAATTCGTCCCCTAAAATGGTTAAAAAGGGTTGAAAGTTTGATTCCATTACAAATTCTTTGACTAAGGCATATATAATAATAACAACAAAATAACATTGATTTAACGTCATTATAAATTCAAACTCTAAGAGGGTTAGAAGGGGGATGAAAGTTTGTCTCGGGGTTCAATTTTAATTCTAAGCTAGGAACTTGAAACTTTGTAAACAGGTACTAAAATAAAATAAAAGAAAACTGATTTAAGTGTTTTTGAAAATTCATCCCTGAAACTGGTAAATAAGGGGTTAAAACTTTGAATGGAGATCAAACCTTTTTCTGAGCGCGGGACTTTAAACTTTGTATTAGTGCATATAATTAGAATACAAGAAAAAAAATTTCAGCGTTTTTGAAAATTCAGCCCTGAAGGTGGTGAAAAGGGGTTGAAAGTTTGTATGAAGATTAAAAATTTTTTTGAGTGTGGGACTTTAAATAGAGGCGTATTATTAGAATACAAAAAAGTGATTCAGCGTTTTTGAAAATATATGTAGCCCTGAAGATGGTGAAAAATTGGGTAAGTGCGAGTCCGACTCGCGCATGAAGGGTTCCGTACCAATATATATCTATAACAAGTTTGTTGTATCGGAGCCCCCCTTAAATATTTATTTTATTTTATTTTTAGTATTTGTTGTTATAGCGGCAATAGAAATACATCATCTGTGAAAATTTCAACGGTCTAGCTATCACCGTTCTTGAGATACAGCCTGGTGACAGACGGACGGGCGGACGGACGGACAGCGAAGTCTCAGTAATAGGGTCCCGTTTTTACCCTTTGGGTACGGAACCCTAAAAAGGGGTTGAATGTTTGGAATGGAATGGAGATCAAACCTTTTTTTGAGCGCCGGACTTGAAACTTTGTATAAAGGCATATAATTAGAAATCAAAAAAAGTAATTTCAGCGTTTTTGAAAATTCAACCCCTGAGGCGGTAAAAAGGAGGTTGATAGTTTGTATTGAGATCAAACATTTTTTTGAGCGCAGGACTTGAAACTTTGTATAAGGGTATATTATCAGAATACAAGAAAAGTGAATTCGTTTTTGAAAATTCAGCCCAGAAGGTGGTGAAAAAGGGGTTGAAAATTTGTTTGAAGATCAAATATTTATTTTGAGTGCGGGACTTGAAACCTGAGTTCATAATGATTCCGCGTAATTAGAGCAATTTAGCCGAAAAAAAAACTAAAAAGAGGCCGAGAGCGAGTCCGAAGTTCGGTACCATTACGTGTAAAATGGCAAAAAAAACACGTTTATTGTATGGGAGCAGCACTTCAATATTTATTATTATTTATTTTTTGTTGAATTACAGTAACCAACATCAAAATCATTAACTTGCAAAAAAAGAAAAGTAATTTCAACATTGTTTAGATCTGAAAATAATATAATAAAGATGTAAACTATTCAAGATAAGATTCCACGCGGACGAAGTCGCGGGCAACAGCTAGTTATTTATAAAAATAAAAATGTGGCATTTCCAAAATAGAATCGATAAAAAAGATTCCATAAAATATTTATGAATACAAGTATGTTACTCACAAACCAGTCTTACAGATACATTTTTACGTACTACGTACGTAGTCTATATACTAATCAAATAATGAAAATGCGGTATAAATGGGAAATTTCAAACTATAAACTGTATTTACCAAGATTCTCCAATTCCTTCAGTCTGTCTCTGGTTTTCTTCATCTTCTCCAAAAGCTCGCGTTTCGCTTTCCCCTTCTCGCGGCGCCGCTTGAGACCGGACTTTAGCTTTTTCTCCTTCTTCAAAGGTTTTTTCGGCCCCTCCACAACAACGTCGATATCTGTAACTGTAATATTTATTTTCACACATCAAAAACGACGTCAGTATGAAGTTTCTAGGAAAATACTTGCTAATGATAATCACGTCATTAAATTGGTAGTTAAAACACGACGTCCTTTGTTTTTTCTTTAATTAAAAATAGTATAATTCCGCGTAAGTAATGGAATTTACCATTGGTTGCATGTTCTCTTATTTATGGTTTAAGTTAAAAGTGTAATTTATCCCTATTTACCCCAGAAAAAAATTTATTCACAAATTTGTGTATTCACCAACTTCAAAAAGTGATTCAAATGTAATCAGTACATGAACGGGTTATTTTGGCTATTCAGTTATTTCGAAGTCGGTTCTTTTTTTATTTAATTTTATTTTTTTACTTAAATTTGTCAGGAACGGCCCGACATTCGAACTCGCATGGAGCTCTTCATCAAGGACACCTGATGACAACAGCAACCAGACCTGATTGAGTGTTTCTAACCCCTTGACTGAACCAGAAAGCAAACAACAAAGTTTTTGATTATTTTAGTCAAGCAGTAACGTCTGCTAATGTAAACTATGTAAATGTTTATGAAAAAAAATCAATGGCGCTCGCTTCAGGTTCAGTGGTCTAATAGATAGGACGCCCGTGTTGGCCCAGATAGCCGATGGAAATGCAGATTCGAACCCTGCCTGAACCATTAAAATTGTAAGTTTTTGTATGAAAATTCTTGGATTCCCGGTAAATTACCTAATAATTTTACCAGTTTGCATTCTCTAGACTGAACACACAAAACCGAAAAACGAATGTACCTTCAGCATCATGCGCATCATCCACGTAGTCAGGGTCCAAAGTGTCATCGTCGTGAACTGGCTCCTCCGGACGCTCCTCCATCTTCACCTCAGGTTCAGGTTCTTGCTTCACCTCTGATGGCACTGGAATTATGATATAAGCTAAATTACCAATAATACATCACTGGGCCGGCCGCGTCTGCAGAATGCCTATAAAAAGTTGAGCCAGTATAACACTTTCGTTTTTTTTTGTGTAACACTGAAACTTACATTCAACAGACATAGTCAGAGAACAGTATAACAATGCCTTTTGTGCGATGCTGAGGCTACTATGGCAGTGTAGTGCGTCGGCATGTTTGCCACAAATGGAGTCGATTACTTTTACGCCATTATATTGTAAAGACTGGGGTCTCAGTAGAAACATAAAGTAGGCGTGAGGTTTCACAATTGTTTACTTATTTTAATAATAAAAAATGGCATGCGCGAGCCGTATGTGCTCTGCGTGTGTCGCATGCGCGGTCGGTGAAGCAAGAGAAGGGAGCTCGGCGGTGGCGGCGCGGCAGCGGCCGTGGTAGGGTTATCGGAACTGGTTAGGCCCGCCTCGCCCCCGCTTCTTCCCCTGTAGATCATGCTAGGGCCACTACAATATGATTGTCCTTTGTCAGGAGGGTGAGCAATCAGCTGATATAGTGAAAGTGGTGTGCACAACATGCTACTTTATGAATATTTAAATTGACTATTTAATTTTTTAACCCGTCAAGTGTCAGACCTCCCTAGAACAAAACACCGCGAAATGTCCCATACAAACAAGAAACGGCTGAATTTCCGCTAAAGATGGGAATTTTACCTACCCCGAGAATAATTATATGAGATGTGTTATATATCGTTAGAGAGCTAGATAAATTTGGAATTCGGCACAATATGTTATAATAGCCGCACTTACTTGTAGTGAGATGTAGATTTATTTATATTCCAAGATGTTCGCTTTCCGTCACATCCGTCACTAATCATTCACAATTTACACTCAATTTAAAACCACATATCACATTTTACATACACTAAAATGATACTGGCTAGTTTATGCGTCAATTTTACGTAAATTCACTACTAAACACCTAATAATTACTTCACAACAAATATTTATTTACGAGAACGTGCGCGCACGGCACAATCTTGCGCCGCCCAAATCGCAACTGTCATGGCGGATTTGCCGCGAAATTGAGCACTGTTTGAACAAAATCATAAATCTATCAAAATTCCCAAGACCTTACACCAAACTTATATATGAAATGAAACCCTGAGAAAGTGTATTATAAAACTATTATTTGTTCGTAAGGTTTTGAACAATTGAAAATTAGGAAACAAATGAATTACGACGGCCATCATTGCAAATCAAATCAAATCAAATCAATCGTTTATTTCAAAGAATATGGTACAATTTAGGTTAGTAGATGTGGTTAGCTCAGCATATTCTGCCAGTACGGCGTAGAAATATTTAACTTATAACTAAGAGCATTAAATTAATTTAATTATACTATTACATTATTATTAAATTATTAGATTAGGTACAATTCAAATAATTAATTATTCATTATGTTTCAAAAATTCGTCAACAGAATAAAAGCATTTGTCAAGCAGCCATTTAAACATTATTTTATTAAATTGATTTAATTGTAAGCCTTTGAAGTTGTCAGGTAACCTATTATACAATTGGATAGCCATACAATATACATTGCTGCCAAATACCTTTAGCTTTTGCCTAGGCTGATACAATTTGAGCGGTTTTCGGCTAGGTCTATTGCCCTTATTGACTATTGTATCATGCAGTGGAAAGAAGTGTGGATACTTTTTCACAAATTTGGTAACTTCTAATATGTAGAGGCAAGGTAGAGGTAAGATATTAAGGTCCTGGAATATTGGTTTGCAATGTGCAAGATATTCAGCTCCGTATACAGCCCTGACACATTTTTTTTGAGTCACAAATGCTCTTTGGGTATCTGTACTGTTACCCCAAATGATAAGCCCGTAGCGTAAGATGGAGGAAACATATCCATGGTATGCGGAAAGCGCAGCCTCTCTTGATGCTATAGACCTAAGGCGTCGCAGTGCATACACAAATCGATCCAGTCTAGAGCATACGCTTTCAATATGTGCTCTCCAATTAAGTTGTTCATCAAGAGTAATACCAAGAAAGGTGGCCGAATTTACAAGTTGTATACGTGAATTATTGCATTCAACTTTAACAGTAATCTTGGGAGAATTTCGTGTTTCAAATTTTATTATTTTTGTTTTATCCAAATTCAATTTAAGGCTATTTTCTTCTAACCATTTTATTACAGTATTTAGTTCGTTCATAGTTTCCTTCTCTAGATTGTCACTTTTTTCGCACTTGATAATTAAGGTGGCATCATCCGCAAACAAAAGACAGGTATGTTTTAACTTGTTTGGTAAGTCATTTATATAAGACAAAAATAAGAGAGGGCCTAAAATGCTTCCTTGTGGAACACCGCAATTATTTGTTTTTAATGAGGATTTATATGTTTCCTTTTTATTAACAGTTATTTTGGTAAGTTCAGTATACTGTTTCCGATTAGACAGGTAACTTTGCAACCATTCATTAGCCGTACCTCTTATTCCGTATTTCTCTAGTTTGGTAAGTAAAATACTATGGCAAACACTATCGAAAGCTTTACTCATATCTAAGAGGATTGCTAAGACTGGTTGTCTGTCGTTAAGTGATTCCGTAACGTGCTTGACCAAAGAGAAACATGCCAGAGACGTAGAGCTATCCTTCCTAAAGCCATATTGATTCTGATGCAAGATGTTCATTGCACTAAAAAAAACATTAATTTTGTTGTACATAGCTTTTTCAAAGATTTTCGATAGGGTCGGTATTAGTGCTATCGGACGATAATTGTTAATCACACTAGGATCACCTTTCTTGAAGAGGGGTTTAATAATGGTTAACTTTAAACGCTCAGGAAAGCAACCTTGTTCAAAAGACAGATTAATCAAATGGCTAAGAGGCGCAGCTATTAGGTTCGCACACTGTTTCAATATTTTGGTGGGAAATCCATCATAGCCGGTTGAGTTGGTATTATTTAAAGATTTTATTATTTTAATTACATCAAATTTATCTAATTTATTGCGTCATTCAAACTTGAGGACTTTTTTCACTAGGAAACAATGTCGTGCGGCTAAATTTAACATTAAAAACGAAAACCTTATTTAATTGCCAGTAATTTGATATATAATACATAATATAAACACTTTCCGTTTAAAAGATTTGGACATTTTTATTACACGACACGACACCTCAAATGCAAGTGATTTTCGAAATGGCGGACGAATTCCGCCAATGTAGAGAAAAAAAAATATTTACACGTCACTATTGAGGATTCTGATTGGTTAAAAATCTAATTTGTGTGCTCTGATAGCTGTTGTTGGATAGTAAAATATCTATCAAGCTGCCACCATAACGAATCGATGCAGAGAAATTGATCCAATGAGCGGTTTGGGCTGTAGACTAGCGTGTGTCTACTGGACGCTACCGGCACAAAATTGCTGTAGACTAACGTTAGTCTACTGGACGCTTGAAGGGTTAAGTATCATTTGAAAATAAATACTATTTCTAAATTCCACAGGGCAAGGACAATAAACAAAATTGCCTTCTAGATTTTTTATCTACTCTATTGGAAGCAGTTTACCAGTATCTCCATGCACATGTATGCTGGCCTGCAGCAGCGTCTCCTCACAGCGCAGCACCTGGCCGCGGAACGCACTGGCATCCCTCAGCCGAAGTACGCAAGTGGCACAGATGAGACGCTCCAACTCGGAGCCGTCGAGGTGTGACAGCTGGAACCAGAACAAATACATGAATATTGGGTTAATGTCACAGGTTTTACTAGATGACAATATACAAGGAATAGCACTGTAGGTAATATTAAATATTCAAAAACCGTACATTCCTGATGAATAATGATTAAATTGAAATTTTATAACATAGATCAAGCAGACTATCATTATTATAGATGTACATTAATAATCACAGAAACAGAGGCCGTCCAAAAGCAAGGTGGAAGGACGAAATAGAGACCATTGCATCAAGGAATTGGTTAAACCAACAAGTGGAAATCTTTGGAGGAGGCCTTCACCCAAAGAGGGGTCTAGGTGGCAGACACATCGGACTAAAATAACATATATTACAACTGTTTCTAGTGTAAATTTGCCAATGGAATAATATAAGGCTTTTTTATTTATTTATTTACATTAATAATAATGATAGTCTGCTTGATCTATGCTATCAATAAATTATTTAATTTCATTTAACACTTAGTATTAATCAAAATTTGAACTTAGCCTCTTTACATAGGCTGTTGTGCAACTAATTTAAAAGGTGTGTTGTGTAATATAGCCTTCCAGGCAATAGATAACAATTTGGGCCAAAATTTCTATTCATAGTTTAAACTTTAAGGTTTATTTTAAGGTGTAGTTGTATTCTTTAATGTTAGTTGTGTTATTTAATAAATGATTTCAATCAGAAATATGTATTAATTTATTATACAATTACTAAAATTCCTGGGGAGTGAAAAGACTGTATAATGTTTAGCCATTGACGTATTAATACCTCAATGTGTTTAGCGCGATCAATTTGATGAAAATTTAACAGCTTCACTTTTATAATAATAGTGAAGAGAATACCTAAAAGAATTTTAACATACATGGTCAATTGGACAATATGTGCCCCATGGAGGATTTCATTCAAACTAAAAAACTACAGTTAAATAACAATAGAAAGCATTGAATAACTTACCATTAGACCGAAACTATCCACGAACATATCAGAGTACACTTCTTTCTTTCCCTGCCATTCATATTCGTAGTTTAAAAGGCGGCATTTCTTTAGGGCGCCACAGCAGCGACACAAGCCTGGATCAAATACTGGGCCTTTACGGCCCGTCGTACTCATAATTGTGCAGATTTTAGCTAGTTTGAGATATTTTTTCGATTTGGAGAGATTTTCTTTTCAGTGTTGTATTGACGTTTCACCTGTTTTGCTTGGTAGCGTTTTGTTAATGCTTTATCTCAAAGGGAGAACTTAAATTATTTTATTAACAGCAGAAGAATATTCTACTGGAATATGCAATTATATTATTAGTTTATGGAAATGAATCCATGGGATATCGTACATAATGTGAATAATCAAATTCTAATCGATATAAAAAAGCTTAAATTTTTAAATATTTCATAACATTCCTCTCTGGCCAGAGTATTATATTCCTTGCACTGGCCAGTCTGGCGTAGGCTACTCAACAATAGATGGCGCTAAATTCAGTATTTGTTATGACTACGCTATTACGTTAACTTTACACGTGGTATGTATAGCGGCGCATACAAGTGATGTGCATTCTTTACGAAACCGGACTATAAGTGTCTTCCTGTCAGGAACTACCAGTAGGGTCTCAATATTTTATATTAGTCAAAAGAAAAGGCTGGCAACATAACATACACATCCTGAAGGACGCGGCCGTGTGATGGCGTCGGTTCTCAGCTCCGGTGTCGCAAAATTAAAATTAAATAGATGAGAATAGTAAAATAGTGTCACCAATAAGTTAGTTATGTACGCGATAGCATAGTGATAATATTTTCTGTGAAAATATTTGTAAATTTGTGATAATGGAGGGCAAAAGTACGGATTGGGTGCGAGGTCCCAGCGGTCCTACGGTTTGCCGTTGTTGTTTTGCGGAGGGATGTTATAAAGACATTTCTACCGAATATTTTTGGATGGGGAAGAGAGAAGTGTACGCTGAAATGCTGACGGAGACGTTTGACCTTAGTGTAAGTACTCAAAATTCTGTTAGCTTTTTGTATTGAATCCAACTACGGCGTCCATTTTCTTTAAGCAGTTTTTTACGTTACACGACTAAATGAAGAAGTTAAGTTTGTGCTTAGTTGAGTTGCGCCGTAGACGTCTTCATCATTTGGGTGGCTTGTAAAAATATTGATTATCTTGTTCTGTATACACATCTATGTATATGCGGTAAAAGCTGTCTTTGACTTTTCGATCAAAGGCGAAGCTATCTCACGATTCTTTATTTATGATATTATGGTCCACCACCAACCAATACATTTTTATTTTGATTAAAATGCTACAATAAATTTTGAGTTATTTGTTTCGTATGTTTATTTGCCCATTGCTTTCAGTCCGATAAATAGTTTTAGGTACTTCCTCATAGATAAATCTCATCTAGAAATCTTGATGTAAATTAAACAGACAGATTCCTAATTTTAATTTCCGGGAGGCTTAGGTAAACACCGGCTATATGTGAAAATAATATATTAAAGGGATAGAATGAATAAATGTATTAGAAAATAACAGAGAAAACACATTAAACAACAGTTGTGTTCCAGCAATCTAATTATATTCCTTTTAGAGTTACTTGTAAATAAACGTTTTTTTTTTCACATAGCAGTGAGAATCAAATCGGAGCCTACTCCTTTTCATTATTTTTTTAATATCTCTTAGTGGTAGGCATAATTCAAATTTGAAAAATATTTCTTTTTTTATGTCCTCAGCCCCTTTTGCCCCTAACCACCATGCCACAAAAATATATGATTTACAATGTGTCTGCCAAAAGAATGTATCTGATTTGTATGCAACAGAATGGATACCAGGTTCAAATATATAGTAAACATGTACTTCAAATATTTATATTTATCATCAACTAGAAGAATATAATAAAAATACACCATTACTATTATAGAATTCAAAAATTGGATTGAAGGTCAGTTTTCCATGCTGAGGGGTTATTAAGAGTTAAGGGTCAGTAAGGTTAGGTTTATTTCAGGTTTTTTTTAAATCTACTAAATGTAATAAACAAGTGAAACTATAAATATTTATATTAGCACAACATAGTGACTTCACTTCGCCTGATGTAAGCAAAAAGGGGAGCCAAAGTCACAATGGCTACTGACAAACCAGTGCCTTGTCAGTTGACACTGCCAAGCTGCCCTGAGAGATGCTTCTTCACGCTTTAGTAATTAAATATTTCTGTGTTATTATTTATTTATTAATTAAAGTGTACAATATCATATAATATCAGACAACAACATACTAAAAAAATATTTAATTGTAGATCCTAAATTAATTCAGGTCAGAGCATAAACTTGATTTGGTGCCTGCCTACCCCTGCTAGGTGTCTTGTGACTTTTTTATTGTTAAATATGTGACAGATTTGGGCCTGGTTCAAATCTAAGTTTTTACAGTTGAGTGGGTACTGTTGCGTGTTTGTGATACTCATCTGCAGCTGTGTATATAGCTAATAACCAAAATGTAATTCAATTTCTTTCTCTTCACTGTTTCCTCATTCTCATTTTGACATATCGTTGGGGATAGTGCAATACCGCGTAAATAACAGAGAGCTGTCTATACTGCTGAAATCTTTTATGGGCATTTTTACAAAAACCTATGTAGCTATAGTGAATTATGTTTTGCCGGCATATTGTTCGTTTTAGCTTTTCTCTCAATTAATTTCAGGGAGTGGTTAAAATAAAAATATGAATACGAGTTTTCCCGACTAAATACCCATTTGTACCTTAACTAGTTATCTCAGTTTATGAACTTTATGGGTTCCTTTTGCTCTGAATCAAGAGCGCTATCGATATCGATATAGGTACAAAAATGCAGTCAATATTTTTTTTGGACATGTTACAAAATACAGTTACGACCAGTTATGCTAGACTGGCAGATATAGCGAACATGTTGAACGGCCTGCTCTTCAGCCACGAAGGTCGCGCGTTGAATGCACACTCGATGACCATGCATTAAGACGTTCATTGGGATTGACTATAGGTATGTCGAGGTGCTGAGAAGTGTGTACAACAACGCCACTATGTCGATCCGAGTACAAGACCAGCGTACGGAGCCGATTCCGAATCGGAATCTTGTCTCACGAGAAGGGGATGTTATATCTCCAAAGCTCTTCACCAGCACAATGGAAGACGCCTTCAAGCTTTTGGAATGGCAACTAGGCATCAATATTAACGGCGAGTACATCACGTACCTTCGGTTTGCCGACGACATCGTGGTCATGGCAGAGACGCTGGAGGATCTCGGTACGATGCTCGAAGGTCTCAAAGGTGGGCCTTAAGATGAACATGGACAAAACGAAGATTATGTCGAATGTCCATGTAGCACCCACCCCAGTAAGGGTTGGTAACTCGGTCCTCGAAGTTGTTGACGAATACGTCTATCTGGGACAAACAATTCAGTTAGGCAGGTCCAACTTCGAGAAAGAGATCAATCGGCAGCGATCGATGGGCAGCGTTCGGGAAACTGCGAGTCTTCTCGTCCAACATACCTCAGTGCTTGAAGACGTAAGTCTTCAACCAGTGCGTATTACCGGTGATGACCTACGGAGCCGAGACGTGGTGGAAGCTCAGAGTCACTCAGCTAGCTATGGAAAGAGCTATACTCGGGATTTCTCTACGAGATCGAATCAGAAACGAGCCAACGAACCAAGGTCATCGACATAGCAAACCGGGTAAGCAAGCTGAAGTGGCAATGGGCGGGGCACGTAACTCGAAGGACCGATGGCCGTTGGAGCAGAAAGTTTCTCGAGTGGAGACCACGTACCGGCAAGCGCAGTGTAGGGCGACCACCCGCTAGGTGGTTGGACGACCTGGTTAGAGTTGCGGGGACTCGCTGGATGCGGGTCGCTGCTATCCGGCCCATGTGGAAGTCTATTGAGGAGGCCTGTGTCCAGCAGTGGACGTCCTATGGCTGAAATGATGATGATGAAGACGTTCGTTTGAGTCTTAGAATTGAGTTGTCATTTCAATAAAATACTTAGCATTTGATGAAAATTGATTCGTATCTACACTTGTTAATTACGCGGTATTGCACTATCCCCGACGATATGTAAATGCCTAATATTTATTAGTATTGCCTTTTTTAACCGACTTCAAAAATGTCTATGTATGTTCGTCGCAATTATGAAGTTGTTAATGTATTTGCATCTGATAGTCATTATCTCAGAACTGATGTTGGTTAGGAGTTAGGCGATAATTCAAACGAGATGCATGCAAACAAGGCCTCCACTATATGTATATTATTTAAATCACTAAAAAGCTAAAAATAAATTTGTATACCACACGTCTGTCGCGACTTTCGAGCGCGCTTCGAGGGCTAAGCCACGACTGCGCGACAGCGGCGGCGGCATCACAGTAGATACGTGTGTCTTGCTCACTCGTTATGCCGCCGCGCTCGGATCTCTCCCTCAACCGCTTGCCGCGCCGCTGGTCGCGCACGACGCGTTGCGTTGCGTTTGCGCCTTGTAAAGTTTGTAGTCTCGTGACTAAAAGCCGACAGTGGGAAAGAGGCGCGGATGAAACGCGCACCCGCGAAAAATATGTTAGTCCTATACCTCGTCGATTGCGGGTGGTGAATCTAAATCAGCAGTGCGGTTTCGTGCGTGGTTCATGCCAGTTCGGGAGAGGCCATGAGACATGACACTAGCGTCTTTTGAGGGCCGTCATTTGATAAACTGCCGTACCGCCGATTTTACTTTGACGTTGCGCAAAGGTTGCGTAGCCTCTGCGCGGTCGCTGCCATTGTAGGGTGCCTCTAATTCGTACGCAGTTAAAAAACATTTTTACCACTGTTTTACAATCCATACTAATATTATAAATGCGAAAGTGTGTCTGTCTGTCTGTCTGCTACCTCTTAACGCTTTAACCGCTGAACCGATTTAGATGAAATTTGGTATATAGATAGTTTCAGTCCCGGGGAAGGACATAGGGTACTTTTCATCCCGAATAAATGTAGCGTTCCCGTGGAATGAGCGGGTAACACCGCGGGGCACAGCTAGTTTTTTATAATAACTTTTTTTTCCAGATTGCATTTGCTCATACAACCGGGCCGAACAGCAACAGCAGACTCATCTGCGAGCCGTGTATATCCCGGTTGCGGGACGCTTCAGAGTTCAAGCGACAGGTCCAGGAGTGCGAGAAAATGTTCATGCAGTACCTCGACCCGGGGCGGATCACCTTAGACAGCGTGGTGGAGAGTAAGTTAACATTTACTTCTCAAAAAGTGATTGGACCCTGTCGAAACACCAGCCCGTCTATCTCAACTAGGCTTCGCGACTCGTCATAGCATCGCCTGCTACTCTCTCACAGTACTGCGAAAAAGGAAATAGGTAATATTACTCGCGCGAGAAAAAGTCGCGTGTAACAGTTGTGCAGGATAATACTACTCAGTTGTAGCATTACGAACTAACCTACACTTCTATAGTACAAGTAGAGTGTAGACACGTTTTACTACACACTAATACCATATACAATGATTCTTGCAAATTTATCATCAGACTGTACACATAATATGGTGTAGGTTCTATAATGTTGCAAACTTTTTAAATTTAATTTGGTGTTCTTTTTGGGTGTCTCCCTCATTACTAGGTACTATAGGTCGTTTTTAATTAATATAGATAAGTGATTTTGATTTTATAGAGCCAATAATATAATGTACAAATGTCCTTAATAAATAAAAAATGGTTAACTATAAACTTTTCTATCCAGGTACCCCAGAGCCATTGGAAAAGGAAGTAAAGCTCGAACGCGTCAAACTAGAGAAGGGCCAGAGCGACGACGACTTTGACGACCGGGGCGGCTTCGACGACATGGACGACGACGATCGTAAGTTATCTTTCAATAGAACGTGTGTCCTTGAGGCGCAGTTACATTGTAGAAGGAAGTGAAACTCTAGCGTCAATGTAGGGAAGGGAGCGAGGACGACATGGACGACGATGATCGTAAGTTCAATAGAACGTGTGTACTTGAGTCGCAGTTACATTGGAGATTGGAGTGGAAGTGAAACTCTAGCGTCAATCTAGAGAAGAGAGCGGCGACGGTGATTGTAAGTTACCTTTCAATAGAACATGTGTACTTGAGGCGCAGTTACATTGTAGATTGAAGAAGGAAGTGAAAGTCTAGCGTCAATCTAGGGAGGAGAGCGGCGACGGTGATCGTAAGTTACTTTGAATTGAACGTGTGACTTGAGGCGCAGTTACATTGGAGATTGAAGAAGTCAGTGAAACTCTAGGGTTAATCTAGGGAAGAGAGCGACCACGACTTCAACGACATGGACGACGATGATCGTAAGTTACCTTACAATTGAACGTGTGTACTTGAGGCGCAGTTACGTTGGACATTGAAGAAGGAAGTGAAACTCTAACGTCGATCTAGGGAAGAAAGCGAGGACGACATGGACGACGATGATCGTAAGTTACCTTCCAATTGAACGTGTGTACTTGAGGCGCAGTTACATTGGAGATTGGAGTGGAAGTGAAACTCTAACGTCAATCTAGGGAGGAGAGCGGCGACGGTGATCGTAAGTTACTTTGAATTGAACGTGTGACTTGAGGCGCAGTTACATTGGAGATTGAAGAAGTCAGTGAAACTCTAGGGTTAATCTAGGGAAGAGAGCGACCACGACTTCAACGACATGGACGACGATGATCGTAAGTTACCTTACAATTGAACGTGTGTACTTGAGGCGCAGTTACGTTGGACATTGAAGAAGGAAGTGAAACTCTAACGTCGATCTAGGGAAGAAAGCGAGGACGACATGGACGACGATGATCGTAAGTTACCTTCCAATTGAACGTGTGTACTTGAGGCGCAGTTACGTTGGAGATTGGAGTGGAAGTGAAACTCTAGCGTCAATCTAGGGAAGAGAGCGGCGACGGTGATCGTAAGTTACCTTTCAATTGAACGTGTGTACTTGAGTACATTGTAGATTGAAGAGGAAGTGAAACTCGGGCGTCAATCTAGGGAAGAGAGCGACGACGACGACTTGGACGACATGAACGACGATGATCGTAAGTTAGCTTTCAATTGAAGCTGTGTACTTGAGATGAGATGCAGTTACATAGGAGATTGGAGAATCAAATCTTGCAAGTGATTGAACTAAAATTAGCATAGGTACACAATATGTAAATCTCGTGTAATAACATATTTCATTATTCAAGCTTGTAAATTGTGTTTTAGTACCCACCGGTACAAGCATTCCTTACTTTGAGACTACATTGATCTGTCCAAGATTATCCCGTACCATATCACGCTAATATTATAAAAGCGAAAGTTCGTGAGTGTGTTTATGTGTATGTTTGTTTTCTTCACGCTCAATCGGGTGGACCAATTTTGATAAATTTTGATAAGAAGGTAGCTGACACCCTGGATTAACACAGGCTACTTTTTATCCCGATAAAATTTAGTGTTCCCGCGGGGTGAGCAGCTAGTATTCAATAAATAAATGCGACACTAACCATAATATTTTTTTCTAGTCGACGACCAGCCCCTAACAAAGCTCGCCAGCAAAGTGCCTAAAAAGGAGTCAGTCGACCTCCTCGACCTCCTCGACAACGCCAAGGTGGCGGAGAAGAGGAAATCCTCCGCCAAGGCTAAAGCGAGTCCCGCGAAGAAGGCTAAAACGAAGAAGGACACGCCCAAAGCCACGGCCAGCAAGGCTAAGCCTGAGAAGAAGAAGAAAGGTAGGCATCAGATGATTTTGTATTTGCGTTGGGGAATCGAGTTGACGAGAATGTTTAATAAGTTAAAATAAACAGAACAGAATTTTAGTATTTTTTTATTGATTAGTCATTGTTAAAATTTATAGATAATCAGTTAATCAGTCGGATGCTTATATGATTATTATGCGAGAAAGAGAATTATTACAACCTTTATAAAGTAATTTTCATTATATTTAATCTTCTAAATAAATTTTCAAATCCTAAATTATTTCCTTTTTTAGGGTCATGTCATGATTTATATGAAGAAGCTTAAAATTGGCATCATAAATTACGTGGCCCTTACATTTTTTTGAGCAGATTTTGAGCGGTTTGTTTTCATTCAAAATATATTAATTTGCATAAATATGAATAATCATTGATTATCTTTAAATAATTGACAAAGAGTGACAGTGTTGTGAGCAAAGCGAAAACCATAAAATATCACTGGCACGCCCTCAAATCCTACGACTCCTCTCTTTCCGCACAGGCTATCCAATACTTACGCATAAAAATCAAGTAAAATTAAACCTAAAACCTTATTAGGGAAAAATCTTCCATCTGACTGATATCGATTTAACAATTTACGCAACATTCATGTCAACTCAATTTACCGATGTTACATTGACAGATTTTTGACTGAAATCAAATAAAATTGGAAAATTGATTGTTCCAATAATTAGTTAAATATACAATTAAAGTATGTTTGAATAAGTTAATAATGCTATTATGTTTTACTCCCAAAATAAATAAGTCTGATTTGAGTTTGTAACCTTGCGGATACCTTGAACATTGTTTAAAATTTTAGTAAAAAGTTTGTCAATACCTTTTAAAACGTAGTTACAAATGCATGAGTAATATGGACATGTCTCGTTAACGGTCTCATTATAAATCCTGTTTAATAATAATTTTATTAAATTAAACATTTGTGAGTAAGAGACCAAGATACCAGAGCTATTTAGTTGAATTGTTTTAGTATTTTGTCGTGTTTTCCCTTTAGGTTATTTTAGGTCTTCAATATCTTCATGCAGTTGGATGATTCAATTAGTGTTTTTGATTTTGTCCTATTAAGTAATAACATTAAGCTTGCGTTGATAATAAAGATAAATTTGCCAATATTTCTAGTAATACAGATATTAAAAACAATAAATTAAAAAGCAAAAAAATCATACATTCATAATGATAACGACATAAAATGTAATCAATTTATAACTTAAAAATTTGATATCTATTTAAAAACCATTCTGGAAACGTAGACGATGAAACAACGTTCCTGGTCGCCCTGGGTTCGAATCCCAGTGAACTAAATCACTATCACCGGACAAGGCACCGCCCACTTCGAGTTCTCGTCGAAAGGTACGTGGCTTAACTTTACTGAAAATAAGTTTATCTACTGTTTTTCAATGGAAGAACTTTAAATTAACTGTTATAGGATAATTTACTCTTTTATCAAATAGAGTAATTTAAAATTTACGGGAATATGTTTATTTCTATTTAAATGACATGATTTATTTATTTTCAGTAAAGCACTGTTGTGTGATTTAACTCTGATAATTGAGAAGTATCTTAAAAAAATAATACTAAATGAGAGACATATCCATATTAAATAGGTGAACAGTAAAACCTATAACTTGGATGGAATATATGAACGAGTTTTAATTTTCATACAAATACATAATTGCAAATATTTGGTAAATACTTCCTTTATTAGCAAAATACGTCATCGTTCATGTAATTTATTCCAAGTTTCTAACACGTCTTAAACTTGTTCCTGTAACATTGCCGAGTTTTAAAGTTAAACTATGTACACTAGCTGTACCGTTACGGAGCAATTTTGGGATATGTTGTATAGTAACTTAGATATTTGCATCGGATTTCGAACGTTTGCGATTTGAACCCAAAACTTGACTTAAACTTGCGCCTTTTTAAGGCTTCTCTTAAACTAAAGTGTACTTACACATAACCTCAGTCACCTTCCGATTTAATAATGCGTTGTAACGTCTATAAGAAGCCTAAAGAACCAAGCGTCCAGCCACCTAAAGGCAGCAGTCAATGGGATGTTTTCTTTTTTAGACAAGACATACGATCCGGCGCGAAGTAACGCCGAAACCATCCTAACATGCGCCACGGCGTACCCGTTCCGCGTCACAGACAAGAGCATACTGTGCGTGTACTGCCTCGAAGTGTACGACGACCCCCCGCTCTTCCGCAAACACATGCAAGACGAGCACAGTAGCTTCACTCTCAAAGTCGCCTTCCACAACCTACCCAGCCTAGAGTTCATTAAAGCGGACATCACCGACCTGAAATGCAGATTATGCTCCCAAAAACACCAAACCCTAGAATCAATCGCGGATCATTTGCACACGCAACACGAGCGAAACATAGACGCGAACGGAAAACTGGGAGTCATGCCTTATTTACTACACAAAGATGTATATAATTGCGCCGTATGCGAAAAGAACTTCCCGTCGCTGTTCCATCTGAACAGACACACGATATCACACTTCCTGAGCTACGTTTGCCACGTGTGCGGGAAGAGCTACGTGGCAACGACCGGCCTGCTACGCCACGTCCGGTCCAAACACCAGCAGTACGAAGTGACCTGCAAGAAGTGCCGGAAAGTCTTCCCGAACATGGAAGCGAAAGAAAAACACACTAGAACTGAGAAGTCTTGCATGCCCTACGTGTGTCAGAAGTGCAATGAGCGATTCCTGGATTGGAAATCGAGGAAACGGCACATGGAGACTGCCCATGGACAGACGAAAAAGTCCCTTAGGTGTGCGGATTGCAATATAAGTTTCAATACTGAAAACTCCTATTACGAACATTTTAAGATGCAGCATTCTGGAGAGTGTTCTTCTTGTAAACATTGCGGTTTGAAGTTTT
The DNA here is from genome assembly GCA_947623375.1 of Apotomis capreana. Lineage (NCBI taxonomy): Eukaryota > Metazoa > Arthropoda > Insecta > Lepidoptera > Tortricidae > Apotomis > Apotomis capreana. The sequence goes on from OX392521.1 coordinate 13,969,184, forward strand.
TGTTCACGTCCCGGTTGAAACGGCATCTGGCTAAGCATAACTTGTAAGGGATAAGGTTGTGAAGTTTAAAAATTTATAATTAGCATGGTAGGACTATGCAGACGTAATAATCATCTTAATCTATGAATTTTCAACATGCCTGTTTACGAGTGGCGAAAACGCGAGGTCTTTCCCCGTGTAGCCAAAATAAAAAAAAAATCAAACCAAAATAAACAATTTGAACACATTACTTGTTTGTCACTCACTCCTAAACTCAATCTAAACCTTTACGTTATTAAGTTTCGCGAAGACAAGTCCAAAACTACAGAAAACATTTTCTTTTCTAGTGGACACACAAATCGATCCCGTGAGGAGGAACGCCGCGGCGGTTATTAAGTACACGAGCGCTTATCCGTTTCGCGTGAACGACAAGTCTGTGCTTTGCGTGTACTGCGGTGACTTGTTCGACGACCCCGCCCAATTCCGCCGGCACACGGACGGCGAACACGCTAGATTTAACCACCACATGCCCTTCCAGAACCTTCCCAAATCAGAATATGTCAAAATCGATATCTCTAACCTTAAATGTCGAATTTGTGCATTGACGTTCTCAAAATTAGAGCTAGTTTTAAAACATTTAAGCGACGAACATTTCAAAACGGTATACCCTAAATCTCCTTCCGGCGTAATGCCGTTCCTATTAGACGGCAGTGACTGGACTTGCGTCGTCTGCCAAGAGAGCTTACCGTCCTTATTACATTTAAATCGGCATACTATCACTCATTTTAGAAGTTACGTTTGTGAGATATGCGGAAAGTCTTACGTGGCGACCACGGGGCTCCTACAGCATGTTAGGAAACATCACCAAGAATACAAAGCGTATTGCAGACGATGTGGCATGGTGTTCTCATCGGTGGACGCGAAAGCACTCCACCAAAGAACCGAGAGAAAATGCATGCAGCATTGTTGTTCGCTTTGCCCTGATAGGTTCCCCAATTGGGCAATGAAGCAGCAGCACTTGGTCGAACACCACGGCATGGCAAAGAAGGAGTATCAGTGTTCTGATTGTAACGTCACCTGTTCCAGTAGAAGGGTCTTCTATGACCACTACAAATTGTGCCATTCTAGGGAACCTATTGCATGCGTACATTGCGGGTTGAGATTCGCAACGCCCTCGCGTCTGAAAAGACATTTGGGGAGGAAGCATTCTCTGTGACTTTCTAAAGAATATCTTAGGTAATTTACGCGTCATAGCTTAATATTGACGATCAAGTAAGGTATAGAGCACGTCGGAACTGAAATCTTCTCTTTTCTAGACTTAAACGGATGGAGGAGCGTGGAGAAGGCGGCCAGGCGGAACGCAAGGATTATACTGACCTACTCCACGGCCTACCCGGTCAAATGCCACATGACCAACGTCGAGTGTTATGTCTGCCACTCGTTGTTCGACGATCCAAATCTGTTTCGGATCCATATGGACAAGAAGCATGCTAATATTGACAGGTCCCAAATAATTGCCCCCTACAAACTCGGTAGTACACGCGTGGATATCACAAATCTTCGTTGCAAAAGCTGCAAAACGAATTTCGAGAATATAGAGACGCTAGTCACTCACATGAACGCGATTCATCAGTTGAACATTGACGAGACGAATCCTAACGGCCTGGTGCCATTGAAACTGGAAAAAGACCGTTATCAATGCTTGGTCTGTTCGAAAGTGTTCATCAGCATCAAGCAGCTATCGATGCACACAGGCACACACTTTTACAAATACATTTGCGATTTTTGCGGAAACAAATACGAAACTCCCGGTGGTATCGATATGCATATTCGCTCAGTCCACCAACAGTCCGCCAAAGGATACCTTTGTAAACTCTGTAATACTTCCTTCCCTACTGCGGAAGCGAAGGCGGTGCATTTAAAAACTACCAAAGAATGCGCTGGATCCATGTGCCCAATATGCAACGAACGCTTTTTCACTTGGCAGCAGAGAGAAGATCACTTGGTCGAAGTACATAAGCACGAAAAGAAAGAGTTTCGGTGTAAGGAATGCGATCAAGTCTTCAAGTTTCGATATTATCTCGTCCGTCATTTCAAAACGGCGCATACCAATGAAAATAAGTGTACATTTTGCTTTAAGCAATTCGCTTTTACAACGCAACTGCGCGATCACATAACCAAGCATACCGGGGAAAAGCCGTACAAGTGTACGTTTTGTGATCTGATGTTCAGGTCCAAGCAAGCGTGGAACAGGCACCTGGTCACGCACGACGACACTAAAAAGGCTGCTTGTCCGGTGTGTAACAAATTGTTCGCCAGGCGATACAGAATCAAATTCCATGTCGAAAAAAATCACCCGGATTATAAAGGCGCTATCTAACTTGCAACGTTTATATTATGTAGTAGGAATAGCAAAATACGATCTGGGTTGGGCGTATGTACTTTATAAGTGTTTGTAAACGATTTTTGGTCGCCATCGTGGAAATCTTCTCGTTTGTATTTCGTGTTGGCAACGGCTGTCCGTTGATGAGACATGATTTATTTTGGACTATATAAATAGGGTAAAGTAGTAATGCATCCTATAAGTGTTATATAGTATGCACAACGATATACAGTTCCAATTTCAAAGATGAATTCAATCTTTTGCCAGATATTTTTGGTACCTTATTATTCCCAACAAACAAAATAACCTTATAAAATTAAATCTATAAGGACTAAAGTCTCATAGTTGTTTTAAAATGGCATTCATTACAACAATGTACCTTTTAACGGCTTTTTATAAGACAATTTGGCTAAAATTGCCTTTATTATTTTTTTTATATTCTTATAGAAGCTAGCTACATTGCGTTTTAGCTGTATAATATTGAAAGCCTTGTAAAGGCGTTTTATATGCCAATCATTCTTATAAAGTAATGCACAAGGTACCTATAAAGCTTTTCGGCTTATAGGAGCTTTTTATAAGATGTTTACCCAACGAATGAATTATAGCATTTTATATAGTCTTAATAAGAATTAAAGCAATCCATATTCACTTATATAATACTAATAAGGGCTATGTTCTCTATAGTGTTATATTAAAAGGTTTTATATGGTTACGCCTAATACTTCTGTAAATCTACAAAATGACCAATCTGGTACCAAGGTAGCAGCCGGTGGTTCCGTAGAAGATTATTTATGGAACATGGGAGTGAGCAGGAAAGTACTGAGGAATACATTTGTAGCGGCAGTGACAGTGATACAGACATATGGTCAAATGAGGAATTGAAAAAACTTCGAATTAAACTAGTAATATAAAAAATGGCGGGGTTATTTGTAAACCGCGCTTGACATCTACTACTGCGCATGTGCAAAAGCATTTTTTTAATATTCGTCTTATGTCAAAATGGCACAAGCGCGTGTAGATTCAGCCAAATGCATTTAATGAATAACGATTTTAAGTTCGTTTATTAATCAAATTTTATATCTAATGTAATTAATGACGTGTTAAATGAATGAATTAATGAAGTATTTGGTTTTATTGTACTTTTATATGTAATAATAATCGGTATTTGACTAATTTATCAAACTTTTTTAAATATTAAATTTATACTTACTCGTCCGATTAATAAAGTGTCAATGTTTATTTAGAAATATTGTTACTATTTAAATTACGGATTACAATATTCGCATTCATTTGCAATAAAATGGTCGTATATCAAATACGCTTTACAGAAAATGAAAGTGAATTGTTGCAAAACTTCTATATATTCACGACGTATGACAAAGTGTGATGGTAAATTTGGATGAGTCGGATATCTACAGTTATAACATTTCTTACTTAGTTACTTAGTAGATAAGGGACTTCACTTGTGAGAAAGGAACCCTAACGACATATAAAATGGCGAATCATAAGCAACACCTATTGCTAATGATAGATTTTTAATCTCATAATGTATTTGTAGATGATGTGCAAATTTCTTTCGCTCTTATAATGGCCTTTTATAAAACATGACTAAATAATTAACCACATTTTCAGTACAAAACCGCAATAATACAAAGGCGCGTTGATAACACATCATGTTTTATACCATACTCTATCACAAATTTAAATTCCCACACAGTTTTCACTATAGATTCGGGTACTCTAACATAGAATAAAAAAATAACTTAGGTAGGTACCGTTTACTATTAATCATGAAGATGTTGACTAATTATTTTTCGTCAAACTATTACAAAAAAGAAAATAAACTTATTGCACAGTCATAAACATACAGTTATAAGAGCCAAATACCTTATTAGGGGCATTTGTTTTGCCGTTACGAATTTTACGCCCTTAAATCGGACCATAACAAAACGCGTATAAGGACGATCGCCCTTATAAACGCTTTAAATATAGTTCTTATAAGTATATTAACCTTTTTAGTGCATTTTCCATGCCATTATAAGTTTGACTACCTTGTTGCTTGTCACAATAAAGCACTTACAAGATAAATAAAGCAAATAATAAAGCAACTATAAGTTGAGTAAAAGGTTATTGTATTTATAATTTGTGCCCAAATCCACCCTTATTAGCGATAATATGGCCTTTACAAGAATAATATTTTTGGCTATATAAGCCACTACAAGAGGATTTTTTGTTTGTTGGGTTATTTATCCATAACCATAAGATTATGAATATGTAAACGGTTGGTAAATAAATAACTGATTTATGTACAATATTTAATTCGTTTGTTCTAAATCAATGGTTATACTACTTGTTGTACGAAATAAATAATAATTGTAGAAGTGTTTCGTAAATGAGTTTTGACTGAATACTATGAAAGAATAAAAGTGTCATAAAAATATAGTTTTATTCAGTTTCAAACCTTAAAACCTTAAATAACTATTGTGCTTTGCATCTTGTTATGTTAGCTTAAGTGAGTTTTTTTTTTAGTTAATGCAATGTGCCTATTATCAAAAAATATTAGTTAGACCATAACGGCACTTTACATGCCCGAGTCTACTTACAAAATGAATTTCATTATTTCACAATTATTATGTAAACAATTCTTTAAATCAAAACATTAAAGTACTGTAACAATATAATAACATATTATTGTATTATACTACTACTACATATCATGGACATAATAATACAATACTGCCACAGGTGGTCGGGCTTTTATGATCACGTTTAGTGTCCAGTACAATCCGCCGTTGGTTCTCAGACATAGACTTTAGAATTTACGACAGCTCGACACTATATTCTACTACTTAATATAAGAAGTACCTATATGTAGGCATAAGAATCCAGGCAATCAAATGTTCAGCTGATGTAATAGAAGACATAAATACTGGAGTGATTTTCACTCTACGACAAAACTCCATTCTGCTTAAAACAAAGTGAACCTCTTCTCTGCAGGTTACATCAACCAGTGTTTTTTTTTTATTAAACTGATGAATAAAATGTCAATAGAACAAATTGATATTTACAAATTTAGCCTTCTGAAGCACGTGGAACATTCTAAAATGAACGATTTACCTCATCTCCACGCTAAATTATAGGTAAATCTCAAATCGCAAATATTATTTAGCAGGGCGGCAAACCATGAGAATAGAAGAAAAGAGCTTGTTCTGCCAGTTCGCGAGAAACAACTGAATAATCGATTAAAAGGTCACATCGAGAAACGCCACTATCCGATAAATTATCACCTTCATCATATTATTTCGGATTATTTTTCTCAGTACTAAACAGGAATAGTAGGCGAATAACAAACCTCATAAAGTTTTCCAACAAATAGAAACTGAAATCTTCTCTTTTCTAGAATTAGACGGAGGGAAGAGCGAGGAAGCTGCCAAGCGGAATGCGACCATTATACTGAATCATTCCACGGCGTACCCCTTCAAATATAGAATGCGTGTCCTTCAGTGTTGCATCTGCTCCGATCTCTTCCAAGATCCCGCGCAATTTAGGGCTCATATGGATACTGAACATTCTAATATAGACATTTCTAAGATAATTACATCTAACAATGCCGGACGTACGAGAGTAGATATCATAGACTTGCGTTGCAAGAAATGTACAGACAGCTTTGCCACATTAGAGGCTCTAGTTACTCATTTGAACTTGAGACATGAATTGGGAATAAACACCAACTATCATCATGGGTTAGTTCCTGTAAAGCTAGAAAAGAATCATTATCAGTGCGTTATTTGTTCCAAATTGTTTACGGGTATCAAGCCGCTCTCGATACACACGGGTACGCATTTTTTTAAATATATATGCGACGTTTGTGGAAAGAAATTCGAAACGAGAATCGGTCTTGATTTGCACGTGAAATTCGGGCATTCGGCCAAGCTCACCTGCATACGCTGCAAAAAGTCCTTCCCCACAGATGAAGCTAGGAGACTACACATAAAGACCACTAAAGCGTGTCAACCTACCAAATGCCACATTTGCGGTGAGCGTTTCTTGCATTGGCACCAAAAAGAAGATCATTTGGTTACCGTCCACAACAAAGTAAGGACGACGTTTTCTTGCACGGAGTGCGACAAAGTTTTCCACGAACGGACGTTATTGCATGCTCATTTCAAAACTACGCACACCAGTGAAAACAAATGCACATATTGCGGTAAACAATATCCGACAGTACCGAGGCTGAAAGAACATATTGCTAGGCAGCACACGGGGGAACGACCCCTTTCCTGCGATATATGCGGCATGAAATTTATAGAAACGCAAGCGTTGAAACGACATTCGGTCACTCATGATGACAGCAAGAAGCTCGCTTGTCCGATTTGCAATAAGCTGTTTGCCAGGCGTTACAGGTTTAAAGTTCATATGGAGAAATACCATCCTGAGCATAAAGAGACCACCTGAGTTATTTTTAAATAAAAATAAATTGTGACGTAATAATAGCATAAGTTCATTTCTTGATTTTTATTTTATTACCTAATACGTAAGTAAATAGATGATTGTCTTTTTTATATGAAACTATTAGATTTTTATACGACGAATCAGCTGAGTTTGTAAAAAGAGTAAAGTTATTAATGATTCGATCACAATCAATTATGACTCCAAAATATCGCGACCGAATATTCAAATATGCGATTAAACAAAATACATTATTGCAGCCCGTCTCTTTATTAGGAACCAACTGAAATCTCTCTTATTTTTAGGTGTAGGACCATGGAAGAACCCGGAAGTCAAGCAGAACGCATCTATCATACTCGGGCATTCCTCAGTCTATCCCTTCCAGCAGACTGCTAACGTACTGCGATGTTGTTACTGTCTAGATGTGTACGAAGACCCTCAAGAGTTCAGGGAACATGTAGATTCACTTCATGCCTATATTGACAAGTCCGATCTTAGACACTATGATTCTGATACCTCGCTGCGCGTAGATATAACTGGCTTGCACTGCAAAATTTGTTACGCAGAATTCAACAATCTAGATAAATTGAAGGAGCATTTTGTTGAACATGACCTCAACGTGGCCGTCGCAGAACAAACTGGTCTGGTGCCGCTACGGCTGGATAAGAACAGTTTCGTCTGTGTCATATGCGAAAAAGTCTTGCCAGGTTTCTTCCAACTGTCCCGACATACGGGCAAACACTTCGCTAACTTCATTTGCGAGATATGTGGATGCACGTTTGAGACTAACGAAGGCCTTTACTACCATGAGAAATTCAGTCATGTATCATCTAAATACACATGTAGGATTTGCATGAAGTCTTTTGCATCTAAGGATGCAAAAACACAGCACATCAAAAGTACTGCAGCTTGTATGCCCTCGAGTTGTTACATTTGTAAAGAGCGTTTTCCGTCTTGGGAACGCAAGGAACAACATCTAACGGAAATACATGGCAAGCCGAAAAAATATTTTCCTTGTGCGGCGTGCGGCTTGATCTTTGAACGCAGGGTGAATTTGTATGTGCATTTTAAATCTGCACACACAGATGACCACAAATGTCAGTATTGTGACAAAAGATTCAGCAGCAGCTCTATACTGAAGGAACATTTATCCATGCATCTGGGTATCAAAGACCTTAAGTGCTCCATTTGCGATAAGCCTTTTAGACACTATAGAGTATTGAAAAAGCATATGAATCTTCACAGTAGGAGTAGTTACCCGTGCACGCATTGCAACCTTTCGTTTTCTACGCAAAGTGGGCTCACACAACATAATTGTAAAACTCCTCAGCGCAGATGCGTGTTGTATTTCTAACCACATTAAGTCGGATTCATCATGTTGTTCGTATTTTCATCGAATTGCGGATAAATAACTATTTACAGAAAGCTATGGCTGAATGACAGCAATAGCTACATCAGATCTATTTCAGTATACATTTGAGCGTTCTGGGAATTGGTGAACAACTGAACTCTTCTCTTTTCTAGACTATCTCGGATGGAGTCGGGATGCCGCCAAGCAGAACGCCCAAATGATATTGAAACACTCGACGGCGTATCCGTTCCTGCAAATCTCTTCCTTGTTGCGGTGCTGTTTTTGCCGCGACACTTTCGACGACCCCGCTCTCTTCAGAGTACACATGGATAGCGTTCACCCGAACGTCGATAGGTCCACGTGCCATAGAGGAAATCTGGATACCCAAACACGAGTAGACATCACGAATCTTCGCTGCAGAAAATGTATCAAATCATTCGCTTCCATTGAAGCTCTTGCCAAACATTTGCACGACGAACATGAACTAAATATAGAGTTGAGTCAAAGTTTGGCTCTTGTGCCGTTGAAATTAGAAAAAGACCGTTACGAGTGCGTTGTATGTGCTCAAAAGTTTACCAGCACGATGCAACTGTCCAGGCATACGGGGATGCACTATTTCAGGAATATATGCGACATTTGCGGGAAAAGGTTTGAAAGCCGAAGGGGAATCGATAACCATGTGAAAGTACGACATACGACTCGAACGTTCTACTGCAGGGGTTGCAAGAATTCCTATCCAACATTAGAAGCCAAAAGAGAGCATATGCGCACGAATAAATCTTGTTTACCCTTTAGGTGTACTATTTGTAAAGAACGTTTCCCCTTCTGGGAACGTAGGGAGGATCATTTAGTGGAAGTGCATGGTAAAGAAAAGAAAATATTTCGGTGTACAGAATGCGAAAAAACTTTTGAACGTCGCACTTTATTATACTTTCATTTCAAGGCGGCTCATACGGAGGATCACAAATGTCAGTATTGCGAATTGACGTTTTCGACTAAAAGAGATCTACGCGAGCACACACACCAGCATACAGGCGAGAGGCCACTTAAGTGCCACGTCTGTGATAAATCCTTTGCTCGAGACAAAGCGTTAAGGCAACATCTCATCATCCACGACGACAGTAAAAAGAAAGTGTGCTCGGTCTGCAGTAGACTCTTCACGGATCTTAAGAAATTGAAAATGCATGTTCAAAAACACCATCCCGAGATTTTCTCTCATGAGTTTGGCCAAAAACGTCAATGATCGTTATTTTGTGTCATATTCGTTTCAGACTACATTTCATTTACTTGAGATATTCGGGAATTAGATAGGTATTTTAAAACGTTATTGTGAAAAAATGGTGATATTGTTTTTGAAAATTCGATAGCGCAAGAAAATTCTGTTCTGAATCTAGAACATGTAGCTGTGTTCATAAACAGCATCCCGACGACGTACACCATTCTACAACTAAGAATGACCGAGGGACTTTCTTTTGTTCTAGAAGATGAACAAGCCGCAGCGAGAAAGAACGGCCAGGTAGTCGTCAGGTACACTACGGCGTATCCGTTCAAGATTCCAGAAAACGACATGGTTTGCGTGTACTGTTGTGAGACCTTTGAGGAACCGACCCAATATAGGGCTCACATGGAAGATGAACATAAATCTTTTAAAGTTCATATCGCGTTCCTACATTGCTTTGAAGGCTATATAAAAGTTGACGTCACCGACTTGAAATGTCGTATTTGCGGGGAGCTACTAACGAATCTAGAATCAGCTGCAAAACATTTAAAAACTACTCACAACGAAACTACTATAGATTTGAACTATGATATTGGATTACAACCGTTTAAACTTATCGATAACGTGAATTGGTCGTGTGCCGTTTGTGGTGTGAAAGCCTTTTCGTTACGACAATTAAGTAGACACACTCAAACACACTTCTCGAAAATGACTTGTGAATTGTGCGAGAAATCGTACCCCACGCCGTCTTCTCTCCGACAGCACATAAAGTTTGTACACTTCGGCCATCAGCGGATATGCCGAAAATGTAGACAGACTTTCGACACAGCGGAAGAAAAGAACGAGCACTTGAGACAATTTAAAATGTGTCGTCAGTACTGTTGCTTGGTATGCGGCGATCGCTTTAAACTACTTAAAGAAAAACACGCGCATATGACGGAAAAACATGGCGCCCCCAAGCAAACATTCTCCTGCCCTCAGTGCAAGGAACCGTTCGCGACGAAAAACAAATTGGCTGACCACTTCAGAATAACTCACACTCAAGAAAAGTTCATATGCTCTTATTGTGGAAAGAACTACAAATATAAAAACAGTTTAGATCGTCATGTACTCGTACACACTAAAGAAAAGCCCTTTATTTGCGGTTACTGCTCAAAAACGTTTCACAGGAAATCTAACTTAGTGCAGCATATGTGGATACATAGCGACTACAAGCGGTTCGAGTGTGTGCCCTGTAGTAAAAAATTCAATCAGAGAGTTAGTTGGAAGACGCATATGAAGTCCCATCATCCTGAACAAAATTCCCAACCTAAATGATAAAGAAGGGAACATTTCCTTATTTATTAAAACTTTGCTTCTGTCATTGCGAATTAGAACCTCGAGATAATACTGAAATTCAAGTTGCCTAGTGCATATTGTCTCAAAAGCAAAAAATTGCGCTTTTTTTACGAAAATAACTTTACTTTGCAATTACTGTATCGCTTGATAATAAACGTAAAAAGTTCTTTAGTTCATTCAGAAAAAAACATGATATGAATATTTCATTTCATACTATCACTAGATCATGGCATACTATTCAAATGAACTATTTTCTATTATCGTAACCTGATAACTGCGTATTTAAGTTAAATAGGCACCAGAACAATCGAATGACCAAGGGCATTTCTTTTTGTTCTAGACAACGATGCCTATCTCAACGCGAAACGGAACGCCGAGATTATCGTGAAATATTCGACAGCGTACCCGTTCCGACTTCCCGAGAGTGCCATGGTTTGTGTGTACTGCTGTGAGAGTTTCGATGACCCCACTCTCTACAGAAAACATATGAGTGACGATCACCAAACGTTCAAAGTGCGCATGGCTTTCGTTCACTGCAGCGAAGGTTATATCAAAGCGGATTGCACGGAACTCCTTTGTCGGCTCTGTGCCGAACGCTTCGACACCATAGAAAACGTCGCTAGTCATTTACACTTTAAACACGACATGAAATTGAATCTTAACTTTGAACTAGGCATGCAGCCTTTTAAATTAGAAAAAGACAAACTTATATGCGCTATATGTAACACCAAATTCCCTTGTATTCGCCAACTGAGCCGACACACTCAATCCCATTTCTTGAAATACACCTGTGATACTTGCGGAAAATCATATGCGACTATAACAACTTTAAAGAACCATATAAGATTCTCTCACGCCGGCAACGAACGTATATGCAGGAAGTGTAGAATGACATTCTCCTCTTTAGAAGCTAAGCGTGAGCACTTGAGGTTATCCGCTAAATGCTGGTCCCATTTGTGCATGTACTGCGGAGAGAGATTTATGACATGGACGCTGAAACAGAGCCATTTAAACCAAGTTCACGAAGCACCTAAAAGGTCCCATCCTTGCCCTGAATGTGGCGAAGTGTTTTCAGAAAGAAAAAAATACCGTGTCCATTTTAAAATATCACACACAGACGACAACTTTACGTGCTCTTGCTGCGGTCTAAAATTCGACACTAAACGTAGCCTAGAGGAGCACAGGGTCGTGCACACTAAGGAAAAGTTATTCCCTTGCACTGTGTGCTCTAAATCCTTTCCTAGGAAAAAGAATTTAGCTCAACATATGTGGATCCATAGCGAGTATAAGAGATTTGAGTGTGCCCCTTGCAATAAGCAGTTCAACCAAAGAGTTAGCTGGCGAACGCATATGAAGTCCTATCACCCAGACTTGGGGGATTTTGAGGGGAAGTCTAATGTCAACGGAGAACGAGTCAAAGTAAGGCCCATGTCGTTACTGACCGACTTCAAAAGCACGTGATGAAATCTTACTTAAATTAACTTAGATTCGAGTTTTTATTATAAAATTTATTAATTAACGTTATTGCGATCGAAGTGGGATTGCTTAATTTTTGTTAACTCATATTTTTCGCGTGTTTTAAGTGGGCACAACACTAATTGAATTTATTGGAAAGATCTCCTTATATTATTTTATATGGATGGTAAGAAATCAGGACTACATACGTCTACATTTTATTAATATCCTTCCATTACGTCTAATTCACAAATAATTTTAGTCACTTTACAATTATCGTTGATTAGTTTTATATACTCTGTTAGGAAACATCACAATATTGATTTGTTTTATGTAATTTAAATAAGTACTACCTAGAGAAAAATATACGTCTTATCGTAAACCAGATCCAAGACAAAGTTATATGATTGAAATTTTTACTCTTAGTTTTCAGTATATGTACTAACAAATAAGTACGTCCAGTATTGGACAGAGGGCTCTTAGGAGTTAAATTTAAATATATGTTTGTTCATTTCCGCAGCAATTCGATTAATAATAATATTAAGGCTGTACATAAATAAACAGTTATATTTAGGTATAGTCATACGTAATACTATTTGATAGATATAAGAAATACTATTTGAAAATATTGAAATTATATTTTTTGTTTGAAATAAATATTATCATAATATTATCTTTCTTTTATATGCTATCCGACTCCCTTAAACTCCTTTAATCAGTTCGCGATCAAGATATGAGAATTAATTAATTCCAACCCATACTTGCCTTCTTCGTGTGTAGTAAACTCAACAAACGATACTTTTCCCTTTATAGGGCATGACAAAAATGTACATACAAAATTGGCGATGTTAAACCATATCACAGAGGTATAAAGTTAAAAATATAGTTAGTAATACATTCCCCTTGTCATTTAAAAGCTTAAATAATTGCAAAATAGCGAGGGACATACAAATGCAGGATTGAAACAAATAGCTAACACGCCCGGCCTCCTAAAATGCCAGATCAATGACAGAGAGCATTTCTTTTGTTTTAGACAAAAAATCGGTCTCCAATGCTACCATCGAGAGACGAAACGCCGAGTTAATAGTCCAATACGCGACCGCGTTCCCCTTCCGGCTCCCTGAGAAGCTGTTGGTGTGCGTGTATTGCTGCGAGCAGTTCGAAGATCCCTTGCTCTTCAGACAGCATATGGATGACGAACACCAACAGTTCAAAGTCGCGATGGCTTTCGTCCACGTATCTGATGGCGATCTGAAAGTCGACTGCACCGATTTGCGGTGCAGGGCGTGCTCCGAGCGATTTCCTAAACTGGAAGACGTAGCCGAACATTTATATAAAGTCCACAGTTACCCGTTAGAGCTCAATTACTATTTAGGATTACAACCGTTTACGCTATTCAAAGATGTCTTACTTTGCGCAGTGTGCGGACTCAAGTTCCCATGTTTACGTACGCTCAGTAAACACACCCAAACGCACTTTGTCAAGTTTACTTGCGAAATATGCGGAAAATCCTATTCGACCACCACGTCGTTGAACTCACATCGCAAGTTTTGTAATAAAGGCAATGGCCCAGTTTGCAGGAAATGTCTCAAAGTGTTCCCTAACTTAGAAGCTAGGAGAGAGCATTACGAGAAAGAGAAGCTGTGTCGTCAGCACACCTGTAACAATTGCGGAGAGAGATTCCATACCTGGAATTTAAAGCAACAGCACATGCTAGATGTGCATGGGAAGAGAAAGAAAGAGCATCGCTGTCCAGAATGCAAGCTCTTGTTTTCCTCGCGCCCCGCATTCGCCCTTCACTTCAAAATAAACCACACAAACGACTACGTACAATGTACCTATTGCGATAGAAAATTTGACACGGAATACAATTTAAAGAGGCATATAGTCGGGCACACGGGAGAAAAATCCTTTGAATGTCCCGTGTGCTCAAAAACATTTCCAAGGAACAATAACTTGAACCAGCATATGTGGATTCATAAGGCGGTCAAAAGATTTGAGTGTAAATTATGTAACAAGCAATTTACACAAAAGATTAGTTGGAAAACACATATGAGGTCTCACCATCCCGAACTTTATGATTTTACTCAGGTCGGGAAAAAAAATGTTGTGAACATAAGTAACGCCGATTGACAAGTATTAGCTGTTAACCAAATATTCTCATTTGTTTTGAGAATTCCACGTTACCAATGCTACGTAGTAGGTTTTGTCTAATAATTTGTATGCGTTGTCTGCCAAATGCTGCACTAGCTTGCAATATCCAATTTAAGTGTAACAAAATAATAATACTTTTCTTTAATTAAAAATTTGGGCACTAAGGGGCCATCCATAAATTACGTCACACGTTAAGGGGGAGGGAGGGGGTCGACGAAGTGTGACATTGTGTGACAAGGGGGTGGGAGGGGTCCTAAATTTCGTGACGTCACATTTCAAAATCTATCATAAGTGTTAAAACACGAACTTTAAACTATTACTTTACGAAAACCTCAAAAACATATACAACTATATCTGTGTAAATATAAGATACCAATTGTTTTGTCGACCACTCGCTCTACTATCATCGTTTTTAGGGTTCCGTACCCAAAGGGTAAAAACGGGACCCTATTACTGAGACTTTGCTGTCCGTCCGTCCGTCCGTCTGTCACCAGGTTGTATCTCAAGAACGGTGATAGCTAGACAGTTGAAATTTTCACAGACGATGTATTTCTATTGCCGCTATAACATGAAATACTAAAATTAAAATTAAATAAATATTAAAGGGGGGCTCTCATACAACAAACTTGTTATAGATTAGGTATGGTACGGAACCCTTCAAGCGCGAGTCGGACTCGCACTTGTTTTGTTTATTTGTTTTGTTAATTGTTTGATTAGATGTTAATTTAAAAAATATATATATTTAAATGGAAATAAAACCGATTAAGGAACCGCTGTTTTCATTCAATAATTTCTAAATGTAAATTTGCAAAATATGTGACGTCACACTAGGGAGGGGGGAGTCTCCAAAATGTGACTAGCTGTGACAAGGACGGGGGGAGGGGCAAAAAATCATGAAATTCGTGTGACGTAATTTATGGATGACCCCTAAGGACTCAGGTTTTTTACTTAGATCAATATTTTAAATGAGACGGTTGTTTTACATTTTAACAATATAATTGTTATTATATTCTCATTTGTTTAATTAATCTCCTTACCCTACTCTATTTATGATCCAAAATTCAAAGAGTTTTTCTCAAAAGTTCGGAAACTTGAATCTAATCTACTCATGATCAACGAATAATAACAACAGTCTTCATATCAAAGGAAGTTTCCAGTCAAAGGGCGTTTTTTTCTTTTTCTAGAAACGGGAGAAATCAGTCGATTCCGAATGGCGAAACGAAATGCGGAAGTTATCTTGCAATACTCGACTGTGTATCCGTTCAGGCTGCGCTCCAAGTCGATGTTTTGCGTGTACTGCGACGATGAGTTCGAAGACCCGGCGGAGTTTCGGACGCATGCGCACTCGTGTCAGCGCTCCTTCACCTTCGCCACTTCCTTAGCGTACAGTCTCCGCAACCAGGAGTACATTAAAGTCGAGTGCACCAACATGGGGTGCCGCTTATGCGAAATACCCTTCGAAACACTCGAAGAAACCGCCAAGCATATCTATGACAACCACGAAGATACCAAACTCAATTTAGAATACGATCTCGGCTTGCAACCTTATAAACTCGAACAAGATAAATGGTTTTGCTTTATATGCGACAAGAAATTTCCTTCTCTTACTAAATTGGGCAGGCATACGCCCACACATTACAGAAAGTGTACCTGTGAGATTTGCGGGCGCGCGTATCTTACGAAAGAAGCTTTGAAGTACCACGTCAGATGTAGCCATACTGATAATTACGCTTGTCGGAAGTGCTGGCAAGAATTCCCAACGCTTGACGAGAAGAAGCAACATATCAGAAATTCCAAGCCTTGCTGGTCATTCTGCTGCGTATATTGTGGAGAACGATTTCTATCGTGGGAGAACAAGCAGAAGCATCTAACCGAAGCCCACGACCGTCCTAAAAAAGACTACATCTGTCCTGACTGTGGCAAAGCTTTCAATTCTAGAAAGTTATTTTATACCCATTACAAGATAACCCACACAGATGAAACTTTCGCTTGTTCCTGTTGCGGTTTGAAGTTTGGGAGCAAGAGACTATTGGACGATCATAGACTCGGTCATACAGGGGAGAAACACTTTAAGTGCTCCGTTTGTTTTAAGGCGTTTTCTAGAGACAAAAGTCTGAAACAGCATATGTGGATCCATAGCGAAACAAAAAGATTCAGCTGCCTAGTTTGCGATAAGAATTTTGCTCAAAAAGTTAGTCTGAAAGGACATATGAAGTCGCATCATCCCGATTATGTTGTCATTGGTTATGATTAATCTGTATTATTACACTTGATAATTTAATTTCAATAAAGGATTTCTGTTCGATATATTGTTTAAATCCCAGTAGCCTTCCCGTATCGATAAAATAGTTGTCCATTCTTAGTTAGTGATCAGGAGTGACACTGACCAATTTCTTTTTGTTTTTAGGGTACACGTTGGAAATACGCGGGCGTAGTGACAATGAGAGGGATCCAAAACCGAAAATAGTTCTCGTTTACCAGACGCCTCAGCGGCGTAACGCCGAATTGATACTGAGATTCTCAACTGCCTACCCCTTTAAAACGAGATTTGCACAAATACTTTGCGCCTATTGCCTCGACGAATTCGAGCCTCTTTCTAGCTTACGCTACCACATGCAATCAGAACATCTTAATTCGGACTTTAAGAACGTTTTCTATAGAACAAATGATAATTTAATAAAAGTAGACATATCCAATCTAAAATGTAAAATCTGTGATCAAAGTATGAATGACATAGACACTCTTATGACCCATTTATCTTCTGTACATGAAAAGCCAGTTAAATTTAATGCCCGTTTTGGGGTTCTACCGTATAAAGAGAATGCAAATGGTGAATGGCCGTGTGTGTATTGCCATAAAATATACTCCTCATTTACTCAGTTTAATCGTCACATTGGAACTCATTTTATGAACTTTAGTTGTGATAAGTGCGGAACTACTTTTATTTCGGATCACGCATTACGTGACCATCACCGCCAGGTAAAATGTTGTCGTACAGCATACAAAGCTCGCAATGGTAGGGTAATGAAATCTAGAAGAAATGCCGAATTGATTCTCCAGTGGTCCACTGCTTGTCCATTTAGAACATGGAAAAGTAACTTTAGCTGTGTGTTTTGCCGCGTACAAACCAGCGATCCAAGCGGTCTTAGGAGCCACGTGGCAACACATCACGCCAATTATCACGTACAAGACGCATTTTATAGAAAACTTGGTAAGGAGTTTCTCAAAATTGACATCACTGACCTTCATTGCAAACTCTGCTTTATGCCCATGGAATCTTTCGACACTCTAACAAATCATTTAAAAAATGATCACCAACAGCCTATTACGGACGGGCAGCTGGGTGTTATACCTTTTAGGCTAAATGACGGATCGATTTGGAGATGCACCATCTGCCCAAATCAGTTCCAAGACTTTGTGTCTCTGAAGAAACATACCGCAGAGCATTTGCAGAACTACGTTTGCGATACTTGTGGAGAGGGTTTTATCACGGAATCTGCGATGATCGCGCACACCAAGATACCTCACGAGAACAAATATAACTGCAGTCGTTGCGTGGCTACGTTCTCTTCTCTCGACGAGAGAAATCATCACGTGAAAACACAGCACACGAATACACCTTATATGTGCAACTACTGCAAAGATAAGCCCCGTTTCTCCAATTGGGAGTTACGTAAGAAACATCTAATGGAAGTTCATAACTATACCTCTGGCGCGGACAAATATGAGTGTGTCACTTGCCAGAAAACATTTAAAACGCGATCTGGAAAATATAACCACATGGCACGAACCCATCGTATGAAGAAGGACAGCGAACTAAACTATCCTTGTCCTAGTTGCCCCAAAGCGTTTACCACTAAATTATTCCTGGATAAACATATGGCGAAGAAACATTTCAGTATCTGAACATATAAATTACTTAAGTCGCAAATGGACTTAAATCTGATCTAAGCTTATGGAGTTGTCTTTGTGTAGCCTCAACACTTGTCATGGCATGGCTCAAAATTTCCTTTCGAACTTAGATACGTTTATATCCACGAATTGTGTAATGATGACGTTCTTTTCTTTTTTTAGGGCCCAGTAAGGAAATAGCGGGACATACTGAGACAGAACGTAAAACGAAAAAGAGACTGTTTGAACGATCTGTTAACCAGAACCCGCAACGACAAAACGCTGTTCTAATACTTAAGCACTCTACAGCCTTCCCCTTTAAGACTCGATTTAATAGAATTGTCTGTTCGTACTGCCATGACGAGTTTGAACCGATGACGGCGTTGAGGTGTCACATCAAAACCGACCACGTCAGCGCTGATCACAACAGCGCCTTTTACAAGGTGGTTGACGATTTGAAAATCGACATAACAGAATTCAAATGTAACCTATGTTCCCAAGAAATGCTGAGCATTGAAGTCTTTATGAACCACTTGTCTCGCGATCACGGAAAAACTGTCAACTTTGACGTGCCTTTTGGAGTGCTGCCTTACAAGCAGGGTCCGTCCGGCCTGTGGATGTGTCTAGACTGCGACAAAACTTACTCTGAATTCTCACAAATCAACGGCCATTTGCGCAGTCACGTAAAAATATTCACTTGCGATAAATGTGGAGCTACTTTCCTTTCTGAACATGGCTTACGGCAGCACGAACGGAACTTTAAATGCTACAAAGCCACGTATAAACCTCGATTTGGGAAGGCGTTGAAGCATCGTAGCAACACTGAAATTATATTGCAGTGCTCCACTGCGCGTCCGTTCAGGACTTGGGGCCAGAACTTCAACTGTGTCTATTGCCGCGTACAATCCAACGATCCTAATGGTCTAAGAATGCACATGGCAGCGAGACACGCTAATACGAATATCCAACACGTCTTCAGTCGAAAACTAAGAAAAGAGTTTCTTAAGGTCGATATCACTGATCTACAGTGCAAACTATGCTATTTAAGAATAGACACTCTAGATGATCTTATTACACATCTTAAAAACGATCATAAGCAGCCGATCAACGCCGATGTGCAACCGGGCGTGCTGCCTTTTAAATTAAACGATGGATCTCACTGGAAGTGCGCCATATGTACGTTACAGTTCTCAGATTTCATCTCTTTAAAAAAACACACCGCTGAACACTATCAGAACTTCGTCTGCGATACTTGCGGTGAAGGATTCATCACGGAATCTGCGTTGGTAGCCCATACAAAGATTCCGCATGACAACAAATACAGCTGCAGTCGTTGTGTGGCAACATTCTCTACTTTAGAAGAAAGGAACGTACACATTAAAACGCAACATACAACGCTTCCGTACATGTGTGCGCATTGTAAAGAGAAACCCCGCTTTGCGACGTGGGAGCTGCGCAAGCGCCATCTCATGGAGTTCCATAACTACAAGCCGGGCGCCGAAATGTACGAGTGTACTACCTGTCATATGACTTTCAAGACGAGATCCCAAAAGTATCACCACAATGTGAAAGCCCATAGGACTAAGAAAGATACGGAATATGGGTATCCGTGTGGAAGTTGTTCTAGAGCATTCGCTACTAAATTGTCTTTGGATAAACATATCGCTAAGAAACATTTTCATGTTTGATGCTTGTAATAATAAATTAAACATTACTATTGCATTTACATTTAAAAATAGAATAACTTTGGTCTGAATGAAAGTCTCACTAGAGGGACGCGTACGCAAATGGTATTGGAGTGTCTTAAATATTTGCGCGGTGAACCTTACTGAATACATTTTCATAATAACATTATTTATTCTTCTAAGTCCCCGTGTACTTCATAAAGTACAAATTGAAATCGAGTTTGAACTTTCATTAAATAAAGATGGGGTACATTTGGCCGCATAATAGTATTTAATACGGTTTAAAATATAAGACAACTGGAAACAAAATTTAGACGCTGTGTAAGGTGTGATTATTACTCGAGTCCTTAATGACTGATCTCGTGAACGATTTGTTTAAATAGATTTTCGTAGAAAATAATATTAATAACGTGCTTAACCACGAAATTATGGTACTTACTTTGTATGAATATTTTATTTTTAAATGATTTATACTTGTATCACAAATATCACAATACCAGTATTAATTTCAATATTGAAGTTAAGCGCTAAAGTTTATTTTCTAACTGTACGCACAAAGATATATTACATAGTTATACACAAGAATGATTCCTATAAAACGTGACGTTATTTATAAATTATTATTATTATTGAATGTATTATAAAATGAACTGAGTAAATCTGTATTAGCCCGTGTGTAGATCGATTTTATGTCTTGTATATTGTGCATAAGATTAATTACATTTATTGTAAATATTACAGCTATTAAAGAAATCAATGGTGTTTGATTTTAATTCAGAAACAATAGGATTAGTGGCCCAAAATAAGCAAATTCAAATCTTTAAGCAACTTATGATTAAACTAGAAGATGCCTCAAGAAATGACACGATTTTTCTATTTTTAGGACGCAGCCAAACCGAACATGAAACTGTGATAAAGGTAGAGCCTAGCGATATACCAATAGAGAATTTGCTTAGAGAAAAACCAAGATATCAGCGAAGCGCACGGGCTGAGGCTAGGTTCGTCACGAAGAAGAATGCTACGGCCATACTCGAGTGCTGGTCCGTCAGCCCCTTCAGGTGGAAGCGAAACCAGTTCAAATGCGCCTACTGCGAAGCCAGTTTCACAGACTGCGCGCTACTGCGGCTACATATAGGAACGTGTTCGCCCCAACACAGCGTCAAAGACATCTATAGCAAATTTAAGGAGATGTCTCTCATCAATGTGGACGTGACCGATGCCTTATGCCGTCTCTGTGCTCTACCGTACAGCGGCATGAAACAAATGCGAGACCATGTCATGGAACACGGCTACGACTTCGAAATAAACCAACCTGACGGCGTTCTCCCGTTCTTCCTCAATAAAGAGTCGTGGAGATGCGTGCTTTGTCAGGAAAAATTCAACAACTTCTTAAAGCTGTATGAGCACATGAACATTCATTACCAACATTATATTTGTCCGACGTGTGGGAAGGGTTATATGACGGCGCCGCGACTGAGGAAGCACTCTGAAGTTCACATCACTGGAACGTTTCCTTGCAAAGAATGCCCTAAAATATTCAGAATGCGCGCCGCTAGGGACTATCATAAGGCACACGCTCACGCCAAAGCGCCGAGATACGAGTGCCCTCAATGTAACATGCGTTTCGACGGCTACTACGACAGAATGAATCATCTAAATGAAACCCATAGTGAAAAAGAAGTCTCATACAGTTGCCCGCACTGCGAACTCTCTTTTAAAACCTCCGGAAAGCGAGCGATACACGTCCGATCAGTCCATTTTCCCCCGCAACGTGACTTCAGATGTTCGAGCTGTGAATGGAGCTTCAAAACAGCGTACGAACTTAGAAGGCATAAGGTGAAACATTCCGGAGAAAGAAATTTTCACTGCAACGTGTGTGACAAATCATTTCCGAGGAATAGGGCGCTAAGAACGCACTTGAAAACACACGATGATTTGGGCTGTAAATGGTGCGGCGCGTTATTTAAACAACGTATGCAATTATTAACTCATATGAGAGAAATCCATTCTGACATGTGTGAACTTGTCAATCTAGGTTCTGATAAGATTTAGGTAGCCATATATGAGAATGATAAATTTTAGTACCTAATAAAAGCTTTAATTCTATTGATGTCCTACTTATTATTCTCATATCGACCGAGTTATAATCCTTAATTAAAAATCCAATGCACTAGCCAACGGATTTGGAAGCAAAATCAGATGAGAATATTTCGTTTAGTAATTGCATGCGGGGAAAAGGATAAAAAGTGTCACTTAGTAATAATGGCTTGTTTTGTTTTTTAGGTTCCGCTAATGCGGATGCGGAGGCAAAAGTAGGAGTTAGACGTGTTAGACAGTTAAAGGAGAATGTAAGCGCACGGCAGATGCGCCGGCGCCGCCGCGCCAACAACGAGTTGCCGGAAGAGTCCGAGAAACGTATTTCCAAAACTATGATGCGAAGGAACGCTATGACCCTTCTGGAATGTTCCACCGCTTGGGCCTTCCGCTGGTTCCACAGCGCTTTTTACTGCTCGTATTGTGATGCTAAGTTTGTAGATACCGGCCCGTTGCGTGAACACGTGGAGAATAACCATTTAGCTAACCCGCCTACTAATAGAATATTTTCAAAGTTAACGGAAAATAATATGGTTAAGATAGATATAGGGAATCTCAGTTGCAGATTATGCAACTATCCTCTGACAGATATTGACGATTTGAAAGATCATCTAGTATCTCAACATGAGAAAACTATCAACTTGGAATATAGCGACGGAGTGCTGCCTTTTAAACTAGACCAAAACGGATTCTTCTGCCAAAAATGCTTTTCACATTTCGTCAGCTTCTGTAAAGTGAACGAGCACATCAATATTCATTATAAAAACTACATTTGTGACTCGTGCGGTAAAGCATTCGTGTCTAAATCTAGATTTCGGACGCATGTCCAATCCCATGAGATTGGTTGCTTCCCCTGTGGGGATTGCAATGAAGTGTTAGAAACAAGAGCCGCTCGAATGTGTCACAGATTGCGTGTCCACAAAAAAGGTGTAAGGTATACGTGTCCTCGTTGCCCAGAAGTGTTCAAAACGTATTACGCGAGATTAAAGCATTTAGTTGATGACCACGCTCAGCAGCAGCGAGATTACGATTGTGCTGACTGTGGGAAATCATTCGAAACTAGCTGCAAGAGAGCAGCTCATATCCGCGCCGCTCATAAACCTGTTGAAAAAAAATTCGCGTGCCCTCAATGCCACTGGAGTTTCTATACTAATACGAAACTTAGACGCCACGTCGTGACGCACGCAGTGGGATATAATCAACCCCAACATATCACAAAATGACGGGACAGTGCGATTTCAATAAGTTTCTTTTTGTTTTTAGGACCGGGTGTTGCCGAAACTGCAAGCGACTCCATTAAAATAAATTGGAGGCGGAAACGAAGAGTGGTGGAGGATAAAGCTAATGCTGCTCTTATTCTAGAACACTCTAATGCCGTAGCATTTAGGTGGCAACGTGGCAAATTCATGTGCGCATATTGCCCGGCCATATGCGCTAGCGTTAGTGAAGTACGCACTCACTCGGACGCTCATGATAACAAATCAGACATTTTCGAGAATCCCGGAGTGCGGAACTCATTTCCGCTACGAATAGATATAACGGATCTCATTTGCAACATTTGTAGGGAGAAAGTTAACTCTTTTAATGATCTCAAGAGTCATTTGTGTAAAACACATTCCAAGCCGATCGATCCGGAATATAACGATGGAGTTATTCCCTTCGTTCTAACTGGGAAAGAATATAGATGTGTATATTGTGATGTGCTTTTCGAAAGCTTTATGAGTTTGCTTATTCATATGAATAAGCATTATCAGACCTATATTTGCCATACGTGCGGAAAAGGTTATTCTGCCAAGCACAAATTACGAGCGCATCAAATGTGTCACGAATCTGGCCAGTTCGCGTGTCCCAAATGTGATGCAGTGTTCCCGAATCGAGTAGCGAAAAACCGACATATTTCTGCTACTCACGGACCAAAGAAAAGATACCGCTGTCCTATTTGTGATGAACATTTCGATTCCTATGATTCTAGGTTAAAGCATTTAGACAAAATACATGGTCAAAAGGTTGAATATCGGTGCAGTTTTTGCCCTTCTGTGTTCGGTACTGGCAAACTTCGACGTTGTCATATTAAGGTCGTCCATAAGCGGAAAAAAAATTAATAAATTTTTCAATCGATCTCGGGTTATCGTTATGTACTTATACTTTTATCTGCAGAAGTGACAGCTTTTCGACTCGATATCTTGCTTCTGTTTATGGATCAATCATCGCAAAGAGTCGATTTATTAAGTGTAAGTTATGACAAATGCAGATATACAAGGTGGTATGGAACGAGGTTCTTAACTTTGAAAACTGCCTGTACCTTCGTTCGCGTAATCCTTCTTTTTCCTCTGAAGTCGTTATTTTGTCTTTGGATATCCAGGTACGTCTATATTAAAATCGATCAAAATTTGTCTTGACGGGATGAACCCGCAAAATTTTGCTATCAGAGATGGCGTTATAATCAAAGCTTACACGAAACAAAAGAAAACGCTGTTAAGACATCTGAAATCATGAATCGTCCCTATAGGAAAATTATTTTTTGAGATATTTTATGATAGCATAGCGTTTATAAATTCAAATCATAATCTCGTTACAGTACCGTCTGCGCTGGTGTTTGATAGTGAATTTTCTTTTGTTTTTAGGGTCCATCGACCTCAAACTTAAATGGAAACCGAAACGCAAGTATAACGATCACAGAGACAATGCGGCTATTATAATAGAGTGTTCCAACGTGTGCCCGTTCAGGTGGAAGCGGGGGGCCTTCACCTGCGCCTTCTGTCCTATTTCCTTCGGGGATTTCAGCGGCGTCAGAGACCACGCCCTCGAACACCCTAACCGGGTCGAGGCAATGCGTCTGGCCCGCCCCTTGGACAACGTCAAAGTAGAGATCAGCGGCCTTCGCTGTGAACTCTGTCTACAACACATTAAAGACGTTGAAACACTAAAGGAACACTTGCTTCAAATCCACAATAAGCCAATTAGCAAAGATCACACCATCGGCGTCACTCCATTCCTAATCAAAGGAAAGGACTTCGTTTGCACACATTGTGGAGAAGAGTTTGAGCTGTTTTCCAAATTAA
The DNA here is from genome assembly GCA_947623375.1 of Apotomis capreana. Lineage (NCBI taxonomy): Eukaryota > Metazoa > Arthropoda > Insecta > Lepidoptera > Tortricidae > Apotomis > Apotomis capreana. The sequence goes on from OX392521.1 coordinate 13,994,244, forward strand.
ATACGCATATGAATCAACATTATCCAAACAACATATGCTTCCAATGTGGCAAAGCGTTCTCTGCTGCGCACAGGCTTAAGGCTCATTTAGTTATACATGAAGCTTCGAACAGTCTCCAATATAAATGTTCTAAATGCGAGGATGTGTTCACGACACGGGCGTTAAAGAACAGTCACATGGCATTAACACACGGTCCGGAGTACCGCTATAGATGTCCGTACTGTAACGACTCGTTCTTAAGATATGCAGATAGGGCTAAACATCTCAAGGCTGCTCATGATAGGAAAGTCGAGTACCCTTGTCATTTATGTAATGCCGTATTCTCTATGTGCAATCAAAGAACTAAGCATATACAACAAGTGCATATTCGCCATAAGCAATTCTTTTGCGCGCTGTGTCCATATCAATTCGTCACCGCGGCACAACTTAGGAATCACATGGTCAAACATATAGGGGAGCGAAAGTACCAATGTCAGGTCTGTAAGAAATCCTACGCCAGAACAAAAACGCTGAGAGAACACATGCGTATACATAATAATGATAAACGGTTTGTTTGCGAGTTCTGTAACAATGCATACGTGCAGAAATGCAGTCTTCAGAGTCACATGAGGACACATCATCCTAACGCAGAACCTCTAAAGAAACTCAGATTGCCTAATGTATACTAAAATTGTACCTTATTTAAATTAATAAATTTTATGCAAACAACTGCAAGTCTTTATGTTACCTTCTCTCTGCAGTCCTTAGGTATTTAAACTGATTAATAACTGCCTATAGCTACTTAAACGATAGATAAATTGACTGTGTATCTGAATGAATCTTCATCTTAGTCCAAGCTCCTAGAGTACTTCACGGATTTAATAATTGCGTAAAAATGATGCTTCGCCAAATTTATTGGTTTAGTTATTTACTCGTATGATATTTTAACTTGTGTAACAAGCTTAGTCTACAGTTTCTTTGGTAGTTTAAAACAGTTAATTAATAGACCGTTGAAGGAGGAGCCTTGATTGGATGTTTTTCTATTTTTAGGACAGAAAGGTGAAGAGGTCGTTCAGGTCAAACAAGAATTGGCTGACACTGAGGATATTAACGCTGCATCCGCTGCCGCCAAACGAGAGGAGGGCGAACGCAGACGGACCAACTTTAGAAATAATATCTCTACTATCATAGACACGACCACAGTATACCCATTTAAATATCGAAGAGGGATGTACCTCTGTTACTACTGCAAACATACATTCCTGGAACCCGAAAAACTCCGACAACACAACCGTCTCTACCATTCCGAATCAAAAGTATTGCCGAAACCCAGAAAATATGAACCAGTGAAGATGGATTTCGCTACAGCTTTATGCAAACTTTGTTTTACTGAAATTCAAGACTATGACATGATGAAAAATCATTTAATAGAACACGGTAAAGAGATAGACACGACATACGGTGATAGCGTGCTTCCCTATAAATTGAGTAAAGATGAACACGTATGTCAGGTATGCGGGAAAATATACGAGATGTTTTTGAGTTTACATAAACACATGAACGATCATTACGAACATTATATTTGTGAAAAATGTGGGAAAAGATTCGCGACATCCCAACGTATGCTCAACCACACCCGCACGCACGAGCGCGGCGTGTTCCCGTGCAAGCTGTGCGATCAAACCTTCCCATCGTACGCACCATTGTACACTCACGTGGCAAAAGTACACAGATCGAACAAGAGATACAAATGCCCCATATGTAACGAGAAATTCGTCTCTTACAAGCAGAGGCTAAAGCATCTGCATACGGTCCACGAGCAGAAAACACCCGTTTTCCCATGCCCTTCGTGCGACCGGGTCTTTGATTTGTGCAGCAAGAGAACTGCTCATATCAGGTTCCAACACTTGCAAGAGCGGAACCACGTGTGCAGCGTGTGTGGTATGAAGTTCTTTAGTAACTACGAACTTCAAGAACACGCTATCAAGCACGGTGGCGAGAGGATTTATCAGTGCGATGTTTGCAAGAAGGCGTACGCGAGAATAAAGACGCTGAGAGAACACATGCGAATCCATAATAATGATAGGCGATACACTTGTCCTGTTTGCGGTCAAAGTTTCATACAAAACTGTAGCATGAAGCAGCATATTAGGGTGCATCACCCTACGCATATGAAAGATGTATTTTAATCGTGATTAAAACATTAAATCATATTTACTTCCAAATTAACGTATTTATTTATTTCCTATTATTTAAATTTTACTCGAAAAAACTACCTGTTCAGGCAAAGTTAAAGTATCGATACAATTCGACGTTCACAATTTTACTTGTTGCAATGAATTGAACCTTGTGTATTCGTAAATATCAAACTTCGAAAATCGTAGTTAATTCTATGTTGGAAGCGGCAGTGTTTTGGCAAGACTATTAATATAGATAGTATAAACCACCAAAACAGACTACTATCATTGCGTTAAGTAGATTTTTTTTCTATTTTTAGGAGAGAACAGTGAAGAGGCCATTGAGGCTAAAAAGGAATTGTCCGCAGCGGAAGACACGAAGGATTCCCAATGGCGCACCAACTTAAGGAATAACGTTTCTACTATCATAGCCATGACTACTGTTTATCCCTTCAAGTATTTACCAAACCAGCGCGGGGCATATTTCCTCTGCTACTATTGCACAGATTCGTTCTTTACACCAGAGCAACTGAAAAATCACAACCGCGAGCGTCATTCCAACGTAAAATACATACCTAGACCCAAAGGTTACCGACCCATAAAAATGGATTTCTGGGATGCGTCATGTAAGGTTTGTAAATTTGAAATTCATGACTACGCCATGTTGAAAAGTCATTTGGCTGAACATGGTAAGAAAATCGACACGACGCGCGGAGACAGTATCCTCCCTTACAACCTAGGCTCGGATCACCACGTCTGCCAGGTATGCGGGGACTTATTCGAGTCTTTTGTCTGCTTGCTTAGACATATGCCCGTACACTCTGACCGCCATACGTGTAGTCAATGTGAAAAAAGGTTTACATCCTACACACAGCTGATGACTCATATCCGCATAAAAAAATGTGGCGCCATACCCAGTAAAAAGGATCTGGACGATGCAGACGATATTGCTGCCACCGCAGCGGTTGAGGACGACCCAGACGAACAGAGACGAGCCAGCTTAAGAAGTAACATTTTAACTATCATAACGATGACTACAGTATGTCCTTTTAAGTACAAAAGAGGGGCATATCTCTGCTACTATTGCGATAACACGTTTTTAGATCCGGGTCTGCTTCGACAACATAACCGCACTCGTCATTCGGATCTAAAACTATTTCCTAGACCTAGAAGTTACGAACCGGTGAAAATGGACTTCGCAGATGCTTTTTGCAAGCTTTGCTCTGCACAAATTCATGACTACGGCATGTTAAAAAGCCATTTATCCGAACATAACAAAGACATAGACACCACACATGGCGAGAGCGTACTTCCTTATGCCTTGACCAGAGACAAGCATATCTGCCAGATATGCAAGCAGTCATACGAGACGTTCTTAAGTCTACACAGGCACATCAACGAACATTACGACCTTTATATCTGCGATAAATGTGGAAAGAAATTTAAGACTTTTCGACAGATGACTATTCATCGTCGAACTCATGAACGCGGAGGATTCACTTGCAAAAAGTGCGATCAAACTTTCACTTTGTATTCGTCTCTGCATACTCATATGTCTAAAGTACATAGGAAGAACGTGGCATACAAATGCCCCGTTTGTGATGAGAAATTCTCCTGTTATAGGCATCGCTTGCAACATATGGCCAAGATGCACGGTCAAAAAAGGCCAGAATACCCCTGTCCGTCGTGCGATAAGGTCTTTGATCTTTGTAGCAAGAGAACTACGCATATTAAATCTCAGCACTTGAAAGAAAGAAACCATGAATGTGGTTTATGTGGTATGAAGTTTTTTACTAAATGCGCCTTGAAACACCATTTGGTTAAGCATGGCGGGGAAAGGAAATACCAGTGTGACATCTGCAAGAAAACCTATGCCAGGATGAAGACGTTGAGAGAACATATGCGCATCCACAACGATGACAGACGATTCGCGTGTGCCGTGTGTTCGGTGACCTTCATACAGAAGTGCAGCATGAAACACCATATAAGAGTGCATCATCCGACGTATTTTAAAGAAGAATTAGAATCGTGACATTTTGTAGGTTTTACTTAATAAATACCAAAGCTGTTTCTGTAACCGGAAGATGTAATTCGAATCGATGAAGTAAACTTACTTGTAATGTAAAAAGGTTCATCCCCTGGGATAGACGCACTAATTGACATTATTATTTTAGTTTTATTATAAATAATCTTCGTATTCTCGTCGTTACTACTAATTGTTATTATACAACTAAGACACCAGCTAGAATACGATTCAATCCAATTAAGTAAACACTGAATGTCTTAATAGCTGTTGACAGATTTGGACTATAATATCTAATGAGTGTTATCGCATTAAATTAAATATTATTGACCTAATAGTTTTTATTGATATTAGAACTCTTAGACCCGATTTATATGAATCAACCATTGAAAATGACGCCCTAAATTGAAATCTATAGTTACGATTTTTTTCTGTTTTTAGGACGGAAAAGTGAAGAAGTCATACAGGCTAGTAAAGAATTGAGTGAAGCTGAACATTGGCGCACCAGCTTAAGAAACAATTTATCTATCATCATATCTACTACCACGGTGTATCCGTTTAAATACAAAAGAGGGCAATTCCTTTGTTTCTACTGTAAAGATACTTTCCCAGAAGCAGAGAAGCTTCGCCATCATAACCTTACCAATCATTTTGACGTAATAGAAATGTCTAGACCTAAAAGCTACAATCCGACGAAAATTGATCTTGCGGAAGCTACATGTAAACTATGTTCAGCTGAAATTAAGGACTATGACGCGTTAAAATCCCATTTGACCGAGCACGGTAAGCAGCTCAATACGGCGCAGAGCGAGACTGTGCTTCCTTTCAGTTTGCTCTTGAACAAGCACGTTTGTCAGTTTTGCGGGAAGACTTATGACACGCTAATGAGTTTATTTAAACACATGAATGGCCACTCTAGGCGTCTTGTTTGTAATAAATGTGGGAGCCAATTTACAAGCTTCGTCCAGAAGGCTAACCATATACTAATGAAGGAATGTGAAACGTCACCCAAAACAGATCTTAATACGGTGAATACTTTCTCTAAGCAAGTAGTGAAAGCTAAAATGGATGATAAACGAAATGATAACGAACGAAGACTCTTGATTATGAGAAATAATATCGCTACCATTATAGCGACGGCAACCGTGTGCCCATTTCGATTCGTAAAAGGAGTATATATGTGTTACTATTGTAAAGAAAAGTATATGGAACCAGCGATGCTTCGACAGCACAATCGTGATGAACACTCTGAAGGACAAGTATTGCCCAAGTATTACGAACAGGCTAAAATGGATTTTGAGGCCGCTGCATGCAAAGTTTGCGCGGAAGAGATTGCCGACAATACCACGTTGAAAGTCCATTTGGCCGAGCATGGAATAAAGTTAGATATGTCATACGGCGACTCGATAATTCCTTACAATTTAAGTAGCTCGTCTGAGCATGTTTGTCAGATATGTAAAAAGAAGTACGAGACGTTCGTGAATTTACATAGACACATGAACGAACATTACAACAGCTACATATGTGATAAATGTGGGAAGAAATTCATAACATCCCGGCAGATGTCCAATCACGGCCTTACACACAAAGAGGGCGTCTATCCTTGCAAGCACTGCGACCAAACATTTACAATGCTTGCACATTTGACTACTCACATTGCCAAATTACACAGAAGCAAATCGAGAAATAAATGCCCCATCTGTAACGAGAGATTCACATGTTACAGCCAGAGACTGAAACATCTTCAAACCGTACATAATCAAAAAACACCCACTTTTCCCTGTTCTTTATGCGACAGAGTTTGCAAATCGAGCAGCAAAAGAGCTAAGCATATACGGACTCAGCATTTACAGGAGAAAAATCATGAGTGCGACATTTGTGGAAGGAAGTTTTTTAGTAAACAAGGGGTCGAAGAGCATTTGACTACTCATGGCGGTGCGAAGAAATTCCAATGTGATGTATGCAAGAAAGCGTATGCTCGAATCAAAAGGCTGCGTGAGCACATGCGTATCCACAATGATGATAGGCGGTTCGCCTGCGTGGCGTGCGGTCAAACTTTCGTGCAAAAATTGAACTTGCAGTCCCATATTAAAGTGCATCATCCTACGCTTCTGAAAAACGTCGAATCACATTCCAATGACGTTAAACCCAATGAAGAATGTAAATAATTTTAATAAAATGGTTATTATTCCTTATATTTACTGAATTGCCACTACCCTAACTTACCTCAAATTAGCAGGGCTGTCGGGGTTATTGATAAATATAGACACAATCAACAAAGTTCATTTATTGATGCCCATTAGATTTTGTGTTTTTATTGTTACAGAAATAAAAATCTACATTTTTTCACATGTATTGTAATTAATACACACTTGTAGTAACGCTGTGGCACTAGCAGAAACGGACTTAAAAATTATACAGTATCAATTGTATGTACTTTAGTCGCCCAAAATAATTATCACATATTGACTGAAATCAAGAATTTATGAAAATAAGTAATTGGACCGACATCGGATATTATTGTGTGCAGGGATCCTTTATACTATTTAGATCATTTAAACTACGCTGAGCTAAGACACAAAATAGATGAAGTATTAAGTTAAGAAAAATCTTAAAATATCAACAATACAGTATAAAATACAGAGATCCTTATACGAACACATCATAAAAAGATTTTCAGACATACTTAAAATCTTTACGCGTTTAAGTATATAGGTATGATATATGTAAGTGCATCATCGTGCTTCTGAAACCATAGAGACTGATCGAAATGCATGCAATGAACCACACAAATATCTGGAAGTCATGGACGTTTTTCTCATTTCTAGGTGATGAGACCTCACCCACCGACAGTGACAAACAGGTTGCTGACTTGAAAACTGGCGGATTTAACAGAAACGAAGATCAATTTAAGAAAACGAATAACGATATAGGTGACCTGAAAGCTAGGAAAAAGAACGCTACGATACTGCTAGAATTTACTAAAATATGCCCGTTTAGGTGGATGAAAAATTTGTACTTATGTTTTTATTGTGATAACCAATTTAACGACCCTGCCTGGCTCAGAACTCATAATGAGAATGAACACTGCATTAAAACAACCGCACAAATCAAATGTGCTCTGTCTAAATTGAAGAAGTACGAACTTCCCAAAGTAGACGTCACTAACACTAATTGTGCTATTTGCGATGATGTCCTTGCTGATTTTAATGATTTGAAAAAGCATCTGCTAGAAAGACATAACAAAAACCTTGATCCTAAATCTAACGATGGCATCCTTCCATTCAGAGTGACAAAAGACGAATTCAAATGTGCAATTTGCAGTGAAATATTTGCTGAATTCAAAAGCCTGAACCAACATATGAACGTGCATTATCAAAATTTTATTTGTGAGCAGTGCGGAACGGGGTTTGTCACCCCGGAGCGTTTGAGGACGCACGCATTTTCCCACGAGACTGGCTCGTTTCCTTGCGATGCTTGTGAAAAGGTTTTTCGATCAACAAATGCCAAAAATGAACATTACGCTCTCGTTCACATGCGTGTCAAGAGACATCGGTGCCCCCATTGCCCCGAGACTTTTAGAAATTACTTTCAAAGAAACAAACATGTGTCATCTATCCACGGTCTGAAACTGAAGGAATTCAAATGCAATTTGTGTCCTAAAGTGTTTACATTAAGTGGGAAATTAGGCGTTCATATCAGAACAGTTCATTTGAAACTCAAGAGGCATTCGTGTGAGGTATGCGAATGGAAGTTTTATTCCAAATCAGAGTTAAAGGAGCACATGATTCGTCACGGAGGTGAACGGAAACATCAGTGTTCAATCTGCAAAAAAGCTTATGCAAGGAAATATACTTTAAGGGAACATATGCGAATCCATGAAGACGATAGAAGATTTGTGTGTGCGACTTGCGGGGAAGCATTTGTCCAGAACTGTAGTTTAAAACATCACGTAAAAGTCCATCACCCGGTCAAATACGAATTTATGTGACGAGATTAGGTTCTGTTAAATGCCAACTTTTTTCGAGATTAGGATCAAAACATTATTTTATCTCTCATTATTTTATATCTTGCTTTTTAATTAGTATTTATTTATATTAATGATGCTTTTTTATCAAAATAAACGATACCAAAATTTCTTTTCGATATTACTTATTTAAACCGTCTACGTCTGTAAGTATCTTTTATAAGTGGCAAAATTTGGGATATGGTTATAACAATGCACCTGAGTATATAATTGAACACAGAATATCTAATATGCATGAATGTGATTACGTCGTGATACAAGTACGAATTTTCTGTTTTCTAGGATCCGACTCACCAAAATTACCGGAAATTCAGAAGCAGAAAAGGATCATGCCCTTGTTCCAAGTGCAATACGACCGCAGCTTATGTAGACCGCTGGGCACGATATCGGACTTCGATAAAATTCTTAAAAACAAGTCTCGCACACAAATCTCTAATTACGTTCCGACCACTTCGAAGGACTTTACTCCGTCCCGTAGTCCATCTCCTGTTTCAAATGGCGGTCAGACCACGCCCTCTCCTGTCGCGATGGATCAAGATCCGCCCGTCGAAGTATTCACACCGCCAAAAACCAAAAAGCGACCAGACATTAGACAAAACGCATTAACTATCTTCGAAAATTCAACAGTTTATCCCTTCATTTACGGCAACAATAAATTCAAATGCTTCGTTTGTTCTCAACCGTTCCTGGAAACTATTGACTTGAGTCGCCACATGCAAGAGAACCACGGGTTTGGAGCATTGAAAAGATTGGTTAATAATCGTCGTGAAAATGTGCTCAAAGTAGACGTTACCGACATGGTGTGCAAGATTTGTTCCTTACGACCTAAAGATTTGCTCGAATTGAAATATCATTTAAAAGAAGCACATCAGCAACCTGTAGATCCTGAATTGAAAGATAATATGATTCCGTTCAAATTAGACGGACGAGGCGGTTCCTATAAATGTGTTATGTGCGACGAGGAGTTCATAAAAGTACGCATTCTGGTCATTCACATGAGCGTACACTTCAATAACTACAGCTGTGAAATATGCGGGTCCGGTTTTATGACTCTACGTTTGCTAAAGAAACACCTTGAAGTACATGAAAACGGAAGCTTTCCTTGTGATCGTTGTAACAAAGTATTCACAACGCCGCATAAACGATCGCTTCACATCCGAGGTGTTCATTTGAAGCAGTATCCACGACGATGTCCAATGTGTCCGGAACGATTCAATTCTAACTACAGGCGGACTATCCATCTTCAAGACGTGCACAACCAATCAACACGCGTCCATAAATGTGAGACTTGTGGACGAGCGTTCAACTTGAAATACCATTTAATTTGTCATACGCGCTCCGTGCATCTGCAGGAGAGGAACCAGCAGTGTGACGTGTGTCATCAAAGGTTTTGTAACAAGGAGACACTTAAACGACACATGGTTATTCATACTGGCGAGAAGAATTACAAGTGTGAAGTTTGTGGCATGGCGTTCTTGAGAAGGAAGAATCTGAAAGATCATCTTAGGCTACATGAAAATGTGCTACAAGTATAAAATTAAAGACTGCAAAAATATTTATTTTCGACAAACTGATCTGTATTTTATTTTTATTATTTTTAATTTTACTACACGCGCACAAGTTTTATAATATGTATTTTAGTTTATTTTAATAAATAATTTAATACAGAAAAACGTTTGTTTCTCTTCTAGGCACCATCCAAGAGAGCCAGTCGTCTATCGTACTGAAAGATGATGACGGCAACGACATAAAACTAACCGTCTTAAGGACTCCCATCGATCTAGATGATTTAGAATGTGTACACGAAGAGGATAAAAAAATAATTAAATTAAAAAAGGCAAAAAAGTCTCTTACACAGACGATCAGAAGAAATGAATTATTTAATGAAGGAGAAATGGCTAATTTAACGGTACTGAAAGAGCCAATTTCCCTTGCCGATGTACAATGGAACGACTATAGTGAAGGCAAAGAGACATCAGTCACGTTCAACGTGAAGACTATTGAGAGCGCCTACTTTTATAAGACTCCACGTAAAAAGACTATCTCACTAGAATGTGAAGCCTGGAAGAAAAACGCTTTGATTATATTCGAGAACTCATACGTTTACCCGTTCATACATGCTAGTAATAAATACAAGTGCTTCGTTTGTTCTCGAACATTTTTAGATGCCAACTTTTTGAAAGATCACACTTTTAACGACCATAGTATACAAGACTTGAGGCTAGAATTAAATAATAGAGTTCGTGACAAAAACATCAAAGTAGATATTAGTTGTTTACAATGTAAACTCTGTTCGGAAATGCTTTCAGACTTACACGCTTTAAAAGTTCATTTAAAACACCATGAAATGAATATTGATATTGAGATCAATGATAACATAATACCATTCAAGTTAGGAGAGAAAACTTTTGACTGTCAAATATGCGGTGAAAAATACTTAAAACTGAGATTGCTTATAATCCATATGAGTAAACACTTCAACAACTTCAGCTGCGATGTATGTGGCTCCGTGTTCATATCGCTCAATCTTCTAAAACGCCATTTGCAGACCCACGAACAGGGTAATTTTCCCTGCGACAGATGTGATAAAGTATTCAGTAACGCTGCGAAAAGGACTATACACATAAGAGGGGTGCACACAAAACGATTCCCAAGAAGATGTCCAATATGTCCTCAGAGATTTAATTCTGACTATCAAAGGACAAAACATTTGCGCATCGTACACAATCAGAGCACTGGCCTATACAGATGTGAGACTTGTGGAAGAGAGTATGATTTGAAATATCATCTGTTACTTCATATACGGTCGGTGCATTTACAGGAGCGAAATCATGAATGCGCAGTATGTCACGCTAGATTCTTCTCCAAATATTGCCTATCGAGGCATATGGTCATCCACTCAGGGGAGAAGAACTTTAAATGTGGTGTATGTGGCAAGGCGTATGCAAGGATGAAGAATTTGAGAGAACATATGAGGTCTCATGCACCTAGGGACACTTGTGCCGTTTGCGGCGTGAACTGTTGCGATAGTGAGGCTCTGCTAGCTCACATTAATAGCTCTCATGGTGCTAATTAATAAATTAGCAAAGTATTGACAGATAAAACGAGTAGGCACTTGTTTTAAGTCAGGCTATATCAGACACTGGAAGTTAATAGTTAATGCATATCATTAAAATAGCGGACAATCTTGAATTAGATGTTTGTTAATGATTACTGATTACATCTAAATTCCAGTTTATTTTATAAACTGATCTTATTATTGTAATTGATATTAATTTAGGACTAAAATCTATAAATATAACGTAATAAACCTTTGACAACCGATTCTACTATACCAATTTGACTACATCATTTATCCCTTTGGTGTATAAATGGAATTCAGGTTGGTACAATTTTGCACGCAATTTGCAGTATCTATCCTTTCGTCCAACAGGTTTAAAAGGCAAAATTTTCTTCCCCAGGATTACCGGCAAGACAACGACCGGGGGCCAGGACGAGTATTTGGCAAATGACCATATCAGAACGGCAGAACGCCGCTACATTCTTAGAGTTCACCACTATCAAGCCCTTCTTTTATCAGCAAGCTAATTTCAAATGTTTCTACTGTAACGAAGTCTTTCCTGAGATCCACTCCGTTTTACAACACACCGCATTCCATGTGACGCCTGAAAGGTGCTGCCTACTCAAACAGTATTTACGGAAAGGGAAAAGGGTTATAAAGGTTGATATATCAGGTCTCAAATGCAAGCTCTGCGAACAGAAATATTCGGAATTGGACGATATTAGGAAACATTTGATTGCGACTCATAAGAAAGAATTTAATACAGCTGGCAACGGCCTCATGGCGTATGATCTTAGCACAAACAACGGCCTCCTTTCCTGTCACAAGTGCTCTAAAACGTTCAACTCTTTCTTTCTACTCAACAGACATATGAATGTTCATTTTAGCGTTGTCTGCGAAACTTGCGGCCTGGGCTTCATGTCTCATCAACGTCTGATAAACCATAGAATAGTCCACCAAAACGGTGTGCACAAGTGTGATAAATGCCAAGAAGTATTCACCACTAAGTTAAAATTACGATATCACTTATTTAAAAAACACGAGGTCATGAATGCAAAGAAGATAAAACCATTAAAATGTCCTCATTGCTTGGAAAGATTCGCAGAGCATTATCGTAAAATGACGCATCTTAAGGAGGCGCATGGTATAACGTTCTCCTTTGAGTGCCAGGTTTGCAAGGCGGTGTTCCCGACCCGGCGCGCTTTAACTGAGCACACAACGAAGCTACATACCCAAAGGATTCAATGCAAGATATGCGGGAAATGCTTTGGTACTCGATCGTTACTGAAGATGCATATGAGGGGGCATACGGGCGAGAGAAATTTCTTCTGTTCAGTTTGCCAAAAGGCGTATATGCACGAGAGGACGCTACGTCAACACATGCGTGTCCACGGGCCTGTGTGGAAGTTCACGTGCTCCGAGTGTGGCAGCGGCTTTCACAACAGGAACGACTACAACAAACACATGAAGCAGTGGCATCCCCAGTGGCAATTTAAGACTATTGTCAAAAATTTTGGAACTGAACTCATGAACTGAATTGATAAATGATAAACGTCTATCAAAATTTGTATTATCTTTATCTAGTAGGAGAAAGTTTTAACTACCTACTTGATGAATATATAGCTCGTTACCTAGGAGTCCCCTTTTAGTCGCATGGCTATTTATAGCTGTGCGTTTTAGTTACTTAAATGGTTTTTTTTTCTTATTAAATTTTCCAAAAGTATTACATATAAATTGGGCCTGAATTCGACCAAGACGGTTTTTTTTTATACAAGTACTTAAATTGTCTACAATAATTATAACTATGTATTGTAACGTTTTTCGGTAAGCTGCTACGTAGTTTGCGTGCCATATTTTTATGAATAGCTTTAGGTAAGTAGCTTTAAATTCTAGAAATTTATTCTTTGACTTGAATTGAAAACCTTATACTATAAAATACATACTGCTAAAGTTATAACCCTTCCTTTTGGCTTTGCTGTAATCGGGAAAAAAAGACTTACGAGATATTTTCAAAAAACATGTACATATTTATTTAGTTAAAGGCTTAATAAAAACAAAATTACGATCGCTTCTTTTGTATTACGAAAGTTACTCATACAAAAGATATGGGTAACCATAGTTACACAAAGTAATCAATTAAGTTTTGTTTTAATTAAAGCCCTTAACTATGACATGTATTTTAAAATTGACTTACGTAAATCAGAATGTGTATCGAGAAAAGTACACTAAATACGTATCACCCATTAATTTATTTATTAAAATATACTCGAATTACGCACTGCACAATATTAACGTAAAGTAACGGTTAAGTCTTCAATACAACAAATAAGCTTTAATTATTATAATTAAGTTAGCAATTAAAAAATGACAACTAGCAAATTAATTTTAGTGTAAATAAATTACATATTTTGTAACTACAAACTCCTGATACAATGAATGTAGTGTATTGTTTAAAAAAACACAAATCAATGGTTATTGATTGAAAGCTATTCATATCGAAGATTACCATAGGAACCGAGTCAAAACGAAGACGAAATTTTGTAACACAAAACCTCCGCCTTTGGATTGTATTTGCATGTTGTGATTTTGAACCAGAACACTGGAAACAGGATTCAAAATTGACTTTGTTCCCTCAGGCTTGGACCCAGCGATTCGGCAAGGAGCCATCACCAGTATTTGGGAGATGACAGTTTCGGAGCGACAAAACGCAGCCGTCTTCCTCGAACACACGACGGTCCGCCCCTTCGTCTACTGTCGCTACTTTTTCAAATGCTTCTTCTGTCATGAACACTACTCAGAAATCAACACGCTGCTCCGGCACACCGTTACCCACGATATACCAAAAACAGAGAAAATCATGAAAGAGTTATTGCCAAAGGGAAAACGAACAGTCAAAGTCGACATATCCGACCTAAAATGCAGAATCTGCGACGATAACTTCAGCGATTTAGACAAAATCCGGGAGCATTTAACCGAAACACACTGCATAGAGTTCACAAAATCAGGAAATGGTTTAGTAGCCTACAACCTAACGGTGACTAACGGGCAATATTCTTGCCACATCTGCAGCAAAATATTCCAAACTTTTATACTTCTAAATCGGCATATGAACGTACATTTTAGTAATGCTATTTGCGAGACGTGTGGAGTCGGTTTCATGACGCACCAGCGCCTGATGCAACATAAAGAGATACATTTACCGGGAGGCTACCCTTGCGACAAATGCAAAAAGGTTTATACGACAAGCTCCAACTTGAGATATCATATCGAAAAGGCACACGAGGGTTCCACCAGGATGCGAATGCTACGGTGTCCGCACTGTCCTGAGAGATTCTTCGAACATTTCCGGAAACTAAGACATTTGAAGGAAGCTCATGGGATCACATTCACTTTCGAATGCGAGATATGTAAATCCACGTTCCCCAGTCGCCGCGCGTTGACAATGCACACAAACAAGTTCCATACTCAGAAAACTCAGTGCGAAATATGCAAAAAGAGTTTTAGCTGTCGCACGACATTGAAGAAGCATATGGTGTCCCATACGGGAGAGCGGAATTTTATATGTAATTTATGTCAGAAAGCATACAGGCACCAGAAAAGTTTGAAGCAGCACATGAGAACACATCTACAAGGGGGGGATTATAACAAATTCATGTGTTCCGAATGCGGTAGCGGCTTCCCGAACAGAAACGACTTCAACAAACATGTAAAAGAGTGGCATCCGCGGTGCTTCTTCAATTTTACTGTAAACTAAAGATTTATTTCCGTATTAATAATGCTCAAGAATAATGGCACGCTCAAGCGGTCTGACTTGAGTGCATTAATGCGGGAATAATGTTAAAATGATTGTATTTTTGTATGACAACGAACTCTAAGTCAGTAACTACCTCTTATTTGAAATGCAATTGAAAAGTATTATTATGTTTATTCAGGCTAATTTTTATATGCAATTATTGCCTGTTTTATGATCTCTCAGTTTGAAGTCAATAAAAGTGTTTTTTAAAGGATCATTGTCTTTTTTGTGTTTATCCCAGTCTCAGATAACCCTATGGGAATTAATCTAGTCTCACTAGGGACTGGCTATAAAATAGGTAATTATATAATTCTAAATACGTTATGTTATGTAATCAATTGTTGATAAATATCATTAAATCCATATTTTTCTTTCACAGACGATAGAACAAGCATTAAAACAAGCGTGTGGCAAATGACGCTGCCGGAACGGAAAAACGCAACCACTTTCATACAATTCACCACAGTCAGGCCTTTCATATTCATGGGCACGTGTTTCAAATGCTTCTACTGCGCAGAATACTTCGCCAAAATGCCACCCTTGCTCGAACATACCAGCAACCATAAAATACCGGATGAAGCCATGCTTTTAGACAAATACGTTCACAAAGAAAAAAGGGTGCTCCAAGTCGACATATCGGACCTACATTGTCGGTTATGCAACTCTAGATATCCCGATTTACAAACTATAAAAGAACATTTACAGGATCAACACGAAAAGCTCTTTTTTCCAGCCAGCAACGGCATGACAGAGTACAACATGACATTAAAGAATGGTGCATTTGTCTGTCATATTTGTGGCAACGACTTTCACACATTCTCACTCCTCAATTCGCATATGAACTGCCATGTGGGTAAAGTCGTCTGCGAGACTTGTGGAGCTGGCTTTTTGAATAAATACTTTCTTCTAAAGCACAAGGAGACTCATTTAGATAACAAATTTAACTGTAAGGATTGCGACTCTGTCTTCGGAAAGAAAAGCCAACTAAAATATCACACGAAAATCGTTCACAAAGGCCAAGCCAGAGTAAAACCTAAAAAATGTCCGCAATGCGACGAAACCTTCAAAGAACATTACAGCAAAGTGGTGCATCTCAAAGACGTACATGGCGTTTCGCAGACGTTTGAATGCCATATTTGCAAAGCGAAGTTCACATCACGTTGGGCGATTACACAACACACAACCAGATATCACACAGAGAAATACAAATGCGAGATATGTTCGAAATGCTTCAGTATAGAATCCAAGTTAAAGCAGCATATGCGCGGTCACACGGGGGAGCGCAACTTCATATGCCCGATCTGCAAGAACGCGTACATGCACAAGATGACGCTGCGCAAACACATGCGTAGTCATAGTGCCGTGTTCAAGTTTGTGTGCGCAGAGTGCGGCTCTGGGTTCCACAACAAAAACGACTTTGTGAAGCACACGAAGCAGTGGCACGCTCCCACTTCTGAACTCATTGTTCGGTGAAATCAAAATTCAAAGTAATTCTGCCAATGTACCAGTTCTTACTTTTGGAAGATTGGCAGTTTCTCGTTTAAACTTGGCAATAAAGCTATGGGCAAAAGAAACATTGTTAAATTTATCAATTATCAGTTCTGCGTTGCCACTGCCATCATGTAAATCATTTCAAAATATTAAGAATGATTCCTCAAGCTTGCAAAAAAATGTGACAAATATTTTCATCGAGTTCATAAAACTAAAAATTACCGTAAACAATTTGAGAATAAATATTTATTTCCAAAACAGACGTTTTCATTCATCTAAGTATTATATAGTATTATTCGACAGTTATGATGACTGTTCTTGTTTTTAAATTATTGTATGTAGCAGAGTTAGCAGAAACCAGAAGACTATCTCAAGTCTTACTACAAAAGGTACACTTGTATCTTCTTTATGAAACTTTGCTTTACATATCACCTGCATGTAATTATTTTTATATACGATCTGCTTTTAAATTAGGCGCGATAAGGCCTGATCATCATTGATTTGCTTCTTCGTTGATCTAACTATCAATTAAACCTCCATCTTTTTTTTCACAGGCGAGAATTCAGGCTTAGAAACAAGTATCTGGCAAATGACAGTACCGGAACGGAAAAATGCGGCCTCCTTTATAATGTACACGACGGTCCGCCCTTTCATATTTATGGGATCCAGTTTCAAATGCTTCTACTGCATGGAGTATCATTCAGAACTGCCGACTCTCCTGGAGCACACGTCGGCCCACGAAATAAAGGATAATTTTAAGGTTATATTAGACAAATATGTCCATAAAGGAAAGAGGACGCTTCAGGTAGACATATCGAATTTAACATGCCGGCTTTGCGGGCGGAGGTACAGTAACCTCAACAGCGTACGAGGACATTTAAAGGAAGAACATAAGAAAGAGTTCTTCACAGCTTCGAACGGTATGACAGAGTATAATATGGAGCTGAAAGATGGGCTGTTTTCGTGCCACATTTGCGGCAGCGAATTCCACTCGTTCCCTCTTCTGAATGCACACATGAACTGCCACGTTGGGAAGGTGGTCTGCGAGAGCTGTGGCGCCGGCTTCCTAAACCAGCACTTCCTAATGAAGCATAAAGAATCCCATTTCAATATAAAATTCAACTGCAAGCATTGCGATTCAGTATTCTCAAAGAAAAGCCAGTTGAAATACCACACGGAAATCATACATAAAGGGAAAGCTAGGGTGAAGCCGAAGAAATGTCCGCAGTGCGACCTCACATTCAAAGAGCATTACAGCAAAATGATACATTTGAAAGACGTTCACGGAATCACAAAGACCTTCCCCTGTCATTTGTGTAAGGCGACGTTTACGACACGTCGCGCTATAACGCAGCATACGACCCGATTCCACACGGAAAAGTTCAAATGCGATGTATGTTCGAAATGCTTCAGCATAGAATCCAAGTTAAAGCAGCATATGCGGGGTCACACGGGGGAGCGCAACTTCATATGCCCCATCTGCAAGAACGCGTACATGCACAAGATGACGCTGCGCAAACACATGCGCAGTCATAGTTCCGTGTTCAAGTTTGTGTGCGCAGAGTGCGGCTCTGGGT
The DNA here is from genome assembly GCA_947623375.1 of Apotomis capreana. Lineage (NCBI taxonomy): Eukaryota > Metazoa > Arthropoda > Insecta > Lepidoptera > Tortricidae > Apotomis > Apotomis capreana. The sequence continues at coordinate 14,012,372 of OX392521.1, forward strand.
TCCACAACAAAAACGACTTTGTGAAGCACTCCAAGCAGTGGCACGCTAGCTACGGCGAGTTGATAACATGAACTTGAAGTCAATATACAAAGATCGGTGAGTCACAACAAAGCATGTAAAAGTTCGTCAACCTCAACCTTTTTTAGCGCAACTGGAGTCACTCGCGGTGGCATAGCAAGAGACAGGTCCAAGTCCAGTAAAGTGGGTGAACAAGAGATAGGTCCAGTAAAGTGGGTGAAGATTTTCATTGTGTTGATTTGGATTGATTATATCAAGTCCACCAAAGTGTATAAATTTGTATGCAGTCGCTTTTTCATTTCCTTATTTCCTTCGATAGTAAAGTCGATCTTGTAAAAAAATATAAAAGTGGCTTTATTCATCTCTCAACTAAAGTACATCAAGGACTTTGGCGCATTGGCTGACACATCAACACACACACAGAAGACAGTCCGAAATATGGACCGCGGAAGATGTTCTAACATAATAATTACTTACTCCTTTGATACATCAGGGACTGATCCGCTCAAGTTGAGAGCTGACACTTATGTATGACCTTCTCAGCCTTGTTTGGCCAATACAAACGAACAGCAAATGCAACCCAACTGCAAAATGAAAGTTTTGATGCAGTTTGAACGCAGTTGTGTCAACTGCATCAGAACTGCCTACGAACGGCCATTTTTGCAGCTGGGTCCAGTTTAAAGGCGTCTGTGTCGAGTATCCACCCTTTGATGTACTTACTTTGAATCTAGAAAAGTGACAATAGGTCCTTGTGGCTGTCGCACACAAAATCCTAACTTAAGAGTATTCAGTATCTAGTCTACTCGAAGAATAAATCTATTTGATCTCTTTCACGGTTACTTCAAAGCACATGCCAGATAAGATAATACATAAGTTAACCGAATTGTTCTTTTGATATATTTATTTACCTATTATAAAGTCAAGTAAAATTTAAATAAATTTATTTTATGAATAAATACTTAATCAAATATATTTTCTTTTTTTATTTCTAGCCTTTTCAAATACAATAATTTAATACGGGGACCTGCTGTCAAACAGACTTGTCGACGGCATTTAGGAGCCCAGCCACTTCAGAATTTTGGATGATATTAAAGGGATCGGTGACTGTCCCAATCCTACTTAATTTTGTCAAATTTCCCATGATAAGTATCCTCATACTTATGGAAGTAATATTTACTACTGATCTAGATCACGTATACCGGCGACGATCACCACTTTCTTTCTCCAACATTCTGATGTTTTACGCTGAAGCTCGTTGCATTTGTTTTAAGGAACAAGCTTCGATTTGTCTTGTTTTTTCCCCTGCCTACCCACTTGCTTTCGTGGTTTACTTTCCCCTCCACTCCTCTTCATCAGCAGCTCCTGGGGTATTGGCCTGGAACCGAAGTCGTCCACGCTCGGGCCGGGCTTGAGGCTCTTCCTGTAGTTCGTCTTCGTGTGGACGGATTGTGAAGGCAAAAGTTGATTGCGTTGGTTGTAGAAGTGGTAATCCCTAAAAATTAATGGAGGTGACCACTCTGCTGCTCAGAATACGCTGAAGGAGCGTTTAAACGCAGTCAAATCGAAGAAATTGTGAAGTAAAATATGCGTCACAACGTGAAGAGAGAGATAGGGCATAGTGTTTATTTATGTTATTTTGTCGGGCACGCTCATTTTTGCATACCCATCTAAACTTATTCACCGTAGTTCATAGAGGAAAGCTAAAACGAACTTTTCTGGTTAAAAACGACGGAAACCCGTGAACACTTTATCTGTAGTTACGCAATGTCAGCGTATTTTGAGCAGCGATATTGTCATATACGTATATGCAGCGGGACCCCATGTAATTATGGTTTAGGTCCTAAATAATCGAGTTGGTATAATATTATATTTCTACCTGTCGATTTCTGTACTTAAAAAATTCCACCTTTGCAAATTAATGAAAAAAAAAATTGTTCTGTGCCAGCGGGCTCTTTGTTAATTGTAAGCTTACAGACTAAATGAATTACTATTCATGGAGCCTCTTATTTCTACCTTCCAAATAACTTTTCACTACACCCTAGCTATAAATAGTTTTTGAGAAATACGCGTTCGAAGATTTTGTCCTTCTAGCAGGGCCCTTTGGTATTTAGTGACCTACATGACTTCAGGTAATTTTAAAAAAACAGCTGGTTATTTCTACTTACTGAATCAATTATTACCAACCAGTGCCATACGTTGTTTTCTTATACCATGAACAGCACAAACCGTATGTCGAGGAACTGGAAAGGCGCGAAAACTCGCTCGTCGATGTGCTGCTTGTACTGTCGCCAGCGACATTTAAGCAGCTCGTTGTTCCGCAGCGAGTAGTGCTTCTTCATCGTGTTCTCGAACAGTCCTTGCTGGAAGATCGGCAGGGTGCGGTAGTTTCGCCCGATTTTATCCGCCAGCTCTGCGAGAAAACAGCAATGAGATGCCACCTTAAGGCATGTGAGAAATGAAATTGGTTGAAAAATTTAAATGGCTGATGCTGATGCAACAGATGGACCTGCAGCTGATGAAGACACAGGTTCGAGCCCCGTCCGAAACATTAATTTTATTCGCTTCGATATATACATTTGGTTTATTCTAGCAGACGTAAGTTACCGCAAAATGAAAATTAAGCAATATCATTCTGTTAAAAAATAGATTTTTGTGACATGCGTTTGTAGCCTACTTACTGTACTTCTCTTTAAAGTTTAAATTAAAATGGGTCGCACGGGGTTCCGGTCTTTAGAATCATCTTGGCGATTCGTATAATAAAGAGCCGAAACTCAGTAGAGCAAATGAACTATCAAACTATACAAAGCGAGAAAGCGAGTCAGTTTGTATTGTATGGTTTGACAGTTCATTTGCTTAGAAGAGTTAGCGTAGTCTGATTCTAGGTTTTCGTTATTTTATTACAAAATGCGGTGTAGTAGGTAGCTATATAAATGAACATGAATAAAACATACTATTCCATGGTGTCTCTAATAAAATTATTAATAGCCAAATTACCTTGGTCAATAATGATGTTAGGTTCTTCTCGTTTTATGTCTTTACACGGACGGTATATTTCAAATTTTGATGACATGATTATGCTCAGTAAAGTCTGATTTATAACATATTAAAGAATAACACAAACTGTGTAAATGTAAATTCGAATTTAAATGTAATTAATCAATAATCGATCGCGTAATTTTTGACACAAACTTCAAACTTGCCACTATTGACACATTTTTTTAATTACATTGATGGTATCATGTTGCCAGTAAAATAATTTAGTACCACTGAAAATCCGCAATATAGCGTATAACCCCTTGCAGCATTCTTGCAGGGCTATAGTCTGGCTAGCCAAATAATGTTGACAGATATTTCCTTGTGGTATTACCAATTGTTTACCTATGATTTAAACAATTTAGTAGTTGGGTCGTGGTCGGGTCCACAATAAATAATTTTGATACTTTATGTAGTACCTACTAGTTCTAACATTCTGATCGAGTTGAAATTAGGCATTGTACTTAAGTAATTTTTTTGGTGATGGATTAATATGGGATTTTTAGTTAAAAAGTGTAAACATATATGTGTTTGTCATTGACTGTACTGTACATATTGGTAGAAATTATGTGAGCTGCCTATGAGAGCACGTCAACATTTAACTTATATCTTAATACCTGTGCATAGAAAATCAAAAATAAGTTCTAGTATCAAAACTATAATTCCTACTAGGTACACAAAGTGTGACCAGCTGCAGATTTTTTAAATTTCCCGCCAAATCTTTGAGAAAATATTTTATTAGCCAGACTATAGTTAGGTTACTTTACTATAGTCTAGCTCTCCAAAAGTGAAGCACAATAAGACAACTCAATTGTTTATTGTCGCTATGGCAACGCTTCAGTTAATCTCTGGAAAGTGATGAGACTGGGAAGTATAGCCCGAGAAGTGGCTTTTCACCCCACCCACGCCATATTAGTATTAGGGATGTTTAGATAAGTACTTCTAATTTATTTTAGTGGCAACCAACATTTTGGTAATTGACACCGAAAACTAGTAAAAATTGACACTGATGTAAAAAAACAGGTATGGAGTGTAAATCGGAATTGAAACTATTAGAGTGGCTGGCTAGTGAATAATTACTCAGTCTTGGCAGGAAATTTAAAAAATCTGCGGTTGGTCATACTTTGTGTAGTAGGAGTTATAGTTTTGAAAGTAGATTTTTCTAGATTTTCTATGCACACGTAACATACCTGTTACGGACAGCTTTGCGAAGCGTTATTAATTTAAGTAAACTAATAAATAAATAAATATTACTTTTAAATTAGATATAAGGTTTCGCCCATAAAAGTGGCAAGCTTATTTTAAATATGTGTAAAATCACTTATTATACCGAGCTCCCGTCATGTCTTAGTAAAAAGACCACGGCAAAACAAAGATGACTCATCGTGGTAATTTCCACTCGCAGCGCGAGACAAAGGAGTCATGTTTGTTTACGTTGGATGCAAAATTTAGGGAAAAAATTGAGATTAATTTAAAACCTTTGTAGAATCATTTATTATGTTTAAATGAAGTAAATTCGTTTAATTTGCCCCGGCCACAACCGTCTGAGAGCACCACAACGCCGAAAATAAGCGGACGCGCAGCGCGCAGCGCCATAAGAGAGATAAGGCAGGTGTATATCTCGGACGGTGCGAGCGAGACGGCCTCTGGCCGGGGACAAAGAAACGATAGGTATTTTTGCATCTCACAGTCTGACGGGAGCTCCCACGACGTAAACATGTATTAAATTTTGTGTATCTAAACAGCGTCAATCCATAACATAAGTTATTTTTAAGCTGAATCATATGTAACTATAGTAAATTAATGTAGAAAGACAGGGCGGGCGTCCCCCTGAGTCTTGAACCGTTTCAAATAAAAGGACGCTCATTTTTGTATAGAATCACTTCTCCACCTTACTTCTGAGCGTTAACCATCTTGTATCTAGTAGCGTAGTACCATCGGTCCGCGAGTTTAGTTTATCAGTGTTTTTAGCGTAGTACCATCGGTCCGCGATTAGTATTTAAATTCAGTAGACAGAGACTATATTAGTTAAGTGTTAATTTAAGTGTGTTTCCGATCCGTTGTTGTTATTTGTTAATTTCGTGTAAATATATATCGTTGATTTTTACTTTGCGTTTTTCGTACTCGTCCGTTTTCGTTCATTACCTTAGCCTACAGTCCACTTCGCTCCATAACTCATCCCTGAGTTTCGGAGTGCCCTTGTAGCGTGTGGTGTATAGACACCTTTATGAAATAAAGGGTTGCCACCACCTGCCCGCTGCCGCCATTACGAAATCAGACGTCAACGGGAGCGGGCAGTTCGTGTCGACGATAATCTCGTTTACGTGTTTCATTGAACCTATTCCCGCCCTGAAACCCTGGACGTCACAATGGCGACGAGGATTAAAAACGGAACAAAGAAGTGTACAAATAACCGATAATAATAATCAGTGGAATCCTGTTATTTAATTTCTGTAAAAGGAAAAGAAAAGGAAAAAGTGGGTATAGTGGTTTAGAATATTAAAGTACCTACAACAAAAGTCGCATAACATTCTGACCAGTACTTTGTGCACTTATGTCAAAAAAATAAGCAGAGGAATTAGCCGTAGTAAGAGGATCTACTTATTGGAAATTGATGTTGATATCGTCAACAAAGGCATCAAAACATAAGTGATAACTATTATTTATCAAGCTAGACAATCTAGCCCCGGTATAATCTGTTTTATTTACCCATAAATTGTGACACGGTCAAAACATGTTATTGTAAGAACAATAGATTTTAATATATTTGACGGTCACTTGGCCTACTAACACAGGTGAGACAATGTAACTTAACCGACTATATCGGGTATATCCTCTATGTTTTTCATTAATACATTTTCGTTATCAAATATAGCCATCTAAATAATAACAATAATAATTTATTGCGACCAAGTACTTAAAGCTAGGTACAAGGCCCTGTCAGGGCGTAGCAAACATTTATTTAATATTTTTGGATTGGCTTAGTTACTAGAAAAGTCTTACAAACTAGGTCATAATTACTCAGTATAATATATATTGCAATGAGCAATTAAATTAGTGATAATCGGTACGCTCCTGGCCTTATTTACTCCACAGGTTTGACTAAACGTGACACTAGGTCCGAAATTTCCAAAATTAAACTAGTTTATACATTATACAGCCTGTTACCGGCATGCGGGTATTATATTATCCATTAGTAATTGTTTGCATGTATTAGCTAATCATAATTATGTGAATTAACTGCACAATTAAATTTCTTAAATCCGTACATTCAATGTAGTGGGCGTACAGCGTAATTGTCGTTACTCGTATCACGCTGTCATTTAACACTCACTTGTCAATTTATTCACTGTACATCACTGGCAATTAAAATTGTCTGGATTTAAGTAAATTAATCAAATTAAGGTCATGGATACGTTAAAGATCTATGTTACTTTACTCTACTTCAAGAAAAGCCTACTTGGCGGTAACACATTGTATATGCTATATGGTAATTGGCGTCGTAATCACTTTATAATAGAGAAGATGTATGTACTTACCTAGTCGCACAGCTCGTACAACCGTACCGAAGACGTAATCAATATTTATGTATGAGTATAATACATATACCTGAAATGCCGGTAGACTCAGGCATGTAAAGGTGCCCTTTGAGGCCTACTTGCAGGATAAAGTGCATTATTTCATTATTACCTAAGTGTGACTAAAGTGTCTGCAATAACTACTAAGTATTGCGAATATGATCTTATGTTTGGAAAAAATAATATGCAATTATTTGTATTTTATATTATGTAGCAATCAAGAAAACTCTTCGAGTTTCTTTGTAAATGAATAATCCGGGTAACAAAAAATGCAAATCAAGGTCTAATCCTGGGTACTGTTCGTTTTGCCCCCCATACAAGTACTCGTACGTTTCCCTTGGCCAAGCCAACCGAAGTATCGACCGATATTTGGTAGTAACAAATTGAATGTACAAAATTAACGTAACTAATTGCCAATATATTTATGAAGTAGTGACATCGAGAGTAAGGTATGTGCATAAATCGGTTCCTCGTACTAACATACCGTTTTGACATTTCATTAAGAATAGCTGATTTGAGCTGTCATCAAATATCGTATTGGCACCTAAATAGAATTACATTTTAACTAGCCCGTCAACTGTTTACTCCTTGAGTACAGGGTGTCTGTCACTTTCATTTCAATGCCGTGCGAGCTAGACGGGTGGTGCTGTGTTGCGCCACGGGTGGGGTCGCGGCAAAATATTGTGCTAGCCATGTAGATGCTGCAAAGCATCGGAAATTCAAATATTATTAATGCAATTAGTTTAAATAAACTACCCAAACATTTGGATACCTAGTAGCAAATAAAGGAACTGGGAACGTAATTAAAATATAGGGATATGGGAGGCAAAACCAACAGGATTTGAGGAAAACAAAACCCTATTAGGGTATCAAAATAAAATCGGTTCAGCTGTATCAGCGGTGAACAACTACAAAACAAGCTGTCATTGGTTGGCAATGACAGGCGGAAAGATCTCGTATCAGCCCTTAGAGTAGCCCGTAAAGGTACGGAAATTAACTACCAAACAAGCTGTCGTGCGTTGGCAATGACAGGCCGAGAAAATAGTTTTCTAAATTTTAAATTGTATGACTGATAAATGGCCGTAAAGGGGGTGCGAGTAATAAAATACGCTCTCAAACTATGACAAGCGCATTAGACCCTATTTACTGGAGGTCTCATTCGAGAGGCTGAACTGTCAAGTGAGTGTTGCGCAGATGACATCTCTGCACCCTTTACTGCACACGAAGCCATTTATGGCCGTTATAATTGTATGACTTTAAGTGACACCGTGTCAAATTCGAAAGTTGAATGATACTACAGTAATTCATGTCGTAGAGGGATTATTGCGAAATTGATTGGATATGTAACAAATAAAACATGGTATTGATTTATCTGCACTGGAACTAAATCGAAAATAAGTGTTATATATATTATACTCTATTAAATAAATCGTTGTCTAGAAGTTGAAACGATTTGACTGATTTGAGTTCACTATAGAATAAAGTATATAACAAAAGAATACATATATACTAGAAATAACGACTTATTTGTCATTTAAAGTATTCGTGCATTATAAATAAACGATTACGAGTAAAACATGGGTATTATGGTAATGACATTTTAAAACGAATTGTCCAGTTTGTGACGGTTAAAGCAAATCTTCGCTTAGAAATTGAGTCGATTTGACTTGAATGGCATAGTTCTCTGGAATAGGTAAATTATACTAGTAATTGTGAATAATTTGACATTTATTACGCATTGTGAATTAACTAGTATGAGTATAGGTAATTTTATTCCATGAGCAATTGATAAAAGCAATTTGACAGTTGATAGAATAGATTGAATATTCTTTATTGCACACATAAACATGGATAACAAGTAAAATTAGAATTACAATGGAGGTAAACAACATGCAGTCTAATAGCTAAAGAGCGATATCTTTCAGACAACCTTTAAGTAGAGTGTTGTTCTTGTCTTTTTAGGCATTTAATGCTAAATCTGAATATTAAATATAATGACAACCCTTTTAAATTCTCATATTCTGAAAGTTGGTCAATTGTTTATCTTAATAGCGGGTTGAAAGTGAATTTCCATAGTAGTAAGTCTGTGAAGACTGGTACTAACAATTGGAAAGTCTGTGAAGACTGGTACTAACAATTAGTAAGTCTGGAAAGACTGGTACTAACAACGACAAAAGTAGTAAGTCTGGAAAGACTGGTACTAACAACGACAAAAGTAGTAAGTCTGGAAAGACTGGTACTAACGTCGAGCAAAACAATAGACTATTCTATTGAAATTTAGTAGTAAGTCTGTGATGACAGGCACTAAAAAAAAAACCAGAAGTAAACTGCGTAGCATATATATATATATGTTTCAGTAGTACTTGGAATGTGCACATTCAGATGATACTTAAAAAATAATAATATTAAAATACAGTTACAAACAAGGAATTGGTAATCAACTGATATACAATATAAAGTTAACGAATATCGCAATAAACTGATGTTTTAACGTTAATTGGCACCACTAACAGTAAGACTGTACTGTAAGGTCGCACCGAATGTGAGTAGTACCTCTACTTATGATAAACGCGTCTTCATAATCATACATGCATTAAAACGGTGCTGTCCCTGAATCAAATGGTAAAGTGAAATAAACTTCGGGTTAGACGAGGGTTTTCCAAATTGAAGACTTTGTTTTACATTAAGACATGCAGCGTTTATAATATTCATGAGCCCTCATAAGAGACGTAGGCAGCGTATATACCTACCTATCTATTCTCCTTGAGGTATACTCATTTGTATCTTTCAATGTAAATTTCAATAATGCAGCAGGAATTCGTGATTTCTTGTAAAGTTACTACGGTATTTGAAATTATGGTCGATATACCATCAATAAAATTCATAAAGATATATATAAAAAAAAAAAAACATTTTTCATTTCAAACGCTGACTTATAAACGCCGGTTTAGTATTCTAAAATACTTACATTTCATGAGAAGATTTTTAAATTCATACCAAAAATTGGAAAATGTATATTTCATTGAAAAAGGCAAACTGTGAGTTTTCTTGCGGCGCTTCTTTCTCACGGAGGCCTTAGTTGGAAGCGCTGGTAGATTCCTAAATTTTAGAAAATAATTGCTCTGCAGTAGATTCACGAGTAAATAAATATAACTTAATGTTACGATTGCCAAGGGAATTAAAATAATAATAACTGTGACAACACCAAATACAAAGTATTTAATAATTGCATTAATACATTCCGTTCTCCAATTAATAATAAGTAATTGACACTATTTTCTTAGTGCACCATGATTATGGAAAAAAAAAAACAAATGAAAAGAGAAGAAAACGGAAACGTGAGAGTTGTTTAGTGACGTAAAAGTGAAGACAAATTATTGAACTTGAAACTACTAAAATAATAAGTCCTCACTAAAATTAACTTTTTATATGCATAGATTTATGATTAAAAGCCTTGTCTCAAACGGACAATAAAGTGAATAAAAACAAAACAAAAACATAATTCTTTATGACACATTTATTACAAACTTACAATACAGTTGTTGATAAGATTAAACTAGTGTTATATTTCAATGTACATTCAAATTCATGATTGAGAATTAAATTAGAAAATATTACATTTTAAACTACAGTCTAGTGACCGGGATATTGCTATTGTTGCGCATACCCGTTACTTTGAAATATTGTTGGCTGGTCTGCTCACTGCGCCGCCGACGCGAAATCAATCCACATTATTGGTGGAATTATCATCTTCGCTGTCTCAGCGAAGGTGCTGAATGTACGCGATGCGCCACAATAACCGTGCTCAGCTGAACCCTGAGTCTGAGCAAATGCTTCACGCCTTGGTGTTTGGCGTGGTTGGCTGGTGTGGGGCGTCTGGATGTAGGCCTCGAATTTAGTTCAATTCACTCGGACGGAGCAGTGAGCGAATCCGCTAAGGGTTTGTAATTACTGATAATATAAATCAATCTAGATTCCAGGAATAAATAAAATGTACATGTAATGCAATCTCGATATGAGATATTAATAACTAGCAATAAGTAAATAAGTAAGCTATCAATAAAACTATTTCAAATTTATCAAAAGAGGATGGTGTGGTGTATAGACACCTTTATGAAATAAAGGGTTGCCACCACCTGCCCGCTGCCGCCATTACGAAATCAGACGTCAACGGGAGCGGGCAGTTCGTGTCGACGATAATCTCGTTTACGTGTTTCATTGAACCTATTCCCGCCCTGAAACCCTGGACGTCACATAGCGGATAGCCGACGGACGCGGTTGTCCTCTACAATACCTAAGGAAATAAGTTTATCTACGCACATATCATTAGTGCTCTAAAATTCGTTCAGAAATCGTAGGAAATGAACAGCATTATTGCAACCAATTTTACTATGAGATTTTTTTTGTCTGTGGTAGTAGGTAAAATCTGTACTGTAATGTTATTACAGTACCGATTTTTGTAAGATTACGAGTTTAAATTAGGAACAGCTGTCAGAACACAAGTTGGTGTCTATTCTATCCATAGATATTAATATTGTTATCGATACGAAACGTCAATTCAGTATGTTTTTTTTATAAAAACCGCACGACATTTGATCTCGAGTGACATGAGAATATGGATACATTCGTTTGTATCATGGTATAATAATGTTTGTATATATTATGATTTAGAAAAAAAACATTCGTCATGACGGAGGTTTGAATTGCCGCCATTATTGTTGTCATTTGTTTGTTGGTTCTTTGCTGTTACGAAAGTAGAATTGTGAAAAGTTTATTGTAATTCACATTTTAGTTGAAAATATTGTTTCAATGTAAATGTAAATTACAACTATTACAATAAATAATCTGTTTATGTATTTGTTTAGGTTTATTTCTTACTGCATTAGTATATGTCATTTTTAGATATTTTACAGGTAGCACTAGTGGTGCCGGTCATTTCCTTATGGCTTCTGAACTCTGAGTACTTATGATGTGTTTAGATAAAGTAGTGTATACAACTGTACATAATTAGGCCTTAAACACTCGTGTGATCCTATTATGAAACTCGCTGACGCTCGTTTCTTAAAACTACACTCGTGTTTTAAGGCCTCTTATTATGTATCAGTTGCATAAACTACTATAAACATATACTGACGTGCCACTGATCGTCAGCTCTCATAACTTCTACCACTATATGTACAGTACAGTGAACGATAACACATATGTTTACACTTTCTAACTATATACAAGGCGAAAAATTAAATGTAGTGTAAATAAGACCTACCTCGATGGTATTGATACAGTCGCCATCAGATATATCGAAGCATATAAAAGGCGTTCATATAAATATCTGAACACGACTCTTATTGACTGGGCGTTACAGTACATGTTCAGATATTTATGAACGCCTTACATGCTGCGATATATCTGATGACGACTGTACCGTAATATTAATCCATCACCAAAAAAAAACCTAACCACTCAATTGCTTCGATGTTTGAGTTGGACTCTATTTATATAATAAAATTAATAAAACAAGAGCGGTACCAGGTAGCCGTAGTTATCAATAGCAATTGAGTGGATAAGTACTATTCCAAATTTCAACTCGATCGATGCTAGAACTAGTACATAAAGTATCAACATTATTTATACTTTTATAGAGGACCCACCTACTAAATTGTTTAAATCATAGACAATTGGTGATACCGCAAGGAAATATCTGTCAACATTATTTGGCTAGCCAGACTATATTTACTGGACACTTTCAAATACATATTATCCTATGAAATACGCTGCTCCTTAACATTCCGAAATTTTCTAGTATTTTCGCACAATAAGGCCAAAACTATCCACAGCGATGAAAGTCAAGTTACAGTACTAAGACACGAAAGAGTGGAAACTAAAAAGTGGCAATACTGTAGTGTCGTCTGAAGTTAAACTTCTAATGCGACTTCCAACAAGGTTGCGTTAAACGTCTAACGCTACCGTGGAGGGGGTTAGAAAGCACTATTGCGTTAAATGTTCAACGCAACAATCCCACGGACAATGCGACGGATTTAAGGTTATGTCAAGGTAGGTACGTCTCTTGTGAATATCAATTGATTGTTAGCTTTTCACTTTTGAAATTACAATTTCTACCCCTTCCTATTTTCATTTCCACATTACGAAGTTTCACTTCTTCCGCGCGGAGGGCCTCCACGCACTATTTTTTCTTAGATTGATTAGAAAGGGACGACACTACAGTATTGCCACTTTTTAATTTCCATCCTACTCTTTTGTGTCAAACTGTATTTACGTCACCCTAAGCGGTAAATGGGATTCTGTGCGGGCTACGCGGGGAGAGTCTCACTTCCTGACCAAGGCAAGACGTAAAACTTTTGACAAACCACGGGCGGTAATTCGTAAAGCCCCATATCGCATATTTATGGCTCAAACAACTACGATCAGATCTACGAAATTTTCCCGAGAACATTCTCTCTTCAGACAAATTAGGAAATGTTCATGGTAATGGCACATCGCTAACAGGGATATTCACGAATTAACCGCCTTAGGTAGATAGATACCTACCTAGGGCGGCACGGCTAGGTAAATATACTATTTTTTCAACACGATTCATTATTTATTTCAGAAGAAGAACGAAGGATTGATCGGAATACCGGTAAACAATGTTTTGAATTTTAGTAGAGTTGTTAGTCCGCTGTTTTCTAACATAATTGTGCGCATCGGGTTACAAGCATGAAATTTCTACCACAGATAGAGTGTTCCACGGTGATTATTTTCAGATGTGGAGGGAAGTCAGATTCGTCCCCTGTGAGGCGGGAGAGCGGAGTGAATACGGCCAAGTATCCCTCTTTTCTTTCTTTATTGCTGGTCAGTTAAGTCTACCAGGACGTGTTTGGTGTCGTTTCCGTGTAAAACAAATATCAGAAATTCATTTTTTATGTTATTTTTGTATAGTTCTATATAAAAATATGGGTGTAATGGCCGAAAAGGTAAAAATCACAACAAGTTTTTTTATTCAGTGAGGTAAATTAGTTCAATTTCGTGAATATTTTCAAATTATTATTATTATTTCAAAAAGTTCATTTAATCTGGTTTCTAAAAATATATTAATGTTGGGCACTTCTCATACAAACAGTAGCTGAAAATATATCTTTACGTCGGCGTAACCAACGTAAATCTCCGAACGCATCCTATTTCGCTTCATTAAATACATTAAATAATGATTATTAACGTGCTTTTACATATAATATTTACTATATACATCCTAGAAAAACAAATTAATGTAATTACAACAAATTTTTTTTTTTGCTAATGTATCACGATCACGCGGGCTAATGTCAACATCAACAATTTATTTAAGTTACTGTTTGTATGAAGAGTGCCCAATATTTATATATATTTAGAAAGAAGATTAAATTTGCTATTTTGCAATATTTTTTATAGTTGTAAATATTCAGGAAATATAACTAATTTATCTCCCTGAATAAAAAAAACTTGTTGTGATTTTTACAATTTCGGAAATACAACCATATTTTTATATGGTACTATGAATAAATAACATGAAAAATGAATTCTTGATATCTGTTTTACACGAAAACGATACGACACAAGTCCTACTAGCGTTACCTGATCAGTAATATAAAAAGAAAAAGAGGACTCCTTTGTCCTATTCACCCCGCTTTCCCGCCGCACAGGGGACGAATCTGACTTTCTTCTACATCTGAAAATAATCACCGCAGAATACTCTATCTGTGGTAGAAATTTGGTGGTTGTATCCCGATGTACACAATTTCGCGACTTTGCAAAATGTACTAGAACACGCAGGCTAGGCTTAACATCAACATTTTTTTCAAGGTACTTTTTGTATCAGATGTGCCCAATATGTATACATTTTTAAAAACAACATTAAATTTGCTGTTTAGTTATGTTTTTTTAAATTGTAAATATTCAGAATAGATAACTAATTTTTCGTTCTGAACAAAAAAAACTTGTTGTGATTTTTACCTTTTCGGCAATAAACCCAAATTTTTATATGAAACTATTCTTAAATAACATGAAAAATTAATAGCTGATATCTATTTTACACGAAAACGATGTCGCACAAGCCCTAATAGCCTTAACTGATCAGTAATAAAAAAAAGAAAAAGCTCCTCTTCACCCCGCTCTCCCACCACACAGGGGACGAATCTGACTTCCCTCCACATCTGAAAATAATTACCGTGGAACGTTCTATGTGTGGTAGAAATTTCATGCTTGTAACCCGATGCGCACAATTTCGCGGCTTAGCAACTCTACTATTTGGTCGATGACATACAGTGAGTTACACAAACACACTAACTTTCGCCTTTATAATATTAGTGTGATATTTTATGTCGCATGCACATTATCGCCATAATAAATAATAATAAAAAGCCTTTATTAATTCCTTACATTACTACATTACAAGGTAAAACACATTTTTTTTAATTAACTTAATATTATGTAAGGACCCCTCTTCGGGTGAAGGCCTCCTCCAGATCAAGCCAGTAACGTGTTTTCTGTCTTCAGCTTTCTCTCGCCAGTTTTTGCCAGTTATTTCCATATGGGTGTGTAATGATTGTCACAAAAACATGTAGCGAATTTTCATTTTGCATGAAACGAATATCATAATTTTAATGTATAAAAATAATGTTACATGAAAACAAATTGCATAAATTCCAAAGTAACAAAAGGCAAGTTGCATAATTTGTCTTAACATAAAAACGAATAATTATAACTACCACTCTGTATAATGTTTAATACTTATAATTCACTTTTTTTATAAAAACTTTACCACACACCCACATTTTATAGTTTCTGTTTTATTATGTTGGGGTCACAATACTAATAATAAACCAACCTTACCAACTGTTCTCGCTGTAAGCAAGTAAGCATGTTGACGAATCCTCGCGTCGCGGGGCTTCTATTTCCACTCGTGCTAACCTACCCAGGCTAGAGAATGTTAAAACGTTTCTTTTCGTATGCGGCGACTTCGCAAATTATGCAAAAAGTTTGTATGACGTTTGTATCGGCACCCTATTGCCATATGAAAGCTGTTTATAGCGTCACTATCCCAGGGCAAAACCGCCACTTGTTAATATAGGCTATACCTATATATATACAGTAAATGATATTATGTATTTTAAAGTATTTACTCACCCTAGATGCTCTCTGTACAATTCGATTTCTCACTTGCACCAACTTAATATTTTTAAAAACGACATAAGTTTAGCTTAATGTTTATATTTTTTGTTTTGAGATTCTGTTATACAACTTTTAAAATGATTGGAAATTATATAAAAAACACAAAAGCCGTTTTTCAGTTTTTCCCAGGTTTCATATCTTTTTTGTTAGAAAGTGCATTAATTTTGTTCAAAAACCGGCCAAGTGCGAGTCGGACTCGCGCACCGAGGGTTCCGTACAAACACTTTCCATCCCTAAGTGGTTAAGTTTGCACCTGGTATGTATAGCGCCCCATATAAATTAGGTGCAAAGTTAGGTATTAAAAAACTACTTACTAGATCTCGTTCAAAACAATTTTCGTTGGTAGTTTTTATAGTAATGTACATCATATGTTTTTTTTAGATTTTTCATTTTCTTATTTTAGAAGTTAGAGGGGGGGGGACCAACTTTTCTCCACTTTGGAAGCGTCTGTCACGCAAACTATTCGGTTTAGAAAAAAAATATTTTAGAAACTTTGATATTATTTTTGAAGACCTATCCATAGATACCCCACACGTATGTGTTTGATGAAAAAAAAAACTTTGAGTTTCAGTTCTAAGTATGGGGAGCCCCCAGTATTTATTATTATTTTTTTATTTTTGCATCAAAATCTTAATGCGGTTCACAGAATACATCTACCTACCAAGTTTCAACAGTATAGCTCTTATAGTTTCGGAAAAAATAATAAAAAGAGTTTTTTTGTATTTTCTACTTTTTCATTTTTTTTTTTGTTAGAAAGTGCATTATTTTTCTCCAAAAAATAGATTCCTCGTCTTTAATTCATCCGAAAATGATATATCACATGCCATATTATATATAGTTTTAGAGAAATGTTGCTTTAGGTAATTAAAGCGCGGCAGCGTTGAACTTACCCCCCCCCCCCCCCCCCCCCCCCCTCCTCTAAACGCGCCGTGGCTCTCGATGTCTACCGGTCTGAATTCACTCAAGACCACCTAAGGATCAACTGTGCCAAGTTTCATCGCAAAGTCAAAAAGTGCAAGGTGTCGTGCACTAACACCCCAGCTATTACAATTCTGAAAGTCATATCATTCTAGTTCTGTAGTAAGTACTTATTACTCCTTAAATACTATTTAGTTCTAAATGTCTTTCTTCCTCCGTTTTTGCTTCTGTATCTGATCCCCGTTCGATGTCTCAATGAGACAGTCTTTAAAAGTTTGTTCAAATCTGACTTAATATCATCGATTGAATGTTTCATTTCCATATTTGCGTGTTCCATCGATTCCATTCTATCACTCATCGTATTCAATGTCGTGGCTGATGATGAATTACCGTCTACGGCAGGACATTTCGGATGATGTACAACTCCTACCACAGTGCCGCATAGCTCATCTAACGTATTCAAGTTTTGTTTCCGTTTGTTTGCAATCTCAAAGATAGCTTTTGACAGTTTTGTGGTAAAAGTTGGTCTACAACAATTATCTTCACACCGATAGTCATGCATTACGTAATAAGGCCAATTTGGATTGTTTGCCATAACACACATAAAGCGTTGAAATCTTATGCGTCTGAATCTCTTCCACCACTTTTCGAGAACTGCATCAAGCCCTTCCAGATTGCCCAGCAGTTCCACTTGCTTCTCCATTCTCCTGATGTTACCAATTTCGTACAATTCATTGATGTCGCTGACGGCCACGCCTATCATGAAGTTCATCAACACAATGGCGATGAAAATCACGAAAACTAAGAATAACAAACGAGCAACTATCTTCGTGTATTCAGCAAGTTCCCCGCTGTGGCTTTCGTCGAACAAGTCTCCGTAGTCGAACTCCGATGACATCATAACCAGTGTTTTAATGACGGCTGAGAGAGGACCATCGAAGGGGGGTTTCGACTTGTATAATATCATAAAACAGGTGGCGAAACTGATTATAATGCATGCCGACTTTGCGAAAATCTGTAAGAGAGTAATAGTTTTCTAGATAAACAGGAGGTAAAAACTATTGATGATGAGTTTTGGTTTAATTGGGAAAATAAAATTTAAACCATTAATACGAAGATCAAAGCTCGATTCCCAAAAGTCGAAAGGCTTCGATTCCCGGTCCCTTCCACCAGGTAGCTCCTTTTTCAGTTTTTCTTTAAGCTTTGATCTTTGTATTAATGGTTTAAATAAAAACCGGCCAAGTGCGAGTCGGACTCGCGCACCGAGGGTTCCGTACAAACACTTTCCATCCCTAAGTGTTTAAGTTAAGTTTGCACCTGGTATGTATAGCGCCCCATATAAATTAGGTGCAAAGTTAGGTATTTGGTATTAACAAAAAAACTACCTGCTAGATCTCGTTCAAAACAATTTTCGTTGGTAGTTTTTATAGTAATGTACATCATATGTTTTTTTTAGATTTTTCATTTTCTTATTTTAGAAGTTAGAGGGGGGGGGGGACCAACTTTTTTCCACTTTGGAAGCGTCTGTCACGCAAACTATTCGGTTTAGAAAAAAAATGTTTTAGAAACCTCGATATCATTTTTGAAGACCTATCCATAGATAACCCACACGTATGTGTTTGATGAAAAAAAATTTTTTGAGTTTCAGTTCTAAGTATGGGGAGCCCCCAATATTTATTATTATTTTTTTATTTTTGAATCAAAATCTTAATGCGGTTCACAGAATACATCAACCTACCAAGTTTCAAGAGTATAGCTCTTATAGTTTCGGAAAAAAATGGCTGTGACATACGGACGGACAGACGGACAGACGGACAGACAGACAGACATGACGAATCTATAAGGGTTCCGTTTTTTGCTATTTGGCTACGGAACCCTAAAAATTGTGGTGTACCCACATTAAAAAAATTGACATTAAATGTTTCTTAATAAAATAAAATTTTACCTAGGTATTCATATTCATATTTTTTCCGATAGTAAGTATACGTTATTTGGAAAAATATAATATACATAAAGCCTGACCAGAAATATATGAGGATTGTCAAGAGGGCGCTATTTATAAGATTTATATGGCAACAATTTTGCAACCAATCGCAACCCACTATAATTACATTAGTTTAAATACCTGTCAGTGCCACTATGTTAACCTCGTAATATAATTTAATGGAATGCATTCTTTTGCTGACTGTTTTTCGTGTAGTAAACCCGTATACACTTTATTTATAATCTTACGTTCACGACTGTGAATGATTTTCGGCATTTTGTTTGGATAATTTTAAATATGTCTTTTGAAGAAACCACAACGAATGACATTGTCATTGTTGACAAACCATCATAAAATCATTGCCAGTGTAAGAAATTCGTTCCAGTGAAATTCCGCAATATGTCGCATCCTCGTATATTTTTGGTCTGGCTTACCGCTGAAAAACTAAATTAAATGTAACAGTGACAAGGAAAAGAAAGGGAATCGACTTAGAATAAATAGTCTCACATAAAAAGAGCGGTGTCAAACTCATTGCGCAGTAGTCATTTCGTCGCAATTAGTTTCACGTCGCTCTTTTTACGTGAGATTATGTATAATACCCTTAATAGGTTCAAAGCGACTGTCCCAAATGCGTAGAAGCCCCAGCCGGGGAACCTGGACAGCAGCAGCATGGCCTGCAGCCAGACCAGCAGCACCGTGGCGCACACCAGGTGGCGCTGCCAGCTCAGGGAGGCCGAGGGGCAGCCCAGCGACGGCGGCACGGCCGCGGCTAGCGCGAGCCCCACCAACCTCACCCACGACTCCGGATACAAAAAGTAGCGGGCTTTTCGGAGATACATCCAGAAACAATCCTGGAATTAACACCTATGTTGTTGTTGCTTCAAAAGAGGTTCTCAATTCGCCGGTATATTCGTTTTTTTTTGTTATGTGATCATTCCGCCAATTATGAGTCGATTTGTTTGGTTCACCATACGTCAGAGATGGTACCATCGTGCATGATACAATTTAATATAATATGCCCATACGCGTTTTTGTCATTTGACATTCAGTGCTATTTCGTCGGGGATAGTGCAATACCGCGTAACTAACAGCTGTCGATAAAGTTCTCATTTCAATAAAATACTTAGCATTTGTTTGAATATTGATTCGTATCTACACTTGTTACTTACGCGGTATTGCACTATCCCCGACGATTTGAGTGTTCCAAATAAGTATAATAATAATTATAATTGGAACTAAAGTAAAAATAATACCAATTTTTATATTCGCTATAAATTACACTTATGAAACTTTCATTTGGATCCTATCCTTTTGGATTCTATTAATTTAAAGCGTTCTGCCGCTACTGTATTATACTCGTACCTGAATAAATAATACACAGATGCTCATATAAATGATGGCTATCAACGTCCAGTGCTGCCACCCGCAGTTTGTTATATTCGGCAAGTTAGCTACCGTCGCAGAGGTATGTGCTTCGTCCGTTGTATTACTTGTATCTATTTTACTAAATGTGTTGATCACAAATGTATTAAATGAACCTAAAAACACCACATATACACCTATGATAGCGTAAAACAGGTGTAACATACTCTTCCATTTCAAACAGATCAGGCTCTCTATCATAGGATGTTGTAGTAATGTGCTGTGGCCATAGTCCACCAACTCCTCTATAACTCGAATCTGGCTTACGGGCTTATTGTCTGTCAAGACTTCAAAGTTGACAAATACATTGTAGCCCCCTTTAGTGTGGATACAGTCATCAAATAAATCTTGAAAAAATAACAACGGGTTAGCAAAGGTTCTTGATATTATTTCTACAATTATTTCCTCCGCTCCTTCAAGAGCTAACGCCGCGCCATGGCGCAAAAATAGTCCCGCCAAATCCGTGTGATTTTCTCTACATGCCAGAATAACAGGTGTTAATCCATCATCATCAACTATTGTTACGGACACAAGCCGAAAACTGTTAATTTATAAGCGAAATTTGATGTACATAACGTTAATTTATTTAATTTATTTTATTGCGCATAAAAGACGCTATAAGTCGAGTTATTATGTACCAAATGTATATAACAGTCCGTAAAAGAGACATATGTATGTAACTGGTCTAATCCCAAACCAATCCCGATCCGAAAATCACAATTCGATAGCGATGAATATTGCATAAGATATTCACGTGGTGCCGAACCACGTGGCAATGTTATGATAATATTACATCACCTGTTATCGCTTCCGCAATAGTGCCAAGCGATAGCAACGGATAATCCCATCAGGAATCCGTTTTTATTATGTTTCTAAAGTAATTAGGTCAGCCGCAATTCACGTTAACGTAAAATTAACGTGAATTATGAACCGTCCAATTAGAGCCCATTTTCAGTACGAAATCGTATCGGAATTTCGTTTTAACAATTCAAATGAACTTCATTATGACCTAATCGCTTAGAATACACTTAGAAATGCATCTGGACTCATTGCACTTACCTTTTATAGCCTTCCGCGACTTGCCAGCACAACGTAAATTTAACTTTATCGATCGATCCGACTTAATAGCTAACGAACCGTAACTCTTATTTTATAAAACGTAAGGCCATTTAATGCGGTGCAATGAAAGCTACAGAATGAGACATCTCACGTAGATATCGAACCGTAAACGTAGACACGACCCTCCCCGAACCGCTCATCCCGTAGACCAGAAAAGCCGTTAGGGCTGAAAAATGGGAAAATGAACGGCCAATCACGTAGCCAGTTCACTTTTCCATACAACGACTCTTAGAAAAGAACGCACTTGACGAAAGGGGCGTGCCGGCCGTAGAATGTACGGTTCGACGCCTCCTATTGGCCTGCGAGCCAGTAATTTGCTTACGAGTCCCGAGTCGAATTAGATCTTAAGGAAATAGCTTATAAGGAATTATTGTTTTCGATTATTTACCATACTGCCGAAGAAAATTAAACAACGAACAAGTCAACCAGTGTTTTTATAACTCGTACTCGAACCTGCATCGAACCTGCGTCGACCTGCTGCCGTAACCAAGTTCGTCTGAGGTCCCATTCGTTTGGTTGATCTCCGAACTTCGGTCTACGTGCCCTACGTGATATCTACGTGACATTCACGTCGTGCAGCTACGCATCGGATCCGGAGCTACGAAACCGAACCTGTACTACGAGCTACGAACGTACGATCTTGCTACGTGTTACGCAGCATCTACGTGGCAACTACGTGCCGCGTCTGAACCGCCGTGCCTACGACTGGGATAGCCACGGCGACCGAACTGGAGCCACGAATTCCGAGAGCCGATAATACAGTCCACTGTGCTCACTCGTGAGCTACCGAAGAGGCAGTGTTGAGTGATTATCCTCAACATTTTGGTCATTCGAGAGCCGGATCAGAAGAACCGCCGAACCAACCGACAACGATGGTCCACACGAGACGCCAGGCATCACGAGACGGCCGAGCCCCCAGCGAACCGAACCGAGGGGAATCCACGTCTGCGAAGATGCACGAAGCGCATCGACGACTGTCGGACACCAGGGAGCCACAACACGCCGCCCTGGACGAACCGAGCCGCAGATCGAACCCGGAATCGCCGCCCACGGACACGACCCAATGGCGGCAGAAACTGGAGGAGCACCTGCGACGAGCCAGCCTACGGGGGCAACGCGACGACCCCGCAGCCGGCTTTTCGACACCAACGACTCACCTGCCGGCGCGCCCCGAAGCACGAGCGCCCGGCCACAACCGCGACCGCGAGGGCCCCGAGGCTTTCGCGTTTTCCGCGCACCACGCGTTTAATGCGCCCCTCGCCGCGCATGCGCAAATCGAATCACCCGCGGCCCGCGCGCCTGCGACTCAAGCCGCGACCCGCACCGCCGATCGTTCCCGAGAACGAGCCGATCGCGAACGTGCTTTCGACCAAGTACGCTTCAACATCGGCAACACCCGCGCGCCTACGGTCACGTCCGCGACGAGCAGCACCACCGAGGCCCGCAGGAAGCAAGCCGAACTCGCCGCAGCCGAAAGCATCGCAGAGCTGCGCCGCCAACAACTCCGCGTCGAAGAGGACCTCGTCAGGAAGCGACTCGAGTCCGAGCTGCAACAGATCGAGGCTGAGGGGTCCCAGGCTGGCGGCTCACAGGCGGGTCGACGGACGCCAACCGACCAAGAAACCACGCAGCGTATCGATGCGTGGTTTCAACGAACCGAGGTGAGTGACGGAGCCAAGATCGCGCCTGCTAAACCGACGCCGATGAGGCAGCGCACGGTCACGCCTGAACGAGGCGAACTCTTACGTCCGAGCCGAAGCCGAACCGCGAGCCGCAACGAGGACATCGACCGACTTGCCGATCGCATCGAGAGTATAACTCGTCCACCGCCGAAACAGGTATACGAACTCCCGATCTATACCGGACTGCCGAACGAGTGGTTGACATTTTACCACTCGTACACCGAGAGCACGCAGCGGTATAAGTTCTCGAATTTCGAGAACATGGCTCGACTCCGCGCGGCGCTGAAAGGTGAGGCGCGAGAATGCGTCCAACACATGCTGGCGTCGGGATCGAGTCCGGACTTAATCATCCGAATATTAAAAAAGAATTTCGGTAGGACCGACATTCTCGTCGACAGGGCGCTGGAGGACTTGAAACGATTGCCCGCCCTAGGACCGAGCGCGACTGACCTCAACACTTTTTCCATAAAAGTAATGAACATCGTCGCGACGCTCATGGACTTAGATAAGTCACACTACGCAGGTAATCCATTATTGATCCGAGAGATTACCGACCGCCTGAGCCCGCACCTGAGATCGAGATGGTGCACACACGCACGTGAACACATGCGAACAGGTGAGTGCGAGATCGTAATGCTAGCGGAATTCCTACTCGACGAATCCGACGCCGAATTACAATTCTCGCACGCACGAGCCCCGGCGTCGCGACGCCCAGCCGCTACGAACGTGAATCACCAGCCGCTGCCGTCCCGACGCCCGAACCCTGTGAACAGCGGAGCTGCGATACGACGCCCCGCACCCGTAAGAGCCCAGACATACGCCACAGAACGAGTGGACGCCTGTCTGTGTTGCGGCAACACACACCGAACCACGGACTGCCGCAAGTTATTAGGTATGACGATAGGAGCGAGATGGGAGTGGGCTCGAGACGCACGCATCTGCTATAAGTGTCTCGACAAAAGACACCGCCGCGAGAACTGCACGGCGAAAGGTTGCGGCGTGCCCAACTGCCCACACTCGCACCACAAATTGCTACACGATACGACGCCGCCTACGAGTAAGGCGCCGCCCCACGTAGCGCCCCACGTAGCACCCGACGTAGCACTCGACCGCCCAGCCCGCCCGACGCGTAGCACAGCGCAAGCGGCGCCCGGCCCCGCGCGTAGAGACGAGACGCCCGTGCAGAGCGAGCACGCGCACACTACGGCGGAGCTAACCGCCAATACCGTCGACGCAAACACGAAGGTAATGCTTAAGATAATGCCTATCGTCGTTAGCGGACCATGCGGAAGCATCGAAACATTCTGTATGATCGATGAGGGGAGCACGATATCTCTCATCGATCAGGGACTGGCGGATCAACTAGGAGCAACGGGACCTGAAAAACCTCTCGTCATACAAGGCGTAGGCTCGATATGCCTAACGCAACCGAGTCAGCGCGTAGAGGTAAGCGTCCGAGCTACGAATGGAGGCCCGTCACACTCGCTTACGCTGCGCACTGTACCGCAACTTGGACTACGCGAGCAGTACATGCCGCGTAGGGCGGTACTCAACTTCGAACATTTAGCCGACTTGAACGAAGCCTGCTACGAGCATGCCGCGCCTAAAATACTATTGGGCGCGGACCACTGGCACCTGACGCTGCCGCTAGAGACGAGGACAGGAAGGCAGTGCGACCCGGTGGCGATCCGTTCGAAAATCGGATGGACAATTTACGGTATGGCCCCACGCTACTTACGAAACCAGAGCGATCGAGAGGTGGTCATGCACGCTTTCTCGGATGAAGACCGAGAAATAAACATGGCGTTGAAAAGGTACTTCGACGTCGAAGCGCTAGGCGTGAAGTTGATCGACAAAAGGAGCCCGCAGGATCAACGCGCTATCGACATATTTAACGCGACAGTTAAACGCATCGACGGCCCGCGCTACGAGGTTGGACAACTGTGGCGCGACGACGAACCCTGCTTGCCGCCCAGTTATACAATGGCGTATAATAGGTTGCGCGGCATCGAACGACGCATGGATAAGGATCCGACATTTGCAGCGGAATACACCGCGCAAATAGATAACTTGCTGACCAAGGAGTACGCCGTGCGACACATAGGCGATTACGACGGTCATAAAACCTGGTTTTTGCCGCACTTTGCTGTACGCAACATAAACAAGGGCAATAAAATCAGGTTAGTATTCGATTCCAGGGCGACCTCGCAGAACGTCAGTCTGAACGACAAGCTGCTGGAGGGCCCGGATTTACTGCAGTCACTCCCGGGTATCCTGTGCAGATTCCGCGAAGGTGAGTTTGCAGTTAGCGCCGACATACAGGAGATGTTTTTACGAATCCAGATGAGACCCGACGATCAAATGGCGCAGCTATTCCTGTGGAGGGGAATGAACCGGGAGCGACCGCCGCAAGTATATCGTATGAAATCGATGATATTCGGGAATACGTCTTCTCCATATTTAGCACATAGCGTGCGAAACAGGAACGCCCAGGACAACGCCGAGCTGTATCCGGACGCCGTTTACGATATTCAGACGAATCATTATATGGATGATTTCTTGGCGGGATACGAGACGGAGCAGCAGGCGATCGACGCCGCTAAGCAAGTAGCAGCCTCACACGCTATGGGAGGTTTCGTCCTGCGAAGCTGGGCCTCGAATTCGACGAGGTTAATGGAGCAGATCCCGCCCGAGCAACGAGCCGCCGACGATCTCACAAGCTTAGGCAACAAAGAGCAAAAGGTATTGGGATTATATTGGAACGCTCGGACCGACGAGTTGAGCTTCAATACATCGCTGATTCGCGTGCCGCCCGAGGTACGAGAACTACAGCGGGGCCCCACGAAGCGCGAAGCCCTCAGCGCTTTGATGAGCCTGTTCGACCCGCTCGGGTACTTAGCGCAGTACACCGTGACGGGAAAGGTCCTGCTACAGAACGTGTGGGCCCTGAGAACGAGCTGGGACTCGCCGCTGCCAGGCGAGTTAAACAACGCTTTCGTTACGTGGTTGGAGCACATAAAACACGTAGCCGAGCTGCGATTACCGCGACGCTGTATCCAGCTAGGTACAGGCGTGCGGCATCAACTGCACGTGTTTGTGGACGCGTCAGAGCAAGCGTTCGCCGCTACCGCGTACTGGAGGACGGAAGGGGAGACGGGCGAAAACGAGCCGCGAGTACACTTAGCTGCAGCGAAATCTAAGGTAACTCCCGTTCGTCGCTTGTCCATACCGCGAGCCGAACTTCAAGCCGCTTTAATAGGAGCCCGATTAGCGCAGACATTACAGAACGAGCATCGCGTGAAACCCGTGCAGATCGTCTACTGGACCGACAGCCGAACCGTACTGCACTGGGTACGCGAGAACGCGCGCCGATACAGCGCGTTCGTGAGCCACCGCTTAGGCGAGATAGCGGAGCTCACCGAACCCGAACAATGGCGTTGGGTCCCTACAAAACTGAACCCGGCCGACGACGGTACTCGACCGGACCCCTATCGCGTGGTAAGGAGCACCGATAGATGGTACGTGGGTCCTGATTTCCTGCGACAACCCGAACCCGAATGGCCGCAAGAAACTCGAGCACCGCAAGCAGAGCCATCGATCGAAATAACCGAGCAGGTACCGACAGAACGATGTTACGTGACGAATCACGTAGACCCGCCGCTGCCAAAAATCGAGCGTTTCAGCAACTACGATCGCTTGATCGGCGCGACGGCCCGAGCACTTCTTTTCATAGAGCGACTGAAAAAGAAAACACAGGTACCGTTAGAAACACGTCACTATTTAATAGCTGAAAACCTGTGGATGCAGTGGGCCCAGCGGCGGGATTTTCCCGAGGAACTCCGAGCTCTCTCACGGGGGGAGGCCATTGCCCGTAGCAGTCGGCTGTACAAGCTAGACCCGCAGCTGCAAGACGACGGCCTCATACATATGCGCGGGCGTATCGACGCCGCGCCCACGACTACAAACAAGCAACCCGTCATATTGGACGGGCGGAATCCATTTACGAAACTTTTAATTTTGCGCGCTCATAAGCGAGCGCATCATTGTTCTAACGAAACAGTTGTGAATGATTTAAGGCAACAACTGTGGATCCTGCACCTGCGACCAACCGTTCGCAGTGTGGCTCGAGCGTGCATGCATTGCGTGCTCCGCCGCACGCGCCCACGCGTGCCGCCCTTAGGCGATCTGCCCTCTGATCGCTTGCAGCCGCACGCACGGCCCTTCACTTACTGTGCGGTGGACCTGTTCGGCCCGCTCACAGTCACTGTGGGCCGCCGGCACGAGAAGCGCTGGGTAGCGCTTTACACGTGCCTCACGACCCGAGCTGTACACATGGAGCTCGTGTACTCCCTGTCTACGAGCAGCGCCGTCATGTCGCTACGCCGCCTTGCCGCCCGCAGAGGATGGCCCGCCGTTATGTGGAGTGATAACGGTACAAATCTGAGGGGCACGGATGCTGAGCTACGCGCCGCCTACCACGACTGGATACCGGCGCTACAAGAACACGGCGTGCAACACCGAATGAGTTGGCGTTTCATCGCACCCGGCGCACCGAACATGGGCGGCGCCTGGGAGCGCCTCATACGAAGCGTCAAGACTGCACTCGCCGCTACACTAAACACACGAAGCCCGAAAGAAGAAATCCTGATTACACTTCTAGCCGAAGTTGAATATTCAGTCAACTCACGTCCCCTAACACACGTGAGCGTTGATCCGAACGAGAGCGAAGCGATAACGCCCAATCACTTTTTATTGGGCGGCCCGGCGGGGGTCCCACTAACCGGCCCCTGCGACGAGGCAGATCGCAAATCATGGAAAGCAAGTCAAGCTCTCGCCGACCACTGGTGGAACCGGTGGATCCGAGAATACCTGCCGACCTTAGCCCCACGACAATCCTCAATGTCACGGGAGCCTACGGTCGCCGTTGGTGACTACGTGCTCATCACGGACTCCAGCGCGCCCCGCAACGTGTGGCCGCGCGGCATCGTGGAGGCGACCTACCCCGGCCCTGACGGCGCAGTACGGAACGTGGACGTCAGGACAAGAGGAGGAGTCTTCAGGCGAGCTACGAGCCGGCTTGTGGTCCTGCCCATCACCGAGGGATCGACTCTGCGATCGGGGGGAGAATTGTTACGGACACAAGCCGAAAACTGTTAATTTATAAGCGAAATTTGATGTACATAACGTTAATTTATTTAATTTATTTTATTGCGCATAAAAGACGCTATAAGTCGAGTTATTATGTACCAAATGTATATAACAGTCCGTAAAAGAGACATATGTATGTAACTGGTCTAATCCCAAACCAATCCCGATCCGAAAATCACAATTCGATAGCGATGAATATTGCATAAGATATTCACGTGGTGCCGAACCACGTGGCAATGTTATGATAATATTACATCACCTGTTATCGCTTCCGCAATAGTGCCAAGCGATAGCAACGGATAATCCCATCAGGAATCCGTTTTTATTATGTTTCTAAAGTAATTAGGTCAGCCGCAATTCACGTTAACGTAAAATTAACGTGAATTATGAACCGTCCAATTAGAGCCCATTTTCAGTACGAAATCGTATCGGAATTTCGTTTTAACAATTCAAATGAACTTCATTATGACCTAATCGCTTAGAATACACTTAGAAATGCATCTGGACTCATTGCACTTACCTTTTATAGCCTTCCGCGACTTGCCAGCACAACGTAAATTTAACTTTATCGATCGATCCGACTTAATAGCTAACGAACCGTAACTCTTATTTTATAAAACGTAAGGCCATTTAATGCGGTGCAATGAAAGCTACAGAATGAGACATCTCACGTAGATATCGAACCGTAAACGTAGACACGACCCTCCCCGAACCGCTCATCCCGTAGACCAGAAAAGCCGTTAGGGCTGAAAAATGGGAAAATGAACGGCCAATCACGTAGCCAGTTCACTTTTCCATACAACGACTCTTAGAAAAGAACGCACTTGACGAAAGGGGCGTGCCGGCCGTAGAATGTACGGTTCGACGCCTCCTATTGGCCTGCGAGCCAGTAATTTGCTTACGAGTCCCGAGTCGAATTAGATCTTAAGGAAATAGCTTATAAGGAATTATTGTTTTCGATTATTTACCATACTGCCGAAGAAAATTAAACAACGAACAAGTCAACCAGTGTTTTTATAACTCGTACTCGAACCTGCATCGAACCTGCGTCGACCTGCTGCCGTAACCAAGTTCGTCTGAGGTCCCATTCGTTTGGTTGATCTCCGAACTTCGGTCTACGTGCCCTACGTGATATCTACGTGACATTCACGTCGTGCAGCTACGCATCGGATCCGGAGCTACGAAACCGAACCTGTACTACGAGCTACGAACGTACGATCTTGCTACGTGTTACGCAGCATCTACGTGGCAACTACGTGCCGCGTCTGAACCGCCGTGCCTACGACTGGGATAGCCACGGCGACCGAA
This sequence comes from Apotomis capreana, assembly GCA_947623375.1. Taxonomy (NCBI): domain Eukaryota; kingdom Metazoa; phylum Arthropoda; class Insecta; order Lepidoptera; family Tortricidae; genus Apotomis; species Apotomis capreana. The sequence continues at coordinate 14,041,786 of OX392521.1, forward strand.
CTGGAGCCACGAATTCCGAGAGCCGATAATACAGTCCACTGTGCTCACTCGTGAGCTACCGAAGAGGCAGTGTTGAGTGATTATCCTCAACAACTATATTTACTCCTTCCAAGAAACATTCACGGTCCATGGTTTGTATGAAATGCGGATTATTTTCAAATTGTAAGTTTTTTGCAATTAGATGCCACACCGTTTGCCCACCATCAGTCTTTAGGCGAAACTGGGCACCTCCAAATCTTTTAAATAGAAGAACCACTGATGCTACCGCTCCATTTTCGGCAGCGTAGTGTACTGGAGCGCGACCGTAGTCATCTAGAGAATTTTTAATATTATGTTTCTCTAGAAAATATTTCATAACGTCATCCTTTTTATACTTAGCAGCAAAGTGAAGGACCGATTCCTTCGAGTCGCTGGTGTTTTCTATATTTATTCCGGCATCTATAAGAGCTTGGATAGTTTTTAAATCACCAGCGAATATGGCCCTGTGGAGAGGGTGGTCAAGATTTATATTTTGGCAGTTCCATGTACTCTTACTATCACCCTTTAGCAATGTTTCCAACATGTGTTGTACAGTGTTTGTTTGAAGCTCTGTCTCAGATGATACCTGGAACACAAGGTTAGCTTAGCTGATTAAAGAAAATCTTATAGTCACGAGGTAGTTTTAGAACCTGGCTACGCAATTTATGCTATGAGAAAGATATTAAGAGGAGATATCACAGTTCATTTTTGTACACAAATCGAGGTTACGTCTCGTCTTGCCTCCTCCAGTAAAAATAATTTCATGCAGATTATACTAATGAATCTGTTGGCTGTGAGCTTCGCAAGGTTAAACGCGTTTGATTATTATCGAAGTGGCCAATTTCTTTCTGAATTTGCGATGAATTGAAATCGACAGGAATTTATATCGAACTGCTCTTAAATTACACGAGTATCGATTAAGAAATGTAAGCTGGGAGAACAACTGCAGCAACTACTAAAACCTTTTTTCTCCAAGCTGAAACGGAACGGAGACGCTTTGCGCTCGCTCGGTCTATGAATAAATAAATAAATGAGTAATGAAATAAATGAATAAAAGTGTATATTAATAAATGATTAAAATAATAAAAAACGAATCAATGAATAAATCAATAAATTAATAAACGAATGTATGAATGAATTACCTCCTGAAGTTCCAATGTCCTACACAAAGTACATAAAAACACTACAAAATAATAAAAACTTAAGTTACTAAACTAGCAATAACCGCCTCCTTACAGTTCTTTCACGAGGCACTGATGTCTCGCCCACACACCAGCAGCGTCGGTCTGCGGGATTCGGCCGCACCGCCGCGTGGCACCACTGCAAACATACAGTCTGGCTAAAATATCTTCGCCCCAGCAATTTTAGTTTTATATCTGTATATCGGTATACGACAACATTGAAGATAGGATACTAATTAGTCTTGATACTTGTGTATTATTCTTAATCTTTAGCCATCAGTAAATGGCTATAGGATCCTTTTTATTTTTTTACCCGACTACTAAAAAACAATGTTTTACTTGGACGAAGTTGTATCTAGTAAGCACTAGACACTAGCAGCACGAATAGAGCTGTCCCTGATGAAGAGCTTCATATGAGTTCGAAACATGTCGGGCCATTCCTGACAATTTTTACGCGAGTTTAATACCATTTTAATAGTTATTAAAGAAGTCTCTCGATAGTCTTATTAAAACTTTCGTGAGCTTTTCGTGAGTCATGTTTAATTATTGTATAAGCGGTTTACTAAATAAAATTAGTAAAAACTGGCCAGAAATATATGAGTATTGTCAAGAGGGCGCTATTTATAAGATTTATAATGCAACAATTTTGCAACCAATCGCAACCGCAGTACAATGACATTAGTTTAAATACCTGTCAGTTCGTAAGTTAACCTCGTAGTATCATTTAATGGAGTGCACTCCTTTCCTGACTGTTTTTCATGTAGCAGTAGCAAACACGTGTACACTTTATAATTTAATATTACGTTCACGACTGTGAATGGTTTTCGGCATTTTCTTTAAATATTTTTAAATATTTGTATTTCGAAGAAACCACCACGAATGACATTGACATTGTTGACAACCGACCATAAAATCATTGCCAGTGTAAGAAATTAGTTCCAGTGAAATTCCGCAATATGGCGCATCTTTATATATTTCTGGTCAGGCTTTATTTAGTTAAAATTCGTTTTGTTTATTTAGTAAATTGTCAAAGGATCAGAGAGGAAGTTGCCGCGACACTGAACGGCTAGCAGCAGTCCCTGATTAAGAGCTCCATACGAGTTCTGACAATTTCACGTGAGTGTAAACCGCTTAATACAATGTCTTACGATAGTTTTATAGTTAGTAGTTTATGTGACTGTACATAATGAAGGGCATTAATCACGAGTGTGGGTTTATGACACAAGCCGAAGGCGAGTGTCATAATAACATCACACGAGTGTTTAATGCCTAATTATGTATAGTTACATACACTACTTTATCTACTCGCATATAATAAGCCTCCATGATGCATTCAGAAGCCGCATATTATGACCACCATACCTACTGTTGCTTTGACTTAGCTGGTAATAAGTAATTAATGACGTTAGGTGCTTTGTTACGGATATCAGGAGGCGTCGCCGAAATATCTATATCATCTTGATAGCTCATTTTATGGTTTATATTCAACAAATCGATCAATTTTATGCATTAAAACAAATTCTAACCGGTAATGGCGGCAATGAAAACTTTTCTTTTCTTTTCTGGCAGCTGTCATAGTTTTTTTTAATTCAGAGACAAACTAGAGTGGGCCCGAACTACCATATCGTTCGATATCTTACTTGCGTGCGACATTTGTCAATTTGTCTGCAAATTGACATTTCATTTCGAACTAAACGTCATCTCGACTGATATTAGAATAGAGGTCAAACCAAATTTCTTTGGTTTTCAGAGATGTTCGAAATTTGAATGATATAATATTATCGAAATCGATGTTATTAATTAGCAATAATATCATTTTCACAGATAAGAAATTTGTTCTAACAAAACAGTTTATTTTTATGTTGGTCATTGTTACGGACAGCTTTGCAAAGCGTTTAGTTTTAAGACAGAAAATAAATAAATATTTTTCGATAACTTAGACATAAGACTATTGCCCGTATAAGCGGCTGAAAATTATTTCCTTATGTGTATAATCATTTATTTCATGTAAGAGCTCCCGTCATGTCTTAGTAAAAAGACCACGGCAAAACAAAGATGACTCATCGTGGTAATTTCCACTCGCAGCGCGAGACAAAGGAGTCATGTTTGTTTACGTTTGATGTAAAAATTGAGGAAAAATATAGATTAATTTGAAACTTTGTAAGATTATAGATTTCAGTAAATAAAGTAATTTTGTAGAACATTGTCCCGGCCGCAACCGTCCGAGAGCACGATAAATCAAAGACTAAACGTGGCTCACAGCGCGCAGCGCGTTAAGAGTGACCGCGCGAGTGTATATCTCGGACGGTGCGAGCGAGACGGCCTCTTGCCGGGGACAAAGAATCTTTAGGTATTTTCACGCCTCACAGTCAGACGGGAGCTCCCACAGCGTAAACACGCTAATATGTTGTGTAATCAAACAGCGTCAATCTATAGTATAAGTTATTCTTAAGCTAAATTGTATGTAACTCTAGTAATTTGATGTAGAAATACAGGGCGGGCGTCCCCCTGGCCTCTAGCCGATTTGTATAAAAGGACGGCCATTTTTGTATAGAATCACTTCTCCACTTTGCTTCCGAGTGATAACCATCTTAGTTTCAGTAGCGTAGTACCATCGGTCCGCGAATTTAGTTTATCAGTGTTTTAAAGCGTAGTACCATCGGTCCGCGATTTGTATTTAAATTCAGTAGACAGAGACTATATTAGTTAAGTGTTAATTTAAGTGTTTCCGATCCTTGTTGTTTTGTTTGTTAATTCGTGTAATATATTTCGTTGATTTTACTTTTGCGTTTTCGTTTCGTCCGTTTCGTTTACCTTAGCCTACAGTCCACTTCGCTCCATAACTCATCCCTGAGTTTCGGAGTGCCCTTGTAGCGGATAGCCGACGGACGCGGTTGTCCTCTACATTGTTTGGTCCTTCGAGTAGCCGGATCGGAATTAGATTAGTTTAGGTTCGTTTTGTGTAGTTGGAAAGTGCGGTTTCCAAACGTCGTCAAAAGATGGTTATAACGCGAGGAAACAAGAGTGAGGAGAGTGCGCGCTCGCAGCGTGAGCGCAATCAAGCTGCAGTCGACCTACAACGGTTCGCGGTGACAAACGTTGCAGTCACGCACTCACCGCCCGCTGCCCAGGCCCGGCCGGGCCCTTCGGGACTGCAATTTCAAACCGACTCACCAGAGTCCCCCGCCGAAGAAGCTCCAATTTCGCCGCCAACCGACACTATGGCTTGGCGCAGCGAACTGGAGCAACGGCTGTCGAAGAACGCCGAGCGCTTCGGCCATTCACAGAGCACCGTGCCGGCCGCGCCGGCCGGCCAATCACAGCACTCCGCGCCGGCCGACCAATCGGAGGCCCGCGCGCAGCGACGCGAGTTCGGCGTAACTTTCGCTGATAAAGCCCACGCGCCGCGCCGACCAGCGTCGGATCGCCAACGGAACCCCAATTCTGGAAAACCGCTCGGACGCACCTACTTCGCTGCTCATCGTGATCTCCGCCTTTCGCTGAAAGCTGCTGACATCACCCGGCCCCGCCGAGAAGACTGCCTGCCGCCTTGCTGCCTCTCACCGTCGGTGCCCCTCGCCACAGAGTAGAACCCGGTCCCGCTAAAACGGATGCCCCGGGGGAAACGATGTGGAGACAGGCATCAAGCCGATAGTGAGAAAGCGTCGCGGAACGCCGTTCAGAGGCATCATTATGGATGCCGCAAAGAAAGCCGCTCCCGATGGGAAGAGGGAGGGTAGTTTGCGATCATCAGATTGCGAACTACCTCCGTCCAGGCAACTGGGCGCCCCTCAACCCCGCACGGAGTCGAGCCGCCACCAAGCGCCACAGAAGCCGCTGAAAACTCCCGATGGAAAGGGGGAGGGCGCGACGCGTCCTTCGGGACGCGGAGTGCCTCCGTCCACGCAAGTGGGCGCCCCCCAACCCCGCAAGGAGTCTTCCCGTCACCAGGCCGGGCCCTCCAGCCAGGACCAGGGCGGGAAGAAAAAGAAGCTTTTCTCCGGTCCCGATGGGAAGGGGGAGGGCGGTTTGGGTCCCCAGGGACCCGGGCTGCCTCCGTCCACGCTAGTGGGCGCCCCCCGACCCCGCACGGATGAGAAAAATTTCGAGGGTAGTTGGGAAAGGGCCGATAACCAACTACCCCCTGAAAAAAGCAGATGTCCCCAGTTGTCCATGCCGGACCTGGACGACTTTACCGACGCCCTGGAAGCCACCCCTGCCAGCCAGACACCATCAACAGGCCGGAAGGAGAAGATTCGACGCCACAAGTCGACAGACGCCACAGCAAGCAGCCCTATGGTTTCGATCTTTGTAAACAAAGAAAACCATAAGGCTGCGCAACTCGCCGAGCCCGCCCACCATCCGCACGATGCCCCCACACATCGGGAGGACCTCGACCATGACAGGGTCGTGGTCGCCCGCATGATGGAGGAGGGGCTCCCGTCACCTGGCCTAGCGGCTTGGATGGCGGCGTATGTGAGGATCACCGGGTACCAGCTTGGCGACGACGCAGAGCTGTTGGACGAAGATGTACCTTTCATCGAGTTTCTCCAACAGCACCCAGCTGTCCTTGCGCCGATGGCAGAAAAGAGGAAGTCCTGCCCCAGCCCCGCTTCGCAAGAGACACCCAGCAAGAGGCCATGTCGGAAGAGCTCCCCGCCAACCGACCCCCGCCTGCGCCGCCGTTCCAAATCGGCAGGCGTGGGCATGAACACTGACGCCGCACCTGCGACGTCACAAAGCGGATGGAAGGCGCCGCTAACCATCCTACAACAATATGCCGCAGCCCCGCAGGAACGAGAGCCCCCTCCGGCCCTCACCCCCGCAGGCGCCCAGAAGGCCCAGAGACTGCCCGCCGCCGCGCCGAAACCGACGCCGCTGCCACAACTGAAACCGACGCCGCTGCCACAACAACAACAGCGCAACTACGCCGCTGCTGCCGCCTCCTCCTTCAAGCCCCCGAGTGCCAAGGCCAATCCAGGAATGAAGGGAAAAAAATTAGATCCCGCTCCTGCTGCCCCGCAGCAGGAGGATAAAGGGCAAGAAAAAAATGACTTGCCCAAAAAGAGCAAATACAAGCCCATTTATTTGGAGACATTCCCGGATTGGCCGACGCACTTCGCGGAATTAAGGAAGCTGTTGGGGCATGCACCCAACGCCAAAGCCACCGGTGACGGGGTCACCTTCTTCCCCAAAGGCGACGAGGAGTTTCGGGTGGTCCAGGCCTACCTGCTGAAGCTCCAGGAGGACAAGGGGATAGACCTGCTGCCCTTCCATATCTACAACACAGCGGAAGGGCAACAACTGAAGATATGCCTGCGCGGACTCCCATCAAACACCGACAAGGACCTAATTGTCGCAGCACTACAAGAGCTGGGGTTCAGCGCATCATATGTGAGAATCATCAAGGCCAGAAGAGGACGCCCAGGCTGCGTGTTCTTCGTGCAGATGACCACGACTGCCGCGGAGACACGCAGCATTTATGATGTCCGGGAACTCCTCAACATGCCCGGCATCAAGATTGAAGCCTGGAGGAGCAAAAGGGGCCCTGCGCAGTGCCATAACTGCCAGGGTTTCCGTCACTCCTCCCTCGGATGTCACCGAGCCACCCGCTGTGTCCGCTGTGCAGGACCGCACAAGGCAAGCGAGTGCGACCGGCCAAGAAGCGAGCCTGCCACCTGCGCCAACTGCGGAGGGCCTCACCCGGCCTCAAACAGGAAGTGCCCTGTCTTCGTGAGGGAAGCCAGGAACAAGAAGGCAGGAGCATACGCCCTCACGAAGCCGATCCGGCAGGGGCCGATCACGCGCGCAGCGATCGAGGAGCCCACGGTGGAAGAGTCGGCGCCGTCAAACTTGATGGCGCCGGCCAACAACCCCCAACAAAGGGGTAGAAATACCGCCGCTGCCCGCCAACCAGCACCTGCCGCCCAGCAGAAAAAGAAGCCGCCCCCCCCTCCTGCGCCAGCACCAGTGCAGAAACAGAAGAAGAAGGGAGGAATCGAGACGCCACAAACTGCGCCGCCCAAGCAGGCCTCCTCCAAGGCCACCACCGCCAAGGGCAACAGCAACAACAAGGCGAAGGCGAACAAACCCGCCAGCAAACAGACCGCAAACGACGCAGCAGCCCAGATGCTGAGCCTAATCGCGCAGCTCCTGGACATCGCCGCGTCTGTAGATCCGGCGACCATCAGCGCCGTGAAAACTGCCGCCACATCACTCCGGCCACCTATTCAATAGGGAACTGAGAGTGGTGTACTGGAACGCGCAATCGCTGACCAACAAATTCGGCTTGCTCCGCCACTTCCTTCACGAGCAAAACATTGACATCATGTTGGTCAGCGAATCGTGGTTGCGCGAAGACACCCCGCTGAAGATAAGCGGATACGTGGTCTACAGACACGATGAGACTACACTGCGCGACGGTGTGCCCCGGCCCTTTAGAGGACTTGCGGTCATCGTAAGGAGGAAGATAGTACACCAGCCAGTCACGTGGAAGAGCTACAACTCCATCACGGCTCTGGGAGTCGACATCCACGTGGCCGACAGCGAACTGCGACTGTATGCAGTATATCGTCCCTGCGGCCCGCCCGGCGGCGTCGTGCCTAACGTCTGTGCCCTACTTCAAGCCCCCATGCCGACCATCCTGGCTGGGGATTTTAACGCAAAATCCACCATCTGGCACGCGTCGCACACGGACCACGCAGGAAAAGCACTGGAGGATGCACTAGTGGATGGCGGGTTCGAGATATCCGGTCCAGAAGAGCCAACTCACTACGCGGACTGCAACCCACTATCAGCGGATATCATAGACTTCGCCATCCACAAAGGAGTCAACGCGGTGATGACTCACGAAGTCATGGCAGATCTCCCTTCTGATCACCGACCGGTCTTATTGACCATCAGGGATCTGCCCACAATGACGCCACTCCAGACGCCAAAACGACGCATCTGTTGGGAGACTTTCTCGGCGGCAATGGACGAAGACTTCGTCCCCTTGCCAGTCTCCACAGCAGAGGAGGTAGAAGAAGCCACAGCCAGCATCTCAGCCAAGATCCAGAGGTCGCTCGACACCGCGACACATACCGTTCCGGTCAGCTCGAGGCGAAAGCCCCTACCTGCCCGGATCCAGGAGCTTATCACGCGCAAGCGCAGAATGCGGCGAGACTGGCAACGGACGAGATGCCCCACCCTCAAAGCGTCGCTCAACGCACTGGTGGAGAGGGTGAAGATGGAGCTGAGCAACCACGCAGCGGAATCCTGGGAGGCGCACCTGGCAGCGATAGACGGTGACATGCCCTCGATTCACCGTCTATGCCGACAACTCGGCATGACGCCACCAACCACGCACCCACTGCACGACGAACACGGGACGCCCAGATATAAAGCGAAGGACAGGGCCGAACTCTTCGCGGACTATCTACAGTCCCAATTCCAACCGAATCCGACGGACGATGTGGAGCACGTCTCAGCAGTCGAGCAACACCTTGTGAGATACTTCGCGCCACCGATCGAGGCAGAAGAGGAACCCGTCTTCTTCACACCCGGCCAGGTCAAGCGCGCACTACAACGGGCCAAGCCAAGAAAGGCACCGGGCGCCGATGCGATCCCGAACAGGGCCCTTCACCACCTACCGCCGCGAGCGATCGTGGCGGTAGCGCGCCTGTTCAATGGGATCCTGCGCTCGGGACACTTTCCCACACCGTGGAAGCTTGGCCGTGTCATCATGCTGCATAAACCCGGAAAAAGCAAGAAGAAGCCGGAGGGTTATCGCCCGATCACCCTACTTAGCACCATCTCCAAGGTGTTCGAAAGACTCCTGCTGAACCATCTCCAGCCCCACATCGAGCCCCGTCCAGAGCAGTTTGGATTCCGCGCAGGGCACTCTACCACCCTGCAGCTATCGAGGGTGCTGCACTACATGGCAGCCGCCATGAACAGGAAGTCGGTTACTGTAGCAGCATTCCTCGATATGGAGAAGGCGTTCGACAGGGTGTGGCACGAGGGCCTCACCTACAAACTGTCGACGTCTACAGCTCCTCGACGCGTGGTGCGCGTCATAGCATCGTTCCTGTCCGACAGAAGATTTCAAGTGGCGGTGGAGGACGCCACTTCAACGGAGCGCCCGATACTGGCGGGCGTCCCACAAGGCAGCTGCTTATCCCCGGCCTGCTACGCCCGATACACCGATGACATCCCGGTGGCGGGCGACGTCAAGCTGGGCTTATATGCGGACGACGCGGCCCTCTTCGTGTCGTCACTAAACGCAAAACATGCCGCCGTCAAGCTCCAGCGCTCGCTTGACGTCCTGCCAGAATGGCTAGCCCGCTGGCGACTGTCGGTCAACGTCGGGAAGACGCAGGCCATGGTCACCGGAAGGGTAAAGCAGCCGCCTCCGCTTCGTATGTTCGGACAGGACATCCCCTGGTCGCACACAGCCAAGTACCTGGGTGTGACCATCGACAGGGGGCTCACGATGACGAGACATGTGGAAGAGACAGCACGGCGAACAAGAGTGGCACGCACTCGACTTCGTCCAGTACTTGCCAGCAGCCTTCCCCTTCGCACAAAGTTGGGGATATACAAGACATACCTGCGGTCCCGCCTGACATATGCGGCCCCCGCATGGTACGCCTTGACGTCGGAGACCAGCAAGAGAAGGCTGCGTGCGCAGGAGTCCCAATCCCTGCGCACAATCGTTTCGGCGCCGCGCTACATGCGCAACGAAACGATCTTCCGGGATCTCAAATGGCAAGGGCTGGACGCCTTCATCGGGCAGCTGGCAGGAGCCATGTTTCGCCGTGCGGACAACTCCGGGATCCCATCCCTGGAAGGCATCGCACCACTCCACACTCGTCCACCAGACGGAAGGGGCAGAGCTCTGCCGAGAGAGCTCGTGCCCCCCGAATGAGCCCCCTGGGAACCCATCCAGGTCACCACAACGCCGCTGAAAGGCCAACGATTCCGCAAAGCCGCAGATAGGCCACCGTGCTCATCAGCAGCTGAGCCCAACTCACCAAGAAGAGGAGAAGAGAGGAGGAAGCAGCAGCAGCGCTCACGCCGAACTTGACCTGACCGCTACCACGAGAAGATGCACGCAAAATCCACAATGTGGAAGAGATTGAGGTCTCTAACGAGACCGCCCGTCCGTCATCACGGACGGAGATGAGGCCGCCAAAAAGGGCTAAGCCCTGGTATGGCATCCCCACACTCCCCCAGGGGATGTGTGAGACGACAGGATTGGACCAGCGTCACTTCACTCAAGAGCGTCGAACGCGACGGACGTGCTCCGCCGCGAGGCGGAGCTCGCCGCCATGGAGCAACTCAAGCAGCTCCGCCTAGAAGAAATCCGGATGGAACGCGAGCTCGTAGAAAAGAGGCTCGCCGTAGAGATGGAGCGCATCGACGAACAATCTCGGGCCCGCGGTTCACAAGCCGACTCACAGCGACGCGTCAACGATTGGCTGTCCAACGTCCACCCTGCCGACGCGGACCAAGCGAGGCAGACACGGGATCTTACACCGCAACGCGAGACACGCAAGCGACACGAAGAGGTAATTAATTGAATCAGGCGTTACTTTGCGGAAATCCATATTAATGAAAATAATAATATTGCTTTGCTATTCCGCGATATAATATCGTGCCAGTTAAATTTGTGCTAACCCGTTATACTTATTTGCGTATTTTTTCATGCATACATGCATTTAATGGTCCCACCCTCCCACCACGATAAGAAAAATGAATACGCAAATAAATATAACAAACCACCACCAAAATAACAGAACTTACTCGACACGTGTTTCGCCCCTCTACGAGGCATCATCAGGAGATGTTGACGGTTGTTTCGGTTGTCGGACTCCAGACCGTCAACATCTCCTGATGATGCCTCGTAGAGGGGCGAAACACGTGTCGAGTAAGTTCTGTTATTTTGGTGGTGGTTTGTTATATTTATTTGCGTATTCATTTTTCTTATCGTGGTGGGAGGGTGGGACCATTAAATGCATGTATGCATGAAAAAATACGCAAATAAGTATAACGGGTTAGCACAAATTTAACTGGCACGATATTATATCGCGGAATAGCAAAGCAATATTATTATTTTCATTGACACGAAGAGGAGCTCCGGACACCATACAGCCGTCGAGAACGCTCAACGAGTCGAGACCGTGTGATCGACCGCCTCACCGACACTATCGAAACCATGATGCGGCCGCCTCCGAAACAAGTCTACGAGCTGCCGCCGTTCTCCGGGGAGCCAAGCGAGTGGCTCACGTTCTACAATTCGTACACCGAGAGCACCGCACGCTACAAATACTCCGCCTATGAACATGTCGCGCGCCTGCGACACTGCCTGCGAGGAGAAGCCCGTCAATGCGTGCAGCACATGATCGCCTCGTCCGCCCGACCTGACCTAATCATACGGGTCCTTAAGAAGAATTTCGGGCGCACAGATCTACTCATCGATCGCGCCATTGATGAACTACGAAGAATGCCGCCGCTCGGACCGAGCGCCAATGATCTCAACCAGTTTGCCATACGCATCATGAACATCGTGTCGACGCTTGTGGACCTGGACCGCCGAAGCTACGGCGCCAACCCACTTCTCATCCGGGAAGTCACCGAGCGACCACACTTGCGCAGTCGCTGGTGTTCCTACGCTAAGGAACGCCTGAGCTCCGCCGAAAACGAACTCATGTTGATGGCGGAGTTCCTCCTTGAAGAAAGCGATGCTGAGATGGAATTCTCACACGCCAAGGCGCCGACAAGAAGACCGACGCCCGCCGCCGAGCTACGGGGATCGCAGCGCGTCCCAGACAATCGAGCAACGAGCAGCGGCGCCGGAAGAGGAGCCGTACGACGCCCTCTCAAAGATCGAGCGCAGACCTACGTCACAGAGCACGCCGACGCCTGCCTATGCTGTGGCGGCGCTCATCGCACTACAGAATGTCGCAAGATACTCAACATGACAGTCGGAGCCCGATGGGATTGGGTCCGCAACAACAAAATCTGCTTCAAATGCCTGGACCGCCGGCATCGCCGCGACCAGTGCCGAGCCCGCGGCTGCGGTGTTCCCGGGTGCACTTACCCGCATCACCGCCTGCTACACTCTGAAGCGGGCCCGCCAACAACAAAGCAATCATATACGCCGAACGCCCCAGCGCCGTATATCCCGATACAGCACGCCGTCCCGTACGCGCCCTATCCGTACGCGCCGGCCCCATACGCGACTGAGCAAGTCGTCGCGACGCCGAGAGCAACCGCTCCGCCACATCAAGCCGCTACGCATCACACAATGGCGTCGCGGCGCCAACCCGCTACGCGCGCAACTACAGACGCACCCGAGACGACGGCGTGCACACATGAAGTTACGGCGAGCACTGCGGAGTTCGGTCGTACCACTTCGACCGTGCTTCTGAAGATTATCCCAATCATCATCGGCGGGCCCCGCGGCGAGACTCTGGCCTACGCTCTGATGGACCAGGGCTCAACAATCTCGCTCGTTGAAGAGAGCCTCGCGAACGAGATCGGCGCCGACGGCGCCACCACACGTCTACACATACAAGGCGTGGGATTGATGGCTACCGAGCAGAAGAGCCGTCGAGTGCACGCTCACGTGCGCAGCCAGACAGGCGGTCCAGCACACCCTATAATGCTGCGTACCGTGGATGATCTGAGCCTCCGCGCACAACGAGCCGATAGAAGATACGTCACGCAGTTCCCGCATCTCGCTGACATGGGTGCCGCCTGCTACGACGAAGCTCGCCCACGCATACTCATCGGAGCCGACAACTGGCATCTGATGCTGCCATACGAGATCCGCGTGGGCAGAATCAATGAACCCGCCGCCCTCCTATCTCCATTGGGCTGGGTGGTGTTTGGAACGGCGCCGAAAATCATTCGACGAAATCAAGAAGAGGCCGTTCAACATTGCTACGCCGTTCGAGACGACGACCTCAATGCACAACTGAAGAACTACTTCGACATCGACTCATTGGGGATAACGGCAGCAAAGAAGACTAACCCGCGAGACGAGCGGGCCATTGCGATCTTCAACAACACAGTACGGCGAGTCGACGGCCCACGTTATGAAGTCGGGCAGCTATGGCGCGACGACAACCCTAACATGCCGCCGACGTACAACATGGCCCTACAGCGGTTACAAGGCATCGAAAAGAAGATGGACCGCGACCCGCAGTTCGCCGAAGCCTACACCAAGGAGATTGAAAATTTAATTGAGAAGAAATACGCCGAGCGGACGGTGCCGGCGCCAAGCAGCACTACATGGTTCCTGCCCCACTTCGCGGTTACGAACCCGAACAAGCCTGGACGCATCCGGCTTGTAATCGACGCTGCGGCCACCTCACAAGGCCGCAGCTTGAATGACTACATATTGGAGGGACCCGACAAGCTGCGCTCAATACTGGGCATACTATACCGCTTCAGAGAAGGAGCCTACGCCGTGACGGCCGACATCGCGGAGATGTTCCTACAAATCAAACTGAGAGAAGAGGACCGGCCGTCACAGATGTTTCTATGGAGAGGCGCCGACAGATCGCGACCTCCGACCGTGTACCAGCTAACTTCGATTTTCTTCGGTGCGGCGAGCAGTCCGTTCCTGGCCCACAGCGTGCGGGATCATAACGCCGAAGAGAACGCGCAGACATACCCGCTGGCTGTACGAGAGATCACTGAAAACCACTACATGGATGACTTCGTCTCGAGCTTTCAAACTGAAGAGGAGGCCTGCGAAAAATCCCTAGAAGTCGCCGCCTCACACAGACTGGGCGGATTCTTGCTGCGCGGATGGAGCTCCAACGCGACTAAACTCATACAGTCGCTACCTACGGAGCTCCGAGCCACAACGCCCGCGCAGCTAGGCGGCGACAAGAGCCAGAAGATACTCGGGCTGATGTGGGACCCGAACACAGACACACTCGGCTTCAACACGAAAATGATTCGGGTCCCGACGGAGGTGCGTGAGCTACGCCGCACTCCGACGAAGCGAGAAATGCTGAGCGCCGTCATGAGCATCTACGACCCAATCGGTCTCTTGGCGCACTACACCGTGACGGCGAAAATACAACTTCAGAGGCTGTGGGAGCTCAAACTCGACTGGGACTCTACACTGCCACCCGAAGAAGCCGCCGAATTCGCTACGTGGCTACGCGGACTGGAGTCCGTAGCAGCGCTACGCCTACCCCGCCCGTACACTCTAACGGGGGGAGCCACGAGACGCGAGCTTCACGTTTTCGTGGACGCCAGCTCGCAAGCCTACGCAGCCGTCGCTTACTGGCGAATAGAAGCAAACGAAGACACACACGTCAGCCTCGTAGCAGCCAAGGCGAAAGTGGCGCCGACCCGACAGCAGAGCATCCCACGACTCGAGCTACAATCGGCGCTAATTGGGGCGAGGCTGGCAAAAAGCATCGCGCACGAGCACCGAGTCACCATCGACGCGACGGTCCTATGGACAGACAGTCGGACCGTCCTACACTGGGTGCGCGACGACGCACGCCGCTACAGCGCCTACGTCGCGCACCGACTCGGTGAAATCGCTGAAATCACTGAAACGGAGCAATGGAGATGGGTGCCTACTAAGAAAAATCCCGCCGATGACGCTACAAGGGCAGACAGCGCGCGTCGCCTGGACATAGGCGCCCGATGGTACGCCGGACCCGAATTCCTGTGGCAGCCTGAAGCGGAGTGGCCACAGGAGACGCCGGCGCCGCCCACTGAAGAGATGGAAGCCCAGCCGCATCAAGTCGCAGCTACGAGCGTGTGGACATCACCGCTGCCTGACATCAGCCGGTTTTCCCAATACAACCGGCTGATAGGCGCGACGGCGCGACTGCTTCAGTTCGCGGAGCGCCTGAAATCGAAGCGGCCCACGGGACTACAGCTGAAGCACATAAGGCAAGCCGAGCACATGTGGCTTCAGCAGTCGCAACGCGAAGCCTTCCCGGAGGAGCTACGGGCGCTATCCCGAGGCGAGCCCATCACTCGACGCAGCCGTCTGTACAAGCTCGACCCCTTCATCGACACAGACGGCCTAATGAAGATGCGCGGGCGAATCAACGCCGCGCCCGCCTACATCAACAAAACGCCGGCCATACTCGACGGCCGCAACCCGTTCGTGCGGCTGTGGCTACAGCGCGAGCACGAGAGGGCCGCACACGCCAACAACGAGCGCGTCGTGAACGACGTCCGGCAACAACACTGGGTGCTGAAGCTGCGGCCGACTGTACGAGCCGTCGCAAACGCCTGCCGGACGTGCATCCTGCGCCGCACGCAACCCCGAGTACCGGCACTGGGGGACCTGCCGCAAGCCCGCGTCGAGCCACACAATCGGCCGTTCACCTACGCGGCGACCGACTACTTCGGTCCCGTGTGGGTCACCATCGGCCGCCGCCGCGAGAAGCACTGGGTGGCGCTATTCACCGCCTGACCACCCGCGCCGTGCACTTGGAGATAGTGCACACGCTGTCGACGGACTCCGCGATCATGGCGCTACGACGGCTGGCGGCGAGGCGCGGCTGGCCGAGACAAATTTGGAGCGACAATGCTACGTGTTTCCGGGCCGCAGACATCGAGCTACGGGCGGCCTACGAAGAATGGCTGCCCGCACTCCAGAGCTACGGACTACAGCGCGGCCTGGAGTGGCGCTTCATCGCGCCCGGCGCGCCGAACCAAGGAGGCGCCTGGGAGCGGCTAGTGCGGTCGATCAAGACCGCGCTCACAACAACGCTGCACACCAAGGCGCCTAAAGAAGAGGTGCTGATGACACTGCTCGCCGAGGCCGAGGCGACCGTCAACGCCCGGCCGCTCACACACGTCTCCGTGGACCCGAGGGACGAGGAGGCGCTTACGCCCAACCATTTCTTGTTGGGCGGACCGACGGCGACACCCATCATCGGGCCGTGCCTGGAGGCCGACCGCCGCACTTGGCGGGCCAGCCAGGCGCTCGCCGATCGATTCTGGGCGCGGTGGATACGGGAGTATCTGCCGACACTCGCGCCCAGGCAATCATCGCCGTCGGGAGCAGAGCGACGGATCCAGCCAGGCGACTGCGTGGTCATCGCACACGCTACCACGCAACGTCTGGCCACGAGGGATCGTCGAGGCAACACATCCGGGTCCTGACGGCGAGGTGCGGAACGCGGACGTGCGCACCAAGGGCGGCGTATTTCGGCGCCCCGTGAGGAAGCTGGCTGTCCTCCCCATGCAACCCGAGTCTACGCGGCAGCTCGACGGGGGGAGATTGTTACGGACAGCTTTGCAAAGCGTTTAGTTTTAAGACAGAAAATAAATAAATATTTTTCGATAACTTAGACATAAGACTATTGCCCGTATAAGCGGCTGAAAATTATTTCCTTATGTGTATAATCATTTATTTCATGTAAGAGCTCCCGTCATGTCTTAGTAAAAAGACCACGGCAAAACAAAGATGACTCATCGTGGTAATTTCCACTCGCAGCGCGAGACAAAGGAGTCATGTTTGTTTACGTTTGATGTAAAAATTGAGGAAAAATATAGATTAATTTGAAACTTTGTAAGATTATAGATTTCAGTAAATAAAGTAATTTTGTAGAACATTGTCCCGGCCGCAACCGTCCGAGAGCACGATAAATCAAAGACTAAACGTGGCTCACAGCGCGCAGCGCGTTAAGAGAGACCGCGCGAGTGTATATCTCGGACGGTGCGAGCGAGACGGCCTCTTGCCGGGGACAAAGAATCTTTAGGTATTTTCACGCCTCACAGTCAGACGGGAGCTCCCACAGCGTAAACACGCTAATATGTTGTGTAATCAAACAGCGTCAATCTATAGTATAAGTTATTCTTAAGCTAAATTGTATGTAACTCTAGTAATTTGATGTAGAAATACAGGGCGGGCGTCCCCCTGGCCTCTAGCCGATTTGTATAGAGTCTGACCAGCGAGTCGCTGCACAAATAAAGCCCGGCTAATTCAAAAAATCTTTAGCTGGTAACACGAAGCATAGTACGAAAAAAGAAAGTTGATAATTGGTGTCAATATATTTTAAATCATATTTTGTATTTAATGTTTAGTACCTAGACTAAATTAGAGGGGTTATTAGAACAATCGTCGGTCAATAAATAATGTAGGTAATTAAATTTACAGAGTACATGAACGATATATGTCACTTTTAATCATAATAGATTAATTCGCGAGAGCTTAGAATTGCATTTGTAGTGGTTTACGGTTCGCAAGAAAAGGAGAGTAACTTAAGTATTTCTCTTAATTTAATGAAATTATATACCCTTCTCTTAATAAGTAAAATAATACCTACTCAGTCCTTTTTTACTTTCATTCGCTATTATTTAATTCTTCATCTGGGATATCACAAGTATTGATAATAATATTATAATCTGTTGTTCGATCCATTTCCCGTTCTTGACATGTTCTTGACACCTATATTTATTTCCTTCACTTTCGACAAAAACTGGGTAACTCACAACTCACAATCGTACGGGCCTAGAGAAAATTATTTCGAAAATTGTGAGAATATAATAAAATCAGCAGTTAAAATATACGCACAACGTAAATAATATTTAGAATTTGTCACTGCCGTTATTTTGGAATTTTCTTCTTCAATATATTACAAACAGAGGTTTATGCTGACAATACGGGCAAAGGGAAATTTCAAATTCAAGTTCAATTCGTTTATTGCGTTTCATGTTGTACAATAAGGTCTTATATTGTTGATAGGTCCAGGAACATGAACCCTGCAAGGGCACAGCAATCTTATAAATATGGTTTACAATTCAGTCATTAAATATTAGAATTAGAATACTAAATTTAAGTTTAACATTAAAATTACAGCAAAAAATATAGAAGATACGAGGTGTGATAATAATTTCTAATGATACAGAATTTTACATAGCCTAGACTTGACTTCTATTCTATTTTTATATAAAAAAAAATGGCGTCTGTCCATTGGAACAATTTTGCCAATGTCAAGGTTGTAAGAACGTTGTACGGTGACTTGAGCTTTTTGTAAAGTGATAGCGATTTACAAAAAACCACACGGACTATCGGGCCTTGACCCAGGAAGGGCTATGAACGCTTCAAGTTGAATTCTTCATTAGCTATTCACTCATACGTTAGATCACTGCACAATACGCTATCAATACTACACATTGAACAACAAAAATGAATAAATAATAAAGAGCGAAACTTAAACGCATGCGGCCATCTTAAGTCACGAACCGGACCTAGACTTGACTTAAAAATTGTTGTTGTAACAATTCAAATATAGAATTCCTAAATACAGAATACCACTTATGCAATTCCACGCTCTCGGTAATTTATCTATACTTAATTAATAGTTTAGTTTATTTATTTCAACTATATAATGTTTTTGCAAATATAAAATTATGTCAGTTGACATTAATTATCATAGTGATAGACTCATGCTAAAAAAATTACATACGATTTTATTTTCGGCATATGGTTTCCCTTTGTCCTAATAAGGGTTAACTAGTAATCATAATAAAGTGACATATTTCCAAGTCATCTTAAGGGCAAGGTGCCACACATGGATAGATTAACTGGAGCTTAAGGTATTACGGTGAAAGAAAACAGAGTTTCAATAACGTTTTATCCAATTTTAATCTGTTATTATTTCAGGAGTCATAATCAAAATCAGATTCGAGAAATTCAATGCCTGATAGAGAATAATCACTTTCATTATCACTTTCATTATCACTTTCACGAACTTGTATGATGAATGGCGCCAATTCTGTGTCAAGAATGTTGTCTTTGGACTTGTATTTTTCTTCAACACTTATTACATGGTCTGTACATTTTTTCCAATCTTCTGCTGTAATCATTGAAAAACATTCCCTGATCAGGTTTTCAGTTTCTGATCCATGTAGCCCCAAATTTCTACTCGCTACTTTTCGCTTTGCCAGGCTCCATATGAGCTCAATAGCATTTAAGTCACAATGGTATGGAGGCAATTTAAGGACCTCATGCCCATGCTGCTTCAATATTTCCTCTGCTGCATATACAGGACCAACTCTGTTTTCTTCAACAAGGCACATCAATTCCTCTTTTTTAAAACAGTCTTCATATGGGATTTTATTTTCTCTTAGCCATTTTTGAATATCAGCCTTCAAGCTGTGAATGGTTGGAGGCTTATTTATTTGTGTGACATGGTAACTTGCATTGTCCATTACAATCACACTAGGCTCGGTCAAATTTGGGATTAACATTTCACGTAACCACTTTAAAAAATTTGTACTATTCATGTCATCATGATAATCAGCTGCTTTGGATTTTGTGCTAAATACAAGTAAAGCATTTGGAACAAATCCCTGCTCCGATCCAGCATGTACTATAATATGCCTTTTACCGGAGGAAATTTTTTCAACTACACCGGAAGTAGAAGGCCCTTGCCATGACTTCTTTGGCCTATAATTTTGGTGGACATATGTCTCATCAAGATACACAATCAATTTTCCTTCTTGTCGTTTTTTATGTATAGTTCTTAGAAATCTTTGTCTCCATCCAGATATTTCAAAATTTTCCATGAGAATGGAGCGTTCTTCTTTATTTCTTTTAAACTGAAATCCATTCTGGTGTAGTATTTTCCTCAGTGTTTCACAACATCCTGAGAATCCTATAGATTCTTTCAATTCCGCATGTAATGTTCTTAGAGTAGGAACTTGCTTTTTGACACAATAAAATTCGTTTATTTTGTTACGGATGCCTGTCACATCAAAATTGTCTAAATTTGACACAGTTGGTGGGCGGGGACGTTTTTTCCCTGGCGTATTCCATTCGCCTTGGTTAATAGAACCTTCTTTTTTAATTGAGCGTAACGTTCTAATGCTAACACCTGAAAAAGGAGACATCTTAAGTAAAGGAAATAAACACATTCAAATATTAAGAAATCTACATGTGCAAATATAAATCATTATTACCTGTCATAGAGGATATTTTCGCCAAATACCCTGATTCTGATTCGTTATTATCAATAACCATCTTCAGTTCTTTGGCTAGCTTTTCAATAGATTGTTTGATATTTTCATCATCCACGCCAGCTAGAATCAAAATAAAGAATTAAGTTAAAGTATTATAATACAATCGCCAACAATATTTTGTAAATAAAAGAGTGCCAAGAGAAGCATCAAAATTGTTTGACAATAACTTACCGGTCGCCTGAATGATTTCATCCAACATTCGTTTCTTTTTCAGAAATCTCTCATTTTCATCACGTCTAACCTGATTGTAGTTAGAGATTATCGTAAATAACATGCTTCTAACACTGCTTCTGATCGGTTTAGCCATTATAACACGATATAAACTTCCGTAACAAATGCACTCAGATTATATTTAGGTTATGTACGAACAGAGGTTGACAATTAGTTTGACAGGTAAAATTGTTGCCATAAATAGAATTCTGTAAAAATGCTTGTGCAGCGACTCGCTGGTCAGACTCTAAAAGGACGGCCATTTTTGTATAGAATCACTTCTCCACTTTGCTTCCGAGTGATAACCATCTTAGTTTCAGTAGCGT
The DNA here is from genome assembly GCA_947623375.1 of Apotomis capreana. NCBI lineage: Eukaryota > Metazoa > Arthropoda > Insecta > Lepidoptera > Tortricidae > Apotomis > Apotomis capreana. The sequence continues at coordinate 14,062,523 of OX392521.1, forward strand.
AGTACCATCGGTCCGCGAATTTAGTTTATCAGTGTTTTAAAGCGTAGTACCATCGGTCCGCGATTTGTATTTAAATTCAGTAGACAGAGACTATATTAGTTAAGTGTTAATTTAAGTGTTTCCGATCCTTGTTGTTTTGTTTGTTAATTCGTGTAATATATTTCGTTGATTTTACTTTTGCGTTTTCGTTTCGTCCGTTTCGTTTACCTTAGCCTACAGTCCACTTCGCTCCATAACTCATCCCTGAGTTTCGGAGTGCCCTTGTAGCTTGTAGCGGATAGCCGACGGACGCGGTTGTCCTCTACAGTCATAATGTGCGGTTCTTGAACGCATCATGGAGGGTTTATGATATTTGGGTAGATAAATAATATTAGTGAAAACTAAATAAATAAATGCATGAACCCGACTTACCCGTCTACTGGTATGGATGTTAAATGGGCAGTAAACCATGTACTTACTGCACTCTCGCTGAAAAATAACGCGCCGCTGCGCTCGCTCGGTCCCTGCGGAAGAAAACGAGTGTTTTTCAACCGACTACAAGAAAAGAAAAGAGTTTTTCTGAAGAGCGTTCCCTGTCTCAATTACCTTGGGCGTTAGAGTATTTTTACCCTCGCACTAGCTTACCTCACTCGTACAATTTTACGATTTTACGGCGTCACGTATGCATCGCCATTTTGACGCTGCCGCTTGTACTACCAGTACTTCGAAGTGACTAGCGACATCTTTAGTCCGATCATTATAATAATAATAATAAAATCTTTATTTCGGATATGTTACATCCATAAAAGGTTATAAATGTGCAGCCTTTGATAGAAAAAAAAACTGCATTGAGTTAAGAACTGATTAATGAATTATAGCAGTTCCGTAAAAGAAACATAAACGACTGATACGAAATACGAAGTAGGGTTGATTGACAGATTTAATAAATGGATAGTCTTTTGAGCTACTGAACTAAATTGAACTTGTGAACTAAATTAGTAATATACTTCACAGTGAACGAAAGATGCATAATCAATCTTTTTTTTATGACACATTTTGCGCATCACCTTTTCGCTTAAACCACATGGACGGTACTGCGACGTCATGAGCCGAAACGTCGCACGCAACGCCGATATTCGCTGCGCGCGAAATTTGAAACGGGTCATTGTCAGTTCTAAAAACAAAATTCGTCCCTTCGATGGTCAAAAGTTAAGAGCTTGTATGAATCTAGGTTATGTTGCTATTACATAGGATTATAGAAGAGGGAACGGTCTTTATTCTCACAGGCATTTAATCGCAAACATTAGGCCATGGAATCCTTAATTTCGTAAATGTCCACCGGAAAGACACGCACCTAAATCTGACAATGACCCAAACAAGTGTTGGCGGCGGGTGCAAGTACGTCATCAGCCTACAATGCCCGCCGCCAGTGGCGCCATCTATTCGTCAAGGATGAAGTTGGGGTCCCACCACGGGCGGTGTAACGGCAGGGATTGAGAATCAATAAAAGGGCTGCGCCAGAGCGCCAGGCCCTCTTTCGGCTGGTGTTCCTTGCAGTGATAACATGAGGTGTGCGTGTGTGTGCATAATTGTAGTTATTAGTGTGTTCCTTTGTTTGTTTCATATTATGTTTTATAATAAATCTATATAATTTATCCGTTGTTTGAAGAATATTAACCTGCTCCCTCTCTGATCGCTAACACAAGCGAATTTGTTTGACCTTTATTTTCATACATTGCATTACAAAAGTAGAACTCTCACTTGCCGGAGTGTCACACCTTTTTTTTATACCATGGGATAGTAATGGCCAAGCCAGCTAACATTAATTTAATGCTTGGCTAAGGAATTTCTACCACAAGCAGTTTGGGATGAAATAGATGAATGATTATGAGTATGAATTGTATTTTAATAGCTCCATAGCTCTTTCAAGTCTTACCATGCTACCAGAAGTGCGATGCCTAGCTATAGGATACTTGTATTTGGCAAAAGAGAAATGGAAAGAGGGCAAACTTCGCAGGCACCTTCCATTTTCATTTCATGGCGGCATCCGGGACCAACTCTCGCGCCGTCGGCTTGCGATAGGCCCGGAGGCTCACCCCAGTATAGGTACCTAATAGATATACAGTCAGAAGGGATTACCGGATAATCTTATCAGCGCTTTGTTGCCAACTTTCATGGCTACGTCGGGGAACTAGTCTCGCGCCGTTGGCTAGCGGTCGCACGAGTGGCCCACCCCAGCATAGGTAACAGACAGGCAGACAGTAGGGATTACCCGAGAGTCGTATCAGGGCCTTGTTGCCAACTTTCATTACGGCGTCCGGGACCAACTCTCGCGGGGTGGGCTTGCGGTAGCCCGAGCCCGACAGGCCCAGCCCCAGCATCGGGTTCCACTTCCCCGTGTAGAATATTATGATCGGACCTGAAACCGAAACAAATCGTGTTAACTTAAGGCTTGAATGACACGAGTTTATAATCTCCGCAGCGGCCGTGTCTCACACAATACTTTTCATCACCCTTACGAACAGAAGGGAGGCAGGGCCTGATGTCCACCGTCGACCCGGTAGATATAAAGAAGCCCAGTTACCAACCCACGACACAACAGTTGGTGCAGAAACTGCGAAACGGCTTGATCCGACCGTGTATTCATTTACGGTTTTGGCCATTTTCGGCCAAAAATCATAATACAGTTTTCAGCAGTCTAAAATCACGAGTCTGGATACTACACGAAAATGTGAATGCGTTAACAAAAAATTGTATTTTTTTTTTACTATTTGTTTATGGCTGCTTATCATGGTTACGTTATGTCAGTTCTTCGCTATGGCCTCATTATATGGGGAAATTCTACAGAGATGCCAAAAGCGTTTATCAAACAAATAATTGTTTTTAGAGCCGCAACGGGTCACTAGTAATAATATATTAGGTTAGGTTTGTGTTATAACATTCCAAAATATGTTATGGTTTCAGAAAAAAATTGCTTTCGATGAAATGAAAATTCGATGAAACGTGATCTATAAACAAGGGTACACCCGTCAGAACAGATTGCAAGCCGCTAAGCATCCTGTTTGCTATTTAATGTCAGTCTGACCAAAAAGAGTAGAAATTAAAAAGTGACAATAGTGTAGTGTCCTCCCGTTATTCTTAGATTTATTAGAAAGGGACGACACTACAGTATTGCCACTTTTTAATTTCTACTTTTGATGGTCAGACTGTACGAGGGTTGTTTGATAAATACACGTTTTAAAAAGTTATTCTTGTTACTGGCTAAAACTATGTATACGAACTTTTTAGGCATCCTTTATGGACTAGAAAATAAAAAAAAAATACAGCGTTCTTTTGTTTTTTTTTCTTTTAACGGCTTTTTACGACGGAGTTCGCGTTGTTATTGCAATAATGAAGAAAGAGCAGTATCGTTCTGTAATTCGTTTTCTGTTTTTGGAAGGAAATTCTTGTGATGAAAGAAAAGTACGCATGCAAGCTGTTTACAATGATCATACTCCTTCTATGACAACCATTAGATATTGGTACAATGAATTTAAACAAGGCGTCCATCTTTGATGAAGATCGCCCAGAACGTCCTGTTGAGGTGACCACAGGTGATATGGTAAAAAAAAATGAGAATATTGTATTAAGCGATCGCCGAATAAAACTTAGAGAAATTGTCGACATTGTAAATGTTTCGATTGAACGCGTGCAGCACATTTTAGAACACAAATTAGGCATGAAGAAGGTTTCGGCGAGGTGGCTGCCGCGTTTGCTCACCGAGGAACAAAAGCTCACCCGGAAGCAAATTTCAAGGCTCTGTTTAGATAAGTACGAAAGTAGTCCGGGTGAGTTCCTTCGGCGTTTTGTGACTGTTGATGAAACGTGGATACACCACTATACCCCAGAAAGTAAAGAACAGTCTAAACAATGGATTTTGCCGGGGGAATCAGCTCCAAAGAAGGCGAAGACCGTTCCATCGGCCGGAAAGGACATGGCGACTGTTTTTTGGGACTCGCAGGGAATCATCCATACTGATTATTTACAAAAAGGAAGATCGATAACCGGGCAATATAACGCTAATTTATTGCAAGAATTGAGACCACATCTAAATAAGAAAAAGTTCTCTTTCATCATGATAATGCACTAGCTCACTCCTCAAGAATCGCAGACTCCAAATTAAAGCAATTCCATTATGAATTGCTGCCTCATCCGCCCTATTCCCCAGACCTGGCTCCCTGTGACTTCTTCCTATTCCCAAATTTAAAAAAATGCCTCGGTGGAAAGAAATTTTCGTCCAATGAAGAGGTCATTGCCGCCACGGAGGCCTATTTTCACGACTTTCCGAAATCTTATTTTTTAGACGGCTTATTAAAGCTAGAACACCGTTGGAACAAGTGTATAGAGTTGGAAGGTGACTATGTAGAAAAATAAATATACACGTATACAAACCTTTGTTGTTTTTTTCTAAACACGGGTATTTATCAAACAACCCTTGTACTTGTGCTATGTTTAGACGTGTGATCTGTTGGTAATCCTTCAAATAAAAAAATAAACATAAGAAGAGCCGACCCAAATGGAAAGGGAACAGGTTAGAATGATGAATGATAATATTGATGATGATATGATGACGTACTGTCCGTGTAATTTGAGTGTATTCACTCACGCAATAAGAATGCTCAGTGGGACTCCCTCGTCCCCTGAGCCTGACTGGTGAGGCTCCTCGCGTCGTGTGGGAGTTGTACCTGGTCTCACAACGTTGATCAAACTCGTCAGCCCGCGACGACTGTAGTCCCTAAATAGTAACAACGCCTTTATTAAATTCAGATGTATCAGTGTTCCTTAGTGGTTAAAGCCTAACCAGGACCACAAATATATGAGGATGCGCCATGTTGCGAAATTTCACTGGAACTAATTTCTAATACTGGCAATGATTTTGTGACGATTTGTCAACAATAAATGTCATTCGTGGTGGTTTGTTTACGTTTCTTTAAAAGGCAAATATTTAAAAATATCCAAACAAAATTGTGAAAAACATTCACAGTTGTGCGTTATATTATCTTTTATTTAGATATAACTATGAAAGTCTGTTCAAGTACCTACTGTAGGGTGATGTCCGACTTTATGCTGACAATAGGGTCATGTTCAGATATTTTTGTTCTCGTAAGTGTGTAGATGTAAATGAACTCGACTGTACCTACATGACAAAGTAGTATATCGTGACCCAATATATTAATAATATCCCCTTGATAAATAGAAGATTTAGACCAGAAAATTTACGCAATCTAACAAACATACCAGCATTCACAATACCTCCTTGCACTAATGAATACGGCAACAGAGTATGGACGCAGGCCTTACCACGCGCGTTGAACAGACTTCCATGTGATTACAATTATGATAGTAAATCTACTAAATAAGTTATAACCTCGTATAAAAAAATGTTAATAGATAGCCTTCCCGATTAGTAAGTTTATACTTAGAATATTGCAAATTTGTCAAAATATTCTATTTTCCTCTACTTAGTTTCGATATAATCTTAAAAAATTTAGATTAGAGTCGAAGCTGAAATGTAATGTCCGTTTATTGAAATAAACAGTTAATTTTTTTTTTTTTTAATCAATAAAGTGTACACGTGTTTACTATACGAAAAACAGTCAGGAAAAGAAAGCATTGCATTAACCCTTAAATGCATGAATTAAAAAAACACAATATTATAAAATATTATTTTATTTCAAATAAATGTTTATTGTTTTCAACCAGTAATTCGGTTTAAAGAAACTTTATTGTCTAAAGAAATTACAGAAATTTCACTTACAAGACAATTTATAAATAGTTAACATAACTAAAATCAATTTAATTTTACGCAGTAAGCAAGCATTTAAATTATGACAATGTTTACACAAAACAGATGGATCTTAAATGAGCGAATTGGTTAGAAATACTAGTTATATAATTTAAGAATCGACCCTATAGTCTTAACATAAGGATTAGTTTTAAGTGGTTAGTAATCGGTAACAGGAAAAAGACATGCATTCGAGTATATTTTTTGTGCGGATTCTTATCTACTAGATAGACTTGTTGAAAGGGCCAGTTAAACGATACTTTTAAACAGTAGTTAATTTATCGGTTCGATGTTACAAAATGAGATGCATATATTTAGTATAAACGTAATGCAATGTAAACAAGATATATAACTTTATCCTATAATACTTTTATTATGATAATATATAAATTTATATTTTTACGTAGTTAGATTACTTTAATTGTTATTATTATTATTTTTTCATAGATCCGATAGTGATGATTATAAGATTATGAAATTTTATTCATTTAAGAATAATTTTGGACTGATATGAGTGTCAGTGGCACTTTTATGTTAATTTATTATGTGATATTTTTTATAACGTGTGATTTTAATTGGCTTTTAAAAGCATTCATCGGTTTAATATCTTTTACGGTTTTAGGTAAGTTATTATACAATTTAGCTCCATCGTACATCAAATTTAGGGTTCCGTATCTAGTTCTGGGAAAACGTAGTGCTAATTGATCCGCGTTTCTGAGTTTTATTCTATGGTAATTACTTTTTGTGCTAAACGTTGTTTCCGAGAGTATATTACCATCCAGTATTTTGCGTATTAGGAGACATGTTTTATACACGTAAATTTGTTTTAAATTCATTAGACCAGTTTTTTTTATATAGTGTTTCTGTTGGTGTTAGATTAGATAGTCGTAGTTGAATAGCACTTTAATCACTTTGTTTTGCGCTATCTGTAGGTCTTTGAGGTTGGACTTTGCTGCATTACCCCAAATTTCAGCAAGATATTTCAAGTGGGGTTTAATTAGGGCATTGTAGATATTTGTACGAACTTGTTTGGCTGTTAGTGCCGTTATTTTGGGCCTTATTTTAGCTATATGTGCCTTCCATGTTAGTTTGCTATCGAGGATTAATCGTAAGTACTTTTCATGGTCTTTTTTATTAAGCTCCTCGCCATTTATGTATAAACCTTGATTTTGTTCGATTTTTTTTGTTTTTTGCTGAAAAGATAACATAGCACGTTTTTGCGGTGTTAATAGTTAGCAGGTTGCTTTGAAACCAATTGAAAAGCAGGTCGAGGTCTTGTTGTGCCTGTTGGATTATACAAGATAGCGAGGATCCGAAATAAAACAGACAAGTGTCATCCGCATATAAGGTTAAGTGGCCCTGGAGTCCTGCTTCATATAAATTGTTTATGTAAATTAAAAAAAGCAAGGGGCCAATAATAGAACCTTGCGGTACGCCGCAATTTATAGGCAGTGGAGAACTTTTGTAATTGCCTAGTTTAACTATTTGCTGTCTATTTGTAAGATACGACTCAAAAATGCTGAACGCTTTAATTTATTCAAGAGCAAAGGGTGGCAGACTGTGTCAAATGCCTTTTTGAGGTCGATAAATATCCCTAATGCAATATTTTTTGAGTCTATATTATTCTTTATTTTAGTAACAAGGTCTATAGTGGCTGAAGTTGTATTACTTTTTGGTCGAAAACCGTATTGTCTTTCAAAGAGAAATTGAATAGAATTTAAGTAATTAAATAGTCTGTCATGAATGATTTTTTCGAAAATTTTAGAGAATGTCGGTAAAACTGATATTGGGCGGTAGTTACCGGGTTCCATTTTCGATCCAGACTTGAAAATTGGTGAAACTTTTGCGATTTTGAGAGAATCCGGAAACTCGCCATTACTGAAACAGGTGTTTATACAATTTGTCAGTTCATCTACTATTGAGTTTTTTATACATTTTAAGGTTTTTGTATTGATGCCGTCTACCCCAGCACTAGTGTTAGAATCTAGACGAGAAAGATTTTTAATACCTCATCAACTGAAGTTGGTTTTAGTTGTTGTAGCTCATTAGTACAGTTAGTATTCGTAATAGGCACATAATTTATTTGTCTAAATTGCGCTGGAATCTTATTACATAAGTTAGAACCAATAGTTGTAAAATAATCATTGAAGTACTCGCAAATTTGTTGAGGGTCTGTTATTATCTTATTCTGGTATAGTAGAGTTGCTAAGCCGCGAAATTGTGCGCATCGGGTTACAAGCATGAAATTTCTACCACACATAGAACGTTCCACGGTGATTATTTTCAGATGTGGAGGGAAGTCAGATTCGTCCCCTGTGTGGTGGGAGAGCGGGGTGAAGAGGAGCTTTTTATTTTTTTTATTACTGATCAGTTAAGGCTATTAGGGCTTGTGCGACATCGTTTTCGTGTAAAATAGATATCATCTATTAATTTTTCATGTTATTTAAGAATAGTTTTATATAAAAATTTGGGTTTATTGCCGAAAAGGTAAAAATCACAACAAGTTTTTTTTATTCAGAACGATAAATTAGTTATCTATTCTGAATATTTACAATTTAAAAAAATATAACTAAACAGCAAATTTAATGTTGTTTTTAAAAATGTATACATATTGGGCACATCTGATACAAAAAGTACCTTGAAAAAAATGTTGATGTTAAGCCTAGCCTGCGTGCTGTAGTACATTTTGCTAAGTTGCGAAATTGTGTACATCGGGATACAACCACCAAATTTCTACCACAGATAGAGTATTCTGCCGTGATTATTTTGAGATGTAGAAGGAAGTCAGATTCGTCTCCTGTGCGGCGGGAAAGCGGGGTGAATAGGACAAAGGAGTCCTCTTTTTCTTTTTATATTACTGATCAGGTAACGCTAGTAGGACTTGTGTCGTATCGTTTTCGTGTAAAACAGATATCAAGAATTTATTTTTCATGTTATTTATTCATAACACCATATAAAAATATGGTTGTATTTCCGAAATTGTAAAAATCACAAGTTTTTTTTATTCAGGGAGATAAATTAGTTATATTTCCTGAATATTTACAACTAAAAAAAATATTGCAAAATAGCAAATTTAATCTTGTTTCTAAAATATATAAATATTGGGCACTCTTCATACAAACTGTAACTTAAATAAATTGTTGATGTTGAGATTAGCCCGCGTGCTCGTGATACATTAGCAAAAAAAAAATTGTTTTAATTACATTAATTTGTTTTTCTAGGACGTATATAGTAAATATTATATGTAAAAGCATGTTAATAATCATTATTTAATGTATTTAATGAAGCGAAATAGGATGCGTTCGGAGATTTACGTTGGTTACGCCGACGTAAAGATATATTTTCAGCTACTGTTTGTATGAGAAGTGCCCAACATTAATATATTTTTAGAAACCAGAATAAATGAACTTTTTGAAATAATAATAATAATTTGAAAATGTTCACGAAATTGAACTAATTTACCTCACTGAATAAAAAAACTTGTTGTGATTTTTACCTTTTCGGCCATTACACCCATATTTTTATATAGACCTATACAAAAATAACATAAAAAATGAATTTCTGATATTTGTTTTACACGGAAACGACACCAAACACGTCCTGGTAGACTTAACTGACCAGCAATAAAGAAAGAAAAGAGGGATACTTGGCCGTATTCACTCCGCTCTCCCGCCTCACAGGGGACGAATCTGACTTCCCTCCACATCTGAAAATAATCACCGTGGAACACTCTATCTGTGGTAGAAATTTCATGCTTGTAACCCGATGCGCACAATTATGTTAGAAAACAGCGGCTTAGCAACTCTACTAACTGGAGTTTAGGAGGAATATAATTTGATGTAACTTTATTTTTGGACAAAGTATTTATGAGACTCCACATTTTCTTCGAATCATTTTTGCAATTGGCAAATGCATTATGGTAATATATATTTTTTGCTTTTTTAATGCTAACTGTTACTTTGTTTCTTTCCTGTATGTAATTTTTACGTATCTCTTCGTTCTTGGGTTCTTTCTTTAGCTTTCGCCATAGTTCATCTCTTTTATTAATTGCCGATATAATAGTTTGGTTAATCCAATCCTCCTTAGGAGGGTTTAATACTTTAGTTTTTACAGTCTTCGATCGTTCTACAGCAGTCTTGATGTACTCTTCTAATCTGGAATAAGCATGGTCTTTGTTCGTGAGGTTGAGGTTTTGTCCCAACATTATTTCATTAAGTTTATTGTAGTCCACTGCAGCATATTCTATTTTTTCTTTGCGCTTTGGATATCTTTTAAGAAGCTCTAAGTATATGTGTTTGTGGTCGGACATTGCAGAGTCTATGATATGGAAATTAAAGTTATCTCCTAATAAGTTGGTGTAGACGTGGTCTAGGATCGTCTTGGATGTTTCCGTCTCACGGGTGCAGTGTTGATCTTCGATATTATTTAGGATGGTGTAACCGGACTCTTCGACTGTAGAAATGTATTGCGTTGTTGTTTGTTCATGTGACAGAAGGTTGATATTGAAGTCGCCGAACACGATTGATCTCTTGTGTAGTTCAAGTTGCTGTTCAAATGTCGTTAAGAATTGATTAAGGTTTGTTCTACCGGGCCTATAAACCACTCCAATATTGAGGTTTAGTTTAGTTAGTAATATCCATAGATAATTGTTTCCACCTGAGTATTGTTCAAAAGTCGGGATATAATCAATGCTGTTGTGAATAAATATAGATACACCACCGCCTATAGTGTCAGTCCTTATATTAAAGTAATGAGAGTAATCTGGTATTTGTAGTAATTTTTCATCTCTCCTGTTCGGAAAGTGTCATTTTCATGAGTAGACAGCCGGGTGGAAAATAGCTTTTCCATCCCTAGGGTGGAAAGTAATTTTTTTTTAATTGCCACGTAGTCAAAGGTAATTGCCTTCTAGATGCACGTCGTGACCAACTAAATTAGGTACAATCTAGTCGGCCGTGGTAAGTGGCATTGAAAAAAGGTATCCAAAGGTTAGATATAGGCAAGCTTAATTTATTTATATCTAATTATTAATTACATATAATTCCGTCCCACATTTATTTAAAAAATAAAATTGAAACCATTGGATTTTTTTTTTTTTACTTTTTAAATGTTGGCGGTACTATATCTTAACTTTTTTTTTATCTACTAATATTTTTTATTTATTAATAATTATTATTATGTTCAATGTATGTATGACTGTTACTATCCTTAATTTGTTTTTTACTAACAATCTATGGATCACTGATCCGAAATAAATAATAATTTGAATTTGAATTTAAAAGTAAGAAGAATGAAAGTTTGCAGTAGAAAAAGCGGGAACACGAGATTAAATATAAATACCGTGTCTTTAATTGATTATTTGTTAAAAATGACATGGACATTAATATAAGTAAATCACTCTTGACATTTATGTGCGTGTAGTATTTTATTTTCCTCGCAGTCGAAATGAAAAGTAGAGTGTTTAACTCGGGTGAAATTGCCCATTTTACCCTCGAACTATTGGCGCTCTCACTTCGTTCGAGCGCCAGAAATATCTCGGGTGCAATGGGTCACTTTCTACCCTTGGTTAACAATCTACTATAGCGTCATCTTCTGTTTTAATCCAGGTTTCACTTAGTAAAATTAGGTGTGTCGTTTTTGGAATGCATTTTAGGATACACTGGAGCTCGTCGAACTTCCCCGGCGTAACTATACTTCGCACATTAGCGTAGAGGAAGTTAAGGGAGTGTGAGTTACGGGGTATTTGTTGGTACGTGTCTAGTATTAATATAATAGTTCACTTTGTTGGTTTCGCTTGGTGTGTCGCCGTAGGTAGTTGCCGGTGATAGAATTTGACGCGCAGTTAGTTTTTTGGCGGTTGGTCTACAATCGTCGGATTTCCTTTTACGTATTTAATAACTAGATTTGGCTCGCCGTTTTCCTGACGTTGAGATAGTTCATCCCGAAGACACTTCAAATATTGTTGTTGTTTTTGGGTCTGATCTGCGTACATTTTAATTCCTGTTTTTATGTTACCCCTTTTACGTAAGATGTTTAAAGCAATTTTTTCGGTTTCAAAACACGCTTTGATTGGTCGGTTTGTTGTGTCAGCGTTTTGTTTGCCAATTCTATAAATTTTCAGCGGCTCGGGGCAGTTTATATCTAAAGTCTGAATAATTTTTCTTATTTCGTTTGTGTCGTGGTCTATATTCTCTGATTTGTTTTCTGTGATGAGCTCCGGGATACCGACAATAATAATGTTTTTCTGCCTTTGCGTCCTATCCTGAAGCTCCGTAAGGATATGTTCATAGTCTGCAAAGTTTCGTGAGTGCGACAAGGATGGCTGTAGGTTTTTTACGATATCTATATCACTTCGGAGAGAGTTAATGCTTATTTCGTTTTGAGAACACTGAGATTTAACCTGGTTCAATTCGATTTTTAGGTTATTCTGTTCTTCAATCACTTTGTTTGTGGACACCCTTATATCACTTAGTTGGTCCTTTATTTCCTTGACGTCTTGCTGCATCTTAGTCATTATTTTGTTTTGACTAGCGGAAAAACTAGCCAGAAATGAGTTCATATCATTCCTGAGACTTTTAATTTCTTCCCTTAAAGATAAGTCCGGGTCGGGTTCTTTACGTTTTCTATACGTTATTTGGGGTTTGCCTGAAGAATCATCAATTCCTAGTTTTGATAAGTCGGGCTGGGATCCACTACTCATGGTTGCACTGAGTTTATATTTTAGTCCGTATTTGTATGCAATTAGGGTTCACTGCACTATTGCACTAACACCGCGATGCTATCGTCAAGCGAGTTAAGTTGTAAACAACTCGGCAACGTATAGTCGTAAGTCCTTATCACTCCCACTGAAGTGTGCACACTTTTACTAATAGTCTTTGGGTCTGTTTTTATTTGAAAAGATAATTTTAAATATTTTAAATAATATCTAACACTGTGGACACGTCCAGCTAGCTTGCTTGCTCACCGCGCGATTTTCATTTCAATCATAATTCATTTTTGTTTATGTAAGCTGCATCTTACACCATGCATTTAAGGGTTAAATGATATGACGAAGTTAACATCGGAAGCGGAACTGACATGTATTTAAACTATTGTCATTATAGTGCAGTTGCGATAGATTTGGTTGTTGTTGTAATAATGATGTGTGACTAAATTTATTTATATCAAATTTATTTATTTATTCTTTACATTAGCAGTACCTAGGTAACAGATAAAACCTTACATGCTAATTCTTAATTAATTCAAATCATATTACATTCATTATAATTATTATTACTACAGAAGACATTATTACTTACAAAATAAAGAATAAAATAAAGATTAGATCCATAATGATTAATTGATTAATAAAATTGATTGAATGAAACAAATTTATTAATGGTGCTAGTCGTCACTATTGTTTCCAAGAAGCGGATTGATGCTGTCAAAAACTTAGTGCAAAATGTTATTATGATGATAATAGATTTAGAAGATAATAAAAGTAAACATGTCATAAAAAAATGTTAAGTTGCTAATATTATGTTTTCGGACTACACTGACAGTTGCAAAATGTTGCCATATTAAAAATTATAAACAGCGCCCTATTCACAATCCTCATATATTAGTGGTCCGGCTTTAAATGTAAATACAAAATTTTACGCGATCCAATATACCAGGTGGGGTTCGAACCCACAACCTCTACTTATCTATCTCACTCGATCGACTCGATCTAGTCCCAAACTAAGCAAAGCTTATTGTACTATGGGTACTTACTAGACGACGATATAAATACATATTGTTAGATTATGAAACCGATCTTCGTGGAACAACACTAGTTGTCGGGCGCTAGTGGCACATCACTACTGCGTTTGAAAGTTCGCTTCGAGTAATTTCGAATGTAGAGTATAGAACCTTGCTAAACTCTATTTTCCTTATTCAATAAATGTTTAAAGAAAAAGTTTGTGCTGTTCGTATTTCATAATATATAGATAACATCCATGACCCAGGAACAAATATTCGAGTTCATCACACAAATATTTGTCCCGGCCGGGTTTGAACACAGGATCTCCGGCTCAGTAGGGAGGTGTCTACAAACTGCGCCGCGTCGTTAAACACATATAATATAACATTCCGCAAAATCGCCCTTTGTACTACTTTTTGTACTTATTGCATAAAATTCAGATAAAAGAAACATCCCTAAGTGTGTATCAACCTGGCGGTTACGTTTTCACTGGGTAAACGCACCGTCAACGTTTTTGCACCGGTGTGGTACCTTCTTGGCTCTGGTACTTACCGAAGCGATTCTCTAGTTGTACGTGGAGGAGCGAGGGTAGGCACGGTGTCAGGCGCGTCTGACGACGCTGCAGCACCCAGCAACAAAGGTGTTGTGACACGAGATGGCGCCTCTCCTTCCAGCTTTCGTTCATGGTGGTCCTGTGAACCTGATTAGATAAAGTACTTAACTGGTTTACTGCTAATAATCTTCTATTAAATGCCAAGAAAACGAAATGTGTTAGATTTGCTTTACCGAATTACGGCGATAGATTCTACTACTTATATTACTAAATGGTGAATGTTTAGAAATAGTTAATAAGGCATTATTCTTAGATATAAAATTGGACAGTAATTTGCAATGGAGTCCACATATAGCAGTGCTTGCAGGTACCTAAATTACTAATTATTATATTTATGAGAGTATTATGTATGTTATTAAGAACCTGGAGTCATTTACAAAAAAATCCGATGTCCATAATTTTAACAGTAGAAATAAAAATAAAATTGCTATTAGAAAGTTTCGTGTTCGTAAAGTATGTAAATCATTTTTAGGCCAATGTATTCATTAGGGTTCCGTAGTCAACTAGGAACCCTTATAGTTTCGCCATGTCCGTCTGTCGTCCGTCCGTCCGTCCGTCCGCGGCTTAGCTCCGTGATCATTAGTACTAGAAAGCTGAAATTTGGTATGATTGTGTGTATGTATCACGCCGATAAAACGGTAAAAAAAAAACAAAAAAAACTTATTTTCGGGTACCTCTCGAACACCTAAAGTGGGGGTGATTTTTTTCGTTTCAACGCTAGTGTGTGGAATGTCGTTGAATAGGTCTTTTAAAAATAATAGGGGTCTCCAAACATTATTTTTTAATACAGTTGCTCAAAAAGTGGTACTTTTTGTGGCTGCGTAGCGTGCGAGAAGCTCATTTTCTCGAACTAGTGCTTTTTACTTTTTAGTTCCAAACTATACTTTCGAAACGCAGTAACAGAGTTTCGAATGTCAGTGATGATGATGACGATGACGATGACGATGGCGATGGCGATGGCGATGGCGATGGCGATGACGATGGCGATGACGATGACGATGACGATGACGATGACGATGACGATGGCGATGGCTATGGCTATGGCGATGGCGATGGCGATGGCGATGGCGATGGCGATGGCGATGGCGATGACGATGACGATGACGATGACGATGACGATGACGATGGCGATGGCAATGACGATGATGATGATGATGATGATGATGATGATGATGATGATGATCATGGTCTTAATGTACCATGTCATTTGTAAAGTATGGGTTCGTTCAAAAATAACTTCGAAGCAAGCATATTTTATCGCAATGATATATATTAATATATTATTTTTTCGCAATTGCATTAAAAAACGTCGTTTACAACACGTGTGAAATGTCTTTTTACTACTCGTACCGAGTCTTGCCACTCGCTTTCAGCTCGTGGCAAGATACCTCGGTACTAGTGGTAAAAAGACATTCTTTTCACACTAGTTGTAAAATGTACTATTTTGATAAAGTCAGCAGTGTTGTAAATATTCGCTCCGGAAATCCTAAAAATAGCGTCCCCCCCCCCTCTAACTTTTCAACCACGGGTCAAAAAATTATGGAAGATTCATGAAAATGAGGCCTTATAAGTACTTTCAATGAAAACTATATTGGATAAGATGGGTTGAGCCGTTTTTGAGTTATCGCAAAATTTCATAATTTTCTTTAAACTCACGTAAGTGCCGCGCGGTGTCCTTATACTTCGAACGTTACACATAATATTAGTTAAGTGCCATACTCCATTAAAACATGCCGCTCAAACTGGCGCGTATAATCGATAACTTCCAGAAGGTAATAAGTTACTTTGGCGTTTACAACTTTTTTATGGAGCTTGAAATCTTTCTCGTAATTTAAACCTCAGTTTTTAAGCCCGTCTATTGTGAACGATGGCCAACTACGGAACCCTAGACTGAGCGAGGCCCGACATTCTCTTGGCCGGATTTTTAATTTTTCGTGCCATGTGTCATCAATGATGACTCATCATGTTAATGCAAATATCCACTCGGTTATAGGATACTTTTTATCCGACAACGGCGAAGCAAAAAGGAGGTTATGACTAATGACTTTTCTTCCGCGCAGACAAAGTTCGCGGATTATGATAAAATTGATAAACCTTGAGCTGTCTTATTACTGTCGCATTGCTTTCGATTAATTTGTTTTTTTTTTTCTATTTGTTTTCTAGGCTTCCGTACCCAAAGGGTAAAAAACGGGACCCTATTATTTGGACTCCGCAGTCCGTCTGTCTGTCTGTCTGTCTGTCCGTCAGTCACAAGGCTGTATCTCACGAGCCGTGATAGCTAGACAGTTGGAATTTTCACAGAAGATGTATTTCTGTTGCCGCTATAACAATAAATATTAAAAACGGATAAAATAAATATTTAAGTGACTCCCATACAACAAACGTGATCGGTTGCGTAAACTTTGCACCTTATTTGTATGCGGCGCTATACATACCAGGTGCTTACTTAACTTATCCCGGTCAGTTAAGATGGGAAGTGTTTGTACGGAACCCTCGGTGCGCGAGTCCGACTCGCACTTGGCCGGTTTTTTTATTTACTATAGTATTTTATATTACAATATTATTATTTTATTGACCCACTTTTAATATGTTTTCTTTGAGGTCTACGTATACGTCTAAATTCTCAAGATAGGTACAAATTAGGTGAAGTTTATATACATACTTAAGTATTTTGAAAAAAAGACTGACTGTAGAGTTTTCTCGGCGTTTCTTCTCAACAGTGGTCTCCTCTTGTGAAATGCCGGTAGACTCAGACATGTAAGTGTCATTGTGGCCTGCTTGCAGAATATTTCATTATTTCATTAATATTTCATTATTTTGACTCCTAGTGCATTAACGTAAACAACACACAGACATAAAATAATACACAATTAGAGGTCAAATATTTACAAATACAACAGGGAAAACTCCGAAACTGATAAGAAACGGCGACGGGGTTATTCCGACGATTGGATTGAAATAGGTACCGAAATCAAAACAACACACAACTCAGTCTTCGACAAATTCTAAACACCGTTTGACCGAGTGAGCGAAGTGTCTCTGATTCAGCTTGGACTGAAATTCTTTACTATGTCCGGTTGTTCGGATACTGTCCTAATTTGACTGTTCTCGCCTTGTCGATCCAATTTTTCGAACTCACAAAATATGGATGCAACCGACTAGGTAAATACATATAAATATCCAAAATGGTAACACGAGATATCGCGCTCGGAGCCGCGAACATCCAACAGGATCACCTGTGTGGATCGCCCAGATGATTGTATTGGGCGCCATATGCAGCACGATCCTCTGGATCATCTGGACTGATTTTAGTGGGAGAACAATGATTTTTGTTTGAGCGATTCTAGTGGTTAGTTGGTTAGTTGCGCCGGGCATTTTCCAGAAGTGAATGAATGAATGAAAATGTATTCGTTCAACACAAAATGGACAACATATAAAATAAAATCGTTGATGTGTATGTCACGAAAAGGTCACACCTCAGAATAAATGCTGGCTCGGGAACCAGCGCTGGTTTTCCGGTGAAACCTATAGGTGACGCCACGGTGAACCGCAAACACACGGTGTGACTCCTAGACCACAGTATAAGACAGTAGTTAAAGTTCGAAGAAAAGTACATCGCGCGGTTTGTATGTGTGCGCGCCGTGTACGTACGCGTCACATGCAAACGGCGAGTAATAAATAGACATGAATCAGTCGGGGCCGCGCTGTTGCCGTGTTCGGAACTCGGAGCCGAGCCGCAATAATTATTGCTATTAAGTGTCAGAACTGTAAACACATTGAAAAATAATAATAAGGCATTTCGTACATCGCGAAATAGACGAAAGTATTTCAGTGTGGCTAATTTATAATAATTGTTATTCTTTTCAATAAATATTTTTGTTTTTCAATTAGTTGTACTTATGAACTTTTATTTATCGTACCTACCAACTTGTAAAAATCCAAGATGCAATATATAATTTGTAATAATAAACGTTAGTGCGCTTTCTGGTCTTTGTGGAGTTCTTTGTAAAGTGCCGCGCGCAAGCCAAGCGGCTCCCCCTACCTACAGTCAAAGGAAATCGCCGCCACTTATCAAAGGATGCCGAATGCGCGAAAGAGGTACCGCACCTTCTAATTAGATATTAACCTAGCTAGTTCGGTAACAAATATTGAAATAATCGTATTCAAGTGTAGCGAGTATTCGTTGGACGAAGTAGGTAGCTACGAGTACTCGTATAATTATAATAATTCGTTTCCGTAATGACTGATGGGGTATAATAATAATAATAATAATAGCCCTTTATTCAGACGATATAAAAGTATAAAATTACAGTTTTTCTTAGTTCCTATTCATACATGTTTGTTTTTCTCCACTTTTGTACGAGGGTTGCCTTTTATATTTTGGGATTTGACTAAACCAGTGCTGCCATCTGTCAAGTGACATTTCTGTAGTATAATTTGAACCTTTTGGCGGCAATATAACCTTAAAAAAGTTTTCGCGCGATCGCATTTTGTTTTTTTCTGTCAGTTGAAAAATAATCGTAGCTGACAGTCATGGAACTGAGCCGTGAACATTTTCGTGCGATATTTTTTTACAATTTTAAACGCGGCTTAAGTCAACAACAGTGCGTTGATGAACTTAATTTTACATTTGGTGATGAAGCACCGTCGAGAACGAGTGTTTATCGATGGTTTGCGGAATTTAATCGTGGCCGTTGCTCGCTTGTGGATGAATTTCGCGAAGGTCGTCCAAAATCTGTGGTTGTTCAGAAAAACATTGAAGCTGTGCGTGAATTAATTCTGCAAGACCGTCACGTGACCTATCGGGAGATAGAGGCGTCCTTGGGCATTAGTGGGACCAGCGTACACACCATATTGCACGAATGTTTAGCAGTCAAGAAGATTTGTTCGCGATGGATTCCACATAATTTGACAGGTACTCAAAAAGAGGCTCGTGTAGATTGGTGTAACGAAATGCTTACAAAATACAATAGCGGGGCTTCAAAACATGTGTATGATATTGCGACAGGTGACGAATCGTGGATCTACGCATATGAACCCGAAACCAAACAGCAGTCCACTGTATGGGTCTTTCAAAATGAACCGAATCCCACTAAAGTTATTCGTGCACGAAGCGTTTCGAAACAAATGGTTGCCTGTTTCTTTAGTAAAACTGGGCACATTGCGACCGTTCCTTTAGAAAAACGTAGAACGGTCAATTCTGACTGGTACACGACCATTTGTTTGCCAGAGGTCATTGAAAAAGTCAGAGAAACCAACCGCCGTAAACGGATTATACTCCACCACGATAATGCGAGTCCTCATAAGTCTGCATTAACTTCCAAGTTTTTGGACACTCAAAACGTCGATTTATTGGGCCATCCCCCGTACAGTCGAGACTTGGCCCCTAACGATTTCTTTTTATTCCCTCATATCAAGAACAAACTACGAGGGCAACGATTTTTGACCCCTGAAGCAGCGTTTGATGCGTTCAAAATGCACGTTTTGGAGGTGTCCCAATCAGAGTGGTTGAACTGCTTTGAGAATTGGTTCAACCGGATGAAAAAATGCGTAGACTTGAGAGGAGAGTACTTTGAAAAGCAATAAAAACTTTTTTATTGCGAAATAATTGTTTTTTATTTCTATTCCCAAAATATAAAAGGCAACCCTCGTATGTCTGTTTGCCAATTGGCAAAGGCCTCCTCCAATCTTCTCCACTCTGGCCTATCGATGGCCACTCTACCCCATGTTGTTCCTGCTACCTGTCTGATGTCATCATCCCACCTTTTATATGGCCTTCCCCTTCTCCTTTTCCCTTCTCTTGGGTACCATTGTGTGACTATTTTGCTCCATTTTTCTCGCCCCCTTATCGGCCATATGATAAGGGGGCGAGAAAAATGGAGCAAAATAGACTGATGGGGTAGGTATTGTTAATTACATGGTTATATCTACTTATATAAATATTTTATAATAACACCTGACATTACACGACACCTAACAATCGAAATAACTATATACCTATGTTTACCCCACAAATTTGTTGGTACAACCCTGCGCGCGTTAACGAAACGCGCCTGAGGGGCCGGAGATTTATTACTGTATTTGTCCTTATACTGTGCCTAGACTGAACGCAGTGTAAGCGCTTTCGATGACAAGACAATGACATTGACAAGTAAATGCGCTGTCACATCCAAGTCGACATCCAACGTGCCTTTTTTGCGTGAAAAGTTAGCGCTACTCCAACCACCCCAACTCCACGAACCCCAGCAAAGCCTTTATGTTGCTTGTAGCTTCGTGTAGGGTACTTGAAGATCCTATGACATAAGATACAGGATGAAGTAGTACAGTCGAGTTCATTTACATCTACACACTTACGAGAACAAAAATATCTGAACACGACCCTATTGTCAGGAACATAAAGTCGTGTTCAGATATATTTGTTCTCGTAAGTGTGTAGATGTAAATGAACTTGACCTATGTACGTCGTATGTAAGTCATAATAAATGTATCAATATTTGTTATCAAATCATTGGTCATTCATAATTCTTAAGTTATTAACTTTTCAAGCGTTGAGTAAAATCCAAGAGGTTATAGGTTAGGTTTTATAACAATGCTGGATTGTAAATTTTTTGTGAGTATTAAACTATGACTAATAAAAATTATGACAAACATTACATTAAGGCTTAAAATGTATGGCAACATAAACAGACTATACTTATAGGTATTTACTTTGCTGATCGCGGGAGTCCGGCATGCTGCGCGCGCGCACGAAACAGCCGGCCGGTCGAAACGACGTCTCGGGGGGTACCATAGAGTATATTGAATGTTTTATAATAGAGTCATCAGTCAACGATTTCGATTGCAGCGCCTACGGCGTTAAGTGGCCAAAACTATACACGACGCGCGACTGTAGCTATAGCTACAAATAGCATTTCTCCTTGTTTACCTTCTATTTTTATAACGCCATATTGAATTCTTTTCATGTAAAAGAATAGTAATATGGCGTTATAATAATTTACAAAATACGAGAGAAAATTCAATTAAAACACAATTTTAGATTTATGCAGTAGATTTATTCCTTTTTACATAGTAATTACGTGCTTTCACTTGCATAATAATCTGGTATATAGGTAGTATAAAATCTGTCTGCTTGCGTGTCTTGGTTCAGGGAAAAAATGGGTTATGACGTTATTCGGACCTGTAAAGATATTAAAGATATAAAATAACGTAGTTTAAGCTCATAATAATTATATAAAAGTCATTTTAAAAGAGAAATAAAAACACGAACATTTTATATTTCTGTTTAACCTATAAGGAGAACTTTAACGAACTGTTAGGACCTTCATTTTATTGACATTGTTGTGATTGTTGTGTTAACTTACTTATTTAGAAGGCAAAGGAATACTTACAAGTTTTTTCACAACGCGGCACACATTTGTCGACGTCATGGCGGAAAGTTATCCAATCCAGGGGAAAATCAGAGTCCAAAAACAAAAAAGTGGTCAACGTAACAAGCCGAAATCATCAGGAGTCCAAGTGCAGCCAAGTCCTCGTAAAAAATAGAAAATAAACACAGAAAGCACTTTTACGTTCACGGAAATAAACGGAAATTTGAGAATTGCAGGTACAATAACAAATTAGCGTTTCGTTTTCGGTAACTAATGTTTCTTTAAAATTTCCAAAAAATGTATGGCCGTAAGAATACAATTTTTATTTTTTTATTTTATTACTATATAAATACGAATTACCTACAGTTAAACACTTTTAGGAATATTTTCTTTTTATTTAAACTTACTTTGAAATACCAGAACTGATTAGTTATTTAACTTATTTTGCGTAATTTGAAACGAAACAAGTGAATGATCCCAGAGTTACTATAAGAAAAAATACTGTAGTGATACCATAGCAATATACATTTGGGTCATCATTTTGATTTAAGAGCCATCTATTGTTAAGTGGTAGCATAATACTCTCCCCCATAGAAACCGCTGTTTTGTTCTAACTGAAACCACTGTGGCACTGACAAAAAAAGCTTTAAATAAAATAATGCGTCATACTCATGCAGTCAGCTCGCGGATTGCAGTTGAACGTATAAAAAACGACCTTGAACGACGCCGATCGCTTTCTACAGAGTAGGAGAGAGATACTTGTAAAATGTTTTTTTAACCTTTCACAGGGCCTTATCACACTTGCGTGTTGCCAGCGAATTTCGTACGAAAGCGACAACACAACGAGTTCGCCGTGACTGATTTTGTGTACACGATGATTTTTAATCGGTGATCAGCTCGTCTAGCACAACTATTAAGCTTCGCGACTCTTGTCGCGGGTTGTCCCGCGGTGTGCGTGGCATGCTTGTCGTCCCGCGGTGTACGTGGCATGCTTGTCGCCCCCCGGTGTACGTGGCATGCTTGTCGTCCCGCGGTGTACGTGGCATGCTTGTCGTCCCGCGGTGTACGTGGCATGCTTGTCGTCCCGCGGTGTACGTGGCATGCTTGTCGTCCCGCGGTGTACGTGGCATGCTTGTCACCCCCCGGTGTACGTGGCATGCTTGTCGCCCCCCGGTGTACGTGGCATGCTTGTCGCCCCCGGGTGTACGTGGCATGCTTATCGCCCCGCGGTGTACGTGTCATGCTTGTCGCCCCGCGGTGTACGTGGCATGCTTGTCGCCCCCGGTGTACGTGGCATGCTTGTCGCCCCCCGGTGTACGTGGCATGCTTGTCGCCCCCGGTGTACGTGGCATGCTTGTCGCCCCCCGGTGTACGTGGCATGCTTGTCGCCCCCCGGTGTACGTGGCATGCTTGTCGCCCCCCGGTGTACGTGGCATGCTTGTCGCCCCCCGGTGTACGTGGCATGCTTGTCGCCCCCCGGTGTACGTGGCATGCTTGTCCCCCGCGGTGTACGTGGCATGCTTGTCGCCCCCCGGTGTACGTGGCATGCTTGTCCCCCGCGGTGTACGTGGCATGCTTGTCGCCCCGCGGTGTACGTGGCATGCTTGTCGCCCCCCGGTGTACGTGGCATGCTTGTCACCCCCCGGTGTACGTGGCATGCTTGTCGCCCCCAGGTGTACGTGTCATGCTTGTCGCCCCGCGGTGTACGTGGCATGCTTGTCGCCCCGAGTGTACGTGGCATGCTTGTCGCCCCCCGGTGTACGTGGCATGCTTGTCGCCCCGCGGTGTAAGTGTCATGCTTGTCGCCCCGCGGTGTACGTGGCATGCTTGTCGCCCCCGGTGTACGTGGCATGCTTGTCGCCCCCCGGTGTACGTGGCATGCTTGTCGCCCCCCGGTGTACGTGGCATCCCAACAAACAAATACGTCGTATAAGTCTTGACTTGTACGACCTAAAGTTGGATAGCAGTCTTACAATGGTAATGAGATGACTACCAGGTCCTATAGATGTCTTTAATGTAACTAATTGGTCGTGCGACGAACATGTCATAGTAAACTGGTCTTAGCAACGTTGGGGAGACTAAACGATACAACGTTATATTACAGTCTTAGCTAAAACGTTTGTACGACAACGCAATAGTCATACTAACGTTATAGTCCAATAAACGTTTTGAACACACCAAATCATGTTTTTGGAAAACCTTTATACGACATTTATACAACGTGGATGTTATATAGACGTTTACACAGTGACGTTTATATAACAATCAGTATCTTGTTTTACAGCGGTCAATTAAATACTCTTAAATGACTTGGTTGTTTATTGACGACTCAAATATAACCTTAATATTACATGATGTCCGTTTAATGTCGTGTCCGGACTTTAATCAAACTTGCAGTCGCATTTAAGTCAGGTTTTGATTTTATAATGATTATGCTTGTCGCCCCCCGGTGTACGTGGCATGCTTGTCGCCCCGCGGTGTACGTGTCATGCTTGTCGCCCCGCGGTGTACGTGGCATGCTTGTCGCCCCCGGTGTACGTGGCATGCTTGTCGCCCCCCGGTGTACGTGGCATGCTTGTCGCCCCCCGGTGTACGTGGCATCCCAACAAACAAATACGTCGTATAAGTCTTGACTTGTACGACCTAAAGTTGGATAGCAGTCTTACAATGGTAATGAGATGACTACCAGGTCCTATAGATGTCTTTAATGTAACTAATTGGTCGTGCGACGAACATGTCATAGTAAACTGGTCTTAGCAACGTTGGGGAGACTAAACGATACAACGTTATATTACAGTCTTAGCTAAAACGTTTGTACGACAACGCAATAGTCATACTAACGTTATAGTCCAATAAACGTTTTGAACACACCAAATCATGTTTTTGGAAAACCTTTATACGACATTTATACAACGTGGATGTTATATAGACGTTTACACAGTGACGTTTATATAACAATCAGTATCTTGTTTTACAGCGGTCAATTAAATACTCTTAAATGACTTGGTTGTTTATTGACGACTCAAATATAACCTTAATATTACATGATGTCCGTTTAATGTTGTGTCCTGACTTTAATCAAACTTGCAGTCGCATTTAAGTCAGGTTTTGATTTTATAATGATGCTTGTCGCCCCCCGGTGTACGTGGCATGCTTGTCGCCCCGCGGTGTACGTGGCATGCTTGTCGCCACGCGGTGTACGTGGCATGCTTGTCGCCCCCCGGTGTACGTGTCATGCTTGTCGCCACGCGGTGTACGTGTCATGCTTGTCCCCCGCGGTGTACGTGGCATGCTTGTCGCCCCGCGGTGTACGTGGCATGCTTGTTGCCCCGCGGTGTACGTGGCATGCTTGTCGCCCCGCGGTGTACGTGGCATGCTTGTCGCCCCGCGGTGTACGTGGCATGCTTGTCGCCCCGCGGTGTACGTGGCATGCTTGTCGCCCCGCGGTGTACGTGGCATGCTTGTCGCCCCGCGGTGTACGTGTCATGCTTGTCCCCCGCGGTGTACGTGTCATGCTTGTCCCCCGCGGTGTACGTGTCATGCTTGTCCCCCGCGGTGTACGTGTCATGCTTGTCCCCCGCGGTGTACGTGGCATGCTTGTCGCCACGCGGTGTACGTGGCATGCTTGTCGCCCCGCGGTGTACGTGGCATGCTTGTCGCCCCGCGGTGTACGTGGCATGCTTGTCGCCACGCGGTGTACGTAGCATGCTTACCGCCCCGCGCGCCTGCTGCCGCTCACCGTTTACCGACACGACCGAAGTCGTGGCATGTCCGTAAAACAAAAAAAACTACCAAGTGCGAGTCGGACTCGCGCACCGAGGGCTCCATACAAACATTTCCCGTCTTAACTGGCCGGGCTAAGTTAATATTGCACCTGGAATGTATGGCGCCGCATATAAATGAGGAGCAAAGTTAACGTGATAGATCCAAACATTTTACGACAGTCCTCGTACGTTTATTGTATGGCAGCCCCACTTAAATATTTATTTTATTCTGTTTTTAGCATTTGTTGTTATAGCGGCAACAAAAGTACATCATCTGTGAAAATTTCAACTGTATAGCTATCACGGTTCATGAGATACAGCCTGGTGACAGACGGACGGACAGCGGAGTCTTTTTTTTTCAATACAACCTTTTGTAAACCTGTTGTTTACCTCTCTTTATTTATGGTATCCCTTATGTGTTGTTTCCCTATTGTATTTGAGTTTTAAATTTGTATTTGTAAACCTTATATTATGATTTATTTTTGCTCATATAAACTAGCTTTAAGCGCATTTGTCAAGAAACGAGGGAACATCAAAATGAGAGAAAATCGTGTAGAATTTAAATAACAAATTGTATAAATATTTTATTTATTTTACTGTTTCCCTGTTCCCTGCTCAGCACGCACGGGACAGCATGAGCCAGCCTGCCACGACGATTCTGTAGCAGAAGACTACGCCACAGAGAAGAACTCAACTCGTAGACTAGAAATACGTCTTATACGTCAGGATGCCTACAGTTGGTCTCGACTGCTCTCTGCAGTCCGTCTATGGGTACCCTTATTTTCGGTAAAATTGTCCAGTCGTTATTGAGAATTACTAGCTTCATTGAATTCATCGTCAAAGTGTGTCAGTGGTTTTTAGGCATTTCAGCGATTACTTTTCTTAGTTTTCTTTCGAACAGTTTGTCTTTTCCGAGACAGTTTAAGAGAAACTATCTTGGTTCTATCCGTAGGATTTACGTTACTGGCCATACATTCTAATATCTTATCCATCTTCTCTTCTAAGGATTTCATTCTATCGTTTAATGTTGTGGTCTGAGAACTTGATAGAATGCTAACACTGTCATATTTTTGCTGCGACATTCCTACAACTGCATCGTACACTGCATCCAACTTGTCTACGTTCTGTTTTTTCTTCTTCGCAATATTAAGGATCGCATTATGTAGTTCTGAGCTGAAGGGTTCTCTAAAATAATCATTGTCATTATGTTGCAAAGGATCGTAAAGATCGTCTACAGCCCATAATCTCACGGGTCCTGTTGAAGATCTGCCAATATGGCTATGAAAGCGAATAAGCCGCAATCTTCTCCACCATTTTGCGAGCACTGTGTCCCCGAGACCTTCTAAAGTACTCAGCAGCTGCACCTGCTTCTCCAGTCTCCTGATATACCCTATATTGTTCAACTCGTCGACGTCACTGACGGCCACGCCTATCATGAAATTAATCAACACTATGGCGATGAATACCACGAACACGACAAACAAAAAGCGGACGAAATTTTTCGTGTTCGTCAGCTCCGCGTCGTGGTCTTCGCCGAACAGGTCTTCGTAGTCGAACTCCGACACCATCATGACCAGGGTCTTGGTGAAGGCGGCGACGGGCCCGTCGAACGGCGGCTTCGACTGGTACTGGATCATTAAGCACGTGGAAAATCCGAACACCAGGAATATTGTCGTCGCGAGAATCTGAAAAAGTAAAGCATAGACTGAGTAGTTGAAGAGCAACTATGGACAAAACTATTATGACTCAAAAAACGTATTCAACAATCAAAATGACAATTTCTATGCTACTCCGCCAAAGGTAGGTATGAGTAGAAAGTTAGTTGAGACAATCAGATGAGCATTTATATTTAAATCCCAACGAAAAAGACGGGTGTTGTCTGTCTGTGGTATCGTACCTCTTGAAATAATGCCCGGATTTTTTTTAAGCAACCCTAACCCATTCAAGATTAATGGTTACATGTTAATTAAACGCTTTTCATCCATATCCGCCACTGAGATGGGTGAAGGTGTTTATATGTAGTTTGTATCCCCTATCATTTGCTGGTTAATTATTGGAGCTAATGAAAACTCCCCTACCTTCAATATGTTGAGGGCCACTCTCTCCAGCATGAGCACGTAGTACCCCCAGCCGTGGAACCTGGACATCAGCAGCATGGCCTGCAGCCAGGCCAGCAGCACCGCCAGGCAGGCCACGTGGCGCTGCCAGGTCATGGAGTCAGGAGTCGGTGTACAGCCCAGGAACACCGGCACGGTCAGGGCTAGAATAATCACGCCCAGTTTCAGCCAGGTCTCTGGACGCCTGAAGTGGTGAAGTTTTTGCAGGTATATCCAAATACATTCCTGGAATTCAGTATTTTACTATCAGTTGTAATCATTTTCTGTAAAAATAGCCCGTTACAAAAAGTAGCTACCTATAACACTATCTCGCGGTTTGTATACATAATTAAAACTTGTTAAACCGGGTAATTCAAAAATATCGCGAGTAGCTGTCTAGTTTCCAATTTCGTGGGAAATACGTTACAATTACAATAATAACGAACATGATCATCAAACTCTATTAAGAAATCATTCAAAGTAAATAAAAAAAAAACTATAAATCTCAAAATCAAGTGCTGATTTCACAACCCTATCCGTTACGTTAACGACCCAACCAGCTGAAGTAGCGAACATACTAGATTAACTTTAACTTAAGAAATTCTAAATACGCAAAGCCAGAATTGCCATGCGCGTTCGATAAAATATTTACCTGAATTATCATCACTCCGGTGCTTAAATAAATGAATACGACCAAAGTCCAGTGTTGCCATCCGCAGCTCCCGCCACACGGTGTATCAGTCGCGTTAAACTGGCCTTCTGTTGCGTTAAGCGGCATATCAGTTGCGTTAAACGGCATATCAGTTGCGTTAAACAGCGCCTCAGTTCCGTTAAATGTCACTTCAGTTGTGTTACACGTCACAATGCTCGTGTCTATATTGTAAAATGTGGTGATTACAAATATATTTAACGACAACAAAAACGTTAAATACGTCACTATCATTGTATAAAACACCGGCAGTAAGCACCTCCACTTGAAATATATCAGACTCTCTATAGTTGGATGTTTTAATATTTTACTTTGTCCATACCTCATAATATCTTCTAGAACTTTGATCTGGCTCATGTCTTTACTGCTAACCAATACTTTGTAGTTAACAGACATGTAATCTTCGTCTTCAATGACACATTCATCAAATAAATCTTCAAAGAATGTAAGCGGATTATTGAACTCTGATGCTAAACATTTTATAACTGTATCTTTTTCTCCCTTGACCGACAAAGTAGCTCCGTTTCGCAGCAGTAACGTGGTCATAGGAATTTGTCCTTGGCTAGCTGCTCTCCACAACGGAGTTCTCCCATTGTCATCGACCAAATTTAGATCCCAACTATATTCAGTTTGGAACAAATATTGCGCTATTTCCATGGAATTCCAACCGGCAATCTCGTGCCACACTGTCGATCCGTTGTATTTGCGCAAATATAGCTGCTCGCTTTTAAACTTCTCCAAAAGCAGTTTTGCTGGTTCTAGTTCACCGGAGATAGCAGCAAAGTGCATGGGTGCGAAACCGTACTTATTGACAGAGTTTTGGATGTCATGATGCTCCAGAAAGTACCTCAAGATCTTGGGGTGCTGTGACCGCACCGCGACGTGCAATGGCGTTTCTCCTATGCGATTAAGGTTACTAATGTTAGCTCCAGCTCGTACGAGAGCCTTTACGGCTTGGAAATTGCCAGACTCGATGGCGACGTAAAGAGGCGTCTGACCTTCTCCATTTGGGCAGTCCAGGACATCACTTTTCTTGGCAGTTTCCAACATTGCCTCCATAATCTCAAATTTCTTTATTTGGTATGTCTCTGATCTTACCTGTGAGAACAAGCTTGAGATTAGTCACACTTACATAAAGTTCTTACAAATATTCATACTTATAATCAGGGGCACGGTAGTGCCCCCGCCAAGACGAACAAAAAAGAAGCGGGGCACTACCTACCTTTTCTCGAACCGTTTCGTCTCATTTAAAAAAAAAAAGCTGATAGAAAGCTGAAATTTGGTGTGTAAGCTAGTATTAGTACAAAAATGATAAAATAATTCTAAAACTTGGAACTTTTACTTCCCAACTCCTTAAACTAGAGGATGGAAGTTTGTATGAGACTTCCGCAAATTTTGATACTAGAGGTCTGAAAATTGATACCTATATGTATAGGGCTCATTGTTATGAATAAAATACCTACATATTCTGGATTTTTTTAAAGCGCACACAAGTTCATAGCAAATTTATCAAGGATTATTTTGTTCCTACACACTTTGTATGTAGGTATCGTACACGGGTTTCTATTAAAATGGAAAATACCGCGCTCCGGGACTTATTGAGGGCGCGAGGGGATGACGCTCGCCTCGGAGAGGGGGAGAGTAGATAAAATTTAACTTTGCTCTGTAACCATCCTGATAGATAAAAGTTGTCCATTAATTTTGCCAATTTTTCAGCCATTTTTAATGAACTATAATGCCCGCCAAATACTTCTTGTTGATAGACCTATATTTAATTCGTGACGTGAATGCTACTCACACAATCTTCACATTCTCCCTTCCAGTATTTTTCGACGCTCATGTGCAGCGGGGTCGTGTTGTCGGCCACGTGGGTGAGCGGGGCGTCTGTGGCCAGCAGCCACTTGACACTGGCCACGTCCCATGTCTGTATGGCTTTACGAAGGGCTTCGTCTCTGGAGACAGCGATGGTTGAATATTAAGGGTTTTTATCTATCCAAATATCATAAACGTTCACGACTAACGTAACTTACGATGTTAGATTTTTTATAAATATCGTACTTACTTTCTCTTGATGTCGGCTTCAACTCTGTCGTTTCTACCGCCATATGTAACAAGAGCAGCTATTAGTCAAAATTCCGTCCGCACGTCTGTCTGTCAAGACCCCTTATCTCGGGAACGCGTGGAGGTATCGAAATTAAAATCGTATCAATTCTATAGTCTCTTTGTTAACGTGAAATAAAGTTACGTTTGTCGCTCAAAGTTTGTCGCTCAGTACAGTATATCTTTTCGTTAGACCCAAATTGCAGTGCGTTCATAGTTTGAACGGAACCCTCGGTGCGCGAGTCGGACTTGACCGGTTTTTCTTACGTCTTCAAGTCAGGACGGCCGTTGGGGCAGCAAAGGCCTAGAGTGGTGGCCACGTATAGGAAAGCGTAGCGTGGGTTGACCCTCGATGGACCTGGATGCGGAATGCACGGGATAGCACTTTGTGGCTAGTCATGGGGGAGACCTATGTTCAGCAGTGGACGTCGGTGGCTGATAAATAGATAGATATAGATAATATGTATGTTAGATTGTAAGGTATTCGTCTATGGGCCTCTGATGCCTGGAATAAATGAATTATTATTTTTATGAAAGCATTAACGTCTGCTAACGTAAACCAAATGTTTACAATGAAGCGATAAATTGAAAAAAATAATGTTTCGGACAGGATTCGAACCTGCGTGTCCAACGGCTTTCCGGGTCAACACGGGCGTCCTACCAATTGGACCACCGAACCTGATGCGAGAGACATTGAATTCAACCAGTTCCTTCTACATGCCTTAGGGTGGCATTTTTCGCTTCATTGTAAACAAAAGAATTAAAATACATAAACGCTCGACATGTTTCGAATCGGGAACACAGGTCAGTGTTCGGTTGGCCGGCGCCGCGACTGATCGTCGCTCATGATGATGAATCGCGTACCGATTCGAAACATGTCGAGCGTTAATCGACTTCTACGACGTGAGTAAACTCGTTAATGTATTTTAATATGTCTGAGACTCACGATAGTTTTCTATATAAAATCTATTATCTCCTTTATTCATTTAAAATCTTAAGTTAGGTTTTTACAATAAAGTTATATCAAAAGTAAAATACAATAAAGAAATTACAAAATATATAAACACATTATAAAAAACCTAGGGTGCCGCCGGCAGGGCAGTGCCCAGGCTACCGGTGGTTAGGGCTGCAGAGAGAGGAACCTCCTGACGATGCGCGCCGTGTCCAGGAGTACCGCCTTCTGTATCTGGCCCTCAGCCATCTAGCGAGAGTCTCTTAAGATGTTTGTCGAGAAATTTATTATTATTATTATATTGGCACCCACTCGATCTTGATGCTGGACGGCCCGTCGAGGTCCTCGTTGGCTGCCTCGCTCACTGCCTCCTCGTCGCTCGCAACTGGCGAAACTCTGCAGGATTAGAAAAAGTAAGTTTCTGTCAAAAATATCACTTTTGTGACGAACTTTTATAGCCGACTACTTTTCTTTGAACATCAATCACTTTAGGCTAGTTGGCCCATTTTGAAATGGTAATTAATGATCTTATTAGGTAGCTCTTAACAATTGTATTGTATTTTTGTGAGAGCTAGTAGCAAAATTTTATTAAATGAAAATAGACATTTCGTGTACAGACAAAAACGTCGTTCGCCATTTTTGCCTTTAGATTATCTGTGGCGTGACGTAGATTACCGAGTAAATGAACAGAAGAACTAAGTACTCCGATGTTCGAAATTCGCGACCTGCATTTAGTGCCGTGCCGACCCGCTCACTCAAATATACCTTGAAAGAGACGAGAGAAGACGACAGCGACATGACAGGGACACTCTTCAGAGACGACGCCTTCGCCGGCGGGGGCGGCCGCCGCGTTAACACACACACTTGCCTTCCACCAAATTTAAAGCCCAGCTAGATATTTACAAACTGACAGGACAGTTGCCTCAGCTAGGTACTCATCAGTTGTTCCTCGCCCGCGCGCGACAGCATCCCAGACGCGGTGCCGAGGTTTATGCTGCGGCTAAATAGCCTACCACCATAACACAGCGACTTACGATAACAGCCCAGGACTTTTTGAATCAGCATTAAAAAGAAAACTTTTACGCTGTTGCTAGCGAGTACTGTCACTCATGGGGTTCTCTGCCTTTTCGCCGAATTAGGTATGTTTCGCCGAATTATGTTTCGTCAAATGTTTGATTTCGTCAAATGTTTCACTTCGCCGAAAGCATTTTGCACTGAAACTGTAAACTTTTTAGGATTGTTATAAAACAAATCTAACCTAACCTAACCTGATCTAAAGGATGATATTTACAACAATCCTAAATAGTTTACAGTTTCAGTGAAAAATGCTTTCGGCGAAGTGAAACATTTGACAAAATCAAACATTTGACGAAACATAATTCGGCAAAAAGGCAGTACACCCACTCATGGTCATGGTAAGGGTGCAGAGGCACTAGTAGTTGAAATCCTCACCCATGGTCCGGTGTGAGGGGCGGGGACAGCGTCGAGGACGGCAGCGGCAGGAGTGGTATTGCTTCTGGCTCGTTCCGCGCAGGCGCCGGCAGAGCCGGTTCCTCCATCTCGTGTAATACAGAGATGATAGATGGGTACCTAAGGACCAAAAAGTTGGATGAAATTAAGGAGTAGTTAGCCAAACAAAACGAGGAAATAAAAGCGATTGGAATAAGTTCCGTTGTGCGACAAAAATTAATCATACAATAAGTAACCTTGAAATAGAACTTTAAGGTACGTTAGTGGAAGGTTAATGTCGTCGCACAACGGAGACTTTGACACAAATATTAATTGAGTGAGTTAAGGTGGTAAACTTTTTGGTCTTCACCCAGATGAGATACTGGAGCATTAGGGTTTAATCACACTAATACTCGTATTATAAAGGCGAAAGTTTGTGAGCGTGTTTATGCGTATGTTTGTTACTTCTCCACGCCCAAACGGCAGGACCAATTTTGATAAATTTTGGTATAAAAGTAGCTGACACTCTGGATTAACACATAGGCTACTTTTTACCCCGAAAAATGTAGTGTTCTCGTGGGTGAGCGGGTAACACCGCGCGGCGCAGCTAGTATTGATAAAAGGTTAATTACAAGAGAATCTGTGAGCTGTAGAGCTAGAGTTCAGAAGCCTTTTTTTACGGTTTCAATACCCATAATCTCCGCCATTAAAAAGAATCTAATGTCTGATCCTAACCTAACTATAAATAAAACACGGGCTCCTGATCGGTGCCAAGCGGGAAGGTCCCAGGAGGCTGCCGCATTATCACGCTGAATAGCCATCAGGGTTATTATTTGCCTTCATTAGCATAGGTATGAGTCAGCCCTCTGGTCACTCGTCGCATCGACTAGTATCTTCGCCCGTTCCTGGAATACTTGTATCTATTTTTTTTTTTATTTTTATTTTATTTATTTCCCACACTTACAGCTATCTTTACAGGTCTTAAACCTAAGACAATAGCGTAACTATTTCTATAATTTTACATTACTTATTAAACTACTTATCTATGTATACTATTGTGTTTATAACTAATTATATATAATGCTAACTTTGTGAATACATTCAGGGAACAAGAGAACAAATCCAAATCTTCCGCTATTAGGTTGAGGGTGCGTATTGCGCATGTCAGCGGCGCCGCACCGAGCAGGTTGGTGCGCCCGCGCGGCTCGACCAGCAGCCGCGGCCGGCGGCGACGCCATACGTATCTATCAGGGACACACAGACCTATGCAACTCAAAACCTGACCGTTAAATATTTTACCCCTAATTAATTTAAATAAGTATGTCACCATACATAACTCTCTGCGTACTCGCAGCTCGTTGTATCCAACCATACCCAATATAAATAAAGTTGGGTACATTAGAGGGTAAAAAGGATATACTCCATACCTTCGCCAATATAAAAATCTGACGAATTTATTTTGGATGCGCTCTACCATTAATTGATACTTGGTTTCATGTGGGGCCCATATAACAGCATTGCACTCCAGACTACTTCGGACTAACGCATTGTATAAGGCTATGATCGCTCCAATATTAGTAAAGCCATGGGAACGACGAAGCACAAAACCCAGCATTCTAAATGCTTTTTTACTAATATTAACAATGTGGTCCCGAAATCTCAAATCCGATGTGAACTTAACTCCCAAGTCTTTTACTTCGGCTGTTTTCTTTAATTTCGTTTCGTCAATTACATAATCATGGGCAATAGGATTATGTGCTCGAGTAAACGTAATTGTAAGACACTTGGACGCATTGAAATATAATTTATTAGCCTCACTCCATGAAACCACTCTATCTATATCGCTTTGAAGTCTTTCACAGTCCGCTATACTTTTTATAGGTAAATAAACTTTTAAGTCGTCAGCGAATAGTAAACAGCTGGCATGTTTGATCACCTGGGGTAAGTCATTGACCATAATAATAAATTGCAATGGGCCTAGGTTGCTTCCTTGACTCACTCCAGATCTTACAAAATACGGGTCTGACCTATATCCATTGAAATCAACAAACTGTCGCCTGTCAGTCATGTAATTTGCGAAAAACTTCAATAGATGAGGGGTAAAGCCGACGCCGGCTAGCTTTCTAAGCAGGATGTCGTTATCGACTACATCAAATGCTTTCCGAAAATCAAAGTAGGCAGCATCGACCTGCCCCCCACCATCCACTTCTGGGATAATCTGCGTCACATAACTGAGCAGGTTACTAGTTGTACTACAACCCGGTCTGAACCCATGTTGCGCATCGGCCAACTGTGAACGTAGTTGATCATAAATTATATTCTGCAATGCTGATTCAAATGCTTTGGCAGGGGTAGACAACACTGCGACCGGTCTGTATCCATCCACACCTTCCCCCCCTCCTCCTTTTGGAACTGGGACTACCCGGGTAGTTTTCCACATAGCAGGAAAGACTTCGTGCTCCAAGCACATATTGTAAACGTGGAGCAGCGGTTCGGCGAGCACAAAACGACAATCCCTAAATAGAAAAGCGGGGATGCCATCGGGCCCAGCAGACCGCTTCGGTTTGAGACGCGCAAGTGCTCGCATCACATCCTCCAGGTGCAGCTTCTCGAGGTGTATTCGCGCTGAATCAGCCACGCACTCCGCCTCTGTCACCGCAGTACCAATATTTAATGCAGCAGGAACGGTACTGTACACTGACTGAAAAAACTCTGCAAACTCTTTCGCACCACTTTTTCCACTGAGCACCACTCCATCTTTCAATATCTTCTGGGCGTTTTTATGGTGTGTTTTGGACTTGATATATTTCCAGAAGGCTTTCGGGTCCTCTGTTAAATGGGCTTGAACACGATCCTGATACTCCGCGTAAGCCTTCTTTATCATGTATTTCACCTGTGCCCTACATTTAGAGAAAGATGCATAGCTTTCGTGGGATTGGTCGGTCTTGTATTTTTTATGAAGATCAGCTTTATACTTTATTTCACGAATTAGTTCAGAAGTATACCATTCCGGATATTTGTATTTCGATTCAACACGCTTACCGGTTTTATTAGGTACACAATCGCTAAAGACGTTATTGATACAACTATAAAAATAAGATAAACTCTCTTCAGCGTTATTTAAATTATACAACGGAGTCTAATATCAAGTAGGTTGTACTTACTTGATGCGACGGTGTGTTATATAATGTCATCATTGAAATGAATAATACGATACGAGTGCGATAGATACAGTTAGTTGTACAAGTTGCTGATATGAATAGGCCGGACTGATCATAGCAAAACAAGAGTTAAGATTTTTTTCTACGGAAATACAAACTGTTGGCCAATTTTGGGGTTCATTATATTTTTAAATCAATTTTGGCCAAAAGTTTGAGAGTATTTCCGTTAATTTTTTTCTTAACTGTTTTGCTATGATTAGACACCTATGCTTATATGACAGTTATACTCTCGCGGTTTGTACATACCTACACAGTCTAAGTTTTACACTGTGGTACATATATAATTAACACGAATTATAACGGGTGTATCGCGATATTCGGCGCAACACCGCCGAAACGTTATTATGAATATAATAAATAAGGAATATCGCGATCATGAAGTGTTGAAAATATAAACCAGAAATCAGGAGATCAAGAACTAAAAAATCCAGTTTTTAACTCATCAAATCAAAGAATATTTTAATAAATTCAAAATACGACATCCGACCTCGGTAGTTCGCGAATATAACGAAGTGCCCAGAAATAAACCAATATTTACGCAAATGAATAAATTTAACCTCGAACAGCCGTGCAGAAAGTATAAACAATCCATTCCGAAAGTATGTGGCAGAACGTAAGCGCCGCACATTTGTGTGGCGCTTACACCCTGCTTGTCGAGACCACGTATAGCGTAGTGTCCCGCAGTGAAGGTCCTTTTTTTGTTCGAAAGGGTACATTTTTTAAGGTATCCCATCTCAATTTCGATACATTGCTTCCCATTTGAAACGTTTCGGCAAATATTCATTTGTCCGAAAGTATTCTTTTCCTGAATCCCATAATATTTTCAGGGTTTTATAAACATGGTTTTATAGAACACATTAGCTTAGTTTCGGTTTGTCTCATAATAAAATTGTTCTCAAATATCGTCCGTTTTGGAAAAAATTGCTTTGGGACAAATAAAAACATGGCGGAACGTTACAGATTGGATACGATACGATATCTGGGTCATCTTCAAAAAACATGTACCTACATAGTTATAGTTAAGGGCTTTTATTAAAACAAAACTTAATTGATTACTTTGTGTAACGATAGTTAACCCATATCTTTTGTATGAGTAATTTCGTAACAAAAAAAAAAGACGCGATCGTAATTTTGTTTTTATTGAGCCTTTAAATATGTACATGTTTTTTTAAAATGACTCATCTAACCTTCTCAATGCGATAGAACAACACATATTAACTTAGTTAGTTAATATTTGCGAATAATAAAATAATTCAAACATAATCTCTGTGAATACATTAAGTAAACAATGGAACATCAACTCTAGTGGCGCTTGCACGTCTAGCACAACTGTGACACGCGATTTTTTCTCGAGAAATATTACCTATCTCTTTCTTCTGCTCTGTGAGAGAGTGACAGGCGATACTATGTCACGCGACAATAGCCGCGAAGCGTAGTTGCTAGACGGGTTGGTTGCGCGACTTGCGCGTACGCAAGGCTGCTTCCGGGCGCAGCCGCAGACACTGACTTGACATTGACACTGACACTGGCGGCCCTGACACTGACACCACCGGCCGGGAGCGAAGCCCGCGAGACACTGCCGGCCGGCGCCGGAGTACTATCTTATCAGCGGCTAAATTCAACGCTTCTATTGACATCCGTGCGATATCTCTCTGCCACGGGTGATTCGTTACTTTATAAAGTAACTGCGTAAGTATTTAACCATTAATACAAAGATCAAATCTTAAGAAAAAATGAAAAAGGAGCTACACTAGCTCCACTTGGAGCTAGGGTAGCGAAGTGGTTAACGCGCTGGACCGGTAATCCAGAGACCGGGTTCGATTCCCGATCTCTTCCACCAGGTAGCTCCTTTTTTAATTTTTACACAATACATATAGATACAAAGATCAAAATGCAAAGAGAAAAATGTGTTTCTAAATAAAATTTTAACTGCCAGCGTAAGTAACTAAGTAAACATTTTGGTAATGTTAAACATGGTAATGTTTACCTATACTATTGTTTTTGGCAATTTTTGGACCAGTTAGAATCAGATTATGTTGATAATACATAATTATATACTTGATTTAAAATTATTAGTTTTTTTTTTAATTTTACCTACTACAAATGTCGCGTCTTAATAAGTGGGGGGCCTTTTTTTCTAAAGTTGTACACCCCACTTTTTTTTTAATCTTTGATATTTTGGGTATTTTCAACTCAAAATCACGAGCTCTTTCGATCTAATTAGAAGAAAAAAACTGTCCCAAAATATTCATACCTACATTTTTTGTTTTTCCATTCCGTTACCGCTGTAGTAGGTTATATGGAAATGGTAACGAAATGGAACGAAAAAACATTGGGACAGTTTTTTTCTGGTGGACTTCAGTGGACATAATCATTGAATTACCTCGACGTTTCGAGCGTGATGGTACGACTCGAGATAATAATAAAAAACTTGAAACGTGATCAGTCCCGTTTTATTGCAAAAACGCAACTTCAATGCAACTCGAATAACAAAAACGCCACAATAAATCCGAGATATTGCTGATATACTGATATACATATCGTCTGTCGAAAAGCAAAACTCACTAAGTAACAAATACCTACTTACAGTCTAACCAAAAAGAGTAGATATTAAAAAGTGGTAATACTGTAGGTACTGTCGTCCCTTGTCGACACTCGTGACTACCGCCCGGCTAACAAACCGAAGTTGCAAACGCTCCCATATTTTATTGAAAATAAATAGTAAAAGTGTTAATTTTAGCGTGGTATTATATAACCGTGTTGAACATATATCAGATACATTAATTGTGCGCAGAATTACAGTGAAAAGTGATAAACATGAAGCAAAAATTACAATATAAATAATAAAAAGTGTTAGTTAGCGCTACCGTCGGTCTCAAACTATACTGGACAGCAAGTCATTGACCAAAACCCATAAGTGCCGCACTCTGCGTGGCGCTTACGACCTTTATCTCGCGGCTCTGCAATGCGAGCGCACACTGACGGAGATTGAACGGACTTCGAAACTGAACTTTATTTGCGTAACATTAGGATTGTCAACACCATATTTGTGAGTAAGCAACAGATTTGATATCGTTGAAAACATAACAAGATTCTAAATAAAATGGATTCCATATGTTGTAATGCATGTAAAGCTCCCATTCCAAACACTTATGAGTTTTTAAGGTGTGTCTCGTGTAAAGACACGTATCACTATGAGTGTTTTAATATGGAAAGGCAAGTTTACTTGAATAATAAACAAGAACTCGAACGCACCTGGCGATGCCCAAGTTGTATTAATATTACATTACGGAGGAAGAACGATAATACGCCGGTACGCAGGCAGTTTAACACTACCACCGTTTTAGAAGACACAATGGAGACGAATAATAT
This sequence comes from Apotomis capreana, assembly GCA_947623375.1. Taxonomy (NCBI): domain Eukaryota; kingdom Metazoa; phylum Arthropoda; class Insecta; order Lepidoptera; family Tortricidae; genus Apotomis; species Apotomis capreana. Next base: position 14,101,686 of record OX392521.1, read on the forward strand.
GTCTGTAGAAGATATATTCCGAGATGAAACTCAGTCAAGCATATTATGTGATACTTTACATTCTCATTCTCAAAGAATAAATAATAGTCACCAACCACTTACGCTGGACCAAATCAGTGCCCTATTGGACTCAAAACTAGAAAAGAATAACAGTATATTTTTAAACCATCTACAACAGCTTATAAAATCAGAAATACAAACGGCCACTGATAAAATTAGAAATGATTTTACACAACAAAATAGTACAATTACATCTAGACAGCAAGACTTGGCGAAACAAGTACAAGATACACGAATATTAATAAAATCGCTCGAAGCAGAAAATACACGCATAAAAACCGAATTGCATGATTTAAAAGTACGCTTTTGTGACACAATTTGCAACCACAAAACTACTGTGGAAAATGAGAAATCGTTCATACTCTATGGATTAGACGAGTTTTACGGTGAAACTGAGAGAGACTTAATTGAACGGATAACCAATATGTTTAACTGTTTATTAAACATAAACATTAACGGATTTATTGAATCTATCCGACGAATTGGAAGGAGAGGGAATCGCCGTCCACTGAAGATCGAATTAATTAGTAAACGAATGCAAAAATTCGTTTTAGACAACAAGACCTGCTTCAAGAATACCGGATACTTTATTTCGGAAGTTTTGGATGGTGAAACCCTACAGCTCAGGAAGCACTTGAAGGAGCGTCTTCTCGATGCGCGGCGGGAAGGAAAGCATGCTGTGTTACGTAATAATCGTCTGTTTATTAATAACGAAGAATACATCCCCACGTCGCGAGCTCAACAGCTGCCTTCGACATCCAAAGACTCCGATACCGCAGGGAAACGTCAGTCGCCATCCCAAGCCAATAACACAAATGACGCTGACAACTCTAGTGACACCACTATAAATATCCCTAAGCATGTACAAAATTGTAGTGATAATAATTCTGACGATCATCTTTTTCGTAATTAACAATTTATTTGTACTACACCAAAATGTTAATGGTTTGATAAACAAGGCGGATATATTGAGCGTTCACTTGCATGAATTATATGACTCTGGAAAACACATAGATATAATTTGTGTCACTGAACATAATATGAAAACAGGCGATGAGGCACAATTAGCTATACCTAACTATAAACTTGCAAGTAATTTCTCTCGAGACAATAGAAATGGTGGTTCATGTATTTTAGTAAGAAACGTACATAAGTTTATAACTATCGGTGAAATTGTTAACTTATCAAGTGCGAATGTGTTCGAATGCTCAGCAATTGAATTATCAGAACTTAAGATTATAGTAATTTGTATCTACAGAGTTCCCAAGTACGATTCTATAAATGTCTCCATATTCTTTAAAAATCTACGCTCGATTTTAAATAAAGTATGTTACAAAAATAAAAAAGTAATTATCTGCGGCGATTTCAATATCGACCTTTTGAAAAGATCTAAAACCTCTCTTAATTTTAAAAATTTACTTACGAGCTACAACCTTAAATTAGGCACCTCGAAACCTACGAGGTTACATAGTAAGACATGTATTGATAATATAATTTATAATGTACGAGGTGGCAAAACCGATGTAGTTGATTTTGCAATATCTGACCATACAGCACAAATAATGAAATGTCCAATTAAGAAAACCTGTCTTTTATCGCATTGGTATATTAAAAAAAGGGACTTGTGTATAGAAAATATAAGAAAATTCGGGGAATGTTTGGAGAATTTAAGTTTCAATTGTGTTTATATGGCAAACGATGCTGATGAAGCGTATAGTAATTTTATCGAGACTTTTCAATTATTTTATAACTTATGTTTTCCTATTGTTCGAATAAAAATAACTGCTACTAAAAAACCAAGATGGATCACTAAAGGTATAAAAAAATGCTGTAAGAGAAAGCGAGATATTTTATGGAAATATAGATTATCACCGTCTGAAAATAACAAAAGACGTTTTAAAGACTATTCAAAACGTCTAAAAAAAGTTATATTACTAACGCAGAAATCACAAAACGACTACTACATCAAAAATTCTGCTAATAAGTCGAAAGCTACATGGAACATTATAAACAACCCTAAAACAGTACACCCCAAACAAAATATCACACAAATAGTACATAACGACCAAATAATAAAAGACCCTAAACTAATAGCAGGAAAATTTAATGACCATTTTATAGATCAAATTGAATCGCCCAATAATGTAAATACTAATGTTAATTTTAATAATTCTAATATAAATAATACATTGACATATAATTCTTCACAATCCTTATTTATGAATCCAACAAACCCCCAAGACATTTTAAATATTATTTATTCACTTAAAAACACCAACAGCACTGGTTATGACGGCATATGTACAAAAGTAGTAAAAAAGGTGGCAGAGATAATAGCAGAACCTATTAGCTATATTGTAAACTTGTGTATAGAACAGGGCATTTTCCCCGAAAATCTTAAAGTAGCTATTGTACGACCGTTATTCAAAAAAGGCAATAAAGATAGCATAGACAATTTTAGACCTATTGCACTCTTACCAATATTTTCCAAAATAGTAGATAAAGTGATTTATAATAGTTTGAACCAATATTTTGAATCACACAACTTATTAATTTGCAAAGGAACAAAAAGGATTTCGGAAAAAAAAGTCGATAAATATGGCTATTTTTGATTTACTTCACGTCATCATGTCCAGCATGGATAAAAAACAACCCGTATGTGCCCTATATATGGATTTAACCAAAGCGTTTGATTTTGTGGATCACAATATATTAATGCGCAAATTATATAATTACGGGATACGCGGCAACATTTACGATCTACTAAAGTCATATTTAGTTGGTAGGAAGCAAATGGTTCAAATTGATCAAATATGTTTAAAAACTAAATGTGAAGTGACCCTATCGTCTAAATCTAGAGAAATAAGGTACGGTGTACCGCAAGGGAGCATACTAGGTCCATTATTATTTCTGGTCTATATCAATGACCTACCACGGGCCATTAACTACCCGATGGTACTTTTTGCCGATGATAGTACGGTAATAATAACGGGAGAAAATCCATATGCATGCGAAAATAATATAAATACTGCATTAAAATTAATTATTGACTGGCTTAACTACAACAATCTACATATAAATTTAAGTAAAACCTTAATAATGAACTTCTATCAGAGAATTAACCACATGCCTAATTTAAAAGTGACATATAATAATTATAACATTGAAGAAACCAACAATACCAAATTCTTAGGATTAAATCTAGATAATAAGTTAACATGGAAAGACCAAATTGACATTATTTGTAAAAAATTAAATAGTTTTTCATATGCCCTATATAACCTTGGCAAAATAGTTAATCGACCAGCAGTACTCACCGCCTATCACGCCTATGTTACTTCTACACTTCGATACGGCATTATATTCTGGGGAAATTCTAATGACAGAGATTTAGTATTTAAGGCCCAAAAGAAATGCCTAAGATCTGTTTACGGGTTACGACCAACAGAAACGTGCAAGACAATTTTTATTGAACTGAAAATATTAACTACACCTTGTTTATATATTTTTGAAATTGTAATGTATGTAAAGAACAATATTAATCAGTTTGCTGTATTTAAAAGTATCCGCCAGAGACATAGACTTAATACTATCCCATTGAAAACGGCATTATTAGCTAAAAGTGCATTCGGCATGGCACCGAAATTATATAATAAGTTACCTGTATTTATACGAGAATCCGACATGCCACAATTTAAAAGTTTATTATTTAATTTTTTAGCAGATAACGCATTTTATTCAATAAAGGAATACTTAGATTATAATGATAAAAAATATTAGTACTTATATTGTGTGACTACCATAAGTAATGCATGCTGCATGCTTACATAAATATTTGTATGCCACCAAATGGCTAAACATAGTGAGACTATTTGTACTTCTTTACCATCCTGTGTTATGTTACCTATGTTTTACAAATAAACAATTACTTACTTACTTACTTACTTACTTTCTAATAAATCTAAGAAAACGGGGGCGACACTACAGTATAGCCACTTTTTAATTTCTACTATTTTTGGTCAGATTGTAAAACAAAGCTCGTAATTACAAACTAGATACGATGTTTTGAATAGTGACAGAAATTTTAGTGAGTTTTCATTGTCACAAGGCGATATGTCACTATGCCACATCGAATTCGGGCTCAACGGCCTCTGGATGACGTCATAGAAAAAGGTACGTCACATGGGGCCGGTCGAGCGTCTCGCAAACCAGATACCCATTTGGAATTCATTGCGTATTGTTTTTAGTGTGTATTTATAGCACTCGCTGACGCATCGGCGTGTTGAAACTTTTGTTTAATTTGCAATGTTTGTAGGTATCTATCTGTGTGGCATGGCGTTCATTAAAACCGATTCATGTACAGTTGGTTGGCTTACGATTATGAATTGATCGAATCGATTTTACCGACGAACTTTTTTAGAACCTGCATATATTTTTGTTTATTTTGTGTAAATCAATATTTTTTTGAGCTACGAGCCATCAGACTGAGTTGGACTCACTCGACCTTTCTTTTGTTCGAAGCGAAAAATTAACCTGCCTGAACCGTTACATTTTTAAATTTTTCGCTTCATTGTAAACAGAAATAGTACATGAATCGACCCGAAGATTTGGCCACAACGCAGCTTTTAAAAAAAAGCACATTATCTATTCTGTGGTAATGATTTGTTATCGTTAAATACATCAACACCGTTATAAGAAAAATATAACATTAAATAGGTACCTCAATTGTATCAAATAGAATGTAAAAAAAAATATATATAGATAATTGAATAACCACTATGATCGCATATTATGCTTGTGTTTTTTATGAAATGCAATAGGTCGACGTGCAGATTTACGTTATATCCTGTCATATGTGAAATACGTGTTTAAAAAAAACCATAGAGCGAGCGTTAGCACCTTTCTCTATGTCCCTAACATCGCAACGCAATTCCACTTCGAATTCGGCCCCAACGGATGCTATATGACGTCACCGAAATACGTCAGAAAATTCATCGAAATAAAAACCGGTAATCTCACTGAACAGATAACGGGTGTACAACTATTAATGCTTAGAATAATAACGCCTAGAAACCCAGTTCACGCGCAACGGTGAGGCCACTAAAAGTAAGCCAGAAATGGCTTAAAGCGCCGATCGGCTTCTCACTTTGAGTCTATGCTCTACTAAGGCTTCTCAGTTGCAAGGACGCGTGACAGGTGTAAAGAGCTCCCACATTTTCAATTATTATGACGATTTGTGCAAGGATAGGGTGTCACAATGCATCGGAAAAAAATGATAAACATTCTAAGATAACATTTCACTCGTAAATATTATTCTTTAACTCGTATTTTTACGTAAAACAGTAATCAAAAATTCGTATCTTTTATAAGCGGCATGACCACGTAGTGTTACCCGTGTAACGGAATTATTTGCCCATAATTCTGTCCTGATAATATACTGATTACTTACAAATGTCTTGATGATGAGTTGACGACTGTGCAAATAAAAGTAAAGTCAGTTGTAAAATCATGTCTAATTTTATTTGACACTGTAGTTTTTTGTGTCAGAGTAGTTGTGTGGATTTTGGATCAACATCATATTGTTACGCCAGTGGATTAACTTCAAACGTCAATTTCGGTGATTTAGAATCGTTTTCAGCTAGCTGTAAAGTAATTTTTGGCCGTTTCAGGATTTGCTCTATTGCATATTCAGATTTGACTATACCTACATCATAACTGACATTTTAAATTAAAATAATAAATAAAAAAACTTTTGGTTAATGCATTTAATGATGTTTGAACTCAGCAACAGGTCATTCAATTAAAATTTTGAAAGTAACCAAACACCACTGGCAAGAGTATTCCGCCAATTTCTGGAGAATTTGATTGCGCTAGCAACATTATTGGTGTGTTTGTGTGCGTATCGGCGCGTGTAAATACGAGTTGTTCACAACTACATGAATCCATTTTATGCCTCACGTGTGACGCTTCGGCCGTTTGAAACTATCATTCTAAGTAGGCGTTATTATTCTAAGCTCGTAACTATCTATTTTTATAGCGCTCGCTGACGCATTGGCGTGTTATGAATTTGGAAACTTGCGTATTTATTCAGGACGTGGTTGTGCTCCTAATGTTTGTTTGTAGCGCAACCTACACTACTCGCGGAGTTGACCTAGGTTTGGCGAATATGATAGCGTGAAGATGAACCTTCGGTGAAGGAAATAATGAGGGTCAACGGGACTCTGTCAACTACGCAAGTAGTGTAGTAACCGGGTAATGTTTGGGCAATGGAGAGAACATGCTCGGAGTCTCCTTGCGTGATCGAATCAGAAATCAGGGGAACCGCAAGAGAACCAAGGTTGTAAATGGGCCTTTTTTTCTCAAGTTGTTCTCCCCACTTTTTTAATTATCGATATTTTGGGTATTTCCTACTCAGAATCACGAGCTCTTTCGATCTAATTAGGAGAAAAAACTGTCCCAAAATATTCATACATTTTTTGTTTTTCCATTCCGTTACCGCTGTAGTAGGTTATGTGGAAATGGTAACGGAATGGAACGAAAAAACATTGGGACACTTTTTTCTTATAAGTAGTTTGGACAATCGCCAAACTTAAGTAGTGGCCGTTGGCGCATAAAGGTTCCTGGATGGCGACCTCGTACCGGATGACGCAGCGTGGGGGCATCGAACCAGCTGGTTGGAAAAATCGTAGCAGCGCAGCAGCGGGGCTGTCAATCTATTGGTAAATTTTTCTTTGTCCTATCATCACACCAAATCGGCTGAATTGATTTTAATCAAAATGTCTACTTACAGATAGTGGTTTAAACTTGTCTATGTAAGAAAATAATGAAACAAGTAATATGTAGTAGGTACAAGATTTTTTATTGCAATACCTATAAATGTACCTAGTATTTGTTATTGTAATAACTAATAACAATGAAAGAAATAGGTAAGTATGTAATTATAATTGTTAATTCCTAATAATAACATAAACATAACCATTTTCCATCTTCTAATAATAATACTGTAAACTTATCGTAATCGTAACGTTTACTGAGCGTTTTCCAAAAAATCCCGTATCCCTGATTCATCCAGAACTTGACTTTTTATGGTTCATCCTACTCAGAGTCTAGCATCTTTAATGTAAAGAATAAAAAGTGTCCCATAATTTGTATGGGAATTTTAGTTTCCACTACGTAACGCTCATGCAAATAACAAAAAGTTCATATTCAAACGTGACATAATGGAACGGTAACATTTAGGACACTTTTTTTAGGGTTCCGTACCCAAAGGGTAAAAAACGGGACCCTATTACTGAGACTTCGCTGTCCGTCCGTCCGTCTGTCACCAGTAGTACGAGAGCCCACGACCAAAACCATGTCTCATAGCAATACGGCAAAAACCCTATAAAATCGTTAGATTGTATGATTCTGAACCCGACTAGGTGTGTAGTAACGGTCGAAAGTGTAGCAACTGCGTGGGAGGCCATTTCTGCTGTGTCAAAAAAAAAAGACAGTCGGTATTATAGCAATACGTCTGATAGTGAAAATGTACATAGATTTTATAATTGTATTACGAAAAAGTTTGTTTTCAGACATGCGCGTAGCATATAGCCTGAGCGCATTTTTGAAAATGTCAACAAATTTAGCCGACCTGTATCATAGCAATACGGATAATTTTTTTTTTCAACTTTTCGTATTGCTGCCATGATTACCAAAAACCTGTTTTCAGACACTAAGTGTAGCATATACTCCCAAAAACGAAAATAACGTTTCGGAGTCGCCTGACCGACGCCTCTGTTAAATGTTTTTTTAAATTTACAGCCTTCATAGATATTCAAGAATCTCCCTTGTCTATTATATGTACTTTGACAGATGACAGATGTCATTAGTTATTTCTTTTGTAAAAGTTACTCAAGTGTGCTTTAAATAAAACCAAAACTATCAAATCAATCAGTATTTAATTTCAACAGCCTCAGCGCTTGTTACGCTCCTGCCCCTTTCTTACTATTGGGATCACCTCTAGTGGAATAAAAATTCTTGTCATAAATTCGATTGTCATAACTCATTTAGCATAATGGCTTTCCTCATACATGTTATTTGTCATAAATTGTTATTTGCATAAAATTTTTACGTCATAATTGTTGTTCGGCAGGCTGTTCATAAGCATAATTTAGTATGGCACAAAATTTCAAATCATATTATTGAATGTCATAATAATTGATAGTTCGAAGAAGAGCAACGCATAAATTATGGCTTTCATAATTATTAATGGCAATAGACATATAGTATAAGTTATATCACATGTACCAAAAATATAACATTTGAAATAATGATACAAAACTTACACGAGCAGAAAAACAAAAAGGGGGGACGGGGGGGCGAAGCCCCCCACAAGGGGGGCTCGGGGGGCGAAGCCCCCCGCATTAAAAAATCCTTCTCCACACTGACCTCTTAGTTGTAGGTTAGGTTAGGTTAGAATTGTGAACCTATAAATACGAACATCGGCCAGAAAAGTAGGTTAGGTAAGGTTAGGTTAGTTGTAGGTTAGGTTAGAATTGTGAACCTACAAATACGAACATTGGCCAGAAAAGTAGGTTAGGTTAGGTTTGAAAGAACTGCGACCCCCTCAGAAATGAACTGCTGCCAAAAAACCAGGCTGATGTTGAAATAAAAAATTAGGAGCTTGATATTTATGTTCTTCAGTATTATGCGCCAATGCACGATATGCATAAGAACATTATGACGATTAATGATTATGATTCAGGTTGATATGCTCCAAAATTATATGACATTCCTTACTTATGCGTAAAAACATTATGGTCATAAAATTTATGCGGATCAATTAATGACTATACACCTTATGCGCAAGGACTATTATGACAAAAGTGGTTATGCGAATCGACATTATGGCTTTAAAATGTATGCAACCCAATATGGAACCCTTAGTATTATACAGCTCACTCGCCAGCTGCTCCAAACGTTGGAACGACGCTCACTTAGTTGTCATACGTTGTGCGGTTGTGGTGGTGTAAAATGTCGGACCTGAGTTGTGTGTTTTGTAAAGAAACAACGATTGAGAAAGTGAAAAAATTTACCGATTTGTGTGTCCGCATCGTACACAAGCCAACAATCGCCAAGAAATTGCATCTTATTTGTTATTTTAAATTAAGTTGATTTTATTTTCACGATAATATTTATTTTGGAGCATATTTAATATTCCGTATACTCGAAAAAGTCTCCCGCTTCTATTCTGTAACAGTACTTTATCAATTCTCATTTTCTCTGGTAGTAATAACAACTGGGGGGGTAAAGGCTATATCGTTATGAAAAGAAGCATGTGTACTATATTTTTTTGGCGACACAGTATAATATATATTTATTTATGTAAAAAGTATGTAGTAAAAGGACATTTTAATCACATTTTGTAATATTTTTATGAAGAAATAGGTATACAGAAAATGAGCCACTTACTGTACATCTTATATTGCACAAGTCTGGAGCAACGCTCATACCAAAACGCCAACCGAACTGAACCCTGCAGATTGCGGATGGTATGAAGACGAGGGACGATTTCAGTTTTCGTGGTTCTCTGGCAACCAACTACCTGAGTTGAGCAACGTTATTTTGGACGACAAATCATCATCCACAACAGGTACAGTTTACATGGCTTTTGCTGTTAATTTCATAAATAAGTTCGTGATTTTCACTAACGATGTTTATTTTACAGAAGAGGACGTTGAAGATCTCCCGAGCGACGTCGAGAGTGATTTCGAAGATTCGAAGACGACGATTCCGAATCCGACAGCGATTGAATACGAGAATATTTTGTAACTTTGAATAAACAGTTTTTTTTTTCAACTTCATCCCAGTTTCCTTTTGTGCGATTTATTTCAGTCCTTCAACTTCAATGTTACGGTTTCGGGTAAATTCTTTGTTAATTATCATCTAATAAATTCAGGGTCGCAACGTATTCATTGGTTTGTAACAGAAAATTCAAGATGCCTCAATACGATTTTTAAATGATATCTGAGTATCGAAAAGTTGTCTGATAGAGAAGGTGCTACACTTAATTTGTCTGATATAAATTTTTTGCACATGTGGACAACTTATTTTATCATGTCCAACAATTTTCAGACATATTGCTATGATACCGATCGGTAAAATTTGTTAACATTTTCAAAACGGTCTCAAAATTTAATGCGTTCACATTTCAGTCTGAAAATTGTTTTGTTCGCATCAAATAACCAAAATTTACTAATAAAAAAGATTTTCAGACGTATTGCTATGAGACATTTTTTTTGTCTCATTTTTAATCTTTTTAAGTGATTTTACGGGTTTGCGCTACACCACTAACGTCTGAAAAATATGTTTCCGGTATCACAGAACTATCATTCAACTACAGTCTGCAAATCAGACATATTGCTATGATGCAGTTCGGTAAAATTCTTTGACAATTTTGAAAATTCGGTCAGATCAAACGCTACGCGGAAAATGTCTGATATTGGTATTTTCGAGTTCAGGATAATCGTATCTATCGATTTGAAGCGGTTTTGGCCGTATTGCTACGAGACAAAAATTTTGGTCGTGGGCTCTCGTACTACAGGCTGTATCTCAAGAACGGTGATAGCTAGACAGTTGAAATTTTCACAGATGATGTATTTCTATTGCCGCAATAACAACAAATACTAAAAATAAAATAAAATAAATATTTAAGGGGGGCTCCCATACAACAAACAGGTTGGTTGCGTTAACTTTGCACCTCATTTGTATGGGGCGCTATACATACCAGGTGCAAACTCAACTTAACCACTTAAGGATGAAAAGTGTTTGTACGGAACCCTCGGTGCGCGAGTCCGACTCGCACTTGCCCAATTTTTAATTTTCACATTGAAAATGCTATCGATCCTTAGTAGGTAAGATGAAGCAAAAGACAGAAGTTCTGGAAGAAACAGGGAATCCAGATTTTTTAGGAAAACCTACTCTGAACTATAAAAAAAAATGTTTTTGTTAGCATAGGATGAAGGTAACAGACTGACCCTGTCAAGCCTGTCTGTCCACACAGGCAGAGCTGAGCTACTAGACCAATCACATTCCTCAGACGATAACGTGACAATTGTCATGAACTACAGTTGCGTGATGGTGACCAGCGTCTTATGATTGACGTCATCCATGCGGTCGCTGCTGTGAGTCACACGGCATCGTGACGCCGTACAGCGTGACGTCCACGATTAACGTGACAATTGTCATGAACGAAGTTGCGTGACGATGACCAGCGACTTTTGGATAGGTTCGCCCATGCAATCATCGCGGTCGTTACTGAAGCAGTCGTACAATTGCCATCAGATATATCGCAGCATATAACGCGTTCATAAATATGTGAACATGTACTGTAACGCCCAGTCAACAAGAGTCGTGTTCAGATATTTATGAATACCTTACATGCAACGATATATCTGATGGCGACTGTACAGCTTCATGACACCGCACAGGGTAACGACTACGATGAACGTGACAATTGTCACGAGCTACAGTTGTGCCACGATGACGAGCGGCTGCTGGTTGGGGTCGTCCATCGTTGCTGCGGCAGTCGTACAGGGTAACGACTACGATGAACGTGACAATTGCCACGAGCTACAGTTGTGCCACGATGACGAGCGGCTGCTGGTTGGGGTCGTCCATCGTTGCTGCGGCAGTCGTACAGGGTAACGACTACGATGAACGTGACAATTGTCACGAGCTACAGTTGTGCCACGATGACGAGCGGCTGCTGGTTGGGGTCGTCCATCGTTGCTGCGGCAGTCGTACAGGGTGACGACTACGATGACCATGACAATTGTCACGAGCTACAGTTGTGCCACGATGACAAGCGGCTTCTGGTTGGGGTCGTCCATGCGGTTGCTGCGGCAGTCGTACAGGGTGACGACTACGATGACCATGACAATTGTCACGAGCTACAGTTGTGCCACGATGACAAGCGGCTTCTGGTTGGGGTCGTCCAAGCGGCCGTTGCTGCGGCAGTCGTACAGGGTGACGACTACAGTGAACGTGACAATTGTCACGAGCTACAGTTGTGCCACGATGACAAGCGGCTTCTGGTTGGGGTCGTCCATGCGGTTGCTGCGGCAGTCGTACAGGGTGACGACTACGATGACCATGACAATTGTCACGAGCTACAGTTGTGCCACGATGACAAGCGGCTTCTGGTTGGGGTCGTCCATGCGGCCGTTGCTGCGGCAGTCGTACAGGGTGACGAATACAATGAACGTGACAATTGTCACGAGCTACAGTTGTGCCACGATGACAAGCGGCTTCTGGTTGGGGTCGTCCATGCGGCCGTTGCTGCGGCAGTCGTACAGGGTGACGACTACAATGAACGTGACAATTGTCACGAGCTACAGTTGTGCCACGATGACAAGCGGCTTCTGGTTGGGGTCGTCCATGCGGTTGCTGCGGCAGTCGTACAGGGTGACGACTACGATGACCATGACAATTGTCACGAGCTACAGTTGTGCCACGATGACAAGCGGCTTCTGGTTGGGGTCGTCCATGCGGCCGTTGCTGCGGCAGTCGTACAGGGTGACGACTACGATGACCATGACAATTGTCACGAGCTACAGTTGTGCCACGATGACAAGCGGCTTCTGGTTGGGGTCGTCCATGCGGTTGCTGCGGCAGTCGTACAGGGTGACGACTACGATGACCATGACAATTGTCACGAGCTACAGTTGTGCCACGATGACAAGCGGCTTCTGGTTGGGGTCGTCCATGCGGTTGCTGCGGCAGTCGTACAGGGTGACGACTACGATGACCATGACAATTGTCACGAGCTACAGTTGTGCCACGATGACGAGCGGCTTCTGGTTCGGCTCGTCCATGCGGTCGTTGCTGCGGCAGTCGTACAGGGTGACGACTACGATGACCATGACAATTGTCACGAGCTACAGTTGTGCCACGATGACAAGCGGCTTCTGGTTGGGGTCGTCCATGCGGCCGTTGCTGCGGCAGTCGTACAGGGTGACGACTACAACGAACGTGACAATTGTCACGAGCTACAGTTGTGCCACGATGACAAGCGGCTTCTGGTTGGGGTCGTCCATGCGGCCGTTGCTGCGGCAGTCGTATAGGGTGACGACTACAACGAACGTGACAATTGTCACGAGCTACAGTTGTGCCACGATGACAAGCGGCTTCTGGTTGGGGTCGTCCATGCGGCCGTTGCTGCGGCAGTCGTACAGGGTGACGACTACAACGAACGTGACAATTGTCACGAGCTACAGTTGTGCCACGATGACAAGCGGCTTCTGGTTGGGGTCGTCCATGCGGCCGTTGCTGCGGCAGTCGTACAGGGTGACGACTACAACGAACGTGACAATTGTCACGAGCTACAGTTGTGCCACGATGACAAGCGGCTTCTGGTTGGGGTCGTCCATGCGGCCGTTGCTGCGGCAGTCGAACAGTATTATGACGCCGCACAGAGTGATGCTGATGACGATGGCCACCACGAACAGCCCCGACAGTATGCGGCAGTTGAAGTTCGTGCCTGCCAAAATACAAGAGCTTATGAATAGAAGTACACGAAACCAAGGCGTGCGAGAGAGAAGGAAGAAGAAGAACAAGAAGGGGAAAACACTATGTGAATCCATACTTAATATTATAAATGCGAAAGTGTGTCTGTCTGTCTGTCTGTCTGTCTGTCTGTTACCTCTTGACGCTTAGACCGCTGAACCGATTTTGATGAAATTTGGCATGGAGATACTTTAGGATCCGAGGAAGGACATAGGATAGTTTTCATCCTAGAAATTATCCATAAAAAGATTGAAAAGTGAGTAAGTAATTCATGACGACATTGATGACCCTGTAGAAAATGTAACGATTACTTACTTAGTCCAAAAGGACAATACATTTGCTTAGGCGCTTTTATTAATCCCTTTTATTAATTAAGGTGATTAGGTGGATATCTATCGTGTTGTACGAGGTTGCTAACATACTTTCAAATTCCACGCGGACGTAGTCGCGGGCAAAAGCTAGTGACAAATAAAGCAATTGTTTTTTTAATAATATTATGATTTTCGGACACGTCCGGGTAAACAATGCGATTTACGCCAAATGTTCGGTGAATTTAGAGATGGCAGCACTAGGTGTAAACGCCAGTGGGTTTCATTGAGCGTCTCCCCAGCGCCCTCAAGCGACAACGCATACACATTAACACGCGTGAAACGATATCTCGGGTTTTATGCCTATCTAATTTGTACAAACGAAGACACTGATAACTGTACATTTGTGAACTATAAACCTTAGTACAGCGTGTTAAGATCTATGGGTGTATAGTTAATAGTGTCTTCGTATGTGCCCTTACTTAATTGGTTTCGTAAGTTACATAATAACAAAAGAGTTATAAAAAGGTTTAAACGGTGAGGTATTAGCAGCTTACTGACACAGACGGAATTCCACGCGGGCAGAGCCGCGGGCACAGCTAGTGGCAAATAAAAATTCGGGCATGTAGGTATAGGTATAGACTGAACAATAAGATCCCCGAGATTATACTCTACTCACCGCAATTCACCGTATTGGTGAAGCTGTCCTTGTCAGTCGCGGCGCCTGTATCGTCAGCTGTGTTATTTGCGCTAGCCCCAGCCCCCCCACCGCCACCACCCGCCTCACCGCCCGTACCCCCGCCACCGCCCGCGTCGTCGCCACCGCCCCCAGCCCCCCCACCGCCCCCGTCGTCGCTACCACCCCCGTCGCCATCATCCCGGCCACCGGCCGCATCGGCCTTCGGCGTCGACGGCGGCCCCGCGCCCCCGTACCCATCCCCCTGGTCGAAAAACGGCCGAGCTCGCAGAGGCTCCACCTAAGAAATAAAGGCAAGGTTTGTTGCACACGGTCAGTCGGTAGAAAACGAAAACTATAAGAAAGAACCATGGCGTCGATTTGAGATTGAATAGAATTTTTTTTATAACCGGGAATTTAAGAGGCCTTATTCCTTTTAAAATGCTGATAGTTTTTCTCTATGATCAAACATGTTTCTTATACATATTATTGACCTATTATTTTCGACGGCACGCAATCTATTATATTAATCTGTGACGCAATGACAGCATGAAATACCTGTGTTACTCATAACTCGGGGAAAAGTATTATTCACTACAAATAGCTAGTTGAAATTGTCAATATAGGTATATTTTTCATAATATGAAAAAATAAAAAAGACTAAGGCGTCTTAACCTTCTGTAAGTACCGGGTTATGTATTAAATGACGTGTACGAGATTTGCCCCCCCAGCAGTAGTAGGACCAATCGTACGGTGCGCCCACGCCCATGGGCGTGCCCCCCCATCTCACCTGGTACCTGGAGATGGTGACGTAGCTCTTGTCGCGCGTGTTCACCAGCATCAGCGGTTCTGAGCAGTAGTAGGATCAGTCGTACGGCGCGTCTACGCCCATGGACGTGCCCCCCCCTCATCTCACCTGGTACCTGGAGATGGTGACGTAGCTCTTGTCGCACGTGTTCACCAGCATCAGCGGTTCTGAGCAGTAGTAGGACCAGTCGTACGGCGCGTCTACGCCCATGGGCGTGCCCCCCCCCCATCTCACCTGGTACCTGGAGATGGTGACGTAGCTCTTGTCGCGCGTGTTCACCAGCATCAGCGGTTCTGAGCAGTAGTAGGACCAGTCGTACGGCGCGCCTACGCCCATGGGCGTGCCCCCCCCCCCCCCCCATCTCACCTGGTACCTGGAGATGGTCACGTAGCTCTTGTCGCGCGTGTTCACCATCATCAGCGGTTCTGAGCAGTAGTAGGACCAGTCGTACGGCGCGCCTACGCCCATGGGCGTGCCCCCCCCCCCCCCATCTCACCTGGTACCTGGAGATGGTCACGTAGCTCTTGTCGCGCGTGTTCACCAGCATCAGCGGTTCTGAGCAGTAGTAGGACCAGTCGTACGGCGCGCCTACGCCCATGGGCGTGCCCCCCCCCCCCCCCCCCCATCTCACCTGGTACCTGGAGATGGTCACGTAGCTCTTGTCGCGCGTGTTCACCAGCATCAGCGGTTCTGAGCAGTAGTAGGACCAGTCGTACGGCGCGTCTACGCCCATGGGCGTGCCCCCCCCCATCTCACCTGGTACCTGGAGATGGTGACGTAGCTCTTGTCGCGCGTGTTCACCAGCATCAGCGGTTCTGAGCAGTAGTAGGACCAGTCGTACGGCGCGTCTACGCCCATGGGCGTGCCCCCCCCCCATCTCACCTGGTACCTGGAGATGGTCACGTAGCTCTTGTCGCGCGTGTTCACCAGCA
Organism: Apotomis capreana; assembly: GCA_947623375.1. NCBI lineage: Eukaryota > Metazoa > Arthropoda > Insecta > Lepidoptera > Tortricidae > Apotomis > Apotomis capreana. The sequence goes on from OX392521.1 coordinate 14,118,015, forward strand.
TCAGCGGTTCTGAGCAGTAGTAGGACCAGTCGTACGGCGCGCCTACGCCCATGGACGTGCCCCCCCCCCCCCCCATCTCACCTGGTACCTGGAGATGGTGACGTAGCTCTTGTCGCGCGTGTTCACCAGCATCAGCGGTTCTGAGCAGTAGTAGGACCAGTCGTACGGCGCGTCTACGCCCATGGACGTGCCCCCCCCCCCCCCCCATCTCACCTGGTACCTGGAGATGGTGACGTAGCTCTTGTCGCGCGTGTTCACCAGCATCAGCGGTTCTGAGCAGTAGTAGGACCAGTCGTACGGCGCGCCTACGCCCATGGGCGTGCCCCCCCCCCATCTCACCTGGTACCTGGAGATGGTCACGTAGCTCTTGTCGCGCGTGTTCACCAGCATCAGCGGTTCTGAGCAGTAGTAGGACCAGTCGTACGGCGCGCCTACGCCCATGGACGTGCCCCCCCCCCCCCCCATCTCACCTGGTACCTGGAGATGGTGACGTAGCTCTTGTCGCGCGTGTTCACCAGCATCAGCGGTTCTGAGCAGTAGTAGGACCAGTCGTACGGCGCGTCTACGCCCATGGACGTGCCCCCCCCCCCCCCCCATCTCACCTGGTACCTGGAGATGGTGACGTAGCTCTTGTCGCGCGTGTTCACCAGCATCAGCGGTTCTGAGCAGTAGTAGGACCAGTCGTACGGCGCGCCTACGCCCATGGGCGTGCGGCCCACCTCCTCGCCCCCCTCTAAGAGCACCACGCTGTCTGCGAATGTTTTCAAAATATATATTTTCTCAAACATCCAAGGAAATGTCGTTTATTAAGCGGTTTAAGCGTGAAGAGGTAACAGACAGATAGACACACTTTCGCATTTATAATATTAGTATGGATAGTATGGATCTATGGCATACTGCCAATAAAAAAAAACGTAGTTTGTGCATGTTTATTTACGTTTCATTTCTTATATTTAACTAGATCATTCAATTACATTAAAACAGATCCATACTTAATATTATAAATGCGAAAGTGTGTCTGTCTGTCTGTCTATCTGTCTGTTACATCTTCACGCTTAAACCGCTGAATCGATTTTGATGAAATTTGGCATAGAGATAGTTTAAGATCCGAGGAAGGACATAGGATAGTTTTCATCCTGGAAATTATACCTAAAAAGATTGAAAAGTGAATGAACATTTCTGTTGGCGTGCGGTGACCCTGTAGGAAATGTAATTATTAGACCAAAGCACAATTGCTCTTACATTTGCTTAGGCGCTTTTAATAATCCCTTTTATCAAGTTCCACGCGCATGTAGTCGCGGGCAAAAGCTAGTATTTAATAAAATCTTAACATTTCCTGGCAAAAATATTAACCCTGTTCAGCTTAAAATAAATTTGAAAAAAAGTAAAAAGTTGGCGGGAATAGTAAAATAAGTTTCTGTCAAAAATTACATTTTAGTGGCAAGCTCTTATAGCCGACTGTACTTTTCTTTGGTACAAATGGTCACTGAGACGATTCTAAAAAGCCCAAGCTCGGTAGGATTGCTTTTTCTATTATAGAGTTCCTATGGCCACCTTCCGGCTCCATCACCAGATCAGCCCCATGGTAACATATTATTGTATTGTCATCAAAGTTAAGTAAGTATGCAAAATTTCAGCTCAATCGGTTGACGATATCTGCTTCAAAATTGAGTTGCAAGATTTCACCCGAACAAACATACTTAGATACATACATACTCGTACATACATACATTGCAAGTTAAATAAAAGCTTTTAAAAAACAATACTGATATGAAAAGTTGAACATTTGTATTATTTCCTTGAATTTATTTGAGAAAAGCATTATACAAGCCTCGGCGCGAACAGGGATTGTCGGCCTCGTATCTCTAGATGGCCTTCGGCCATCTATTACTACCTCGGCCTACAATCCCCTATTTCGCGGCCTCTGCAGTAATGTACTATTACACCCATATCATAATAAGTATCTCTATAGCGCTATCTACTTTAGTTAGGTAATCAATAGTTACTTATACAGTAATAGCTACATTAAAGCATCAATCGATATGTAATTGACAACGGAAAATTATAAGTTTAAATTGAATATTTTTTGTATAAATGTACCTAGTTACCTACTTCCTTAACATTGATTTGGAGAATCTACACATCTTTACGTGTACCAATGTATTTATAGTTATACCATTAATATAAATTATTGTTTAAAGTATGATTTGCGAAAAAATGACTTACTGTTGAGTTTCTTTCGGCTTTCTTCTAACCAGCGGCCTCCTCTTGGGAAATGCCGGTAGATTCATAATCTGACTTGTAAACTTGTCGCCTACTTACTGAATAAATTATTTCATTTCATTTCATTTTCCGAAAACGTCAATCGGATGGCACTCGCAGTCGCACTGGTCTGAACTGGTGCGAGATATCGTGTCCGTGAGCAATGTCTATGTATGCGTTTGCTCGAGCGCGCTTGTATGTAGATTGATTTCTGTACCTATCTGTTTTGTGACCTCACTGCTCCGCATTGCTGCATCCAAGTCTGTGACTAATTTAAGAAAGTGTAAGAGCTACATTAGACCGAAGTACAGGCCGTGTGGTCTGGCAAAGAGTAGAAATTAAAAAGTGGCAATAGTAGTAATTAAAGTGGCAATACTGTAGTGTCGTCCCTTTTCTAATCAATCTAAAGTTCTGGTTTCCTAGGATAGCGGCCGTCTCCATACTTCGTACTAGTACGAAGACGATACGAATACGGGGACGAGACTACAGTATTACCACTTTTTAAAGCCTGACCAGAAAATAAGGCGCCATATTGCAGAATTTCACTGGAACTAATTTCTAATACTGGCAATGATTTTATGATGGTTTGTCAACAATGTCAATGTCATTTCATTCGTGGTGGTTTGTTTAAGACTTATATTAAAAATACCCATAAAAAATGCCGAAAACCATTCACACTCACAGTCGTGAACTAAAATAAAGTGTAAATGTGTTTACTACACGAAAAACAATCACGAAAAGAGTGCATTCCATTAAATTATATTACGAGGTTAACATACGAACTGACAGCTATTTAAACTATTGTCATTATAGTGCGGTTGCAATTGGTTGCAAAAATGTTGCCATATCAATCTTATAAATAGTGCCCTCTTGACAAAACTCATATATTTCTGATCAGGCTTTAATTTCAATTTTTTAGTGTCAGAATGTAAGTACCTAGCAACCAGCCGTCGCGAAGATACTCGAAGTTGAAGTCCAGCTCAAATTCGTCGTACAGCATGCGCGTGGACAGGCGTCTGCGCGCGAACGACTGCGCGGAAACTGTTGGGAAGTTTTTGGGGGAGCGCGCGGTGCCCTGCTGCAGGAGTACACCTGGGATAAATCGTGGTATTGTATAAGAAAAAGGGTAGTAAGAAACCTCCGAAAAGTAATTAAAAAATCTGCTCATTTAAAATACTATTTTTACTGCTTCTTTTACTAAACTTCCGAAAACTTATGTACGAATAAAAATATAGAAACGAACGAAAGCAGTTTGGTTTTGGCGCTTCGCCGACCGCTGCCGCGGCACGCTCGCTTCGCTCGCTCGGCTCGCGCGCTGTTGTGGTCGCAGTTCTAACCTAACCTAACCCATTAAACTACATTTGTGGTAGCGATTCGGTTTTGGCGCTAGTAGTAGTTAAGTATTTTTTTCGGAAGTTTAGTTTTTTTCTCAGTAATTCATTTAAACGCAGCTTAGTTAGTATTTACACAATGTACCACAGATTGCTGGACATTCATTTATTTTTCGGAACCTTTATTATTATCCTAAGAAAAATGGTCGATAGCAAAAGGTCGCCTTTGCCCTTAGCACGGCAGAATGAGGCGAGACTTCCGACGTCACATCATGGCACTCCGGCCAGTGGGACTGTCTACGACACTGATTTGTTGCCGCTTTGGTAACAAAATAATTATAAGGAAAAAAAAATTACCGCCATTCGTACAAAAAAACCGGCCAAGAGCATGTCGGGCCTCGGGCCACACGCTCAGTGTAGGGTTCCGTAGTTGCTTATCCTTCACAATAGACTTAAATTACGAGAAAGATTTCAAGCTCTATAAAAAGGTCGTAAACGCCAAAGTAACTGTAATTACTTATTTATTACCTTCTGGAAGTCAACTTACGTTCTTTTAAGAAAATTACGAAATTTTACGAAAACTCAAAAACGACGACCGATTTTGTTCAATATAGTTTTCATTGAAAGTACTTATTAAGGCCTCATGTTCATGAATTTTTCCATAATTTTTTGACCCGTGGCGTGGTTGAAAAGATAGAGGGGGGGGACGCTATTTTTTTATTTTCGGAGCAAATATTTACAAAACTGGTGACTATTAAAAAATAATGTTTGGAGACCCCTATTATTTTCAAAATACGTATTCAACGACACCCCACACACTAGTATTGAAACGAAAAAAAAATTCACCCCCACTTTAGGTGTTCGAGAGGTAGGTACCCGAAAAAAATTTTTTTAGTTTTTATTTTACCGTTTTGTCGGCGTGATACTCGTACATACCCATACTCATACCAAATTTCAGCTTTCTAGTACTAATGATCACTGAGCTAAGCCGCGGACGGACAGACGAACATAGCGAAACTATAAGAGTTCCTAGTTGACTACGGAACCCTAAAAAGCATTTATGGATTACAGTTTTTTAAGTCAATTTGATTTTGTCGTAATAATTGATTTGACCGAGTGGCCTACCCCAGCATAGGTAACAGACAGACAGGCAGACAGTATGGATTACCGGAGAGCCGTATCAGCGCCTTGTTGCCAACTTTCATGACGGCGTCCGGGACCAACTCTCGCGGCGTGGGCTTGCGGTAGCCCGACAGGCCCAGCCCCAGCATCGGGTTCCACTTGCCCGTGTAGAATATTATGATCGGACCTGAAACCGATACAAATTGTTGTTAACTTTAGGCTTTAATGACACGAGTTTGTAATCTCTATAGCGCCCGTGTCACACACAATATATTTCATCACACTTACGAACAGAAGAGAGGCAGGGGCCGTCCGCCGTCGACCCGGTAGTCAGATATAAAGAAGCCCAGTTACCAACTCAAGACACAGGAGTTGGTGCAGAAAAGGAGAAGACTCGTCCCTGAACTACGGGAACAGTGCGCCTATAATTGCTTATCACGTCATAAATAAACGATGAATCTTTGATCACCCTCGGACTCCATTCTTATTAAAGAGTCACCGGGCCTATGACATGGTTTTACCATGCGATAAATAAGTGACAAAGCATCCGTCTCGTTTTGACAAGATGAGAGTGTGAGTGACAGATGCTTTGTCACTTATTTATGACGTGATAAACGGAACCATCATAGGCTTTGCCATTTAGTTAATATGATTAATGTGTATGTGAAATATTAACCAAACTTCAAAATAACGCAAATTAAGTTATTTTAATATTCCCAATCTAAAAGCAATTCAAAGATATTGTCATTAGGTACATGTGCACGGATAAGATATAGCTAGTACTTTACCTTGCCGTAATTGCGAGAGTTTTTCGTACGCCTCCATGATCAACTCGTCATGGTGCCGTAGCATCTCGGTCCTGCTGCTGTTCGAGGACCGCTCGAAGTACACGTACAGGTACTTGAAGCCGCTGTTCAGTTCGATGCTGTCCCTGTTGTCCTTGAGGTAGATCACATTAGGATCTGCTGGTGGCAAATGTCTCTGGAGGGTTCTGAAAGTAAAGTTATTGTAGGTGGGTGAATCAACTTTTAAGTGTACCTTGTTGCTATGGTTACGCAAAATTTGTCCCTCGGACAACCTAAGCATTTTTCTATGGAACAGTATGAAGATGTCACTTGGACAACGGGGACAGAGTAAACAACACAAAAAAGTTGATTCACCCAGGTGATAATGTTATTATTTAATTATGTTGTTGTTGCAGTGGGTCTCATAGCAGCACGGATAGCTACCCCTGATAAAGAGCTCCAAATGAGTTCGAAACATGTCGGGCCGTTCCTGGCAATTTTTACGTGCGTTTAAACCGTTTTTAGGGTTCCATACCCAAAGGGTAAAAACGGGACCCTATTACTGAGACTTCGCTGTCCGTCCGTCCGTCCGTCTGTCACCAGGCTGTATCTCAAGAACGGTGATAGCTAGACAGTTGAAATTTTCACAGATGATGTATTTCTATTGCCGCTATAACAACAAATACTAAAAATAAAATAAAATAAATATTTAAGGGGGGCTCTCATACAACAAACTTGTTATAGATTATAGTACAGAACTGTGATTGATATTGTTTCGTCAGAACAGCGACTGATTGACGCCTGAACGTTTGCTCTGTGAAGAGCAGGTTTTTTTTTCGAAACAGACAGTTGTTTAAATGTATCCTCGGTCAGCATCAGCATCGTTTTCACTTCATGGATCTACAAAGCTTCAAGTCTTCGGGTCTACGATGAAGAAGCACAGGAGACAGGCCGCGACGAGTGTTCACGACAGACGCCGACGACGAAAAGATCGCGCGCCATTGCTACAACTAATTTATAAGCGCACGCACTCAATCTCACGCAGTTACACACTCTCTCTGTCAAAGTGAAACTATTGCATCCCCACCAAGTAGCATCAAGCTGGGTGCTACCTAGTCTAACTGTACAAATTTTTGTAGTTATGTTCAGTTTCAGTAGCATTTACTGACGACTACATCACTCATTGATAGAAGGTTTCATGATGACCAGCTACTTTTTAAATATCGGACAATCTCACACAATTCAATCTAGTCCCAAAGTAAGCTCAAGAAGGCTTGTGTTATGGATAATAGACGTCGATGTACGTACTTATATACATATATACTTAAATACATAGAATAACCATGACCCAAGCACAAATATTCGAGTTCATCACACAAATATTTGCCCTGGCCGGGATTCGAACCCGGGACCGCTGGCTCAGTAGGCAGGTGTCTACAAACCGAGCCAAACGCGTCGTCCATGTGTCGGGGGTATTATAAATTTTTAATTAATCTTTTTTTACCTGCAAGGCTCCACAACACTAGGCATATACATCGCCTTTTCTTCCAAAAAATTCTTATGTATATTTTTGAACGGGGTTCCCTTCGCGTCTTTTCTGGATATGTCTTCGGCGCTAAAGTTCTCCTCAATGAATATGACAATGTTACCGCTCAGATGGATGGCATCCTCGACTATCTCCATGAAGGCTTTGGAGGAGGTCTCGTAGAACGGGTTACCGGACACGATACCATGCTTCAGGGTGGCTGAAGGATCCAAAATTACGACCGGTGTCGTGATACCGGATACATTATGGATGAAAAGAATTAAAATTAAGTATATCACCATGTTGTCACCGATGATTGACGTAAATGATATTTGATTTTGTTTCGTGGAAGAAGAATCATAGACAAAGGTGTAATATCAAATGAGTATCTTTACATAAGGACTTATTTTATTTCTTTATAACCATTTTATAACGCTCATACACAATAAGCCTTTTTGATAAGACACTCCTCAAAAGACATTAGATGGTCAATTGGGATATAGGTATCACCTTACAAAAAGCACGATTTTCTCAACTCACCGTACAACGTGGTATCAATCCTCTATCTAGTCGCCGAGTGCGATTGGCAACGAGACATTGGCAGTAATGGTCGCTTAACTGTGACCGGTTGCCATTTTTTTTAAATAGAATAGATATAGGTATATATTTAGGGTTCCGTACCCAAAGGGTAAAAACGTGACCCTATTACTGAGACTTCGCTGTCCGTCCGTCCGTCCGTCTGTCACCAGGCTGTATCTCAAGAACGGTGATAGCTATATTAGACAGTTGAAATTTTCACAGATGATGTATTTCTATTGCCGCTATAACAAATAATACTAAAAATAAAATAAAATAAATATTTAAGGGGGGCTCCCATACAACAAACTTGTTATAGATTATAGTACGGAACCCTTCATGCGCGAGTCGGACTCGCACTTGCCCAATTTTTAGGGTTCCGTAGTCAACTAGGAACCCTTATAGTTTCGCCATGTCATTAGTACTAGAAAGCTGAAATTTGGTATGAGTATGTGTATGTATAACGCCGACAGAACGGTAAAATAAAATTAAAATAAGTACTTTCAATGAAAACTATATTGAACAAAATCGGTCGAGCCATTTTTGAGTTATCGCCAAATTTCATATTTTTTCTTTAAAAGGTCGTAAGTTGACTTCCAGAAGGTAAAAAGATTACAGTTTCTAGGGCGTTTACGACCTTTTTATAGAGCTTAAAATCTTTCTTAACGTAAACCTCGGGCTTAAAACAGCACTTTATTGTGAAGGATGAGCAACTACGGAACCCTACACTGAGCGTGGCCCGACAACATGCTCTTGGCCGGTTTTATGTATGACCTTTATGTACCACAATTTGAGCAATGAATAAGTTGAATTTGACATATTGCGTATGAGCGAGCGAGCCAGGTATAAAACGCGAATCCGAATCGTATTCTGACACGCACTGTAATAAATACAATCAAAACTATTTGAAGCACTTTTATTGCATATTAATACTCTGTATTAAGTACTTACATAATATTTTTTTATTTAACTCTAAATATAATTTCAGATACATAATTCATTAATTTATTTAGTTATGAAATAATGGCTACAATTTTGTTTTATTTACATACTTATAAGTTATAATAATATAACTTACGTTATAAAAATTATACAGGATGATCAATACAACTGGGTAAGCAGGGAGAAGTCAGAAACTATAAGAAATAGGGAAATCTGTTCCTACGAACCATGGCGTCGATTTTATATTTAATAGAAACTGCATACAACTTTTTTCTTTTGCATTCATAAATCTCATTATTACCGGGAATTTAACCTGGTGAAATTTCTGGAAGTAATTGCATGTCGTATTGTACAGTCTGACCAAAATAAGAAATTAAAAAGTAGCAATACTGTAGTGCCGTCCCCGTTTTTTTAGATTGATTAGAAAGGGACGACACTACAGTATTGCCACTTTTTAATTTCTACTCTTTTTGGTCAGACTGTAACACGGCTGTATGGCGCACTTCTTTAAGTGCCTCTAGCACATCTTTCTACAGTCGCCATGAGATATATCGCAGCATATGAGGCGTTCATAAATATCTGAACACGACTTTTATTGACTGGGCGTTACAGTACATGTTCACATATTTATGAACGCCTTATATGCTGCGATATATCTGATGGCGACTGTACCTGACTGTACCTCAAGTTCGGAATAAATAATGATATTTAGATGTAATGTTGTTATAAATAAATTAAATAAAATTAAATTTTACATAGCTGCGATTTAGTGGACAGGACGTCTAAGTGTTAACACCTGCTAGTTTTTCATTTAAATACTTTGGCACAATTACTAATAAATCTTTGGTATAGTAAGAATTATTTTTTGAATCTACTCCTTTGTTACCGGAGAACAATCGCGTTGTCTTTTCTTTGACACGCACTACTGTACTGTGTTTCTATATGAAATGTTCTTCGGCTTATAGACACATTTTGAAGACGCATTTCATATATAAGGTGTCTGCACTCTTAAGAGGCCTTATTCCTTTTTTTTTATATTATGACTTTATGACATATACAGGGTGAAATAATATTGACCGTTCAAATTTTGACAGTAGATTCCTCGGCAAAAAATAAAAAATACGTGGTTTTTCTTTCTGCATCTTTTAGTACTAAAATATTGAGATAAAACTGCTGAAAGATATCCTATAAAACCATGCGCTCGTGGATACCGCGTTAGCGCGCTGTGCGGAAGGCGGCAAAAACGCTTTTTGTATTGTATTGGTCCAGATAAGATAGGCGAGCGCGCCCCTTCGCCGCACCGCTAACCCCGAGCATCACTCAGTTAATGATTATCCACAAGTTACTAATTATTTATTAGGGCAGCACATTTTATTATGTAAATTTCACCTATGTTTTTTCTCAGAAATGGCATCCTTTATTGACACCTAATGCCTGGGAAAATTTTGAACAGTCAATAGCCGGGTCCACACAGGGCGAGCGGCCTCGCGAGGCAATTGCCGCGCGCGGCATTCGGCGCATGCCTCGGGCATTGGATGAAATTACGCTCACCGAATGCCGCGCGCGGCAAGCCCGAGCCGTCTTGTTCGCCCATTTGACAGATAAAACAATATGGCGCCGCCGCACGCCATCAGCTTTTGACTTTTGACTTGTTGCTACGTTCATACAAAGAATTTTCCAAAAAAAGCTAATTCAATATTTTTTTTATGTTTAAAACAAATAGCACATAATAATATGTAGTTACGGTTATTCCGTTTCGCGTAATACGTAAGTGTCGCACGCCATTTTGTTTTATCTGTCATAATTTGACCGAAGCAAAAACGTGTACGTCCACACTGCGCGCGGCAAACGACCGAGGCACCTTTGAGCACGGACAAAAACCGACAGCGCGCGGCTCGGCCGCGGCAGCGCTCGGCCGAGGCAAAGCGTGCGGGCGCCGCGGGCGAGGCGCGTACACACAGAGCGCGCCGCCTCGCGCGGCAATTGCCGCGCGAGGCGGCTCGCCCAGTGTGGACGCGGCTAATAATATGTCACCCTGTATATTGATAATTTGAACCAACTTTTTAGAGTGAATAATACTTTTCCCTGAGTTCTAGATGCTCTGAGAGCTAGGTTACGACATAGCTATTTCATGCTTTCATTGCGTGCAGTCTAAAATAAGTTGAATTTTGTAAACTTCGAATTTGTACTGTAACGCCTAGTCAATAAGAATCGTGTTCAGATATTAATGAACGCCTTATATGCTGCGATATATCTGATGGCGACTGTACATAATGAACAAGCTACATTTAATTATTTTTTATGTAAAATAAATGTTTAGGTACTAAATTACCACTACTTTTATTTAAAGACTACTTGAATGACTTGCTACATTTTTTCCGAACTCCTTATATAACCATAAATCGCAATAGCATCTAAGTAGTAATATTAAGAATATTTTAAGAAACATGTTTGATCATTGAGTGCTTTGCCCGAAGGTTGACTGGTAGAGAATGCCCCATGGCATTATGTCCGTCTTTTGTACGATAAGTTTTCCTTTGTGCAATGAAGATTAGATAAATAATAAAAAATGTCTAAAACAATCAGCATTTTTGAAGATAAGGAGCGTTAATGTGTTTGATTTTACGGCACTACTCTGCACTGTAATGAAGAATACAGAAAATAGCATTGTTCTCCGGTAACAAATGTAAGTAGATTCGGACTACAAAAATAATTCTTACTATATACTTACACTAAAAACTTTTGAATACACTACACACCTAACAGTTCAGTTTTCCTGGTGCTCATCTTCTTGTTTTTCATGAGTCTGAACATGTCTATTAAAGTTGAACTTGTCTCTATACTCCTTCTTGCATATCTCGCAAAAGTAGGCTCCTTTATGTGCTTTAAGATGGCGACTGAGTTGGTGTTTCTTGACAAACTGCTCGTCGCACAATTCACAAGTGTAAGATTTTTCACGATTGTGGATATCTTCATGCCTTTTCAGCTGGCATCGTTGTTTGAATGGTCTGCCGCACGTCTTGCAAGCGAAAGGCCTTTCGTTTGTATGGACTCGTCTGTGAATAGTTAAAGACGCTTTGCAGCTAAACATTTTTGTGCATCCGTCGCATGAGAATGGTTTTTCTCCAGTATGTAGTAATGTATGGGAGGTTAAGTGGACTTTTTGGGAGAACCGTCTCATACATATGTCGCATTTGTACGGTTTGTCCCCGGAATGCGTCCGCTCGTGGCGATCCAAGTCGCATTTCGTTATGAAATTCTTATCGCACGTCGCGCACGAGAAAGGTTTCTCACCAGTATGCACTCTCTCGTGGCTGTACAGCTGGTACTTCTGTGTGAATTGCTTGTCGCACCATTTACAAGCGTACGGTTTGTCACCTGTGTGCGTCCGTTCGTGAATAGCCAACTTATATTTGTGTGCGAATTTCATAGTGCAGAACTTGCAAGGGAACCTTTTATCTAATTCGCCCTTGTGTATTACTGCATGTATAGCTAATTGACTTTTCTCTCTAAAAGTCTTACTACATATTTTACAGACATGATCTTTAACCGTAGTATGGATTCTTTCGTGTTTGATCAAGTGGCCTGACGATATGAACCGTTTCTGGCAGTACTGGCAAGGATACGGCTTCTCTCCAGTGTGTATCCTCTGGTGTATGGTGATATAAGTCGGACACGAGAATTGTTTATTGCAAATATTGCAGAAAAAGGCTTTCTTCTTCATGTGATAGTCCATATGCCGGAGTAAATGTTTCTTGTAAGAAAACTCTTTATTGCACTGGTCACATGTGAATCTTGCTTTTCCAGTCTGAACTGCAGGGTTGCCATCATTGCACAGGATATTCTGCTTTTTTTTTCTCGGCTTATACCTACGTGTTGTGCTGGGGACATTAGATAGATCAGACGCTTGCGGGGTTAGGTGGTTCCCAGACTCCGGCAGAAACATCTCGGCCCCACTTTGGGCCTCCTGCTTGCATGGAGTCTCTACACCGTATGATGCAACTGAAAAGTAAAACATTATAAATATTAAATATCAAGGGACAACCTTACACAAATCGACCTAATCCCAAACTAAAGAAAGCTTGTACTATGGGTACTAGACGATGATATACAAAATATATAAATACATAACATCCATGACCCAAGAGCAAATATTCGAGTTCATCACACACATATTTGCACTGGCCGGCATTCAAACCCGGGACCACTCAGTAGGCAGGTGCACTGCAAACCGAGCCAACCGTATCATCATTACTTAGATACTGATATTAATAAGGATACAAAAGTTTGTGTTTTACAAATAATATTTATAAAATAAGCTGATTTTTACAAAAGCCAATCCTGTTCTCACACAATACAGAACAGAAGCTAATGCATAAAACCCATTCCAGACCTTCTGATCCGATCCGATTTATTGGATAAAATCGTATAATGCGTAGTGTAATAGATCGTAACAATTACACTACACATTATCCAATTTCATCCGATAAATCGGATTGGATCGGGTAGGATTCAAAGTCAGGAACGGGTTTAAGAAGGAAACCACCACAATTTTGAAACAAACCAATAGAGGAATTCATATTTTCTTTAGTTTCTGTGATTTTCACACTTATGCTTTCAGTTTTCATGTTACTAAAATCAGACCTTTACTGTCATTTTAAGAATGTTTAATATTGCTTTGAAATTTGTACATTGTAGTGTACAGTGGGCCTTACAAGGTTATAGATAATATCTCAAAGGGATCATGTCACATATATTCAGTATTTGAGCCTCCCTGATGTTTCATTAACTTTACAGTTACCATTATATTATAGGGGTGACTGAGGAAAACATAATTTTCTCTGTCAAAGTTACATTTTTAGGGTTAATGTTATTATAACTATCGTGAGACATCTTTACTAATTATAAAAACATGTCGGGCCGTTCCTGACAATTTTTACGTGAGTTTATACCGTTTTTATAATTAGTATTTTTAGGGTTCCGTACCCAAAGGGTAAAAACGGTACCCTATTACTGAGACTTCGCTGTCTGTCCGTCTGTACGTCCATCCGTCTGTCACCAGGCTGTTTCTCAAGAAAGGTGATAGCTAGACAGTTGAAATTTTCACAGATGATGTATTTCTATTGCCGCTATATCAACAAATACTAAAAATAAAATAAAATAAATATTTAAGGGGGGCTCCCATACAACAAACTTGTTATAGATTATTGTATGGAACCCTTCATGCACGAGTCGGACTCGCACTTGACCGGTTTTTATAAAAGTTTTCTACCTTAACTCACTCAATTAATTTTATATCCATATTAATTAAATATCCATTGTGTGAGAGCAATTAACCTTCTGGCTAAAATGGCTAGAAGTGAAAGCCATATAAAACGAAAAAAAAACCTACTACCTACTTTAAGGTTCCTTAAATGTAGTTTTTGATGCACAATGGAACTTTTTCCAATCAGTATTTTTTTATTTGTTTTGCCTAACAATGCCTAACTTTCACCCACCGTTTTGCCCTTACCCAAATCAATGTTTGCTTATCAACGGCCCTATCCCAAACATATTATTGTTAAATAAATACGCAAATAATGAGTAGTCGAATGATATAAGAATGTTAATATTGTGAAATTAGTCATCTGGGAAACAGACAATTTAGAAATATATTTCATTTAACTGGAGCCGTTTTTCCAATGGTTATATTCCAAAACTCACCATTCACAAACTCTATGCTTATAGGCTGCTCTGAGCCTATCACCAAGTCTTGCTGTACACTCTGGTTTGCGCGGAAGCCAGTGTCCGCCGCTGCCGCGCCACCCCACTCAGATTCCTCACGAGGCTCTCCTTTTACATGCGCCATCTCTATGTCCACATGGATCCCTGGTGCACATGGTGATTCATTCGCCTCTTCTGTTTTATCCCACGTCAGTTCGAGAGGAAACGGTTCCACTGACTCGCACTCATTTTCTTCATCTATCTCCTGCTTAACTAACACCGTCTCCATTTCTATTACTACGGATATTTCTTCTGCTCTCTGTGTTTCCTCCACACTTGACTTTTGCGACATGTTTGCTTCCAGCACACCGAAATCTCTAACTAAAAGTGCCGGTGTCTACAAAGCATATTATCAGAAATGTATTTTAAGTACAAGTAACACAAATGGTGTGGTACTGAAAGTTTTTAACCTTTCGTTCGAAACGATAGCATTATATTGTTTAATGTGTTAATGTAGCTAAGTTACATCTAATTTAAGGATTAGATACGCTTGAATAATAAGAAATCTTGGTAAAAGAAAACAAGGTACGGCACTGAATGACAGTTGACAGATGGACTTTTGACGACATCAGGCTATGATTGGTTGTCAATCCGTTCCTATGTTGCAAGTATCATAATACTCCCCGATTGCCTTCTTACCTATTTGAATCTCATAAAATCGTGAGTGTTTTAAATCAATTATTACGACAAAATAAAATTCAGTCGAAGAAAATGACAATTGTAATGGATTTGTTTAAATAATTTTTTTTTGTAGGACTGTCGGCAAACATTTTTTTCCTTATAATTATTTTGTTACCTTAAAGCGGCAACTAATCAGTGACGTAACAAGTCTCACTAGCCGGAGTGTCATGCCTTGTTTTCATACAAAGAAATTTAATAACGACTCCACACTACTCGCGAAGTTGACCGAAGTTGGGCGAATAATGATAGTGTTGGGGATCATTCGCTGCGGAAATCCAAGGGAAACCCAAACTTCGTCGGCCAACTTCGCGAATAGTACACTATTGTAAGAAAAGTACTTCTACATCTTTTTTCAGTGGTTTTAATTTCTTGCTCGTTTAGTAAGAGATATTCCGCCAATGTTAAAGTTAATTGATGAATTATTAAAATTGAATGTCTCACAGGGTCATAAAGTTGTATCCTTTCCACGCAGCATTTTAATGTGATTGAAAATGTTGAATAGGTTAAATGCATACAGACTTTACGTGTAACGTAGCTAGTGATCGTGATTGTTCTCTATTACGACCAAAATTTGATTCGCAAACCAAACCCGCGTTGTGATTGGCTAGTCTCGAATTTGCTTTTGTAAGCATCATAAATGAAAACAATTAAAATTTGACCTTTCACTTTGAAATTCAAACACAGGCTATAACGGCCTAAACTCTAAACTGGAATTGAAGTTTACTGCTATAAATACACATTGTTTTGGTTAAAATCAGTGAAGTTATGTATTAGAATTTGAGTAATGTGATAAGCTGAATGTTCTAAAATGGAAGCGAATAATTTTGTTGCAAAATTGAAGGCGGATGGCTCGCCGAATGATCTTCACGATTTGGAAAACGTTTATACGATTTATAAGGAGCTTTTAGGAAAATTACCAGCGAAAGACAAAGGGCTGTTCTCTCTTAACGTGTTATGCATTCTTTGCAGGTATTTCTTTTGTCTTACTAGCTTAATATTTGTGTTTTTTTTGTATTATAACATCATCGTCTAATATACCTTACATGGGTATGTAACTTCCTATATAATCACTTTTTTCGCTATAGATATGCTTATAATATCTTAGGAGCTCCTTCAAGTCCTCATGGATGTCATCAGATCTTCATCATAATTTCATGGAACTTAAACAAAAAATATTTTGTAAATCGGTTCATTCATAAATGAAGGAGTTCGGATAGATATTCCTCCTTTTTGAAGACATATTGTCTTGTGAAAATGTTTCAAGTGTTGAAGAAATAGAATGAATTAATTTTACCCGACTGGAGGTCATCACCTAAAGCTCAGTCACCCGCAGATCCAATAACCCTCATAAACATTTTCTGAGCTACACAGTTTTGAGGGCATGGAACTAACTTCCTGAGGAGGTAATCTCCATCTATCTATCTATGTATCAGCCACAGATGTTTACTGCTGAATATAGGCCTCCCCCATGACTCGCCACAAAGTGCGATCCCATGCAGACCGCATCCATTGATTCCCCGCTACCCTCACGAGGTCATCTGTCCATCTAGTGGGGGCCGACCCACGCTGCGCTTTCCTATACATGGTCGCCACTCTAGGACTTTGCTGCTCCAGTGGCTGTCCATTCTCCGGGCTACATGGCCTTCCCATTGCCACTTCAACTGTGCAATCCTGTAAGCTATGTCGGTTACCTTGGTTCTTCTGCAGATATCCTCATTTCTGTTTCTATCATGCAACGAAACTCCGAGCATAGCTCTTTCCATTGCATGATGTAATAATATACTTATTTTTTATATATTTAGTAATCTCTTTATTGTATTTTACTTTTGATATAACTTTATTGTAAAAAACCTAACTTAAGATTTCAAATTAATAAAGAAGCAAAAAATAAAATAAAATTATTTGAACTTAACCTCAGGAATATTGACAAAGTCCAATCATGGCGGGACAAGATTGATGTGAAAGCGTTGCTGACACTGGCTATAGACTGCGTGAGAGAGTCCCGAGCCCTGGAGCAGGCAGAGAGGGTGAAGGTGCTGGCGTGCGTGTACCACATACACAAGTTTGTTGTGCGACAGGTAAGAACAGCATGGCTATGGCATAAAGTAAGACTTGGGGGAATGAGATATGATTATTAAAGATAAAAAATTGAGGATGGTTGGCTCAGTTTGTAAGCACTTGCCCACTGAGCCGGCATTCGAATCCTGGCCAGGGCAAATATTTGTGTGATGAACTCGAATATTTATGCTTGGGTCATGGTTGCTCTATGTATTTACGTATATATTTACCTATATAAGTATGTATATCGTCATCTAGTACCCATAACACAAGCCTTCTTGTGCTTAATTTGGGACTAGATCGATTTGTGTGAGGTTGTCTGATATTTATTATTAATTAAAAACAGTATTTATGAATAATGAAATAAAGGCTATGGTGTCAATGGATAACATGCTCTCCAAGACTAAAATCTTCTGCTGAATGTCCTTTTTTGTATTGCAAAATAAAAGGATGGAGTGGATATACCACAGGGTTCTAGAGACCCTTATTGCAATAAATGTGTTAATTAAATTAATTTACTGCATGTTGTGATGTTTAGAGATGACATTTTACTAATTACCGTATCTAAGATTGATTAGGAGAATCTGTATATCCTTTATTAGCGACCAGCCCCGGCTTCGCACGGGTGGAATGCTGATAAATTATGCATATACATAAATAAACCTTCCTCTTGAATCACTATCTATTAAAAAAACCACATCAAACGTTGCATAGTTTTTAAGATCCATCCATACATAGGGACAGACAGACAGAAGCAACTTTGTTTTATACTATGTAGTGATGTGTACCAATTGAGTTCTTTTTCGGCTTTCTTCTAAACAGTGAAATAAGATTGAGACATGTAAAATTGCCATTGTGGCCTATTTACAGAATAAACACGAAATTTTAAATTTACTAGGTGATTGCAACTTCATTAAAGAGAACAGAAAAAAGTCCTGCCTTTTTTGCTTTTACTATTCAGGTTAAAAATATCTTATCACTGTCTACGCCATAACATAGTTTGCTTTTCAGCCATCCCAGTTTCCACCGGAGCTGGTTCTCAAGCTTTCATACATGCCTTTCGAGTATGACCAAGACAAACTGCTGACAGAGTACTGCAAGACTTATTGGAACCTCCTCGCCGACCGGCTCATGTACATGGAAAAACTGAAATCTGGCCGCCGGGCCATCATCAAGCTACTACCAAAACTCATAGATGACATACAGAAAGTCATCCACATGTATGACACCATACAGTTCTGTAATAATGTACTAGTGTTTTTACTTAAGAAGCTACATTTTCTATACAACACTGAGTATGCTAAGGACTTGAACGGAGCATTCGGGAAGATATTCGAAAGTCTTTCATTGAGGAAAGATGTAAAAGCATTTAAGAAGCTATCGGAAAAGGAGATTTTGGAGTTGTATGTTAAGTTCAGTGATTCTTTCTATGTGATAACGGAGAATGCAACGAAATTGGATTTTAAGGATTCGGTGTTAAGCGCGGCTGTCAGGACTTGTATTTCTTTTATCGGTCATGCACCTGATATGTTTCACTGTCTACAGACGTTTTATTTAAACGCCTTCTGTTGTTTATTGGCAGATAACGACAATTCTTCTTTCAATGACACAGTTCTTAACAGTTTGATAATATCATGCGAAACTAGTGAAAAATTGGGATATTTTAAAGCAATGAAAGCGACATATCCATATATAAACCAATTGCTACGAGTGTACATTGAATACAACTTAGCAAAATCAACGTTCACTGAAGAATCGCAAGAGATCTGCCTGAAAATGATGATTCTTCTTTTAGACAAACTGAAAGACACTGAACAGCTACTCAAATGTGACAACTGTAGAATAAAATCAGGCCTGCATGATGCGTTACGGCTGTCATTTTTGGCCAAAAACTTCGTCTCGGCTTGCCTGAACACCAAACGTGATGTCACATTGATTTTGGAACCGTACCACAAGATTATAGCGAAACAGCACAGTATCCTCACCGAACTGTGTCGTTTAGGCTGTTCGAACCATGAAAAATGCCTCCGCAAACTACAGACCGACATACACAACACCGCTATACTATTAAACAAAGCGGAAAACTTTGACTCGGCTATCAAACTCTTTGACTTATATTTAACACATGAGTTCTTACATTTCAAGACGGATCAGGACTTAAAGAACATCAGCAGAGCGTTATACAATAAAAGTATTTGTGAATTAGACAGCAAATCATACGAGAGAGCTCTGTTGGATGCGTTTCTGAGTCTCATCTTCGCTCAGCCGGATGGACTGAACTCGGAGAAGCACATGAGCCTGGTGATGGACATTAAAGCCAAGGCGCTGAAGGGCGCCGACGAAGGCTTGCAGATGATTACTGTTCTGGACGCCTGCTGCGTCTCCGTTGACAAGAAATTGTACGGGAATTTGAAGCCCTTCTTCTGCAATTTGGAGTTTAGGTATGTGGAACCTTTTTTTTTTTTATTTATTTTTTTTATATTGGCGGAACATAGTTCCTCCACTCCGCCTGATGGTAGGCAAAATTCTACAATACACTGTAGTTATCAGTTATACAAATAAAATGGGCTTAATGTGTCTTTATAAAGAAAAAAATTCCATAAAAATATATATTTTCTCAAACATGCAATGAAACGTGCGTTATACTTATACTATATAACAGTCTTCGAAGTATTGCGTTTCGGGCGGAACAACTCGAAAGAACTGTGAAAGAATTTCATACAAAATAGAAGGCCTAGGCCGGGAAGTATTTGTTTTTAAACATCGCGTCTGTGTGAACGGGCTAAACAGCTGAATTATGATTTTTTTGAGTAATGTATTTTTTTATTTCATTGCATATGTTTGAGAAAAGCAATATACATGCCTTAGGGCCTGTTCACACTTGAGCGATTTGAAAGCTATTTCTATACAAAACTCGAACGCGGCGATCTCGATCGAATTTGTATAGAAATCGCTGGCAAATCGCTCAAGTGTGAACAGGCCCTTAGTATCACTATCCGGCATTCCTAAGAAGGTCGTTCGTCTAGCTCTTCTTTCTCAGCGTCTTCAGTAATGTACTATTATGTATTTTTTCTACTCCAGTACTTTTTTCTGTCATTTATATAGTTACTAACTCTAATATAAAGACATAAATTATGAAACTCTGTAAAAGTCTATACTCTACTGCCCAAAAAAAACACTGCGAAACGATGTTATAATGTCGCCAAAAAAGCATCACTTAATACCACAGATTGCAAGGTAAACAGCTGCATTCACACAATTTGCAATTTAATAAAAACTTATTGTACTAAGGCATTGCTGACAATTTAAAAAAAAAGTTTTATCTTCAGTGCATGGATGTTTAGTATAGTGTCGAATACCTTTTTATGTATAAGTTAATATTTTTTGACTGATGTTTAGTATAGTGACCGTATACCTTTATGTATAAGTCCATATTTTTTGACAGATGGACGTCAATAAAAAAAAAGTTTATCAGACTATTTTTTTTTTTTAATTTTGTTGATTCCGAGCGGGAACATGTAATTATTTTCTTTGTTGTTTAATTGCATTTTATTTATGAAATTTCGAGTCGTAGAAAAAGTATTGTATGCAACGTTGTATAAGTAGGTCAAAAAACGCTCGTGGCATCTTTCTTACGATGTTCGCTGCGCTCACATCGTAACTCATGCCACTCACGTTTTTTGCCCCCTCTTATACAACGGTTGCATAAAATACTATTAATGCATTTTCACGAGAAATAGGTGCATTGTAAG
Organism: Apotomis capreana; assembly: GCA_947623375.1. Taxonomy (NCBI): domain Eukaryota; kingdom Metazoa; phylum Arthropoda; class Insecta; order Lepidoptera; family Tortricidae; genus Apotomis; species Apotomis capreana. The sequence continues at coordinate 14,138,812 of OX392521.1, forward strand.
ACGTCGAGTTGACTTATAAAATGATGACATTTTATTAATAAACGAGTGTGAGTATGATCTTTATTTACAGCACACTGCTCCAACATGAGTTCACGATGTACGCGAAGTTGTGGCCCTCCCTGGCGCCGGTGGCGGGAGTGTGGAGGGCGCTGCACGAGCTGTGTGGCGGCAAGCGACACGCGTGGATGTGCGGTGAGTACTCCAGCACGCGGTCTCCGTGTACACGCTGTGCCCTCCTGGCGCCGGTGGCGGGAGTGTGGAGGGCGCTGCACGAGCTGTGTGGCGGCAAGCGACACGCGTGGATGTGCGGTGAGTACTCCAGCACGCGGTCTCCGTGTACACGCTGTGCCCTCCTGGCGCCGGTGGCGGGAGTGTGGAGGGCGCTGCACGAGCTGTGTGGCGGCAAGCGACACGCGTGGATGTGCGGTGAGTACTCCAGCACGCGGTCTCCGTGTACACGCTGTGCCCTCCTGGCGCCGGTGGCGGGAGTGTGGAGGGCGCTGCACGAGCTGTGTGGCGGCAAGCGACACGCGTGGATGTGCGGTGAGTACTCCAGCACGCGGTCTCCGTGTACACGCTGTGCCCTCCTGGCGCCGGTGGCGGGAGTGTGGAGGGCGCTGCACGAGCTGTGTGGCGGCAAGCGACACGCGTGGATGTGCGGTGAGTACTCCAGCACGCGGTCTCCGTGTACACGCTGTGCCCTCCTGGCGCCGGTGGCGGGAGTGTGGAGGGCGCTGCACGAGCTGTGTGGCGGCAAGCGACACGCGTGGATGTGCGGTGAGTACTCCAGCACGCGGTCTCCGTGTACAAGCTGTGCCCTCCCAGGCGCCGGTGGATTAAAAAAAATACAAATTTCAGCTATTTCGACACTAACTTACCACTATTTGAAGACAAAGAAGTATGTATTTCCTTGTTTTTCGTATATATTATACACGAAAAACAATCTCTTCCCCCAGGTAGCTCCTTTTTCAATTTTTCTTTAAGCTTTGATCTTTGTATTTAATGCTTAAATAAAAATTGTGGTGTACCTACCCACATAAAAAATGAGACATTATATGTTTCATAAATTTATAAAACTAACAGCGCCCTCTCTCGCTTGCTCGGTCACCACTGTAAAGTGGTGCGGTAAGATGTGAATATTAACGTATTCACATAGAGGTCGCTAAGGTGTAAAAAACCTTTCAAATAAACAATGCAAAGATCGACACACAAAGCATAAGGAAAAATTCGTCAGATCTTCCTGGAGCTAGGGTGGCGAAATGGTTAACGCGCTGGACCGGCAATCCAGAGGTACCGGGTTCGATTCCCGGTCTCTTCCCCCAGGTAGCTCCTTTTTCAATTTTTCTTTAAGCTTTGATCTTTGTATTTAATGCTTAAATAAAAACTGTGGTGTACCTACCCACATAAAAAATGAGACATTATATGTTTCATAAATTTATAAAATAAATTTTCAATTTCTACCAATCTACCCGCACTACCCAAAGGTTGTCTGAAACAGATCGCTCTTTAGCGATAAGACCGCCTGTTGTTGACCTCTATTTGTAATTTCTTGCGCTGTATTTCTCCTGTATGTTTTATGAGCTAATGATTTAACTGCATGTAATGAAGAAGTTATGTATGACATTATATGATATATGAATATGTATAATGAAAGGATACAGAATGGTCATAAAAATATTTTAAACTAGCTTTAGGTTATTTAGTTTTAAGATATTGCTGTGTCCTTGCAGGGTTCATGACCGCTACTGTAAACCTCCTATAATATCTACTTGTACCATGAATGCAATAAATCACTTTGACTTTCATTTATTCATTTATTTCATTTATTCATTTAATTACAATGTAAGTTTACAGCATACATGACACCAAAGCACTTACACGATAAATTATTACATAAAAAGAAAACAATACATGTCAAAGAGAAACGATCATTCAAAATAATAATAATACAATATTTTAAAATTTATACATAACAATTAATTCACATTATCTAGGAACTGCTTAGCAATACAGCACAATTGAGCAAAGCGATCAGCAAATATATCAGCATCGCCGTGCTGAGTGAGCATCAGGTATAGCAACGAAATTGCGCGAGCGGTAGGAGCGTGTCGAGCGTGGCACGTGCGAGCGGACACACGCTGCAGCAGGCCTGGCCGGCGGCGTGGCGCCACCGCCACGCAATCTAAATCTTGGGGGACCCTCGTCGGAACCACCAAACCTATCTTTTCCAGCACAGTCGGGCTGTCCACTCTGTGATGGACAATAGACAGGTAGTGGACTAACAATAACAATTTCCTTCTCATCCGTAGCGTGTCTAGCCCCACCATCCCGGTGACAAACAATGAAGGGTACAAGTATGGGTAATACCCATAGGCCTTGCAGTACAACCAACGGGCGAATTTACGCTGTACTCTTTCCACCAACACAGAATATTTATCCTCGTAGGGATCCCAAATAACAGCGCCATACTCCAACCTACTACGGATATAGGCATTGTACAAAACCACAGAAACTCCGACATGGAACTGTTTCGATGCCCTCATGACAAAACCCAAAGCTTTGCTAGCCTGTTTACAAATATTTGTTACGTGTTTATGGAAATCTAATTTATTATCTAAAACTAAACCTAAGTCACGGATTTCGTCAGCCCTTTCCAAACTAGCATTCCCTAGGCAGTAATCGGCTAAAAGTGGTGAGCGCTTACGTGAGAAAGTTATGACCTTGCATTTTGCTGCATTAAAAGGCAGACGATTTGCAACACTCCACTGAGCTGCAGCATTGATATCGCTCTGCAACGCAGCGCTGTCAGCCACACTACTGACGCCGAGCAACAACTTTAGGTCGTCTGCAAAAAGCAAACACTCAGCCGAGCGAATTGCATCAGGCAAATCATTTATCATCAAGAGAAACAATGTAGGCCCCAGAGTACTGCCCTGACTCACCCCAGACAGCGTGCAGTAATCATTTGACTCGAAGCCACCTACCCTGACGTATTGCTGTCGATCACTCAAGTAAGAGGCAAAGAAACTTAATAGCTTTGGCGTGAAGCCCAGTAATGCGAGCTTCCCCAGCAAGATGTCGTTGTCGACCAGGTCGAATGCTTTCTGAAAGTCAAAATACGCAGCGTCGACCTGGCGCCCAGTATCCATTTCTTTGCAGACGTAATCAGCGAGGGCAATTAGATTTGTAGAGGTAGATCGGGCTTTACGAAAACCGTGCTGGCTGGGGTGCAAACGCTCAGATACCTGTTGACTTATGTGTCGATTAAGGGTCATCTCAAATATTTTACCAAAAACAGATAGAACTGCTATGGGTCTATAAGAAGTGACGTCCACATTTGATCCTCCCTTAGGAACTGGCGTCACTCTAGATTTTTTCCAACGACTAGGATAGATGGATTCTTTGAGCGAGAGATTAAAGACGTACAACAAGGGAGTCACCAAAACGGAAGCACAATCTTTGGCCAAAAATACCGGGACACCATCAGGCCCTGCAGAGGACCGCGGTTTGAGTTTTCGCATAGCCGCTCTAAAGTCAACCTCATTTATGGAAGGGATCGAGACCGATCGAGAGTCACCAGAGGAGTGGGCCACGTGCTCCGCAGCTTCAGGATCCAAGCGCGGCCTGTCCTGCTGGAACACTGAGCTAAAATAGACTTTGAGGTGCGCAATAAAGAGTACTTACTTGTACAATTATTGTATTCACACATTGGCGCCATATGGTCGAGAAATGTGCGGTTCCATATGATGGGTGTGCGTGTGGATTGAGTGAGCACCCTTCAAAAATGAAAAAAAATGTGCTGATCATTTAGTAAAAGTTCTAAAACAATTGTAAAACTAATTGATGAATTTGTAAAACGATAAATAAAAAGAATACATTCATTAACGTATGCTCACTCAGTTCTCACAAGCAACCAACGAAATCTGTGAATGTGTTTATTTAACATACTTATAATATTTATATCCTAATTTTTAGTAAAAATTATGCTTAAGGTAGGTAATAATTTGTAGATCACCTGGTTACGTATTTAAAGTTTTACAAATTATTTCGTATGCTCACTCAATCCGCACACTTTTGAAAACCCAATTTCTGATAGAAAAACTGCAGATTGAAACTTCTATATATGTGTATAATTTAGTAAAACTCATAAGGGAATTTGTAAAATACAAAACAAACCGCTAACGTGACAGATTTTTGGATAATAAATGTTTGTAAGTGCTCACTCAGTCCACACATTATTCGTAAGTTAAAAATGTAAATATCTTAAGATTTTTAGTATCTAGGAAAGTACAAAGTAGTTCAACTTTTAGTAAAAAAAATTACCAAATATCCACCATCTAAAATGTCATATTCGTTGTCTGCTTTTAAAGATATTCAAATTTCATTTTAAAATACAATCTAAGATACAGTCCACATTTTACACCTACCGCTCCGCTCCGTGTGTGGGTTGAGCTCCTGCCGAGGTCCCCGGGGGCTGCAGCGTGCGGTTCCTCAAGAGGGTAGTCAATAGGCTCGCAAGCGTCCATAGGCGGCGGTAACTTAACATCCGCCGGACCGCATGCTTGTTTGCCACCGTCGTAGTATAGAAAAGGAATAGTTCATAGTTATTTATTCAAAAAAAACAATATACATTGTGTTTGAATGTGACAATACAATATTAAATTAAAATCGACATAATAACAACAAAATTATTTACTTATATCTACGTCCAAATCATCATTTTCATCATCATTTCAGCCTATTGCAGTCCACTGCTGGACGTAAGCCTCCCCCAGGGTTCGCCACATGGCCCGTTCTCCCGTTTTCGCCATCCAGTCACCACCAGCCACTTTTTTCAGGTCGTCGGTCCATCTGGCCGGAGGGCGTCCTACACTACGCTTGCCGAGTCGTGGTCTCCACTCGAGAACCCGTCTACTCCACCGATCATCGGTTCTGCGACAGATGTGACCAGCCCACTGCCACTTCAGTCTGCTACACTTCTGAACTACGTCAGTGACTTTGGTTTTTTGTCGGATAATCTCGTTCCGGACTTTGTCCCTTAACGAGATTCCGAGCATACCCCTTTCCATAGCTCGCTGTGTGACGTGTAGTCGGTGGGCTAGTTTCACTGTCAGGTTCCACGTCTCGGCTCCGTATGTCATGACCGGCAGGACGCACTGATTGAATACCTTGGTCTTCAGGCATTGTGGCAAGGGTGACTCGAAGATGTGACGCAGCTTTCCAAATGCTGCCCAGCCAAGCTGCACTCTTCTGGTGATTTTACTCTCGAAGTTGTCTCTACCCAGCTGTAACTTTTGTCCTAGGTAGACGTACTCCTGGACAACTTCAATGGCTACACCTTCGACGGAAACGGGCACAGGGACGATGTGCTCGTTGAACATGACCTTAGTCTTGTCCAAGTTCATCCCTAGCCCAACGCGTCTCGAGGCAGCATTAAGACCGGACAGCATTTCCTGCAGGTCTTGCAGCGATTCTGCCATTATGACTATGTCGTCAGCAAAGCGGAGGTGTGTGAGATATTCACCATTGACATTGATGCCCATTCCATTCCACCGCAGGGTCTTGAAGACATCCTCCAGAGCATTGGTGAAGAGTTTCGGGGAAATAACATCACCCTGTCTTACACCTCTAAGCAGCTGGATGGGTCTTGTTTGGTGGTTCTGCACTTGGACGGACATAGTCGCCATTTGGTAGAGACTTCTCAGCACCTCCACGTACCGCCAGTCGACTTGGCATCGCTGCAAAGACTCCAGAACGGCCCAGGTTTCGATGGAGTCGAAGGCCTTCTCGTAGTCCACAAACGCCATACACAGCGGTTGGTTATACTCCTCGGACTTCTGTATAACCTGCCGAACAGTATGGATGTGGTCCACAGTGCTATAGCCTTTACGAAACCCAGCCTGTTCCGGTGGCTGAAAGGCGTCAAATCTTGATGCCAGACGATTCGTGATGACTCTCGAGAACAGCTTATAGACGTGGCTCAGAAGCGTGATCGGCCTATAGTTTTTAAGGAGCGTTTTGTCTCCTTTCTTGAAAAACAATGCCACTACACCTCTGCTCCACGCCTTCGGGGTAGTCCCATTGGTTATTACAGAGTTGAAGAGCCTCTTCAACTCCCCAAGAACAGGTTTACCCCCAGCCCTTAGGAGCTCAGAGGCTACTCCATCTTCACCGGGAGCCTTCCCATTACTAAGCTGTTTGAGAGCCGCCTCGATTTCGTCGACATCTACGTCTGGGAGATCTTCAGTGAAGTGGCGGGTAAGTGGGGCTCTAGGGTCTCTCGCGTCAGATGTAGGCTTCGGTGCATGCGAAGCATACAGATGTCCGTAGAAGTCCACAATTTCAGCCAGTATCCCCGGGACTGACGTGACGGTTTCACCATTCGAGGTAGCTAACTTTGTCAGATGACTCCTCCCCAGTGTCTTGGTAAAGACCTTCGACCCCCGATTTCGCTCGATCGCCTCATGTACTAGGCGAGTGTTCCAGCTGCGAAGGTCGCGTCTCACCAAGATCCTGATTTTCTTGTGGAGTGACTGGGGATCTGACAAAGTTTCCTCTGGTGTCTCACGTCTAAATCGCATCAAGTCCAGGGTCTCGCTAGAAAGTTTGGACTTCCTATCTGACCGCCTTTTCCGAAAGTGCCTCGTTCCCACTTCGCGTATCACCCCAATTACGCCGTCCAGATCCTCGTCACCATTTGCCGGGGTCTCCAGTGCGGCGAATCTATTTGTCAATTCCAGTTGGAATGCATCATGTCCAGCTTGGGGCACATTTGGACGAAGAACAGACCTCACCATGCGACTACGTTCGAGCTTAAAATTGATACTTAGGGTGCCTCGCACAAGCCGGTGATCGCTACCGGTATTAAACCTGCTGATCACTGAGACATCCCTAAATATGTGCTTCTTGTCGGCTATGATGAAGTCAATTTCGTTCTTCGTCACACCGTCGGGGCTCTTCCAGGTCCACTTCCGTTGGGGCTTTTTCTGATAAAAGGTGTTCATACAGAACAGCCCCTGCATGCTAAGGAAGTTGACCAGCATTTGGCCCCTACGGTTTCTGCGCCCATAGCTATGCTGTCCCAAACAAGATTCACCGCATTCTTTTCCCACTTTGGCGTTGAAGTCCCCCATGACAACGGTATAATGGGTTTTGGTGGTACGATTCATGGCCTTTGACACATCGTCGTAAACGGCCTCCACCTCCTCATCTGAGCTGCTCGACGTCGGCGCATATACCTGTATGACCTTGAGAGAGTATCTCTCGGTCAGTTTCAGTACAAGGTACGCTACCCGTGCCGAGACGCTGCAGATCTCCATCACGTTGTCACGGAGGGCTTTGTTGACGAGGAATCCCACGCCACCCTGAGATTGTTGGCTCCCTTCCCTAAAGTAGAATAGATGGCCCGACTCAAGGGTTATCGTGTCCTCCCCCTCTCTACGAACTTCCGATAACCCGAGAACATGCCATCGTATCTTCTCTAATTCTACTTCAAGGATCTGGAGGCTTTCGTCCAGCCGTAGACTGCGTCCGTTGTATGTAGCCAGGGTCAATTGTTGGCAGCCGTCCGTAGCCCGGGGATTCCTAGCACCCCCTACCCTACCGTAACCAAGGCCGCTGCCGTGACCTGGAATAGTAGGGCGGCCGGGAACTGGGGGCCGTTTCTTTTTGTGTCTAACCATAGAGGGTATTGCCCGTAGTCACCACGCTGGGCATGCGGGTTGGTGACTGCAGTGTATTTATGTGGACTGTGTTGTCTACACAAGAGGCGCTGCTGCCCACCTCTCGGATGGTCCCTTAATCGCCTTCTACGATACCCACGGGAAGAAATGGGGTGGTGCTATTCTACTCCGCCGGCACCACACGGCAAGTGGTGCCGTGTGGTGCCGTCCAAATCACTAACAATTAATTAATTAACAATCTAATTCTAAGTCATAACATTAACAATCATGTCCCTTGATAATTATTAAAATCCTGAATTAATGGCATTACCAAATTCTTCAATGGAATAAAAGCACCCCTTCAGCAAAAAAGCTTTGAGCTTATTTTTAAACATGTTACTGCTTGATATCAACTTCATTTCAACAGGCAATTTGTTAAAGAGAGCAATTCCCTGGTAGCCTGCCGAATGTTTCACTACATTGAATTGAGCCCGAACGAAACTTGCTAACAGAAACCACTTACTTTCAGCCCAATCGCCATCTCCCGACGTACTGTACAGCACCATCATCCAAACGCCGATGTACGTGCGCACGATCCACAATCCGCACTTCGCCGCCATCTTGTCGGCTATACTCGACAACATGCGCAGCGGGGGCGATGTGAAACTGCAGATCATAGAAGCTACGCTACTGTTTTTGAAGGCTGAGATGAATCTGGCCGAAGCGGCGGTTAAACATGAATGGAAGATCAAAGATCAGGTCAGTTCTGCTTAAATTTACTGTTGCACATTGCCGGCTATACACGACAATGAACGCAGCACCTTGTCGGCGATGTCCGACAACGCAAAGGAACAGCTTGTCGGCTATAGTTGCCAACCGCAGCCGAACAGTCAAACTGCAGATCGTTGAAGCAACATTACTGTCTCCAAATGTAGATTTAAGCAAGGAATAGGTGAGTGTAGCTTAAGTTTGTTCGATCGTGTCGGCTATACACGACAACGTACGAAGCACCCGGGCGACTATACTCGACAACAGGAACGGGAGACCTGGTCAAAACTACTAAATTTTGACAATTGCATCCTAAAATTAAATTGTCAGATACTTTGGCCGCTGCCTGTACTATTTTCGAAATAGCCTTAAATTGAATTGGCTAGTAGACACAGTTTTGATATGTATTTGAAATGGTTAATAATGATTTTACTAGCTCTAAAAAAATGTCTTGTAGTTTTGTGAAAGCTAGAAAGCCAAATTGTATCATTTGAAAATTAGAAATTTTATGAACAGTCAAAAACGCCGTCCGCCATTTTTGCCTTTTGCCACAGTGGCGTGACGTAGAATTACGCGTAAATATTCGAAACTCGACCGTCGTATAGTGCCATTTCGCTCACTTCAATATACTTCGACAGGAGATCGAGAGGACCGGCACTATTCGAAGTCGTCAAAGTAGACTTTCAGTTTTCTTCACGGGACCGATGACTTCACTATCATAAGCGAAAATGGCGGACAGCGTTTTAAGCATTTCAAAATACAGATTAAGAACCATATTTTCAAATTAAATTTTTTCAGCCATCTTTCTTTCACTTTTATGAATTGATAAATATTAGGTTTCCTTTGCTAAATACTATACGGAATAAACATTAGTTTATTACAATTTGACATGAGTCAACTAGCCTATTCATCGTTATACTCAAATGACTGGTAGAGAATGCCTTGTAGTGTGGCATTAGAGTAGGGTTGCCATCAGTCCAGGTTTTCCCGGATTTGTCCTTTTTTTAGAGCGGCTGGGGGACGTCCGGGTGGGGTTTTATTTGTCCGGGTTTAACATCTCACGCATAGTACGTCGAGAGATGTAATTTGTAGACTTCGACGGCGACTTTTATCTTCATGAAACTACCAATCCGTCTGCAGCCGAACAAGATTTTAAGATGATGACTAATGAAAGGCTTGCCTTCCTTCCTTGTTTGAAGGTTGCTTTTTAATTTTCCTCAGTAAGTACAACCGGATAGTAAATCCGGGGTTTTTCCGTGTCTTGTCCTGGCAGTCAGGTTTCAGAGATGGCGACCCTAAATTAAAGCCACTTGTGCTTGTTTTATCTGTGCAATAAAGTTTTGAGTAAATAATTGTGTTCTCCAGTACGTGGATCCCGAGTGTGTGCCGTGTTGCCGCAGCGTGCCGCAGGAGCATGCCGCAGTGCGGCCCGCGCTGCGCGCCGTGGCGCTGTGGACGGCCGCGCTGCCGCACGCCGACGACGGTATGTCGTGCCTACCGTGTCCCCGGCACGTGGCCGGAGTGTGTGAGTGTTGCCGCAGCGTGCCGCAGGAGCATGCCGCATGCGGCCCCCGTGGCGCTGTGGACGGCCGCGCTGCCGCACGCCGACGACGGTATGTCGTGCCTACCGTGTCCCCGGCACGTGGCCGGAGTGTGTGCCGTGTTGCCGCAGCGTGCCGCAGGAGCATGCCGCATGCGGCCCCCGTGGCGCTGTGGACGGCCGCGCTGCCGCACGCCGACGACGGTATGTCGTGCCTACCGTGTCCCCGGCACGTGGCCGGAGTGTGTGAGTGTTGCCGCAGCGTGCCGCAGGAGCATGCCGCATGCGGCCCCCGTGGCGCTGTGGACGGCCGCGCTGCCGCACGCCGACGACGGTATGTCGTGCCTACCGTGTCCCCGGCACGTGGCCGGAGTGTGTGAGTGTTGCCGCAGCGTGCCGCAGGAGCATGCCGCATGCGGCCCCCGTGGCGCTGTGGACGGCCGCGCTGCCGCACGCCGACGACGGTATGTCGTGCCTACCGTGTCCCCGGCACGTGGCCGGAGTGTGTGAGTGTTGCCGCAGCGTGCCGCAGGAGCATGCCGCATGCGGCCCCCGTGGCGCTGTGGACGGCCGCGCTGCCGCACGCCGACGACGGTATGTCGTGCCTACCGTGTCCCCGGCACGTGGCCGGAGTGTGTGAGTGTTGCCGCAGCGTGCCGCAGGAGCATGCCGCATGCGGCCCCCGTGGCGCTGTGGACGGCCGCGCTGCCGCACGCCGACGACGGTATGTCGTGCCTACCGTGTCCCCGGCACGTGGCCGGAGTGTGTGAGTGTTGCCGCAGCGTGCCGCAGGAGCACGCCGCAGTGCGCACGTGGGCCGGAGTGTGTCTGCAATGAAAAAAAAATACAACACAAGCCTGTTCATGAACACAGACGCCACGGTTAAAAGTTATTCAATTCCCGGCCTAGGCCTTCAATTTTGTATGAAATTCCTCTTCCAGCTCTCTCGAGTTGTTGTTCCGCCCGAAACGTGATACTTCGAATTCTCATTTCATTGTACGGTTGAGAAAACATACAAACACACAAAGTTTCGCCTCTATCACATCAGTTTGATGGAAGTCCTGTTTTATACACTTCTAATAAGAAAGCATATCAAACGTACATAAATTGTGATAAACCGTCAGGCTTTCTTGTAGTTTCTATTTAATTCTTACACTTTTCCTCACTTATGTCTTAAAATACACTTTTAATATGTTTTCTTGTAGAACTACGTATAGTTAAGTTCATATCATTGTAATAGTGCCATGTTTATTAATTATTGTAAGGCTATTTAGGGCATAGTAGCGCCATCTACCGATCATCTTGGCAAGTACTCGAGGTTCGTTTTGTCAAACTAAGATTGGGGGTAGGAAGCTACCAAGAAAAAATAGTCTGACCCGACAGAAAAAAGATGAGGCAAAGAAAGCGAGTCAGATGTGAGATCGTTGTTACCGAAATTTAATTATATATTACGGACATAATTGCGAAAGTGTCGAAATAATAGTGATTAGTGCGTGAGCTGAAGTGTCGTGTCACGGGGTAAGTGTTGCGATTGTTTACATTGGTTTGGTCTGGTTTTACACGGTCTGAGGACGTTTCCAAATATTATAGATGTGTGTATTTATCGTGTGACGTTTGTCCACAGCATTTGGAAACGCCCTTTTCCGTACACTGCGACTTGGGATATGCTTTTGGCGTCGCATTCGCTATAAAACGGCACCAAGATCAACAGAGCCGTCGTGAGATACGTTGCGTAGATTCGCCACAGTTAACATCGGTCCAGTGGCCGAACGGTATAAGCGTCCGCTTCGGAAGCAGAAGGAACCGGGTTCGCGCCCCGGCTTGGCCAGGCAAATTTCATCTTTTTGTTTTTTTGTTTTATTTTGTATTGTTTACTTTTCATTTTAGTTAAGTATTTTAATTTAATTTAATTAATTGTAGTTAAGTTCCGCATTTCGAATTTTATTTTTCTTTGTTTTGTTTGGTTTTATTTATTTTTCTTTTCTACTTGTGTAAGAGGTTTTGTTTATTTGAAGATTGTTCTAGTAGGCATATTCTGCCATAGGACGCATGTACTTGTGTTTGTGTATTTGTTATAATCTGTTATTTTTAGTTTAAGGCATTTTACTCTCAATTTGCGCAATTGTTCTAGTTTTAAATTCATTAACTTATATTAAATCATTGCCTACTTTGTAGCAACCTTGTTTGTGTTTCCGTCCACACGATACACGAACCTCATTCATTACATTGGCGCCTAACGGGTATGTGGATTGGATTCACTTTGACAAACATTGGCACAGATTGAGGTTTACCTCAGACTTTGTGAATAACGATCAGCAGATACATTATATATATATTTTTTTATTTTATTCTTTTTATTAAATATAGTTAAAGGACATATACTATTACATGACAATGGATGTTAACGCGCTTCATAAGGATGAATTAGAGTTTGAGTTGGCATGCAGAGGGGTTACAGAATGTAAAACTGTGGCGACTATGCGTAAGTTTTTACGAGAAATTTTGCGAAGAGAGGCGTCAGGGGAATCCTCGATTACTTTTAAAGTCCCGGTCACTTGTACGGAAGATCCGAATGGAGAGTTAGTTCTGTGCGGGAATAAGCTCTCTATTCTGCGTACACTTATCTCAGAAGTGTCGCAATGTCCAGACCAACGTTTAATCGGTCGCATACAGTCGCGACTAGGTCACTTACTAAATCGCACGAAACTCATTATTCCACTAGACACTGCAGCTACGGAAAAACATTTAGTTCTTTTGAAAGAGATTGGAGAAGCAATATCCTCATTAAATAGATTGGAGCAAGAAGACAGTGAGGAAGAGTATGTTATGTCAGAACACGATAAAGATATCCTACATAAGTCATTGGGAGAGGAGGCCTTGAAAATTTTCGGAAACTTAAATGTTGGTCAAGGCTCATCAAGGAATGTAGCTAAAGAGAAAGTGATCTCGGAACCTCATAGTGATCTGATGCTTGGGAGGAATAACGCAGACGTCGTACCTCGGTCGGCAGAAGCACCTCGGGGGCGATCGGACGATGATCACAAGGACGCGCGATGGTACACAAAGGGCCCACAGACTTCAAAACCTGTTCAAAGCTGGTTCAGATCGTCCACAGTAGATCAAGATGTCCATAGGAGGAAATTAGTCCCTATTAAGGACTGGGGAGTTAAGTTTAGTGGAAGAGGTTCTTTGAGCATAAATGCGTTTCTCGAGAGGATCGATGAGATTAAAGACGCACGTAACGCTGACGACGAAGATTTATTTCGGCAGGCCATAGATTTATTTGAGGATGATGCTCTCATATGGTTTAGGGCAAACAAAAATACAGCGTCGTGTTGGGCAGAGTTGGTGGAACTCTTGATAGACACATTCCAAGCGCCGAATTATCAAGACGAACTTCTAGAGGAGATTAAACAGAGGACACAAAGCAGGGATGAAAGCGTCATTATTTATGTATCAGTGATGAGCAATATGTTCAATCGGCTGCCTGTGCCTCTCTCAGAGGCTCAGAAATTAATAATTTTAAGAAAGAATCTCCAGCCATATTATCAAAAGGAAATATGTCGGGATACTTTCAACTCGGTTGCAGACCTTACCTCCGTGCTGAGAGTGATCGAACGCACTAAATTAAGTTGTGAGAGTTTCAGGGAACCGTCACCGAGCAACCATTCTATGGAGCAGGACCTAGCATACCAAGGCATTAGGAGGTTGAACAGGCAGGAGAACAATAGCGTGGCAGCCATTGGAAGGAACATAGTCTTGGAGTCAAAATGCTGGAACTGCAGAAGTCCGGGGCACCGATTTCGAGAATGTAATTTACCAAGGCAAAGACTGTTTTGCTACAGATGTGGTAAGTTTGGAATCACCGCTCAAAGGTGTGCATGCGGCAATACCAATGAGGGAAACGAACGCCAGGGGTCGATGCCTGCCGATCAGACCCCGAGAAACTAAGGCACACTATTACAGATGATTGGCAGCAATGGCTCCTCACAGTGTCCCGGTACTTTGATACTGGAGAAATTTGTAACATTCACAGAAATAAGGGAGACAAACGGTTTTATGCTGATATCAGAATTTCAGATCGACCTTTCAGTGGACTACTTGATTCCGGAGCCACAATCTCGGTAATATCACGAAATTTTAGTCATAAAATATTAAGCCTTGGATTGACAGAACACAAAGTAGACAAACAAAATATATCCACGGCTGATGGTACATACCATTCTATCGACACCGTAGTACATCTGCCAATAGAGTTTAAAGACAGTTACAAAATACTGCCATTTTACATAATGGATCGGCTGCAACATGACATCATATTAGGCATGACCTTTTTTGAATCGTTTGATTTAACTGTAGGGGAAGAAAACTCGAGAGCGAAGGACATTTCACAGATGAGCATCACGAATCCGGTTATTTCCCGCGAGGAACTTACTGTTTGTCAGAAGGAACGCTTGGACAAGCTCTTAGAAACTATGGGTGAAGAAATAAGTAAGGGGTTAGGACGAACTTCCTTAATTGAACATAGGATTGACACAGGGGATAGCTTGCCAACCAGCCAGAGACAATATCCTTTTGCACCACCTATAATGAGAGAGCTAGAAAAAGAAATTCAGGAGATGCTTGAAAATGACATCATTGAGCCTTCATTCAGTGCATGGCGCTCTCCGGTTTTACTAGTAAAAAAAAGCTTCTGGTAAGAATCGCCTATGTTTGGACAGCCGACAGTTGAATAAAGTAACTGTGAAGGATTCATATCCTTTACCAAGAGTAACTTCTATTCTGGATAGTTTGAAGAATGCGCGATTTCTATCGACAATAGACTTACGTTCGGCTTTTTGGCAGGTTCCTCTAGAAGAGTCAAGTAAGGAGAAGACTGCCTTTGGTCTTGCGGGGAAAGGTCTCTACCAATTCAAGGTCATGCCATTTGGGCTTAGCAATGCTTCTCAAACTCAGCAGCGCTTGATGGACCGATTATTTCCTCCGGAATATGAAGGTAAGGTTTTTAGCTATCTAGATGACATTGTGATATGTAATGACAACTTCGAAGACCATTTGCTGTCATTAACCTTTGTGAAGAACCAGCTTAAAGAAGCAGGGCTAACAATAAACTTAGACAAATGTGTGTTCGCAAGACCGTCCTTGAAATATCTAGGATACATTGTGGATAAGGAGGGACTCAGAACAGACCCAGACAAGGTTAAATCCATCCTTGATTACCCACGGCCCACCACATATTCGGAATTGAAGCGTTTCATAGGCCTGGCTAGCTGGTATCGTCGGTTTGTCCCAAATTTTGCTATCGTCGCAGCTCCACTCCACGATTTAACAAAGGGAGGCAAAAAGGGCAAACGAATCTTGTGGAACGCAGATGCGCAGCAGGCTTTTATGGATCTGAAAACAAGTCTCACCTCCACACCAGTGTTGAGAGTTCCGGACTTCAGCAAACCGTTCTCTGTTCAATGTGACGCGTCCAACCGGGGAACAGGAGGTGTTTTGATCCAAGAAGTAGAGGGCATGGAAACGCCAATCGCTTTTACTAGCAGGAAACTTACGGAAAGGGAATGTAAATACTCGGCTTCAGAACGAGAGCTGTTAAGTGTTCTTCATGCGATTGAACAATTCCGGCCATACATAGAGGGAAGTCATTTTAAAGTAATTTCGGACCATAGCGCCCTCCAATGGCTGCATCGAAATAAAGATCCACACGGGCGCTTAGCGCGGTGGGCAATGCGCCTTCAACAGTTTGATTACGAAATAGTCCACCGCAAAGGGAAATACAACACTGTTCCAGACGCCTTATCAAGAGCCATTAGCAATGAAGTAAATGTGCTGGAAATAACACCAGAAGATAAGGATGACTGGTACAGAGCTGAAGAAGACAAAGTAATCAAAGGAAATGGTGAGCCAGGTTGGGAAATTAGCCAAGGACAATTGTGGAAATACCTTAGATTGAAACAATTCCCAAACGATAACGATAGCTGGAAGCTGGTTATACCAGAGAAGCTACGTGAGCAAGTTTTGAAAGAATGTCACGATGACCCAACAGCTGGTCATTTCGGGGTTAAGAAGTCAGTCAATCGCGTTAGGCAGTACTATTATTGGCCAACATTAATTAAGGACGTCAAAAACTACGTACGGAAATGTGAAGTGTGTGCAAAACACAAACACTCTCAGACAAGACCCTCTGGATTGATGGGGAGACAGCGGGAGGTGTCAGAGCCATTTCAAATAATATCCATGGATCTAATGGGTCCATTCCCTAAATCCAAACTGGGTAACACGATGTTACTCGTCATTTCATGCTGGTTTAGCAAATTTTGCTTTCTCTTTCCCTTGAGAAACGGAAAATCCTCAGTCATTTCACGCATTCTGGAGGAACAAATTTTCCTCATGTACGGAAATCCAGATGTAATAGTATGCGATAACGGTAAACAATTTGTCTCGAATCAATTTAAGGAGCTGGTGGCTAGTTATGGAACGAAATTATGGTATACCCCATATTACCACCCTCAAGCCAATCCCACTGAGCGTGTGAATAAAGTTGTAGGTGTTGCAATTGCTTCATATGTGAAAGATAACCACAAAGAATGGGATAAGTACGTTCCTCACATTGCACATGCTATTAGAACTTCAGTACATGAAGTCACGGGGAAGACTCCGTCCTTCTTATTTTTCGGACGGGAAACTGGAATCCGGGGCAAGAGGGCTTATAGCTTTGAAGCCAGCGATCCGCTAGCATTCAATAGAGACAAATTTGAGGAGAACATTGCCCTTCGTCGGGGTATATACGAAGAAGTTTGCGAAAGAATGAAGCAATCCCATGAAACAAACAGCAAAAGATATAATCTTCGGCGCCGAGAATGCGACTACAAAGAAGGGGATCTTGTTTGGAAGCGCACCAAGCACTTGTCCAGTTCTGACAAAAAGTTCATGGCCAAGTTAGCTCCTAAATTTGAGAAAGCTGTAGTAATAAAAAAGACATCAGGCGATGTGTACAAACTACAAAGTCTCAGAGGGAAAGATTTGGGAACTTGGCATTCTAGTGACTTGAAACGCATGGTTTAAACTTTGAAAAAATGTGAATCCGGTTGGATTCTTTAGAGGAGAGGGGATATGCCATGTTTATTAATTATTGTAAGGCTATTTAGGGCATAGTAGCGCCATCTACCGATCATCTTGGCAAGTACTCGAGGTTCGTTTTGTCAAACTAAGATTGGGGGTAGGAAGCTACCAAGAAAAAATAGTCTGACCCGACAGAAAAAAGATGAGGCAAAGAAAGCGAGTCAGATGTGAGATCGTTGTTACCGAAATTTAATTATATATTACGGACATAATTGCGAAAGTGTCGAAATAATAGTGATTAGTGCGTGAGCTGAAGTGTCGTGTCACGGGGTAAGTGTTGCGATTGTTTACATTGGTTTGGTCTGGTTTTACACGGTCTGAGGACGTTTCCAAATATTATAGATGTGTGTATTTATCGTGTGACGTTTGTCCACAGCATTTGGAAACGCCCTTTTCCGTACACTGCGACTTGGGATATGCTTTTGGCGTCGCATTCGCTATAAAACGGCACCAAGATCAACAGAGCCGTCGTGAGATACGTTGCGTAGATTCGCCACAGTTAACATCGGTCCAGTGGCCGAACGGTATAAGCGTCCGCTTCGGAAGCAGAAGGAACCGGGTTCGCGCCCCGGCTTGGCCAGGCAAATTTCATCTTTTTGTTTTTTTGTTTTATTTTGTATTGTTTACTTTTCATTTTAGTTAAGTATTTTAATTTAATTTAATTAATTGTAGTTAAGTTCCGCATTTCGAATTTTATTTTTCTTTGTTTTGTTTGGTTTTATTTATTTTTCTTTTCTACTTGTGTAAGAGGTTTTGTTTATTTGAAGATTGTTCTAGTAGGCATATTCTGCCATAGGACGCATGTACTTGTGTTTGTGTATTTGTTATAATCTGTTATTTTTAGTTTAAGGCATTTTACTCTCAATTTGCGCAATTGTTCTAGTTTTAAATTCATTAACTTATATTAAATCATTGCCTACTTTGTAGCAACCTTGTTTGTGTTTCCGTCCACACGATACACGAACCTCATTCATTACAATAGTTAAGTACTTATGCTTTCTGAAAAAATGACTGACTGTTGAGTTTCTATCGGCGTTTCTTCTCAACAGTGGTCTCCTCTTGTGAATTGCCGGTAGACTCAGACATGTAAAAGTGCCCTTGTGGGCCTACTTGTAGAATAAAGTTCATTATTTCATTATACTTCCAGTGCCCGTGGAGTTGCTCTCCGCGCCGCTGCAGGTGTTGCGCGCGTCGTTGCAGCAACTGTTGCACGTGCGCATGACCGCGCACGCGTTGCAGCTCGCGCACGTTGCGTTGCGCGTGGCGCAGAGAACCGGGGACAGGTTAGTTGTTCATGTGATGTGGAACCATGTTGGTCGAATTGTCCGCTAGATGTCGGTGTACCGTATGTAATTTCCGCTGCATCGCGGTATAGAGATTTTTTAATACTTGTATACATATATAGTCTGACAACCAAAATTAAATAGGCCCACCTCTCAAGACATGAACATGACAGAGCAAAATTTATTAGCTGACCGAGACGACGAAACCTCGCCGTCCTTTGACAGCTCACAATGACCCGTCTCTTGTAAAGGTTGTCCTACGACCTCCAAGATAACGACGTAATACTTCACCTAGGACTACACTTTACACGACCACGGCCAGCGGCCTATTGCCTTGATCACACGTACCGAGCAAACGGGCGAGACAGTGCTCTCGGCCGAGTACTCGGTGCGTATAAACATAGCGCCGAGTGCTCGGCCGAACGAAGCGGCGAGACAGTAGCTCGGCTCCCGTTCTATCTACTAGGCCGAGTGTCCACCCTCCCGCATCCCCGCACTGTCTCGCTCGCACACTCGGCCGGTCTGAACGTGCACTGTCTCGCCACTCGGCGATTTTTTTACGATCCATCGTGTCCGAAAATCTTAATAGAACTGAACTGACTGTGCTAATTTCAAAACATGTGTAAACAGCTACTCGCTTACATCACTGTCTCGGCCGAGAAACATATTACTGTTTCGCCCGTTTGCTCGGTACGTGTGATCAAGGCATATCGGTGTAACTCGGGCGTCGGTGACCTTGTAATGCCGAATCCTTCGACGAGGCATTCACGTGAATGCCCTTCACCCCCGCGCTCGCTCCTCGACACTCACACATAGCCGTTGTTACTGCACACAAGTGTGCTGTCATTTCTGTTAGTATATTACGAGTATATATTTTTTGACACGACGCGGTAAACTTTACCTCGTCCGGCACCTACACTACACTCCAGACCACCACTATACAAATGAGGTTTATTACACACATACTTGTATATCCGATGGTGCGTCGAGACCTCATGTTTTTTTTATTGGCAATTTGACAATTCTCAATAATAGTGGCTGAAGGGATCTTTGCCTTCAAAACTTAAATTAAAAGGTAGAAAATTTGGAAAAAAAAAGCGTTAACCTATTGACCGCCAAGCGGTCTAGCAATTTACCGTGCCACTGACGCCAAAGTAAAAAAAAAGATGTGCCCCAAAATCAACAGGGATTGAAAAATACTTGTAGCGGTTAGAATTACAAAGTTTTTGATCATTGAAATTTGGACGGCTGTGGCCGACGTGGCGTCAGGGGCACGATTTTTTGTTGACGGCCACAGCCGACTGTGGCGGTCAAAAGGTTAAGAACATTGAATGCATTACTACAGAGTGGCGTATCTGGAGGCGGCAGGTGTCATCCTGTCGCACGCCAGCCGCGGCTGTGAGCCGGTGCGGCGCGCGCTCGCGCAGGCGGCCGCGTGGGCGGGCCGGAAGTCGCGCGGGGAGGCCGCGCAGGCCGCGCTGCTCTACGTGTGCGACGCGGCGGTAAGGGCCCTTTCAGACGAACGGCACTTTCCTTACAGACGAACGGCGCTAGTACAACTGCAGCCGTCGACGCGTCGACGGCAGCCGTCACCTGTCGACGGCAGCCGTCACCTCTCGACGGCAGCCGTCACCTGTCGACGGCAGCCGTCACCTGTCGACGGCAGCCGTCACCTCTCGACGGCAGCCGTCACCTCTCGACGGCAGCCGTCACCTGTCGACGGCAGCCGTCACCTGTCGACGGCAGCCGTCACCTGTCGACGGCAGCCGTCACCTGTCGACGGCAGCCGTCACCTGTCGACGGCAGCCGTCACCTGTCGACGGCAGCCGTCACCTGTCGACGGCAGCCGTCACCTCTCGACGGCAGCCGTCACCTGTCGACGGCAGCCGTCACCTCTCGACGGCAGCCGTCACCTCTCGACGGCAGCCGTCACCTCTCGACGGCAGCCGTCACCTCTCGACGGCAGCCGTCACCTCTCGACGGCAGCCGTCACCTCTAGACGGCAGCCGTCACCTGTCGACGGCAGCCGTCACCTGTCGACGGCAGCCGTCACCTGTCGACGGCAGCCGTCACCTCTCGACGGCAGCCGTCACCTGTCGACGGCAGCCGTCACCTGTCGACGGCAGCCGTCACCTGTCGACGGCAGCCGTCACCTCTCGACGGCAGCCGTCACCTGTCGACGGCAGCCGTCACCTGTCGACGGCAGCCGTCACCTGTCGACGGCAGCCGTCACCTCTCGACGGCAGCCGTCACCTCTCGACGGCAGCCGTCACCTCTCGACGGCAGCCGTCACCTCTCGACGGCAGCCGTCACCTCTCGACGGCAGCCGTCACCTGTCGACGGCAGCCGTCACCTCTCGACGGCAGCCGTCACCTCTCGACGGCAGCCGTCACCTCTCGACGGCAGCCGTCACCTGTCGACGGCAGCCGTCACCTCTCGACGGCAGCCGTCACCTCTCGACGGCAGCCGTCACCTGTCGACGGCAGCCGTCGACGCGTCGACTGCAGTCGCCACCCCCTAAGTGTGCGACACTAGAGGAGGCGGCTGTTGGAGTGGTGCGAAGACTGACAACACAAAACAGATAGGTACAGAAAATAGATAGGCTATTTAGCGATAAGACCAAAAGTCAAAAGTATTTTATTCAAAGTAAATTCCAAGCGAATATTTTTTGAAGGTCAATTTTTACATTAAATAACTTAACTATAGACAATATATTAACTTAACATCTTAACTTAACTTTACAAAATGGAAATGCCTTGTTGGGCTGCAGTTGAGGCGTCCGACCATACGTCTTTGTCTGCTACGTATTCCTCTGGTGTATAATAAGCTTTTCTTTGCAAAGTTTGCTTTATCACTAATTTAAATTTATTTTCCGATAGACAAATAATATGGTCGGGCAACTTATTGTAGTAGCGTGTACAGAGCCCCACAAATGACTTTTGAACCTTACTTAACCTAGTGCCTACTGATAACAATTTATCCTTATTTCGAGTGTTAAAAACCGTGACCGCCTGTTGTTTACCTCTGCCTGTTATTTTAATGTATTTCATGTTGTGTTGTATATTCCTTAATGTTGGAGGTGTGCAATAATAGTACATTACATCAGAGGCCGGGAAAATGAGGATTTCCGGCCAAGTAGGTATATATACGAGGCCGGGTAGTGATACGAGGCCGGGAATCCGTTTTCACGACGAGGCATGTATAGTGCTTTTCTCAAACATACAATGAAATAAAAAAAATATACTTCAAAGAATAACACTTAATATTATTTGTCCGATATTTTCCGAATTTGACCGAATTTTAAAAATCCGATTTCAGATTCTGACTCAGGAGCCCCAAAAACCCCCGGATACCAAATTTCAGCCTCCTAGGACCAATTTGATATTTTCTCCATACAAATCGTTTTTTTTTTCGATATTTTCCGAATTTGACCGAATTTTCGGACAAGATTTCAGATTCATATTTTTGAGCCCCGAGAGCCCCCCGATACCGAGTTTTAGCCGCCTAGCACCAATTTGAAATTTTGAAAAAAAAGTCGCCATCTTGATTTTTTTTTTCCACAAGTGTCTAACAACCAACCTTTAAAAACAAAACCTGCTTTTTGTCAAACCAGCCAGCTGTGTGAATGACCTTGTTGTTGAAACCAAAAAAAAGTTACTTTGCAGGCCTAGGCCTGAAAAGCAGTATGAAATCCCTTTACAGTCCTCTCGAGTTGTTGCGCCCAAAAACCGATACTTCCGAGCCTATTATAAGGAACGCAAAGACAATATTTCATTGCATGTTTGAGAAAAGAGTATTTGTATTTGTACAGAAATCAATCTACATACAAGCGCGCTCGAGCAAACGCACACATAGACTTTGCTTACGGGCACGATATCTCGGACCAGTTCGGACCACTGCGAGCGTGAGTGCCATCCGCTTGACGTGTCCGTGAGCAATGTCTATGTGTGCGTTTGCTCGAGCGCGCTTGTATGTAGATTGATTTCTGTACCTATCTGTTTTGTGGTGACAGTGACAGAATAGGGTATGTATAGTTTTTGGAAGACAATCAAAATATAATTAACGGTTTAAACTCACGTCAAATTGTCAGGAACGGCCCGACATGTTTCGAACTCTTCATCAGGGGCCGTGCTACTACGCAACTCGCGGTCCACTCCGTTTATATAATCATTAAAGATGTCTCTCGATAATTATAATTATGTTACAGTTTGCTTTAATTCTAGCTGAAGGGCGTTGCCTTTCATAACCCAATAAAAACTGATCTATGGTTGACTCTTGTCAATTTCAAAATTCAAATGGTTATATGTCAAAGCGGTTTAACCCCTCGTAACGTGCGGCAACCAATTCAGAATTTGACACTCGGGTGCGGCTGATTTACGTCATTGTATGCAGCCCGCTTCAAATTTTAGAACGTATCCGTGCTTAGGCAGTTCATGAACTGGCACGGATACGTATCTAAGCATACGAGGGGTTAACACTATCATGTGTCAAAATCAAAACTTCGACGGTTTGTTACTTAATAATCTTGATAACAACCATACTCCGTGGTTTTCGATGCACTAATGATTTGACGCCTACTGTCGGCCTATTCAATCATTCGTGCACCAAAAATCCGGGGTATGATTATAACTAACTTAGGCTGTAAAAACCTATTTTCATCGCAGATATTCTACCACAACACGAAACAGCCGTCCACATCAGCCAAGCTCATCCGTCTCGTTCAAGCGCGGCTCCTACAAGAGCAGGACAGTGTGGAGTCGCTGCCGCTCGCCGTCGGCCGCTTGCTGGACGCGCAGGCGCTCGGCGCTGACCTGAGCGCGGGCGTCAACGCGCAGCGACACTACCTCACCATCGGGAACAATGGTCAGTTAATCCTGCAAGAGCAGGACAGTGTGGAGTCGCTGCCGCTCGCCGTCGGCCGCTTGCTGGACGCGCAGGCGCTCGGCGCTGACCTGAGCGCGGGCGTCAACGCGCAGCGACACTACCTCACCATCGGGAACAATGGTCAGTAAAAAAAATTGGGCAAGTGCGAGTCGGAGTCGCGCACCGAGGGTTCCGTACAAACACTTTTCATCCTTAACCCTTTACCGCATAAAGGAAAAAAAGTGTTGTTTGAATTTGAACCTTGACCTGTGCCAATAAGGTCCAAGTTCATATCTGCCATATATGGCTTCGTATGCGGTAGAGGTTTAAGTGGTTAAGTTTGCACCTGGTATGTATAGCGCCCCATACAAATGAGGTGCAAAGTTAACGCAACCAACCCGTTTGTTCTATGGGAGCCCCCCTTAAATATGTATTTTATTTTATTTTTAGTATTTGTTGTTATAGCGGCAATAGAAATACATCATCTGTGAAAATTTCAACTGTCTATCTATCACCGTTCTTGAGATACAGTCTGGTGACAGACGGACGGACGGACGGATGGACGGACGGACGGACAGCGAAGTCTCAGTAATAGGGTCCCATTTTTACCCTTTGGGTACGGAACCCTAAAAAAGATGAAAGTTAAAATAGGAAATCCTCCTGTATTCAAAATCCTGAGGTTATTGAGAGTGGTTGATATTTCCAGAACTTTTTGTCCAGGGGAGTTCAGATCAGCTCTCGGAGCCCGGGTTTTCGTAGAAATTATCCCGTGATTATATGTATGATTTTTTATTAGAGCGGCGCAAGGACCATCGTTGTGGAGAACTTTCAGGGACGCCTTTGTCCAGCAGTTGGTGTCTATCGGATGATATGAATACCGGGATATAGTCCGGGGTATGAATATTCCTGGAGGATCGGGATTTTTGTACGGATAATCTCCATCTCGCGACGCGTTTGGCTCGGTTGGTAAACACCTGCCTACTGAGTCGGGGGTCCGGGTTCGAATCCCGGCCGGGGCAAATATTTGTGCTAATATTTGTTCTTGGGTCGTGGATGTTATCTATATATGTATTTATATATTATGTATATCGTCGTCTAGTACCCATAGTACAAGCTTTGCTTAGTTTGGGACTAGGTCGATTTGTGTATGATTGTCCCTTAATATTTATTTATTTTATTTATTTATTTATCTTTCGGGTTATTTATATGCTGTTGCGGGAAAGCTGTTTAAAGCGCCACTATCCCCGGGCCGGGCCGACGCTTGTTAGACTATAAAATACTGCCGTCATAACGAAAAAGGGCACATCTAAAAAAATTTTGAAAATTTAAAAAATATAAAAGAGGAAGAAGAAGAAAAACATTTATTCGGGGACAAACACAATTACAAAGATGTCATAGGGGGCAAACGAGCAAACGAATCGCCTGATGGAAAGCGATTACCGTCGCCCATAGACACCTGCAACACCAGAGGAGTCACAAGTGCGTTGCCGGCCTTTCAGGTGGGAATACGCTCTTTTCTTGAAGGTTTGAAGGTCGTATCGGTCCGGAAATACCGCAAGCGACAATTCATTCCACAATGCAGTCTAAACTAAGTAGGTACTTTAAATTATGCTTGCCTCGAAATGGTCCCACCTCAGCGTAATGCTAGCTCCCGAGAGAGCCAGCGCTGATCTTCCGGTGGGACCATAGGTGGCGCCACGGCACTGCACATATATAGACAGATGCGTCTTTTTTTCCTCTTTCCGAATATGTATCTAACTCAATTTCACAAAAAAATGTTAGATGTGCCCTTTTTCGTTATTACGGCAGAATCTCCCGTCCGTCTTGCCTGCTAACCCACCGCCAAACAGCAATGTTCGCATTGTTGTGTTCCGGTGTGGGGGTAAGATAGCCGGTGAAATTACTAGCATAGAGGCATTCTATCTTCGTCCTCCGGGCAGGCAAGCACTTGTGACTCCTCTGGTGTTGCAGGTGTTTATGGGCGACGGTAATCGCTTTCCATCAGGCGATACGTTTGCTCGTTTGCCCCCTATGACATAAAAAAAAAAAAAAATTCGATCCGCTGGGAATCCTGTCGCCCGTAGTTATCAACCGGCTCTTCATTCGCAGAGACTAACTGGTGCGCGCGGCACCGGCTCTCGCTGCTGCTGAAGCGGCGCGTGACCGGCGCCACCGAGCGTGTGGTCTCGCTCGCACGTCACCTGCGCCTGCGCCGCCGCGCGCGCGCCGCCGCCGCCGCCGCGCTGCCCGCCGCCGCTGCGCATGCGCGGCTGCAAGTGTGTGTCGCCGCCCTCGACGCCAGCAGGAGCGACGTGGCCAGGGTAATGTATCAGCTATCTATTTCATTTATTCATTGATTGCATCCATGGTACAAAGATATTATCACATATGAATACAGTTTCTCATGGGCCCTGATAGGGCGTAGCAATTATACATTATACCTATAGTGTAAGATAATACAATTTATAACACATTACATTTTCAGATATTCAATTATTACATAGACAAATTTTAACACATTACATTTTCAACAAAAAAAACAATTAATTCAATTATGACATAGTTATTCGTGTAATTCTATTTGATTATCTATCGATTTTATTTATAATTATAACATATAAATTAATTAATTAAATAGAAATAAAAATACAATATTTTATGAGCTTGCGTCATCAAAAAAATCTTGCAGGGTGTAATAACATTTTTTTATAAGAAAGTCCTTCAACCGTCTATTGAACTGCTGTTCTGTTGTTTGTTCTTTTATATCCTCGCTTATTTTATTATAAATTTTTATTGCCATCGCATTTGGGCTGGTTTTGTGTAGTCTAAGTCTGGATCTCGTGGTTGATGCCAAATTGTTTTTATACCTAGTTTCAAAACGCCGTGGTCGATCTTTCAATTTCGAAAAAAATTGTGGATAATTTCTAACAAATTTACAAATTTCTAGAATATAGATCGAAGTCAGTGTCAGAATTTCGTATTCGACGAAATACGGTTTACAGCTATCCATATTTTTTATGTTCGCCAATATCCGTATGCACTTTTTCTGGAGAATAAATAGGTCGTTGATATCTGTGCTATTGCCCCAAAGGATAATACCATATTTTAGCCATGAATAAGCGTAAGCGTAATACGCGTTTAAGGCGCATCGAAAGTTTGTAGACTTTTATAATTCCCTTAACGCGTATAGGAATTTTGAAAGCTTATTTTTAATTTTTTGGATGTGTGGCTTCCAAATAATATGTGTGTCAATGTACAATCCGAGAAGGGTAAAAGTGTCTACACATTCTAGTTTCGATCCGTTAAAACAAAAATCTATTTCCAACGACTTTTTTTGGTGTGGCCTAAATTGCATAATTTTCGTTTTTAAAAAAATAATTTCTAAGTTATGATCATGCATCCAGTCTGTTAGTTTAGTCAATATCATACTCAGTTCTATGTTTAAATTTTGATCATTCTCACATGAGGTTAGAACCGAGATATCGTCCGCAAAAAGGACACAAGACTGATTGAGAGTTTTTGGAAGGTCGTTGATGTATATTAAAAAAATATTAATAGGCTATTTGACTGATGTTGAACTCTACAGCGTACTGTAGTTATATGAATAAAATTAGCGAAATATTTCACGAAACAAAGAAAAAAAATCCAGAAACATAATATCTTTTTTGGAAATATGTGACTTTAAAGGTACGCAAATTTTATGATATTTTTTTTTTATCCAAAATAAATTTTGAAAATGTTTTCAGAATCCTCATAATTTTCCGAAACAATAATTGTATGACAACTATGAACTTAAACGCACTTTTTCACGGTGAAAATGACAAATTTCTTAATTTTTCCATACAATTATTGGTACCTATACCGGCCTGTGACGTCACTAGCCTGACGCGTTTTGTATGGAGCGTTTTTAGCGCTACGTAGGAATGTTGAACTTTGACGGTCATTTCTGACTTTTAGAGCAGTTTAAATGTAGTCAGTCCCATATAGACATTTGATTACAATAAAAAATAGAATCGATTGACATCCTCAAAAAAAATTAGTCAACATGCCTATTCATCATCCTCCTAGCCTTTGTCCCATTTTTTGAGAATGAATTCTCAATCGAGGTCGGCTACCTAAATCCCAAAATGTGGCGTGGGCACTAGTTTTTACGCAAGCGACTGCCATCTGACCTTCCAACCCAGAGGGGAAACTAGGCCTTATTGGGCTTAGGTGGTTTCCTCACGATGTTTTCCTTACCGAAAAGCGAGTGGTAAATATCAAATGACATTCCGTGCATAAGTTCCGAAAAACTCATTGGTACGGGCCGGGTTCGAACCCGCGACCTCCGGATTGAAAGTCGCATGCCCTAACCACTAGGCTACCACTGCTTACTATAAATCGATTTGAATCTCATATTTATTTTTATTTCTCAGGCGACGATTGACCAGCGTCTCAAGCACATCCTCGGCCTGCAGACCAACGAGCACGCCCTCCAGAAGCCAGTGCCAACCGAGCCCAAGACACTCTTCACCCCGCCCAAGCAGATAGAGACCATGCGGGATGCTCAGATTCTCCGCAGAAACCAGACCAGCCCCTCCATCCCCATCGAGTATGTACCCGCTTACAAGTCACCAGACTTCTACGAGCATGGGACGAACTGTCCGTGCTATGCCTGCGAGACACCATCCACCTTGATCCTGGCCTGCCAGGTCCTCGGGACGGAGGCAAGTGTGTACTTCAGAGCGAAGGAGTTTGATATCGCTAGGAACTACTTCGAAGGAGTCTTGGCCAGTTTTTGTACCGTTGAAAACAAACTGAAGGCTGCAGTGAGAAAGTTGAAGTTTGAGAGGTATATCCTGGATATAGTTGAGAAGTTATATGAAAAAGAATTACTGAGCGTCCAGTTAGAAGTTTTAATAGAAGCGGCGTACTTTGAGCTGTCTCAGAAGAATTACTCTAAATCCGATGATTATATATATGTAAGGATACATGAGATATTACAAGTCGCCGACGTTGATGGTTACACGAGGAATGAAGTCATGAATCTGATGACCGCATCAGAGGTTCTACGGAAAGCGGACAAGATAACAGACAGGGTTGCAGATATAGAGAATGATTTGGAAAATCTCAAACTGACACCGACCAAAGAGATACTAAAGACCCCTGAGGCGAAACCGACTAAACCACCTATATTCAATAAGGTAGTCGTTAATAAAGAAGAGTTACCAGACTTGAAATGTAAGATACCTGTTCTTAACTTCGATGAGCCAGAAGAACAGATAGTACCCAAGAAGAAGATCAACTTCAAAATACCAGTTCCGATAACGAGTCGACCTGTGCTGGAGACGATAACTCCTCGACCGACTCGCTCTAGAGTAAACATCCTAGTGACAGAGCCTTCTGAAGAGAAGGACATCGAAGTAGCAGTGACCCCGCAGCCGGACAGATCCAAAGCTGAATTCTTCACTCCGGAATCCACTCCGGACCAGTTCTTCACTCCACAAACCTCAGTGAAAACGTACGCTAAGAAATCTTTAAGACATAATATAGTTAAGAATCTAGAAGTAGAGTTCTCGACTAAGGACAACTCGAAGCCAAAGGAATTGCCAAATAAGGAGAATGTTGCGAAGGTCTCAAAGATAGGGAAGAGCCTCTTGGAGCCGAAGGTTAAAGTAGAGACGGGGTCTCTGAGGAGGCTGAAGAGGTCGACCAGTCCGGGCAAGTTGCCGAAGGAAGATAAGCCAAGGACCCGGAGGCTGAGGCAGCCAGCTGTCCATGTTGATAAAGATGAGAAGAAATGACAGTTAACAGATTGAATGGGAGCTTACATGCTCGAATTCGCCGCTAGAGGTACTCATGTCGACTTCGGTTCATAGAACTGTTTTACGGCGATGCTTCGACTGCGCGAGAGCGATGTAGGTTCTCTATCGTTTGCCCGATGTTCATATGCCATTATCTATCACTTGCCATAAATTTATTTTTCTCTGTAAGCTGAAACTTTTCGGGATTGTCATAGAACAGTCCTAACCTAACCTAATGATTTCTCCATGAATAGTATTAAAAAAATCCCGAAGAGTTTATGAAATGAATGATTTATGAAACACAAAAATTCTTCGGGTTTACCTGGAGCTAGGGTAGCGAAGTGGTTAACGCGCTGGACCGGTACCGGGTTCGATTCCAGGTCTTCCACCAGGTAGCTCCTTGTTCATTTTTTCTTTAAGCTTTGATATTGTATTAATGGTTTAAAAAGTTTATGGCAAATGAAAATTATGGCAACTGATTCATTTATGAATGACCAATGAAATTCGGGGAAGTGAAGGTGACTCGCTCACTCGTTGTGCCGCCGCGCTCGGATCTCTCGCTCAACCGCTCGCCGCGCCGCTGGTCGCGCACTCGTGGCATCTCTGTTAGGCTGTCAGTCCACGGATGAGCGGAGAAATTTAACCAATCCAAGGCTATTTTGCCGCGAATTCCTTGTCGGGCGACTCAGCGTCAGGATACCCTTTAAATGTCGACAAACGTTTCACCGAACGCTTCATTTCGTCGAATTTTCATTTCGTCCGCAAATTTTTACTCGTAAGTCGTAAATTTTTCAGACATTTTGTAAATTATAACCTTTTAACCTAATCTAGGTTAGGTTAGTGTTATAAATATTTTGAGGTTTCAGAAAAAAAATAATTTCGATGAAATGAAAATTCGATGAAACGTTTGTCGACATTTCAAGGGTAAACCCTCAGCGTCACCTGTCTTGCTCGCACGGTATTGGAAGGAAAGTGACAGGCAGTATTTGTCGCGCGACAGTCGCGTTTCGGTTATGCTGGACTGCGTCTTTGTGAATACTAAAAGAAATGCATGTTTCTCAAACATGCAATGAAATCTGAACATTACGTGCGTTATAACAGGCTTCGAAGTATCACGTTTCGGGCGGAACAACTCGAAAGAACTGTAAAGGAATTTCATCCAAAATTTAAGACCTAGGCCGGGAAATATTTTTTTTAAAACATGGCGTCTGTGTTCATGAAAATGCCAAACAGTTGTTTTTTTAGTGGTGTATTTTTTTATTTCATTGTATATGTTTGAGAAATGCACTATACATGCCTTAGCCGTGAAAAGGGCTTGCCGGCTTCGTATCACTATCCGTCTATACCTACTCACCCGGCAAGCCTTATTTCCCCGCGTCTACAGTAATGTACTATTAATCTGAGGGTTATGATTGGTTCATTTTACACATCTCCGCTCCAGTGGCCGCCTAATTGTAATAATTACTCATAATCATTGTAACGAAAGGGTGTTACACCCATTTAAAGTGTCTCAATTAGAATCTATGGTACTAATAAACTACAAAAACAATCATTTTTTTTATTCAATTGATAAGTACTAAAAAGTGCATTTAACCTAAATAGTAGAGTTGCTAAGCCGCGAATTCGTGCGCATCGGGTTACAAGCATGAAATTTCTACCACACATAGAGCGTTCCGCGGTGATTATTTTCAGATGTGGAGGGAAGTCAGATTCTTCCCCTGTGTGGTGAGAGAGCGGGGCGAAGAGGACCAAGTACTGCTCCTTTTCTTTTTTTTATTACTGATCAGTTAAGGCTATTAGGGCTTGTGTGGCATCGTTTTCGTGTAAAACAGATATCAGCAATTATTTTTTTATGTTATTTAAGAATAGTATGGTATAAAAATTTGGGTACATTGCCGAAAAGGTAAAAATCACCTCAAGTTTTTTTTTATTCCGAACGATAAGTTAGTTATATATCCTGAATATTGACAATTTAAAAAAATATCACTAAATAGCAAATTTAATCTTGTTTTTAAAAATGTATACATATTGGGCACATCTCATACAAAAAGTACCGTGAAAAAAATATTGATGTTAAGCTTAGCCTGCGTGCTCTAGTACATTTTGCTAAGTCACGAAATTGTGTGCATCGCTTGTGCATCGGGATACAGCCCCGAAATTTATACTACAGATAGAGTATTCTGCGGTGATTACTTTCAGATGTAAAGGGAAGTCAGATTCGTCCCCTGTGCGACGGGAAAGCGGGGTGAATAGGACAAAGGAGTCCTCTTCTTCTTTTTTTATTACTGATCAGTTGACGCTACTAGGGCTTATGTGGTATCGTTTTCGTATAAAACAGATATCAGAAATTTATCTTTTATGTCATTTATTCATAGTACCATATAAAAATATGGGTGTATTTCCAAAATGGTAAAAATCACAACAAGGTTTTTTCATTCAGGGAGATAAATTAGTTATATTTCCTTAATATTTACAACTAACAAAAATATTGCAGAACAGCAAATGTAATCTAGTTTTTAAATCTATATACATGTTGGGCACTCTTCATACTAACAGTAACTTAAATAAATAGTTGATGTTGACATTAGCCCGTGTGCTCGAGATACAAATAGCAAAAAATATTTTTTTTTAATTATATAAATTTGTTTTTCTAGGACGTATTTGGTAAATATTGTATGTAAAAGCTTGTTAAGAATCATTATTTAATGTATTTAGTGAAGCGAAATAGGATGCGTTGGGAGATTTACGTTGGTTACGCCGACTTTAACATATATTTAAGCTACTATTTGTATGAGAAGTGCCCAAGCCCAATATGCATATATTTTTAGAAAATAGATTAAAAAAGCCTTTTAAAATAATAATTAAAATTTGAAAATATTAACGAAATTTAACTAATTTACCTTACTCATTGAGGTATTATTTATAATAGAGCCACAGACCCGAACAAAATTGTCGAAAAAAGTGGCACTGCTGTCATGTTCAAATACATGCCAATAACGCTTATTTATAATTTACAACAACATAATTACTTCGTACAAAATAACTCTTTACTTAAACAATTAAGTGTCAAATTGGCTTACGTACTTATTACCACAAATATTTTTCGTGTAAATTAACTTTTTTAGCGTATTCTGACTCATGTCTCTTGTCAAACTTGGAACATGGCACGAATGGAGCAGATTTTAATAGTTTTACATACTAAAAATATTTTCAATATTATTTTATTTAGGTATTAAAATATATTTGTTGTTTGAACTAAATAATCTCGTAAATTGTTAATAACAAATTAAGTTACAACCAACTGCATAAAAGGGTCCCGACACTGCATAGAAGGGATCATTAATAATGACATTATGATTTCTCAACTCATCTTGTTCTAGTATGTGAAATGAGAGTAAGGCAAGTGCAAAATATTAACATTTTTAACCCTTTAAAGTTTGATGGCGTGGCGTGAAAGTCGGTGGCGTAGTATGCACGGCAGCACACATTGTCTTTAGGTGTTCTTGGCGTTCAAAGGTTTAAACTGACAGTGTCTAGACTCTGAGACCAAATAAAACAATGACAACAGAGCAATATTTTTATTAATTTATTAATGTAACCTGTAGGATCTGCCTGTAAAAGGCATATGTTCATAACACTGGCTCACTCGCCGCCGCACACATAGCAATGTCATGCGTCCACTCTCGCCCTAAACTCGCGTGTAACTAAACGCAGCATCCTATGTGACGTGCGCCTGAGACAGTGTATATCTATTTATGTACGTATAGATACCTACTACCACAAACACTACATAACCATTTTACGCTTCTTTTGTATACATTGACATTTTTTTACGTTTTTATTGAGATTAAAGCTGTGTTGAGTGAAAGACTTTTACGCTTCTTTTGATTAAACATAAAATATATATATATATATGATTATGCCGAACGAACACACGAGAGACAAATTATTTGGCTGAAATTATTCTTGACGTCTGTCTCTTACTAAACGTGACCTCAATTTTTCACGTTGTTTAAGATCGCGTGGGAATTTTAATATAAAAAATAGGATAATTATTTATTGCACTCCTTTATTAATTAATAAAATATATAACTATAGCGACTCCTTAGATTTTTGTTCTGTGATGAGGTGCATTTTGTAGGGACAAAGTTAATAATTCTAATCTAAAATATGCTATGATTTTACATAGGATTCGTTAATTAATCAATACAATCTGCGTAAAAAAGAATATTCCGACCTTTTTCTTTATTTTATAGCTGTTATTTCTGCAATTTATCACTGAAAATTAAGTCATGTTTGAGACCCGTCACGTGTCATGGTCTAAACGAGACTGATCGCCCAACTAATGCGATTTATGATTTTGCATTAGTTGGGAGGGTGCCATTTTTTCCGTCGGATTGTGTGTCCATGTAATTAATACGTCAATGACCTTACTGAATAAAAAAACTTGTTTAGATTTTCACCTTTTCGGCCATACACCCATATTTTTATGTAGAACTATACAAAAATAACATAAAAAATGAATTTCTGATATCCGTTTTACACGGAAACGATACCAGACAAGTCCTAGACTTAACTGACCAGTAATAAAGAAAGAAAAGAGGTATACTTGGTCCTATTCACTCCGCTCTCACGCCTCACAGGGGACGAATCTGACTTCCCTCCACATCTGAAAATAATCACCAAGGAACAGTCTACCTATGCTAGAAATTTCATGCTTGTAACCCGATGCGCACAATTATGTTAGAAAACAGCGGACTAACATCTCTACCAAAAGAGTTACTCCGATGTTCGGAATTCGAATTTCGTATTTAAACGCTCAAAGCACAAAGAAAATGGGAAATCGAACCGGGTACATCTGGATTAACAGTCCAGCGTGTTAACCTCTCCACCAAGCTAACGCCAGATAACCTTTCGAATTTTTCCTTATGCTTTGTGTGTAGATCTTTGCATTGTTTATTTGAAAAGCTTTACACATTGGCCTCTACCCCCAGGTTACGCATTTTTTTTTTCTTTGTGGTTTAATCTTTGTATCAATGGTTTAATATCAAAAAGTGTTGTGTGTACCCACATTAAAAATAATTACATTATAAAGACGTTACGTGTTTCATGAATTTAATACTTAGGTTTATTAAATAAATTAAGTTAAATATATCCAGGGAATTCCTCGAACGTAAAAGTAGACATCGTCTTCCCGACAATTGCTGGTTTATCATACTGGTATCCTTCCTCGGCCTGACTGCTGTTACTACGGGTATAACCAGCGCTACTTTGATTCTGACTCCTTTGACTTTGACTGCGTGGGCTTTCAAGGAAATCTTCGAACGTAAAAGTAGACAAAGCCTTTCCACCAATTCCTGGTTTTTCATACTGGTATCCTTCTTCGGCCTGACTGCTGTTACTACGAGTTTGACCGGCGCTACTTTGATTCTGACTCCTTTGACTTAGTGAACTGCTATCCCACGTTGGACTAAGCGTGCTAGCGTCTTGACTGCGCGGACTTTCAGGGAAGTCTTCGAACGTAAAAGTAGACAAAGCCTTTCCACCAATTCCTGGTTTTTCATACTGGTATCCTTCCTCGGCCTGACTGCTGCTACTACGAGTTTGACCGGCGCTACTTTGATTCTGACCCTTTTGACTCAGTGGACTGCTATCCCACGTTGGACTAAGCGTGCTAGGTTGACTGCGTGGACTTTCAGGGAAGTCTTCAAATGTAAAAGTAGACAAAGACTTCCCTCCAATGGCTGGTTTTGCATACTGGTATCCTTCCTCGGTCTGACTGCTGTTACTACGAGTTTGACCAGCGCTTTTTTGATTCTGACTCCTTTGACTTAGTGGACTGCTATCCCACGTTGGACTAAGGGTGCTAGGTTGACTGCGTGGACTTTCAGGGAAGTCTTCGAACGTAAAAGTAGACAAAGCCTTCCCTCCAATTGCTGGTTTATCATACTGGTATCCTTCTTCAGCCTGACTGCTGCTACTACGAGTTTGACCGGCGCTACTTTGATTCTGACCCTTTTGACTCAGTGGACTGCTATCCCACGTTGGACTAAGCGTGCTAGGTTGACTGCGTGGACTTTCAGGGAAGTCTTCAAATGTAAAAGTAGACAAAGACTTCCCTCCAATGGCTGGTTTTGCATACTGGTATCCTTCCTCGGTCTGACTGCTGTTACTACGAGTTTGACCAGCGCTTTTTTGATTCTGACTCCTTTGACTTAGTGGACTGCTATCCCACGTTGGACTAAGGGTGCTAGGTTGACTGCGTGGACTTTCAGGGAAGTCTTCAAATGTAAAAGTAGACAAAGACTTCCCTCCAATGGCTGGTTTTGCATACTGGTATCCTTCCTCGGTCTGACTGCTGTTACTACGAGTTTGACCAGCGCTTTTTTGATTCTGACTCCTTTGACTTAGTGGACTGCTATCCCACGTTGGACTAAGGGTGCTAGGTTGACTGCGTGGACTTTCAGGGAAGTCTTCGAACGTAAAAGTAGACAAAGCCTTCCCTCCAATTGCTGGTTTATCATACTGGTATCCTTCTTCAGCCTGACTGCTTCTACTACGAGTTTGACCGGCGCTACTTTGATTCTGACTCGTTTGACTCAGTGTACTCCTATCCCACGTTGGACTAAGCGGGCTAGCGTGTTGACTGCGTGGACTTTCAGGGAAGTCTTCAAATGTAAAAGTAGACAAAGACTTCCCTCCAATGGCTGGTTTTGCATACTGGTATCCTTCCTCGGCCTGACTGCTGTTACTACGAGTTTGACCAGCGCTTTTTTGATTCTGACTCCTTTGACTTAGTGGACTGCTATCCCACGTTGGACTAAGCGGGCTAGCGTGTTGACTGCGTGGACTTTCAGGGAAGTCTTCGAATGTAAAAGTAGACAAAGGCTTTCCTCCAATTGATGGTTTAGCGTACTGGTATCCTGTCTCAATTTTAGCTGGTATGCTATGTTTTTCAGGCTGCGGGCGTCCCAAAATGCAATGGCCCAAGACACATAATCCTGAAATAAACGAAATGTACGTTAGCAGTTCTACATGTCTGAAACCTTGAAAAATATGGCAATACAAGAGAATAATGCTTGTGCTCAGGAATGATTGAATTATTTCCTTGGAAACTACATATAAATACCAGTGGCTTTGTGAATTACACCTCGGGAGTATGTCTTAGAAAAGCTCAAAATTGAATAAATCCGCCATTTTGAAAAAAAAAATAACGAATTTTATGGCAATTTTGTTTAACATGCGATAAAGCAATTAACCGGGCCACTCGCGCCATAGCAAAAAAAACCGGCCAAGTGCGAGTCGCACTCCCGCACCGAGGGTTCCGTCCACACACTTATCTCATCTTAACTGGACCGGTTAAACTGTTGATACAAATATCAAAACTAAAAAAAAAAAGAGTAACCTGGGGGACGAGACCTGGAATCGATCCCGGTACCTCTGGATTGCCGGTCCAGTGCGTTAACCACTTCGCTACCCGAACTCCAACCAACTTTTCGAATTAATAAGTGGTGTGTGTACCCACATTAAAAAAAAAGAGACATTACATGTTTTATCAATATATGGACCGGTTAAGTTAAGTTTGCACCTGCACGGCTAGCATTTATTGCCGCGACTTCGCTTCTCGCGCGACATAGCATCACCTGTCTCGCTCGCCCGATATTTAAAGGGAAGTGACAGATAATACTGCTACGGTAAAAGGACGTATCTTACTATGACATCCGTATAAAGATACGACCTTTTACCGTAACACGGCAGAAAATTTGTCGCGTGTTACAGTTGTGCCAGACGTACTGGTGAAGTGGTGACAGACAGACGGACAGTGAAGTCTTAGTAATAGGGTCCCATGTTTTACTCTTTTTAGGGTTCCGTACCCAAAGGGTAAAAACAGGACCCTATTACTGAGACTTCGCTGTCCGTCCGTCCGTCCGTCTGTCACCAGGCTGTATCTCAAGAACGGTGATAGCTAGACAGTTGAAATTTTCA
Source organism: Apotomis capreana (assembly GCA_947623375.1). NCBI lineage: Eukaryota > Metazoa > Arthropoda > Insecta > Lepidoptera > Tortricidae > Apotomis > Apotomis capreana. Next base: position 14,175,821 of record OX392521.1, read on the forward strand.
CAGATGATGTATTTCTATTGCCGCTAAAATAAAATAAATATTTAAGGGGGGCTCCCATACAACAAACTTACAGATAATGGTACGGAACCCTTCGTGCGCGAGTCCCACTCGCACTTGGCTGATATTTTTTGAGTGCGGAACTCTAAATAAAAGAAATGGTCCAAAATCTACACGAGATTGAAAAACACGTGTAGCGATTTGTATTACGAAGTTTTTGACCATTGAAATTTGTACATTACTAGATGACGCTTGCGTGAGCGGCACAAATTTTCCAATGGCGTGATGGCTGTGGCGCTTAAAAGGTGAAAAAATAAGGTTGTTGGTCTAAAATGTTAGTAAGTTAGCCGGGTATTCAAAGTAATGAAGTTTAATTTGCGTTGATGTATCTTACCGAGCACAGCCATTAAAGTAAACATTTTTGCTACAGTTTTCTATATTTGCGTATAAAGCAGTCCGCCGCTAACGGACCTTGCTGAATCACTGAGAATGTTGCTGCAATTTTTATTCTTTGGAACATTTTTATGCCTCTATTTCGAAAAAGCCTAAATAAAATAAGTAAGCTAGAACGATATTCGGAACGTGTGTAATTACTACTGTTTCGAAGCAACGCCCGAAGACCGGTCAACCTTGTGAAGCCCCCTCCCATGGACCTAGCAAGCTTACATAATAGCTCCATGCCCCCTCCTCAATCGAAGCCAATTATAATCAGAGGCTAAGCGCGTAACAAATCGCAGAAAAATATGTGACCTACTTGTTTAGTTATAATTGAAATGAAATGAAATGAAATAATTTATTCAGTAAGTAGGCCACAAGGGCACTTTTACAAGTCAGATTGTGAATCTACCGGCATTTCGCATTTGTATTTGATACTAGAAGGCGCAAGTTCGTACGCGTATTTTTTTTATACTTTGGTGGCGCTACTGTAGCTGAAAGAATCATAGTGAACTAAATTATGCGTTTTTCCTGTAGGTACATACTTAAAGGAACTAAGTAGAAATTACTCTGGTCACCAGATATTATAAAATTTTCAATTTGATGCAGTTTAATTCTTCTAAAATTTGAAAATGTTTCATTCTATCTTGCCGTTGTTCGCACTCCGCAGGACACTTTTAAACCCGCTCCAGACCTTCGATCCGATCCGATTTATCGGGAGAAATGGCCTAACCAAGGCCTAACAATTGCACTACACATTGTCCGATTTCTTCCGATAAATCGGACAATAAAATTGCACTACATATTGTCAAGGTCTGGAGCGGGTTTAATAAATATTTTCCTATGTTAGATATTGCTTCTCCTTTTTACCATATTTAATTTTATTTCAATCCATGTTTGGCACAGACATGTTTGACCATATCGTAATAATTATAATTATGTACATTTCTCATATATTTTTTATAAAACATCCATATATAGGTTTACATTTTTTTGTACAATAAAATAACTGTAAGAAATTGACAGAATAACGAATTTACGTCAATCTTTTGCTTAATTATTGCACAATAATATTGGAAGATTGATCGTCTAAAAAGGACTTTCAGAGAATATGTTATCTGTGGATTGTCGTAATTGGTTGAAATCAACTTATACTTCGATTAATTACATTTTGTACCAATGGCTATTTGGCTGCTTGTAGTATCGCGCTAGAGATTGATTGATGAGCAATTTATACAAGTGTTATACAATTTTGAAAGTTGTTGTGTTGTCAAATTCACTTTAAATGACGTGAAATCTCAAATGACCCATTTGTATTTTAATACATTATAGTATTGGTAGTAAAAAATAAAGGTTTTTAGTTCAGCTAATTTAGTAATTTCCAAAGATTTATGTGCTAAAGAAAGCTATAATTGATTTTCGCCATCTTGGAGACCCAACATCGTATCAACCAAATTCAATCTATCTAGCTGTAATTTTCTAAATTATATTACCTAGTTGTTTCAATATTCTTCAGATCAAGATTGTTAAGTGTTCTTAAAACTGGAAATGCCACAGCCGTTATATATAATAAGAGCAAAACATAATTGGCCAATAATGGCTTTCTAGTGCTCCAAATTCAAACCGTTTTTACTATGAATGACAGCAAAATCTGATAACGATGGAAGAGGCACGTTCGAAGACGTCGATTAAAAATGAGCCAGTATCAGATAACGAGGAAATAACTGTGTTGTTAGAAGAAGTTACAGAACAGGTCTGTGTGAAAAAAGAGCCTGGGACTGAGGTGGATGTGAAAATAGAGCGAATATATACTGAAGAACATACACAAGAGACGGTGGAAGAACAAGCATGTCTATCTACAATAGTGAAGTCGGAGATAGTCGAAGTGAAGGGAGAACCCGGCTGGGACGGGACAGACTGGGATCCAAGCGAGGAGCAAAGTTCATTGTATGCTGGTCATGAAATTAAGGGGGATCTGGTCATCGGGACTGAGGCGCTGCAACCTGCAGATGCTGTGTTTGCGACTGGTGAGTACTAAATTAATGCTTAAGTATTTTATTTTTATTTTAGTGGGCTAATTTGTCAGATACACTTTTTTTATAAATTAATGAATTTTAACTGAATATATATCTAATTTAACAAATACTTGTACTTTCTGAATAATACAATACAAAAAAAAACAAAATGCTTTTTTGAACATCATATTAAATTTATAAATGAGACAGATACAATAATTTTAATAACTGTAGACAACAGGTTTGATTGCTAAAAAGCAATAGCCGGGTCCTGACTGAGCGAGCAGCCTTGCGGCAGGACGTGCCTCGCCCGAGGCAAATGCATGTCTGGCCGCGGCCCGAGCCGAGCGTTGTCGGTTTTTGTCCATGCTCGAAGGCGCCTCAGTATGTTTGCCGCGCTCACTCAAGACGGTTGTGTTTTGCCTCGCTTGATCGTCGCGCGCGTGTTAGCGTCATGGAGCCCAAAGAACAGTGTCTTTCTCTCGCGGATATTGCTTCTCGAAGATTTGTGTTCTTCTTTCTTATTTTGGCGTTTATAAGAGAGTACAGATTTTCAAATTCAATTTTACTCATTCTAGTAAAAAAAAATCTGTTCCCAGTATGTTCTCCTTTTAAATAACAGTTTCATCCAAAAAGATACTACCTTTTACCGTAACACGGCAGAATATTTGTCGCGCGTCAAAGAGTCGCGTGTTACAGTTGTGCTAGACGTACTGGTGACAGACAGACGGACAATGAAGTCTTAGTGATAGGGTCCCGTGTTTTACTCTTTTTAGGGTTCCGTACCCAAAGGGTAAAAATGGGACCCTATTACTGAGACTTCGCTGTCCGTCCGTCCGTCCTCCTGTCTGTCACCAGGCTGTATCTCAAGAACGGTGATAGCTAGACAGTTGAAATTTTCACAGATGATGTATTTCTATTGCGGCTATGACAACAAATACTAAAAATAAAATAAATATTTAAGGGGGGCTCCCATACAACAAACTTGCTTTAAATTATGGTACGGAACCCTTCATGCGCGAGTTGGACTCGCACTTGCCCAATTTTTTACAAGCCGTAGAATTATTAGAAAAGCAGTGGTGGCGACAACTTTCCGAACGTGCGGCCTCATGGCGTTCTTGAGCAAAACTGGCTCGGCCTTTCCTCGCGCGGCACTTATTTATAAATATCGTTACAACACGAGCCGGCCTCGCGCGGCAAACGTTGCGCGGCAAACGTCCGAGGCGGCCTCGTGAGGCTGCTCGCTCAGTCAGGACCCGGCTAATGCCTTCCGGACAACCTCAAATGAAACGACTATCAGAAATAAATGAAATTTTAGTCTGTTCAATAAGTTTGCATTTTTGGGCTCAGTTTCTGTAATTGTAATGTAATTTGTAATTATAATTTGTAATTTATTTAAGAAGTAATGTAACAATCTTAATAATTTTCTGTTATTAAAAGGACAGGATTTTATACATCAATTCATCACTCCAATTTGTTCTTTAAAATAAAGTAATTGAGTAATTTAATAAAACAACAAATTACGCCCAAGACCAATTAATTCAGTGAATAAAGGATTTTGACCTTACAAACGGTCCGGTAGTTTTGAATTTTTGATATGTTGTCTAGGATGGTTAGTCAGTGTTTAAAATGCAAAATGCACAATTCCCCCCCCTCCGCACCCGCCGCCATATTGAAAAAACTGGCCCTCTCTTCATATTTTTGCTCATATCTTCCTTTAGGAGCATTTTAGCTAAAAGAAAGCTTCAACAATGTTATAGAGAGTTAAATTTACTACATTTTCCATTTTATATTTTGTTTCTAAGATAGATAGTTACGGAGATATGCACATTTAAAAAAACTTAAGAAATTGCAATTTCCAACTCAAAAACAAACTTCTGGATTATACCTTCGTTTAGGAGCATTTTAGCTAGAACAGTGCTTGGGCAATTTTGTAGAGAATTAAATTTACTATAATTTACATTTCAAATTTTGTTTCAAGGACAGATAATTACGGAGATATGTAAAAAATAAAGTCACATTTTCCGAAAATGTATATAAAAATGGACATGAGTTTTATAAGCAATTATATTTCCTACATGTTTTAATTTGTCCTAGACTAGTCCGTAACTGAATGACAGCGTTCTAAACCAAGAATTTTGAGAAATTTTCGGAAAATTCGAATTTTCCTGTTTTTTAAATGTGCATATCTCCGTAACTACCCGTCCTTGAAACAAAATTTGAGGTGTAAATTATAGTAAATTTAATTCTCTACAACATTGCCCAAGCTTTGTTGTAGCTAAAATGCTCCTAAACGAAGATATAATCCAGAAGTTTGTTTTTCAGTAAGAAATTGCGATTTATTACATTTTTTTAAATGTGAATATCTCCGTAACTATCTGTCCTAGAAAAAAAAATATAAAATAGAAAATGTAGTAAATTTAACTCTCTATAACATTGTCGAAGCTTTCTTCTAGCTAAAATGCTCCTAAAGGAAGATATGAGCAAAAGTATGAAGAAAGTGCCGGTTTTTTCAATATGGCGGCGGGCGCGGAGGGGGGGGAATTGTGCATTTTGCATTTTAAACACTGACTAACCAACCTAGACAACATATCAAAAATTCAAAACTACCGGACCGTTTGTAAGGTCACACATAGTACTTTAGTCTCTATTCACCGTATTAAATCGGAGGTTATTAAAATTGATTACTATTTAGGTATGCCCAGTTTGCCTGGGCCTAGGGCAGCCAGATATTAATAATAACAATCATTTATTGCAACCTAGTACTTAAAGCTAGGACACAAGGATCCTAGAGCGTAGCAAATAGTTAATATTTTTTACATTGGCTTACTATTATATAGAAAAAACTTACAAACTGAGTTAGTACTACTCAGTAGTTGTTCTTTTATTTTACATAAGTACAGTGCAGCTACTGCAGCTATTGGGTCATTGTCAGATTTAGGTGCGTGTCTTTCCGGTGGACATTTACGAAATTAAGGATTCCATGGCCTAATGTTTGCGATTAAATGCCTGTGAGAATAAAGACCGTTCCCTCTTCTATAATCCTATGTAATAGCAACATAACCTAGATTCATACAAGCTCTTAACTTTTGACCACCGAAGGGACGAATTTTGTTTTTAGAACTGACAATGACCCTATTAGGAGTGACCAATGGATGAAGTGCTGTTCTCAGGTGTCTTGTACCAGGGATATTCCCGATGTACCACCTTAAAGGCTACTATTGTAGGCACATCGATGCTTTACTACTCGCTCGTACAGCGCCTCTATCACAACTGTGACATGCGACTCTTTCTTGCGTGAGAAATATTATCTATCTCTCACTGCGATGTACTGTAAGAGAGAGACAGGCGATGCCATGTATCGGCAATGATGTACGGGCTGGAGGATGAACCTTGTCTGTGTTGTTTACACTCGTTGCATTGTTGCTTAAAAGTACGATAATGTGCTAACTAATAAACATAAATGAAATAAACACTTACAAACTTTCGCTTTAATCCTTTCTGAACTCATTCAGTGGATGATTTCGTGAAGTTGCTTAACAGAAGCAAGTGGTTGCCAGATACCTGGCACTCCTCGCTCTGCTCCTCGTAACTTTTTCAATAGTGATTTAGGCACTTTGTGGTCGCAGGATACCTAATGTTCCTCGCTTCGCTCGTCGTCATAGGTAACGGAAACTCTGGAATTGTTATACTTTTCCAGAGTTATTTGGTCACAATCACAAGATACCTAAAACTCCTTGCTGCGGTCATCGTAAAATGAATTAAATACTTATTACTACAGATATTTTCTTAGTTTAATAAATATTTTATAGGTAGTATTTCGGAGAGTCTAAACACGAAATATTAAATTATTGTCTTGAACTAAGTAAAACACACGTCTCCTATCCTATACAAATATTAAACCCCATACTAATCACTTTAGGGTATGAATTTTTTCACATATTCAGCCTGTTGACGCAGTTGTCTCTAGAGAAATAGTAAAACAAACTTTCCGTACTAGTGCCATGCTTCCAGCAAACATCTCAGCAGTACGAGTAACCTTTTCACCGCCACAGGCATGATGATAGGATAGCACTGGAAGAGACCCAACCGTCAACAACCGGATATGACGACGAAGAGTATTTTTATGTGTGTTTAATAAAAGAGTCTATTATGTGCTAATGAATTAGAGGATGTTGTCGCATGTTATGCAAGATGCGATACGATACGATCTACATGTGGTGGCCTAATTATACCTACCTAAAAGTCATTAACATATTTATCCAAACTTTATTAAAATGTCGCATATAAAATGGAATAGCACGTATTTGAATGCCGTGTTATTTCTTTCCAGTTTCATCATTCGGAGGAAAGACGTGCAAGCAGGAGGCAGAATGTGAACCCGACAACAGTCTCCTAATTAAAAAGATAAAAACAAAACAGAAAGAGAAATCAAGCCACCTTGTAGTTCGTACACCGAAAACGTATACATGTGATATATGTAACAGATCGTATTCATTAAAGAGACTCCTCATCAGACATATATATTACCATGGATATAAGAAGCCTTATTACTGTAAAATTTGTGATAAACACTTTACGTCCCAAACGTACGGATCTATCCATAAACGCAAGCACACCGGGGACCGGCGGTACCATTGCGAGATCTGTCAAAAGCAGTTCACTTGTTCGAGCTCTCTCACAAAACACAAACGCACTCATACCACAAGCAAACCGCACGTATGCGAAATATGCCAAAAGCAATTTAAAGAAAAGTCACAACTGGTCCTCCACTTGCTGACACACCAGGGAGAAACCGCAAAGAGATATACTTGCAAATTTTGCTCGAGAAAGTTTACACACAGATACCAATTGGTTAACCACACGCGCTTGCACACCGGCGTCAAGCCGTTTACGTGCGATATTTGCAACAAGCAATTTTCGTTAAAGTATTATCTCCACGATCATTTACGGGAGCACGCGCAAGAGGCAGCTTTACAGCAGCATCGGAACGGTAAACCGACTTACGCTTGCAAAACATGTCGAAACAGGTATTTAACTGCCGAAGAATTGGCTGGACATGAACGGAGGTTTCCTAGTGGGTCCTGTGTGAAATCATTCCCATGCGCAACGTGCGCGAAGAGTTTTAAAGGAAAAAGGGAATTGAAAAGACACGAACGAACGCACACAGGAGAAAAACCTTATCCCTGCGATATTTGTGGGAGGCCGTTTTCTCAACAAGCTCACTTGAAGGCACATAGGCTGCTTCACACAGGACAGAAAGACTTCGCGTGCGATTTGTGTGAGAAGAGATTTACCGTTAAACGGTGCCTAAGTAAACACATGGAAAAGGCTCACACCGGTGAGGGGCGTTCGACCGCTTGCAAATATTGCGGAAAAGAATTTACGCGGCCGTGTAGCCTGGCGCTTCACGAAAAGGCGCATGTTAAACCGGGCAAACGTGCACGTAGCAAGAGTACTCGAGTTCGTGACTAATTTATAAAAGAGAAGAAATATTTACATATTTAAATTTAATTTCAATTTAATTAATAATAAATAATACGGTGAATAGAGACTAAAGTACTATGTGTGACCTTACAAACGGTCCGGTAGTTTTGAATTTTTGATATGTTGTCTAGGATGGTTAGTCAGTGTTTAAAATGCAAAATGCCCCCCCCCCCCCCCCCCCCCCCCGCGCCCGCCGCCATATCGAAAACACCGGCACTTTCTTCATATTTTTGCTCATATCTTCCTTTAGGAACATTTTAGCTAGAAGAAAGCTTCGACAATGTTATAGAGAGTTAAATTTACTACATTCTCCGTTTTATATTTTTTTTCTAGGACAGATAGTTACGGAGATATCCACATTTAAAAAAACGTAAAAATCGCATTTTCCTACTGAAAAACAAACTTTTGGATTATATCTTCGTTTAGGAGCATTTTAGCTACAACAAAGCTTGGGCAATGTTGTAGAGAATTAAATTTACTATAATTTACACTTCAAATTTTGTTTCAAGGACGGTTAGTTACGGAGATATGCACATTTAAGAAACAGGAAAAGTCGAATTTTCCGAAAATTTTTCAAAATTCTTGGTTTAGAACGCTGTCATTCAGTGACGGACTAGTCTAGGACAAATTAAAACATGTAGGAAATATAATTGCTTATAAAACTCATGTCCATTTTTACATACATTTTCGGAAAATGTGACTTTATTTTTTACATATCTCCGTAATTATCTGTCCTAGAAACAAAATTTGAAATGTAAATTATAGTAAATTTAATTCTCTACAAAATTGCCCAAGCACTGTTCTAGCTAAAATGCTCCTAAACGAAGATATAATCCAGAAGTTTGTTTTTGAGTTGGAAATTGCAATTTCTTATGTTTATTTAAATGTGCATATCTCCGTAACTATCTGTCCTAGAAACAAATTATAAAATGTAAAATGTAATAAAATTTAACTCTCTATAACATTGTCGAAGCTTTCTTCTAGCTAAAATGCTCCTAAAAGAAGATATGAGCAAAAATATGAAGAAAATGCCGGTTTTTTCAATATGGCGGCGGGCGCGGAGGGGGGGGGAATTGTGCATTTTGCATTTTAAACACTGACTAACCATCCTAGACAACATATCAAAAATTCAAAACTACCGGACCGTTTGTAAGGTCAAAATCCTTTATTCACTGAATTAAAAGAGACACAGCCTGAAAATGTGAGTAACTGAGGCAATAACAAACATGACATAAGTGATTAAGGGAAGTAATTCCTTCAATGTTTTATCTGTATCTGTGCGTCACATCATTTCGGTAACTAGGAGAGACGCTACGTGGCCTATTAACGAAAATGTTGACATACAATGAACGTCTTATTTTCTTCAGTATATGGTTTTTTTTTCGATTTATAGAAACATTAACCTTTCTCCATTATACGGGAAGTTATACACCCCAGGCCAAAAGTATGGAAACAAAGTGTATTGTTTGAATATTTCAAGTTTTAAATAATTATTCCTTACGTAAATGTTAGTAACCGTTAGGCCACCCCCAAGAGATAAAAAAATAGAAAATCCACTATTAAAACATCTGCATATTGTAAATATATATATATATATATGCTTACCTAAATAATATTAACTCCGGGACAAAGTGCATGTCGTCGTTTTTTTATTGCCTTTCTACAAAATGTTGCAATTTTCATAAGCAGAATTTGCGTTGTTGACTTTCAAAATGCTTATAATAATTTTTATATTGTTATTTTGTAATTCATTCTGTAAGGTAAACACAGGTTTGTATAGTAATATAAGCTTGTTTCCATACTTTTGGCCTGGGTTGTACCTTAATCTGAGTTTCTCTTCATATTAGAGCTTTGAGCCATAGCCTCTGGTCGACGTTTCAAAAAACGTACTCCAGTTACATTTTGAAATGTTTATGGTTTTTCTATTCGAATCGCGAGTTTCAGTCGTTATTAGAAAAAAACTGATTGCTGTTGGCGCATACCCTGAACGAACTTCAAGAACTTGCGATTATGAATTATGAGGGGAATGGCCAATGGGTGTTTTTATAACCGCTAACTGAATTATATAATAATAAGTGCAATGGATTTGACTGAGGTTATATTAGTATTACTACATTACTTGTTATCGATTAATATGTTTATTTTGTAGCACATTAAACAATAGTTAAAATAACTTTCGTTTTAATAATCGCATCTTATCTTTAGCCACAAGAGGTTTTCGTAAGCTACTTTACACATGGAATGCTTGGAATGCAAATATGGAACTGGGTGGTATGTTTTTTACCCCACCTTTGGCCGTAAATGGCATAATCTGACTGATACGCGGGGAGAAAATCTCACCCCCTGGCCAAGGCAAGACGTAAAGCTTTACACAAACCACGGGTGGTAATTCGTAAACCTCGCCTTCGGTTCGGGCACAAACACACTGCCATCTGAGACATTCACGTATTCACCGCCCTAAGGCATGTAATGTACTATTTCGAGTGCAGATCTATTTCGTTGCTGACCTTTGTAATTTTTACAGCAGTCATATATTTACGCCCGGACATGGCTATAAGGTGGCAACTTTGTTATCAAAAGCACCTACATTATGCCATGAGTAATCATCCAATTATTTACATTAAAACACTATTAATTACTGTGTAACTAATCCGAATCCAGACAACTTCGTACGACATTTTAATCTTTAAATATGAATACTTTGTATATTAGATTAATCCTAATTATGATCCGCCAACCTATAAGGACATTACGACATTGGCTATATTTCGGGTTTACACTTGGATTTCATTTCTGCTAACGGTGACACAATACTCATTTTACGAATGTGAATTTACACGTTTTAAGACTTTATTTAATTACTTTTAACGTCCAATCTGTTTGAACAAGCTAATGTAATTACTTTTTTGAGATATTTCATTTTAAGTAATGCTTCTATAAAATTACATAGGCGGTTTATTTTCCCCTTACAATTCATATCAATTAGTTTTATTTATAATGTTATTCGTACAATCCATAGTCCTCGAAAACGTGCGTATAGCAAAATGTAATTTAATTTGTTTTACAGCCACAACATGTCAACTAGAAATCGAATACGAGCCAAGTGACGCGAAAGCGAAGGACGCTGGGGAGTTACTTATAGCTCAAACAGAAAATGCTGTATCTCACTCTAGTCTAGTCCAAGACAAGTATTTAACGATACAGAAGCGAAAAACGACAAACAATAAAAAGGAAACATACATATGCGACTTTTGTAATAAAACCTTTGGAGAAAAAAAATATTTGATCAGGCACATGTCACGTCACGTGAGAAAAAAGTCCTTTTTCTGCGTCACTTGCAATAAATTCTTCGCGTTCGATATTTTTGCGGAAGTACACCAAAGACCTCACACGAAAGAAAACCCTTACAGTTGCATATTTTGTGCGAAACATCTGTCGTCGATTTATTCTTTGCAAAGGCATGAACGCAGTCACACGGGCGAGAAACCTTATACTTGCGAAGTTTGCCAGAAGCAATTTAGTGATACATCTTCATTGAATAAACACCGACGCATCCACTCGGCAGAGAAACCTCACTGTTGCGAAATTTGCAAAAAACACTTTAGAGAAAAAGAGCAACTTAAGACCCATGCGCTGATTCACAAAGGGGAAGAAGCTAAACGTTATTCGTGTCAATTTTGCCCAAAGAAGTTTACGCATATGTATAAGCTTACCGACCACCAACATGTTCACTCGGATGACAAACCCTATATCTGCAACATATGTAATAAGAAGTTTTCAAGAAAATACCAACTTGACAACCACACGAAAAAGCATACGGAGGGGAAATCATTCACATGTCAGATTTGTGAGAAGAAATTTGAAAGGAAGGCTGACATTCCCAAACACATGCTGATCCACACGGGAAACAGGCCGCACCGCTGCGACGTGTGCGGCAAGACGTTCAACCAAAAAACACACTTGAATTCCCACAAACTAATACACACGGAGGAGAAAGCCTTCAAATGCGACTTGTGTGGTAAACAGTTTGCCGCTAAAGGGTACTTAAACAAGCACAAGCGCACTCACAAAAATGAAGGCTCACACGCCTGCGGCATATGCGAAAAAGTGTTTAAGTATAAAGCTCGACTCACCAAACACGAGGAGATGCACGCGCATCTGATGGCGGTTCAGAGAGATTCGTCTGTATAGCAGCAACTTATTTATATTCAATCAATCAATAGTTTGTGTTTTAAAGGCTGCATTTGATACAAGGTTAGTTTAATAATTGCAAATATACAGGGTAGAACGGAACGAGAGTCTTTCCTGCAAATGTAGTATTGTTTAACGTTAGAACATCTCAGTTTTCAAATGACTGCTTTTTGAACTTATGCAAAAAACTGTGTGGTTCATACTTCGACCAGTGCAATAAGCGTAAAAATAGCACGCTTGTTATACTATTTAATTTTATATTATTATTTCAAGCCTTTTACTTTTAAATGAACGAAGTATCCAAAAATATACTATTGAAATGTCATCGAAATCAACGTAGCGTCATTTTGAGACTGTCAAGAGTCATGTAAGGTCTCAGTTGAGTGGATTTGTTTTTTTTTTTAATTTAAGTCGTTTCAAAAATTATATACAGCATAATTTTGGACGCCGTATGCATCTAAGGGTTAACGGTTGCAGGTCGACTATTATATTTTCAGGAAACACTATGGTAGAGTTCCACCCCGTATAAAAGATACTTTAAACTCTAAAAGTTAAGATATACGTAATAGTTAACGATTTATAAAAATAATGTTTTCACGTTTATCTCTACAGAGTTAATTAACGTAATTTGTTGTTTTATATATAAAATATTTAATAATTAGCTTTGAAATTTGGTCGGTTTCGAATATCGACACGAATTAGTGCTCTGGAAATTACCAAAAAATGTTTATGCATGTTGGCAGTCAAGAACTCATTAGTGGCTGTGACTAAGGAAATAGACAATCATTACACGCGATCGCATTTCTGACTAATTATAAATCGTTGGCTATACAAATGTTCAATGTGTGTTCTTTTTTGTATTCCTTAAAATGGTATTAGATTTAAAATGAAAAAAGTAATAAAAATATTTAAAATTTTAGTTAACTCGTTTTATTGATAAACGATCCTGCACCAGTTTCCAGCGTGCCATATTCCTTGAAGGCAAAAGAGGACACAATAAAGATGTGGTGAATAATGTTTCGACATCGGATTTTGTTTGAAAAGTTGGTTTGAGCTTGCTTTTGCTTAACTTCATAGAGTTTTTAGATAGAAGTATAAATACGAACTTTCCCGAAAAAATACAATGGCAAATGTTTATTCACTAGATCTGTACTCCCCAAAACTGAAAGTATTATGACGCAACGTCGATTCATAGGAATACTGCTATTCAGATGGTGCCACTGAGACTGTTTGAACATAAATATCAAAAATAAAAAAAATAAAAATAATGTAATTGTATTCCAGGAATAATGCTTACTCTTTGTTAGTAATCTCAAGCTAATATGGGGTTTTGACATAAATATCCGAGAGCAATCCAGCCTAAAGTTGGATGCAACCAAACGCTTACCTTAGTGATGTCAAATTATTCAGAATCAGAATCAGATATTTATTGATAAAAACACGTCATGAAAAGATATACATATAACTATAATATTATTTTAATCAATTATTTGACAACAATTAATTGTTATTTGAGTATAAGGTTAGTCGAATCCAGACTAAGTCGATTAGGGGCCGGGAATACTGGTAATTTGCTAGCGTCCCGAACACAATAACCACTGAATACAGGGTGTAACCGACAGCGTACCGTAAACGAAAACTGTAGTTTTAGACCATAATCACGAACTGAAAACGAGTGTTCATTTTCTCGGAGAACTCAAGGATAAGATTTTCCAAAATAAATAAAACTCGACGCGCAATGTATTGCGTCCAATTCTCTCGGGTGCAGACGCGCGGGGAGGGGAGCACGCGGCGAGCGACCGGTCCAGGCGTTCCCCACTCCACTCACGCGTCAGCACAAAACATACCGTTACGCCAATGCGCATCGAATGACATGAATGAATGCAACCATAAAAACAACGCAACCACAGATCACAACTAGTGTACTACCTAACACCAATAACAACTGACCGATAAATTAAAACAAGATTATTTTCATTCAAGCAAGCAAATAAAATGTGCGGGTAGGTAAACATTAATCCGACATGCGTCCGACCGCAGCGGCCTGCGCGGGCACACTGGCCTGGCGGATCAATGACCGGCCAGTACCGTTATCTGCCCCACTCCACGGGCTCCGTGTTGTACCGTTAAGCTTACATAATACTGTTTGTGATACATTGTGTGTTTTGCGAAAAATGTTATTTTCATGCGATTTTTCATGAAAAATTGTTACTGGTAGAGTTCGATTAACGGAAAAATAAAGAAAAAATGAAAACTCGTGACGAAAATTTGTGAATTTTCTCAAAGAAATTTCCACGATTTTCCAGCCCAGAATAATGGTCTGAAGCCATGGTTTCAGTTTTCGGTACACCGTCGGTTACACCCTGTATAATTTATGAACATCATCATATTATCATAATTTTCACTTATTTAAAAAGTTTGATAGACCTATTAGTAAAAACTAAATAGGAGGTAATTTTCATTTTTCTGATCATACAGGACAGCAGTGACGTCGTAGTTAGCGTTCTCTTATAAATTTCATGCTATTCTAGTTTGGATAATAAGTACCTAAGTAATTTGATCAGGAGACTAGCATTTACTGTATACTAACAGAATGTCTTAGTCGCCTAAGTGACTAAGCTATTCAAATAAAGATTAAAATAAAACTAGCCTATTCCGTTAATCACATAGGCCTAACATACACTTTTATTATTCCTTGAAAACGTTAACATGATGAACCAGTCACATTCCGTGGAACAGTTACTTACTATTTCTTTCTATTTCTATTTCTAGTAATTACACTTCTTCAATACAGTATTTCTATTTCATTACTGATCGGTTGATTAATGAAATAAAACATAAATTTATGAAACATGTAATAATAACCAAATTTGCTTTTATGTTTTAGTGTCACCATATGAAGTAGACGTCGTGTACAAGCAGGATACCACGCGCAGTGGTGCCAACGCAGCTGACGACAACGTGCAGACAAGACTAAGGCCCCGAGCTTCAACGCAGCGACCGACAGACACACCAGGCGAGCCAAGAGTCAATATCGTTCAGGAAAAGAAACCAGGCACGTTACGAAAACAAAAGAAATCAAAAAATAAACTACCCAGCAATTTAGATCCCTCGGATGATAAATTCATATGTGATATGTGCAATAAAATGTTTACAAATAAAACGTGTCTGATCCGGCACATCGTGTATTTCCACACGAAGACGAATAAATATTACTGCGGCATTTGCGACAAACAGTACTCCTCGCACACATACGCGTACACGCATCTCAAGCTGCACGCCAACGTCAAAGAGTACACTTGTAAAATTTGTAACAAGGGCTTCGCCTGTGCGAGCTACTTGACCAGACACGAGCGGATCCATGAAGGGCGGAAACCTTACAGCTGTGAAGTGTGTAAAAAGAAGTTCAGAGAACGATCGCATCTGTACCTCCACGCGATGATTCACGAAGGAGAGAAAGCGAAACGATATTCCTGCTCGATTTGCCCGATGAAGTTTCTACAAAGATACAAACTCGCTCGTCATGAACGTGTCCACACGAATGATATGCCTTATGCCTGCAACATATGTGGCAAGAAATTTTCACAGAACTTCCAGCTCGGCGTCCACTTGCGAATACACACAGGAGAGAAGCCTTTTTGTTGCGAAGTGTGTGAGAAGAATTTCATATCCAAAACTGACTTGGTGCGACATGAGCGGATCCACACTGGCACCAAGCCTTATTCTTGTGATATATGTGGCAAGAATTTTTCTCAAAAAGGGCACTTAAACGGTCACAGAATAATTCACACAGGAGAGAAGCCGTATTCTTGCGACCTGTGTCTGAGAACGTTCAGTGCTAAAGGCACGCTGAACCGGCACAGAAAAACTCACGGAAGAGAGACTTCGTTCTCTTGTAAAGTATGTAGTCGGCAATTCAAGCAGCACGGGCGATTGAAAAGGCACGAGGAATCTCATAACCTTCAATCTGGTGAGAAATTATCGTAAAGGTTTATCGAGATTCTCTGAATGGTTTAACATGAGTTATAATTGTTAGAGCAAATAAGTTACTTTGAATATGTGATAGAATACGAAACCAGTGTCTTAGCTCTGTTGTCTTTTTCCATAAAGTTCTTTTTTGTATAAAACATACTCAAACAAATTTTCTAATCAATCTAATGTCATTTAGCGTTTGCGAGCGTTTTTCTTAAATAAAATTGTATGTAAAATACCTTTCAACCGGTTGTATATGTAGGAAAATTATCTCTTCAAATCAAATCATGTAATGTCTCATTATCTCTTAATGTGGGTATAAACCATATTTTTTTATATTAAAACATTGAATAGACCTGGCGGAATAGACCAGGTTACGCATTTCAATTTCTCTTTGTGCTTTGATTGTATTTGTTGAGTACAGGTCTCAACAGGGCGGCTTCTTCGGCTCAGCTCGCAGTGGACTGTATACTTTGATCGTTCGTGGATCTTCCTGTAACAGCTTGTTCGGTTCGGGTTCGGTTCGGTTCTGATCGGTTCTGTTCAGTTCTGGATCAGCTTGAAGGTTCAGGTTCGGTTCGGTTCTGTTTTCGCTGAAAACGGGCCGCGACGTAGTCCAAACGTAAGGACACGTAGACGCGACGTAGATCGGGCCGCGACGTAGTACACACGTAAGCGACGTAGTGTATACGTAAACGCGACGAGGTTCGGACGCGGGGTACGGACGCGTGATGCACGGGGCGCGACGTAGACCACAACGTAGATCCGCCGTAGATTCGTCGTAGGCGCAACGTAGACCGACGTAAACGCGACGTGAATGTGGTACGGCGTAGCGATGGACGCGTCCAAGTATTCGGAGCTCAACTGACGGACAGGACCTCGACGAATAACTTGGACCGACGTGCAGGCTGGAGCTCTTGAAAACTGTAGGCAGGATCTTGTAGAGTAGAGAGTAATAAAACTGGTTCTTCGGTAGTGCATACATTTATTTCTTGTTCACTTATTATATAAAATTCGAGGCTCAGTTCGCCAGACATAACTCCCGTAAGCGGAATAATCTTATTGGGAACCAATCAGAGTCGAGGGAGCGTTCATTTCCCCTCGGGAACGCCCCTTTCGGTCAAGAGTGTTCATTTTTAATTCTAAATGTTCCAAAACCTGCTCCTCGCTCTGATTGGTTCTTCAGTTTCAGGCTCTGGACAATAACGGCCGTTTTTTGGCTTATCAAAATTGCTTATTAATTAACATATCTCGGCTAATTATAGTCCGATTAACATTACACATATCCCGTTCGACGGGGCTCAGTAAGGGCTCTTAGGTTCTATCTGAACCTTAGGGTTCAGGTAACAGGGTTCAACTATACGTCGTGTATAGTGGGCAACTTTTGTGAATAGGAATCTTGCAGGATTGTTCCTGTCGATTCCTACTTACATTTGCTTACGGTAGGGGTTCATATTATGTACTTTCGTTACAGGGGGTTCGGGTCTACTCTTATATACCAAGGGTTCGATTGTACCTTATGTATTTGAGGCGGTAGGTGGCCTTATGTAACCGGATTGTAAAACTTTTACGTTTTACGTTAAGCTCTGATACGGTTCACGTGGTCGAGTTACATAAGCTCTTTTACCGCCCCGGGTGTTTCACGACGGGGTGCTACGTCCCCGGCCCATTTACCTGTGGTTTAATAAGGGTTTTGTTACGCCTTATTTAACCAGTACCTTATGGACCGTGGGTGTGACTGATTTACCGGTAGGATTGGATGATTTACCTTGGGGTTCTTATAGCATCTTTTATGTGCTTTATATAAGGGTCATTAAGTATATAAGGATCATGTCGGTATCTTTTATGTACCTTACTTATGTACTAGAGGTTCTTATGACAGCTTTTATGTGTCTAACTTATAACTATGAGATCATTTAAAATATACTAATCAGTCTTATTCTAACTTAACCTAATACATAAGCGACGTCACGACGTTACATTGGGTTCGCTGTCGGCGTGGTTGCTGGCGTTCTCAACATCCTCCCCTCGGTCGCTGCATGGCGGCGACCTCCTGTAGACGGGTAGAACAGCCAGCTTCGTCGTCGGCCTCCGGAACACGCCTCCTCTCGTTCGGACGTCCACGTTGCGTGTGATGCCATCGGGTCCCGGGTAGACTGCTTCGACGATGCCTCTTGGCCATGTGTTTCTTGGCAGGTTCGGGTCGGCGATCAAGACATAGTCGCCGACCGCTATGGCGGTCTCCCGGGGTTTTGAGGAGCCCCGGGGTGCGAGCAATGGGATGTACTCGCGTAGCCATCTTCGCCAGAAAGAGTCGGCGAGTGCTTGGCTGGCGCGCCAAGCTTTTCTTTCATTTTCTTCGCAGGGGCCAGTGGTAGGGACCCCCGACGGTCCTCCCAGTATGAAGTGGTTCGGTGTGAGCGCCTCGGGGTCATCGGGTTCGACGCTCACGTGGGTGAGAGGTCGAGAGTTCACGCAGTGCTCGACCTCGGCGAGCAGCGTCTTGAATATCTCCTCCTTGGGCGATCTTGTGTTCAGTGTGGCGGACAGCGCGGTTTTGACGGTCCGCACCATCCGCTCCCAGGCGCCGCCTTGGCGCGGCGCTCCCGGCGCGATGAACCTCCAGTCCATGCGGTGTAGCTGCCCGTGCTCCTGTAGGGCGGGCAGCCATTCGACGTAGGCGGCTCGCAGCTCGGAGTCGCAGCCTCTCAGGTTCGTCCCGTTGTCCGAGTACATGACAGCGGGCCATCCGCGCCTGGCTCCCAGCCGGCGCAGCGCCATCACGGCGCTGTCGGTTGACAGCGTATGCACCACCTCGAGGTGCACGGCGCGGGTAGTGAGGCACGTAAACAGTGCCACCCATCGCTTCTCGGTCCGCCTGCCGATAGTGACGGCTAGCGGGCCGAATAGGTCCACCGCGCAATAGTGGAATGCGCGGGTGAACGGCTGTAGGCGGGCCGCGGGCAAGTCGCCCAGCGGCGGGTCGCGCGGGCGCGCGCGCCGCAACACGCAATACATGCATGTCCGGGCCACGCTCCGCACCGATGGTCGCAAGTGCAAGATCCAAAATTGCTGCCTGAGATCATTAACAACAGTTTCGTTAAATGCATGGTGCGCTCGCTTATGAGCGCGCAGGATCAGTAGTCTCACGTACGGGTTGCGGCCGTCTAGTATGACGGGCTGCTTGTTGACGGATGGCGGCGCTGCGTTTATGCGCGTCCGCATGCGCATTAATCCGTCGTCGTGCAGTTGCGGATCGAGTTCGTATAGCCTGCTACTGCGGGCTAGCGGCTCCCCTCGTGAGAGAGCCCGTAGTTCGTCAGCGAAGTCCCTCCTCTGCGCCCATTGCATCCACAGGTGCTCCGCTGAATTGAGGTGTCGTACCTCTAATGGGACTCTCACCTTTCTTTTTAGTCGTTCGATGAACTGCAGAGTTCGCGCTGTAGCTCCAATCAGTCGGTCGAAGTTCGAAAATCGCTCTATTTTCGGTAGTGGCGGGTCGACGACCTGTGCCACATTACATACCTCGATTATTTCGTGCGGTATCTCCGTCGTATCTCGCTGCTCTTGCGGCCATTGCGCCTCCGGCAGTCGTAAGAAATCCGGACCTGTGTACCAGCGGTCGGTGTTTCTTACGATACGCTGCGGGTCCGCGCGTGTCGCGTCGTCGGACGGGTTGAGGCGGGTCGGGACCCACCTCCATTGCTCGATCTCTGTTAACTCGGCGATCTCGCCGAGTCGGTGTGATACAAATGTACTGTACCGGCGTGCATTGTCTCGCACCCATTGCAGTACTGTTCGACTGTCTGTCCACAGCACAATCTGTTCGGCAGCTACTCGATGCGCTTCGCGCAGTGTTTGCGCCAGTCGCGCACCTATAAGCGCAGCTTGTAGTTCGGCTCTCGGTATCGATATCGGGCGAATGGGCGTGACCTTTGCCCTCGCCGTGATCAACTGCACACGTACCGGCTCGTGAGGTCCTCCCTCGGTTCTCCAGTAGGCTGCGGCTGCGTATGCTTGCTCGGAGGCATCTACAAATATGTGTAATTGGTGTCTCTTACCTCCCCCCGTGTACAAGCATCGCCGTGGTAGCCGCAGCGCCGTAACATATTCTATGTTACTGAGCCACTGTAAAAATAGCTCCTTCTCGTCGTCCGGCAATGGCTCGTCCCAACCTAATTTTAAAATACAAATTCGCTGCATTTGTATTTTTGTGGTAACAGTGTATTGCGCTATTTGCCCCAATGGGTCGAAGACGGACATTACCGCGCTCAAGGCCTCCCTTTTTGTTGGCCCTCGGTTCAGGTTCCGCACGTCGGCCGGGACTCGTACCATTGCCGTGTTGAAACCTAACTCGTCGGTTTCGGCGTTCCAAAACATACCTAATACTTTCTGCTCTTTAGATCCCAGGTTCTTTGGTTCGTCGGATCTCTGCGCTACAGGTATCCGCTCTAATATCTTTTTAGAGTTCGACGTCCAGCCGCGCAAGTTGAAGCCGGCGTGGGCGTGCGACGCGATGATTTGCACCGCGGTCTCGGCCGCCGCGTCTTCATCGTCGTAAGAGGTCACGAGGTCATCCATGTATGTATTATGTGTAATATCGTACACGGCTGCTGGGTAGGTGTCCGCGTTGTCCTCCGCGTTCCGGTTGCGGACACTATGTGCTAGAAATGGCGAAGATTTCGTTCCAAACAACACGCTCGTTGTTTTATATACCTTCGGCGGCTGTTGGCGGTCCGATCCCCGCCACAGGAATAACTGCGATACTTGGTCCTCGGGTCTCAGCTTTATTCGCAGGAACATCTCCTGTATATCCGCCGTAGCGGCGTACGTACCCTCACGAAAACGCAGCAGTATTCCCGTCAATGACTGTAGTAAGTCGGGTCCTTCTAGCAGCTCGTCGTTCAAGCTGGTTCCCATCGATGTCGCGTGCGCGTCGAATACTAGACGGACGCGATCGGGCTTGTTCGGGTTTCTTACCGCAAAGTGCGGCAAAAACCATGCCTTAGGGCTCGTTAGGTCACCTAAGTGCGGCTCTGCATAACCTTTTTCGATTAGGTTATTTACCTGTGCTGTATATTCGTGCGCGAAGTCGGGATCCCGGTCCATACGCTGCTCCAAGTTGCGTAACCTTTTGTACGCCATGTTGTAGCTGGGAGGCAGGTTCGGTTCGTCGGTCCTCCACAGCTGTCCTACTTCGTACCGGGGTCCTTCGATGCGTCTTACCGTTTCGTTAAACAGCTTTGTTGCTCGTTCGTCTAGGGGGCTCGCTTTATCTATCAGTTTCACCCCTAACGCGTCGATGTCGAAATATCGCCTCATCATCGCGTTCAGCTCCTTGTCCGGCTCCGTCATGTGCATGACTACTTCACCGGCCCTTACCGTTCTCGGTGCTGAGCCGTAAATGCACCATCCTAGACGGCTGCGTACGGCTAGCGGCTCACTCGTCTTCCCCGTTCGGGCCTCTAACGGCAGTGTTAGATGCCAATGATCTGCTCCTATTAAAATTTTAGGTATCACATTAGTATAGCACGCTTCGGCTAGATCGGCCAAGTGTGGCAGGCGCACTATACTGTCGCGCGGCATTGTCTGCTCCCTAATGCCTAAGCGCGGCACGGTTCTGAGCTGCATACTGTACGACGGGCCTCCGTCGGCGCCTCGTACAGTTGCTTCGACTCGTTGGCTCGGCTGGTTCAGGCATAGCGCTCCTACGCCTTGTATTAGTAGCGGCGCTTGAGGTCCCTCTAGACCCACTTCGCTCGCTAGCTCCTGATCGACGATAGAGATTGTCGATCCCTCGTCGACCATCCCGTAACACAGTACCTCCTTCTTGGGACCGCGCAGTATTACGGGCATGATTTTCAACATCACCTTGTTTGATTCATTGTGTGACGTCATAGCGATCGTCTCTCGCTCTTGTATGGGCTCTGCGCGGCGGCGTGCCGGCGCTGTGTTCGGTTCGCTGGGCGGCGCAGTGTAGGGCGCGCTCGCGGGGGCGGGCGCGCGCGACTGCGGCGGGCGGGCGTTATTGTCGGCGCTGTTTGTACTCACATTTGACGCAGTTCGGTTCGGTTCGTGTAGTATTGCATGATGTGAGTGTGGACAGCCAGGTACACTGCAGCCTTTTGCAGTGCACGTATCACGACGATGTTTTTGGTTCATACACTTAAAACAAACGTGATTTACCCGTGCCCATTCCCATCTCGCTCGTATGGGCATACTTAACAGTTTGCGGCACTCGTTCGTTCGGTGACTATTGCCGCAGCAATAGCACGCTTCCACTCGTTCCGTGGCGAATGTCTGGGCTCGTGTCGGTTGTGCTCGCTGTATCGCGCCGCTCGTTCCCCGGTTCGGGTATGTCGTTCGTCGGGGAGGTTGCGGTTGCGTGGACGCGTTATGCGCGGGTCTGCGTGACGGCGCTCTCGCGTGCGAGTATAATAACTCCGCGTCACTCTCGTCCATTAAGAATTCGGCTAGCAATATTATTTCGCACTCACCGCCTTTTACGTTGTCTTTTGCGAAGGAGCACCACCTCGACCGTAGATGCGGGCTTAACCTGTCGGTTATCTCCCGTATCAGTAACGGGTTGCCGCCGTAGTTTCGACGGTCTAGATCGACCAATGTCGATACAATGTTCATTACCTTTATTGCGAAGGTGTTCAGGTCGGTGGCGCTCGGTCCGAGTGACGGCAGGCGTTTAAGCTCCTCTAGAGCTCGGTCGACTAGCAGGTCGGTTCTGCCGAAATTCTTTTTCAGGACTCTAATTATTAGGTCGGGGTTCGACGTCGACGCGAGCATGTGCTGCACGCACTCTCGCGCCTCGCCTTTCAGCGCAGCTCGTAGACGGGCGACGTTCTCGTACTCCGTGAACTTGTACCTTTTTGTTGACTCCGCAAAACTGTGGTAAAAGGTCAACCACTCAGCGGGGTGTCCGGAGTACGCAGGCAACTCGTACACTTGTCTCGGCGGAGGGCGGGCCATCGTCTGTAGATGGTCGGCTAACCGATCTATCGCCTGAGATCGGCTGGAGGATCGTTCTCGGGAGGTGCGGGTCTCGCGTTCGGCTCGCTCGGGCGTGACGGTGCGACGCCTCCCTGGCGTCGGGTCATCGCGGTAAGCAGCGTCACTTACCTCGTGGTGTGTAAGCCACGCATTGATCCTCCGCTTCGATTCCTCCGCTGTCTCTGCCGCCGGACGTCCGGACTGCGATCCGCCGGCCTGTGAGCCCTCCGCTTCGATGCGATGCAGTTCGGTGTCCAGCCTCTTCTTGACAAGCTCTTCCTCCAGTCGCAGTTGTTGCCGCTTGATTTCGGCAAGCCGCTCTGCTGCCTGTAGTTCCGCTTCTTTTTTCCGCGCCTCCGTAGTGCTGCTGGTTCTCGATGTAATCGACGGCGCGCGGCGTTCGTCGATTTGGAATCGCACTTGTTCGAGAGCTCGGTCTCTATCGAACGTGCGAGGTTCGCGCGGTACCGGTGTCGCGGGTCGCGGGATCGGTGCGCGGATCGTGGGGTCAAAGGCCGCGTACGCGAGTGACGACATAGCCGCGCGGGGCTCGCGTGTATCGGCGGTACGCGGCGCGTGCGTCAGACGGGACGCTAAATGTTCGCCGGTCGGTGTCGAGTATCCGACGGCTGTGGGTTCTTCGGGTTCTTTTTGGTTCAGACTGGTTCTGCGCAGGTGTTCGTCCAGCTTTGCCCGCCATTGGAGCGTGTCGTCCATCTGTGGCGGTGACTCTGGCGATGTCCTCTTCTCGGGCTGCATGCCCGGGGCGCGTGTCTCGCTCGTTCGCGGACGTGCTCCCAGCAGCTCTGCAGACGTCTCGCCGGAGGTTCGGGTCGGTTCGGTCGGCGGGTCGTCGTGCGAAGTTGCTTCACTCGTCTGCTTCCTTGTCTGCACCATGGTGGTTCGGATGTTCTGGCTCGAAATCCGGCTCGAAGGACCAACGCTGTTGAGTACAGGTCTCAACAGGGCGGCTTCTTCGGCTCAGCTCGCAGTGGACTGTATACTTTGATCGTTCGTGGATCTTCCTGTAACAGCTTGTTCGGTTCGGGTTCGGTTCGGTTCTGATCGGTTCTGTTCAGTTCTGGATCAGCTTGAAGGTTCAGGTTCGGTTCGGTTCTGTTTTCGCTGAAAACGGGCCGCGACGTAGTCCAAACGTAAGGACACGTAGACGCGACGTAGATCGGGCCGCGACGTAGTACACACGTAAGCGACGTAGTGTATACGTAAACGCGACGAGGTTCGGACGCGGGGTACGGACGCGTGATGCACGGGGCGCGACGTAGACCACAACGTAGATCCGCCGTAGATTCGTCGTAGGCGCAACGTAGACCGACGTAAACGCGACGTGAATGTGGTACGGCGTAGCGATGGACGCGTCCAAGTATTCGGAGCTCAACTGACGGACAGGACCTCGACGAATAACTTGGACCGACGTGCAGGCTGGAGCTCTTGAAAACTGTAGGCAGGATCTTGTAGAGTAGAGAGTAATAAAACTGGTTCTTCGGTAGTGCATACATTTATTTCTTGTTCACTTATTATATAAAATTCGAGGCTCAGTTCGCCAGACATAACTCCCGTAAGCGGAATAATCTTATTGGGAACCAATCAGAGTCGAGGGAGCGTTCATTTCCCCTCGGGAACGCCCCTTTCGGTCAAGAGTGTTCATTTTTAATTCTAAATGTTCCAAAACCTGCTCCTCGCTCTGATTGGTTCTTCAGTTTCAGGCTCTGGACAATAACGGCCGTTTTTTGGCTTATCAAAATTGCTTATTAATTAACATATCTCGGCTAATTATAGTCCGATTAACATTACACATATCCCGTTCGACGGGGCTCAGTAAGGGCTCTTAGGTTCTATCTGAACCTTAGGGTTCAGGTAACAGGGTTCAACTATACGTCGTGTATAGTGGGCAACTTTTGTGAATAGGAATCTTGCAGGATTGTTCCTGTCGATTCCTACTTACATTTGCTTACGGTAGGGGTTCATATTATGTACTTTCGTTACAGGGGGTTCGGGTCTACTCTTATATACCAAGGGTTCGATTGTACCTTATGTATTTGAGGCGGTAGGTGGCCTTATGTAACCGGATTGTAAAACTTTTACGTTTTACGTTAAGCTCTGATACGGTTCACGTGGTCGAGTTACATAAGCTCTTTTACCGCCCCGGGTGTTTCACGACGGGGTGCTACGTCCCCGGCCCATTTACCTGTGGTTTAATAAGGGTTTTGTTACGCCTTATTTAACCAGTACCTTATGGACCGTGGGTGTGACTGATTTACCGGTAGGATTGGATGATTTACCTTGGGGTTCTTATAGCATCTTTTATGTGCTTTATATAAGGGTCATTAAGTATATAAGGATCATGTCGGTATCTTTTATGTACCTTACTTATGTACTAGAGGTTCTTATGACAGCTTTTATGTGTCTAACTTATAACTATGAGATCATTTAAAATATACTAATCAGTCTTATTCTAACTTAACCTAATACATAAGCGACGTCACGACGTTACATTGGGTTCGCTGTCGGCGTGGTTGCTGGCGTTCTCAACAGTATTAGTGGTTCAAATAAAATTGTTTATTTGTCAACATAGGCAAACATAAAGGTCTTATAATTTTATTTTGGTATCACTATGCTGGGCCGTCAGGCGTACATATTATATAGGTAATTAATAGAATACAGTGAAGTTGTGCTTCATTTATTATAGTCACTTATTTTGTTGTAGGCTTTCTCTACTAGAACATTAAATAGCTTTCTTTTGAACTCGTCTCTTCAGCTAACTCAAGAGAACGATTTAAACGGATTATATCGCGTATATTAATTAATTGAGCCTACCTGACGTTTCGGCAACTTTCCAGTTACCGATGTCAACTGACTAAGAAAAACACAAATATGCGACAGTCGCGGAAACCGAGGAAAATAGTAAGTTATAGAGATTAAATCAAAAATTACTTATTGCATCTAGGTTGTTTTTATTACAAATTAGAGATAGGCCGACTATCGATACTGCCGACTAGCTGACTTTAATCGGTAAAAGAATTGCCGATTATTCGGCCGACTAGCCTAGAATGTAACTTCTACTATGCTCGACAAAATGCAACAATTTTTCACTATTAAAATAAATACTTACATAATTATTGTTAAATAAGGGATTTTGTTTAATAACTAATAAGGAAGGAAGAGTATGTTTTTTTTAATTTATTTTTATGATGAAGATGTTCTTATTGAACAGGCTCAAGGCAATGTTTAATGTGTACATTAAAAAGTTTCTATTAATAATTTGGTTTTATTTACCTTTGAGTAGGAAAAGTTTTACCTGCACTTACCAAGAGATGAGTTAACGTGACCGGACTTGCTGGCGACAGCGTGGACGATGATCACTTAATAACTAATACGGACAAAGGACAAGAGGGTACCTAATACCGCGCATTTACAATACATTAATATCAGAGGATGAGTGTGAAACGATAAATGTATTCAAATCTAAAGTAAAGGCGTGTTTGATGGATACCTTTCTTAAAGCAAATGAAAGTAGGTAGTTAGTTGAGTGATTAGGGTAGGCATCCTATAATGCGTAAATTCGTTGTTATAATAACTGTCACTATTAGTTAACGTAGATTATGTAGTTGTAGTGAAACTGTTGTATTAAATACTTAAAATAGTAAGAGTAGGTATAACAATAAATAAATATCATAGCAGTATAAATTGTAGTAATGTATAAAGAGTGCGGTCTTCGCCATCAAACTGCATTGCAGTTTGGCGAAACATAAAAAGTACCATTTTTGTATTTTTTTAACATAATAAATTTAAAAAAAAAATGTGTATGGAGAATAGTACAACGCCCCCTGGCGGTTACTTTGCAGAACTACAATGC
This sequence comes from Apotomis capreana, assembly GCA_947623375.1. Classification (NCBI taxonomy): domain Eukaryota; kingdom Metazoa; phylum Arthropoda; class Insecta; order Lepidoptera; family Tortricidae; genus Apotomis; species Apotomis capreana. The sequence goes on from OX392521.1 coordinate 14,202,794, forward strand.
TCCATACCGATCGTTCACACATTCGCTAGCGAGTAGTAACAGTAAACTCGTGGTAAGGGTAGAGAAATGAGTTTTCTCAACCATGCAATGAAATGTGAATGTAATGTGCGTTATAACACGCTTCGAAGTATCACGTTACGGGCGGAACAACTCGAGAGAACTGTAATAGTACATTACGTAACAAGGGTGGTAAACGAGGAATTACAAACGAGTGTCCATTAGTAGAAGGCGAGGGCTTTAATGACACGAGTTTGGAATTCCTTTACACCAGTCACGTACGCCGTTTTTCATCACACTTTGGAGGAAATAAAACTAAAGTAGTAGTAGTCAATACCAAAATTACTAACCGACCTAGGGCGTAATATACGACTTACCGCCCTAGGGCGTAATATACGCTTTACCGCCCGGTTTTCTAGCATGTAAACCCTTAGTGTGATAAAAAATATTTACCGCCCTAGTGCGAAATTTACGACTTACCGCCCGCTTTTCTAGCGTGTAAAAACCTAGTTTACTAGCAAATGTCATGAAAAAAAATATAATAGATACAAAATTGAAGACCTAGGCCGGGAAGTATTTTTTTAAACATGGCGTCTGTGTTCATGAACAAACTAAATAGCTGATTTATATATTTTTTTGAGTGGTGTATTTTTTTAAATGGCGCCTGTGTATTATTTTATTTCATTGCATGTTTGAGAAAAGCACATGCCTTAAACGTAAAAAGCGCTTGCCGGCTTCGTATCACTGACTGGCCTCCCTACGGAGCAAGTCGTCATTTCCCGGCGTCTGCGGTAATGTACTATTTCTCAAACATGCAATGAAATATTGTCTTTACGTTCCTTATAATAGGCTCGGAAGTATCGCTTTTTGGGCGCAACAACTCGAGAGGACTGTAAAGGGATTTCATACTGCTTTTCAGGCCTAGGCCTGCAAAGTAACTTTTTTTTGTTTCAACAACAAGGTCATTCACACAGCTGGCTGGTTTGACAAAAAGCAGGTTTTGTTTTTAAAGGTTAGTTGTTAGACTAAAATATCCTATTTGTCAATTAATAAAATGTTGTTCTTTGAAGTATATTTTTTTATTTCATTGTGTTTGAGAAAAGCACTATACATGCCTCGTCGTGAAAACGGATTCCCGGCCTCGTATTACTATCCGGTATATACCTACTTGGCCGGAAATCCTCATTTTCCCGGCCTCTGATGTAATGTACTATTTATACACAGCTCCAGACACAGATCACCTAGTCTGTGGTTCCAGGACATTATAGTACCTATTGCATTATCATTAGAGTTACACCTTTACCTGTAGCGTGGCGTCAAACAAAAATTTAGGGCAATCAAGGATATCGCTTACTTTTGTACAATAAAAATGCTGCTCCAGTCTTGAAGTGGGCAATCCGGTGGGAATCAGGGTGTATGGAGGCCACGCTACAAAATTTCAACTCAATAAGAAACTTTAACTTGCGAGATTTAAGGATATCAAGACGACGCTGTTTTCGAGATGAAAAGTACTAGGTATAGTAGGTATACGTTTTAATTCTGATTTCATGTGGAAATACCACGCATGTAATTGATATGATGTCATAGCTCAGTTGGAAAAGCACTAAGTCGGAAACGTAGGGTCGCAGGTCCGAGTCCTGTTTACATTGCAGTGGATCACATTAAACTTTTCTTTCATAATTTACCTGTCAATATAATAAATTTCTGTCAAAAACTTCATTTAGTGACAAGCTTTTATAGCCGACTGTACTTTTCTTTGGATATCCATCAAATGCTCACTGAGACGATTCTAAAGAGTCCAAGCTCGGTAGGATTGCTTTCTCTATTATAGAGTTCCTATGGCCACCTTCCGGCTCCATCATCAGATCAGCCCCATGGTACCATATTATTGTATTGTCATCAAAGTTAAATACCTAAGTATGCACAATTTCAGCTCAATCGGTTGACGATATCTGCTTCAAAATTGAGTTGCAAGATTTCACCCGAACAAACATACTTTAAACATACCATGCAAGCTAAATAAAAGCTTGTAAAAAGTTTTACAATTATCAATTACCTGTAGGTACCGTATTACTTTTTACTCGATTGATTGATTCCATATTGAAGTAAGTATTCATCTTATTCGATATTTAGTAGTTGATATCAGGAAAGGCGCAGCCTGATACGCGATTCTTCGTCACACATGGACAAATATTGCCTGTCTCCTTTTAACCTATTGACCGCCAAGCGGTCGAGCAATTTACCGTGCCACTGACGCCAGAGTAAAAAAAAAAGATGTGCCCCAAAATCAACAGGGACTGAAAAATACTTGTAGCGGTTAGAATTACAAAGTTTTTGATCATTGAAATTTGGACGGCTGTGGCCGACGTGGCGTCAGGGGCACGATTTTTTTTATGACGGCCACAGCCGACTGTGGCGCTCAAAAGGTGCAGTAAGACGAGTATGATGAACCTTACCACAAGCGAAGTCGCAGTTATCACGGTGGACCGCCGTCAGTCCACTGTCATAAATATCAAAGCAATGGGCCATCATCATCATCATCTCAGCCATAGGACGTCCACTGCTGAACATATGCCTCCCCTTTGGACTTCCATGTATACCGGTCGGAAGCGACCTGCATCCAGCGCCTTCCGGCGACCTTTATAAGGTCATCTGTCCATCTTGTAGGTGGACGTCCTACGCTGCGCTTGCTGGTCCGAGGTCTCCACTCGAGCACTTTTCGGCCCCATCGGCCATCTGCCAAAAAACGAGCCATAATATGCCAAATAATATGATAAATGGGCCATAATATGCTTTAAATTAAATCAATTGGTAAGAAGTATGGCTACAGTAGATATATGTCATTGTATGAAAATTTGCTGCTAGCTGTGGCTCATACTTTCAATATTTTCGACAGCGGACTGACTTCGCTTTAAACGTTTGTAGAATCAACCGTTTGTAAGTTTATGGTTTGTATGTACCTACAGTTGCGGCAAAGATCTATAATATCAGCGTATCTTGCACAGTCGCCATCAGATAATTCATATATATCAATATCTGAACATGTACTGTAACGCCCAGTCAATAAGAGTCGTGTTCAGATATTTATGAACGCCTTATATGCTGCGATATATCTGATGGCGACCGTACGAAAGATGCCACACTTTTTACCATCGGAACAGGTTGTAGCACAAATTACTAACCTAAAAAAGGTCTGTCGACATTCTTCGCCTTTTTTAAAGACGCGTTTTTTCTTTATTATTTCACATTCAATATTATTTGGAAGTTCCAAATATAGGTACACAATAAAACTAATTAAATACCTACCATAAATAAAAAAAAAGCCCTGACTCAAATCAAACAGCTGAGAACCATCTCGAAAAACAAGGCTTTCGATTAAAAAAATCGCCTTGTGTGGGAGCTACGATGCCACAGACCACACAGACAGATACACTTTTTTTTCCGAGGGTTAATAAAATTGTAGGTACCTAACTACACTAAAAAAATATATATTTTATATTACAATTTTGGAAATTTTCATGTGAATGCACTTCATCATATCCGCCGATAGACGTCCACTGCTGGACAAAGGCCCCCCCAAAAGTGTTCCACAGCGATCGGTCTTGTGCCGCGATCCTAATCAGGTCGTCGCCCTTCCACGCTGCGTCTTCCAGTCCGCGGTCGACACTCAACCTTTCTGCCCCAACGGCCATTGGTTTTACGAGCAATGTGCCCCGAACGGGCGTCTAGACTAGTTACTCTACATCCATACTATTATAAAATTCTAGATTTGTACTGAAAAAACCGGTCAAGTGCGAGTCGGACTCGCGCACCGAGGGTTCCGTACAAACACTTTCCATCCTTAAGTGGTTAAGTTAAGTTTGCACCTGATATGTAGAGCGCTCCATACAAATGAGGTGCATAGTTAACGCAACGCAACTGTCGCATGTAGGTTAGGATCTTATGTAATAGTTATAAGTTAGCTCGATAATATATAGCATGTAAGTAATCAGCTTAGAATAAGAAAATATTATATACACAGTCATATTTCTTTTCGTCTATTTTACTTAATATATAAGGTTAATTTCTCTCCATTTATTGTGTTAGGATAAGAAATGAAGCTTTGGTTAATTACTATGTAAAACCACCTGAATAAATATATAATGAAACACATAGAAAGCTTCATCGAATAGGTTTAATATTATAAACAATAGGATTTCCAATAAGAATCTTGTATGATAACTTTTTAATCAAAATATGTTCTACCTATGTACCTTATGTAATATCCATGTGTATTTATCAAAATAAAGAGATAATGCTGTTTAGGTTACATTAACCCACCTAATCATATCACACGTAAGAATTGAGTCACGCCCTTCTTACGCATTGGCCCAATCACAGCTTAATCCAGCGATCATTATATATATGGCCGCTCGATTAATTTAATATCATTCTCTCAGCGGCCTCCGATCAAGCAACACAGCATTATGTGAATTATCTTCAAGTGTTATTATTTTATTCACGGGAACTTCCCCTTTACTATCGAAGACATCCAAGTCCAGTTTAAATTCAGTTTCTAGTACAGTCCACGCTCCTCATAATTGGTACTTCGAAAGCCGGATATCAAGAATCAGTGATCTTCGAAGGAAGGAATTGGACCTTCGAGCACCGAATCTTCAAGTTCCAGTGACAGGAGGCGCGCAAGAGAATCATCACGGGGACGTGTAGCGGATTAAACCCTACGTCCCTGCGCCGGGCATCACAAACAGGGTTGAATTAAGCTTCCCCTTGCTCTGGCGTCAATCGGATCTTGGGTAGAATTAATTTTCCCCTCGTATCCACATCACGTCGTGCATCACAGAACCCACGTTCTGCCATCAATCGGACAATAGTCCGCACCACGACGTGCATCACAGAACTCGGGTTGATTAAGTTCCCCTTGTTCTGCCATCAATCGGATCTCGGGTTGATTAATTTCCCCTTGCTTCCGCATCAATCGGTCTCGGATTGATTAAGTTCTCCTTGTACCGCGTCTAAAGCGTTCACGTGTGACGCATAACACAGCTTCCGTACGGGGGTAACCTAGCGGTGTGAACAAACCGTAACGGATCTGTGCAACGAGGGATTTACGCCGTAGGGATATTAGGGCTCATTAGTGTCGCACTTAGCCTCGCTAATGAATAGGTGTTAGGTATTAGGTAAATTCAGTGTTTTTTGTTATTGTGTTAAATTCAGTGTGTGTGTTAGGTTAAGCGACAGTCCCCCCGTGCGATGTCTCTTCCGGAAAAGAGAGTTACGCGTTCTCAAAAATCACGAGACCAGACTCCGGAGTCAGGCGAGACGTCCACTAATCCTACAAATACTTGGAGCTACGGGACTGGCCCATCTAATAACGCAAGCAGTAGCAATAAAAACGCGAACACAATGACGCCCGCGAGCGATCCCCCCTCGGCCCCCGCCCCGCGATCGAGCGTAGCCAATTCACCCCCGAACCCGGCCCCTGTGCCCCATTCCGCCCGCGACCACGCGTTAGAAGTCGGTAGGGGAGATATAGACAGGCCCGGTGATAGGAATTCGGACAATACGTTAGTTAACGCCAATAGGGAAAGTAGTAGTCAAATTTCTGTTTTAATGGCCGAATTGCAGGTGCGTAAAGCCGAACTCGAACTAGCTCAGAAGGCAGCCGCGGAAGCAAATATTAGACTGGAGGTTGCGCGTATTGAAGCGCAATCCGACAGTGCGTCCGCGGTGGGTCAGGCCGCTGAGAGAGTCTCGGGTTGGGTAGCATCTCATTACGATAATCGACCACCCGTAGTAGAAAACAGAAGTTTGAACCCGGCATATAACGGCAATAGGGTAGAATTAGGACAAGTACGACACGCCGATCGGGCATTGCAGGGCCCTCCAATTCATAGGCAAATTCCGGAATTGCCGCATTTCGATGGAAATATCTCGGAATGGATAGCGTTTAGGGCCGAATTTGAGGACAGCGCACCTCATTTCAGTAACGTAAATAACGTAGGTAGAATTAGGCGCGCCTTACGCGGCGAAGCGCGAATAGCGGTCAAGGCCATTATGTATACTGTAACCGATCCTTACGAAATTATGGAGTCTTTAGAAAGGCATTTCGGGGACCCCGAAGAAATAGTTTTGACCGAGATCCATAACGTTAAGCGCATGCCCAGGTTAGCCGAAGATAGCAGTAATATCGTTACTTTTGCCGGCCATGTAGCAAATACGGTAGCTACCATTAAGGCATTGCGCCAAGATCAGTATTTACACGCGCCCGAGTTAGTGAGTAAAATAACTGATAAATTAAACGTAATAATTAGGTATGAATGGGCAAAGTATAAACAGGCCAATCAGGGGACGCCCGAATTAGTCGCGATGGCTAACTTTTTAAATGACGTCAGTATGGCCACGAAGCGATCACACCACAGACATTCAAAGTCCCGTGCAAACGTTCATGTGGTTAATATGAACCATGCCGAGTCGAGGCAGCCACAACAACGAATGCACGGTGGTGCGAGCCGCGGACGACCATACCAAAGTAGCTATCGAGACTACGCAAGCGACTCTGATTCGGACGACGACTCATACCGGGAATCGAACCGCGCCGCTACCGTAGCTACCGTAAATTCGCGCCCGCAAACGCATAAAAAAAAGCCCGCGCAAACGGTGAAACCCACGCAATCTCGACCGCCCACGCAGTCGCAGAATAATTTTAGCAATAATAAAAAAGATTGCGTACTTTGCAAGGGGAATCACAAATTAGCCGTTTGCCCGGATTTTATAAAGAAATCTATTTCGGATCGGTGGGAATCGGCCCGAAGCCTTAAGCTGTGCTATAGGTGTTTAGAACCTAACCATAGGCGCCCTATTAAGTGCAAATACGTCGCATGCGGTAAAAACGAATGCGAAGCGGGTCACCATAAGTTGCTTCACGGGCTTACGAGTGAAGCGCAATCTGTCCGCGCAAGTGTTAGCAGTATTAATCAGATTCAGCGCGCTAATACGTATCTTATGGTGGTCCCCGTCGAAATTTCAGGCCCGTTAGGTAGTGCCGAAGCACTAGCGTTCCTAGACTCAGGCTCGACCATGACTTTAATAGAACGAGGCACGGCCGATAAGGTAGCTCCCAGGGGTTCGGGCAAACCTCTCGCGATCGAAGGCATTGGAGGTCAGATAACAGACCACGAGTCCTGTAGGATTAATTTATCGATTCGCGGTTTATGTACAAGAAATCTAGAAAAAATTTCGGCGTACACAATCGATAAATTAAATCTGCCTTCGCAAGAGGTTTCTCGCGAGTTAGTGGAAAAATGCGACCATTTAAAAGACATAACGGACCAATTAGTATATGAGCGCGGGACGCCCACAATTTTAATTGGGCAAGATAATTGGGGTTTAATTGTGTCGCGACAACTCCTTACGGGCCCCACCTCATCAATAGCTGCGGGCTATACCAACCTAGGTTGGATCCTTTTTGGATCCCAGGATAGGCCGGGAAAAATAGCTCGTATAAATCACGTGCGTCCAGCCACTACCGAAGATGAGATTTTAAGCTGTATGAAACAGCACTTTAGCATCGAGTCGTTAGGGGTAGAGAAAAAATTGCCCCGGGCGGACCCGGACCAACGTGCTTTAGACATATTAGAATCTACGTGTAGAAAAATCCCGGGAGAAAATAGGTACGAAACGGGATTGTTGTGGCGATCCGATAACGAGGTTCTGCCCAACAACCGCGCACAAGCGCTACGCAGGCTATATAGCTTAGAACGCAAACTGGACGGAGACGAAAGTTTTAAGGCAGAATATACCGCACAAATTGAAAATTTGATTAATAAAGGTTATGCGGAAATAGTTAACTCTCGTCCCCCGCCAGAAGCGCCGCGTACGTGGTATTTGCCGCATTTCGCAACTAGACACGCGCAAAAATTAAAATTACGTCTAGTATTTGACGCAAAGGCTACAGCCTATAATACTAGCCTTAATCAGTCATTATTAACAGGGCCCGACCTGTTAAAGTCATTGTTCGGAGTTCTACTTCGATTTCGCGAGGGCAAAACCGCGATTATTGCCGATGTAAAGGAAATGTTTTTACAAGTAGGAGTGTTAGAGCAGGACAGGAATAGTTTACGTTTTTTGTGGAGGGGAGAGAGCAGGACAGAAGATCCACAAGAATATCGTATGAAACGGTTGATATTCGGATCCGCTGCGAGTCCAACCACAGCCTTATACGTCAAAAACAAAAACGCGTTAGAACAAAAAAACGTTTATCCTATTGCCGCCGATATAACTATCAGAAACACGTACATGGACGACATGTTGGTAGCCTTAGATCAGGACGAAAATGAGGTTAAACAAATAGTTAACGACCTGTACCACTTGAACATGCAAGCTTCGTTCGAATTGCGAAGCTTCGCCTCTAACAACCCAAACGTCATAAGCGACGTACAGCCAAAAACAGAGGATAGTACGGTGATAGGTAAATCTGATACCGAACGTACGTTAGGGCTTATATGGAACCATAGGCGAGATACGTTAGGCTTTAACGTAAATTTGAGAAACACCCCGAAAGAAGTTCTCAACGGTTCGACTTTGCCGACTAAGCGGCAGGTCACTAGTAGCGCTATGTCTGTATATGACCCAATCGGCTACGCAAGCCCCATTTCCGTGTTAGGTAAAACGGTAATGCAAGAGGTATGGCGTACCGGTATCGGATGGGACGATCAGATAAAGGATAGCTGTAAAGCGCCATGGATGTCGTTTATAGATAACTTACAGAAGTTACGCAATCTCGAGATCCCTCGACACGTTCCCGCACGCGACCGTAAGGGCAATATCCACATATTTTGTGACGCCAGCGAGAAGGTATACGCTACGGCCGTGTATTTTGTGGGCAGGGACGAGTCAGGGTCAATTAAATCGACTTTAATCGCATCCAAGGCCCGAGCAGCGCCGCTTAAAGTAGTGTCTATTCCGAGATTAGAGCTTCAGAGCTGTGTGTTAGGCACTCGATTAGCGGAATCTGTCGTCGCAGAATCCGATTACGTAATTGAGAATAGGTATTTTTGGTCCGACTCGCGAACAGTGCTAGCATGGATAAAAGCAGATCCGCGCACATTTAAGAGCTTCGTAGCTCACCGATTAGCTGAAATCGAAAGTAGCACTTCGCCAGCGGACTGGCGATGGGTGCCCAGCGCGCTAAACGTAGCCGACGACGCTACAAAGGGCGCGCCCGCGAATTTCGATAACACCCACCGCTGGTTTTTCGGACCCGAATTCATTACGAAAGATCAATCGGACTGGCCGCGCGAAAAACCGTCGCCTTCACCCGTACCGCCCACAGGCGAAGAACGTAATAACGCGATTACGTTATCAATCCGTACATGCGATAAATTCGATTATTTACCTCCGATAGAACGATTTTCGAGTTTCACTCGATTAGTTAGGGCTACTGCTTGCGTTATAGTTGCGGCTGAAGTATTTAAAACCCGATTGCTATTGAGAAAACCCGAAATAGAGATGAATAATGGACATGTAAAGATTGCGGAATTACTCCTAATCAAGCGTAGTCAATACGCAAGTTTCGAAGAGGAAGTAAAATTGTCAAGAAACGATAATCCACTGCCGCGACGATCGCCTATCCATAAGATAGCAGTGAAAATGAACAAGGCGGACGTCATGGTACTCGACTCGAGAGTAGACCGAGGCAAAGTGGATATCCCAATTTTACACGCTAAAGAAAGCTTCACGAAACTACTCATACAACATTACCATGAAAAATACAATCATGGCAATCACATGACCGTGATGAACGAGATTAAACAGCGGTATTTTATAGTCGGTCTACGAGGGACTATGAGATATATATGCAATAAATGTCAATGGTGTCGGACCTATAAAGGAGCCACCCTCAAGGCCCCTGTAGGCGACCTACCTGTAGAAAGACTACTCGCATATCAGCCTCCGTTTACCGCTACCGCCATAGATTTGTTCGGGCCGATGCAAATTACTATCGGGCGTAGAAGAGAGAAAAGATGGGGCGTGCTCTTTACTTGCCTTACGACCAGAGCCGTCCATCTCGAGTTAGCCGCATCACTCTCGGCGAGCTCTACTATACTAGCCCTCAGACGCATGATAGCACGTCGCGGAGTCCCAACAATCATCTACTCGGACAACGGAACTAATTTTGTGGGCTCGGAACGAGAAATCAAAGAAGCGAAGAAAACGCTACCCGAATCCATACAAGATCATCCCGCCATCCGAGAAATTACATGGAAGAAAATTCCGCCCGGTAATCCCGCCGCGGGAGGTTCGTGGGAAAGAATGGTAGGCGCCATCAAAGCCGCTCTGAAAATCACACTCAGAGAGAAGGCTCCACACGAAGAGGTCCTACATACGCTCATATTAGAGGCCGAAAACATAGTCAATTCGCGCCCTCTCACTCCAATCAATACCGATATGAGCGAACCTTCCCTCACCCCGAACCATTTTTTATTGCTGAGATCCAACGCTAGTAGCCCATGGGGCACCTTCAAGGACGATACGTCCCTAAAGTCATGGAAGACCGCCCAAGCTCTAGCCGACATATTCTGGAAAAAATGGATCGCAGAGTATCGACCGCTGCTATGTCCGCGAGCCAGTACTTACAGCAAATTCAAGAATCCTGCTATAGGTGACGTCGTAATAGTAGCTGACAACACTATGCCGAGAGGGACGTGGCCTAGAGGCATTATAGCAAAAACCTTTCCCGGCCCTGATGGCCATGTAAGGGTGGCCGACGTCCAAACTAACTCAGGCATAATCCGACGACCTACAAATCGACTTATCTACATTTGCTCCACTTAAATATTGTACTTTCGTACGAAGGGGGGACTGTCGCATGTAGGTTAGGATCTTATGTAATAGTTATAAGTTAGCTCGATAATATATAGCATGTAAGTAATCAGCTTAGAATAAGAAAATATTATATACACAGTCATATTTCTTTTCGTCTATTTTACTTAATATATAAGGTTAATTTCTCTCCATTTATTGTGTTAGGATAAGAAATGAAGCTTTGGTTAATTACTATGTAAAACCACCTGAATAAATATATAATGAAACACATAGAAAGCTTCATCGAATAGGTTTAATATTATAAACAATAGGATTTCCAATAAGAATCTTGTATGATAACTTTTTAATCAAAATATGTTCTACCTATGTACCTTATGTAATATCCATGTGTATTTATCAAAATAAAGAGATAATGCTGTTTAGGTTACATTAACCCACCTAATCATATCACACGTAAGAATTGAGTCACGCCCTTCTTACGCATTGGCCCAATCACAGCTTAATCCAGCGATCATTATATATATGGCCGCTCGATTAATTTAATATCATTCTCTCAGCGGCCTCCGATCAAGCAACACAGCATTATGTGAATTATCTTCAAGTGTTATTATTTTATTCACGGGAACTTCCCCTTTACTATCGAAGACATCCAAGTCCAGTTTAAATTCAGTTTCTAGTACAGTCCACGCTCCTCATAGCAACCCTTTGTTGTATGGGAGCCCCCCTTAAATATTTATTTTATTTTTAGTATTTCTTGAAATTTCAACTGTCTAGTTATCGCCGTTCTTGAGATACAGCCTGGTGACAGACGGACGGACGGACGGACGCACAGAGAAGTCTCAGTAATAGGGTCCCGTTTTTACCCTTTGGGTACGGAACCCTAAAAAGGAGGGGTCATATTTTCAGGATTTTTTTTAACCTTTCTACCGCTCAGCTCGTCAACGGAAAACTGTCCCACACGCCAAGCTGCCAGGAGATAGCATGACATTGTATAGCAGCTAATGACGTCGGGGCGTCTGGGGCACAGCTTTCCGTCGACGTGATTTGCCGTCTGGCGCTCAAAAGGTAGCACGATGCAGGACCGTCATTTGTTTTGGATGGGCGCGCGGCGCCATGCCAGCCTGGCGCCATCTGTTTTCATCATTTCCTTCGTCCTCGCATCACGCCGAAACGGCTGGACGGATTTTCACCAATTTTGGTACAGGGGTAGCTGGTCATCCAAAGATGGCTATAGGATACTTTTTGCCCGACTACAGGCAGTAAAATAAATGCGCGTACGAAGTTGCGGGCACGTCCTAGTAACTACATATTTTCATCAAGTAATTATACTACGATTTCTAATTCAAGACCAAACAAACTACCACAAGGTTGCCACTACAATAAAATATTTTTACAATAGTAAATTCCTTTTCCTTTTTTAAACACTCTAGATAATTTAGTTATTGGTAACTTTAACTCTATGTTTTAACAAAATAACTAGAAATATTTATTATTGCATAATTATGAGAGGAGACGACAAAAACTTAAACATCGGAGATTTTTGGTACAAAAACTGGTATTGTACTTGTAACATTGTGCATGTGGTGCAAGGCAAGAAACAAACTCAGATGTCATTTAAATGTTGTCAATTTTGACAGTGACGTATCTGTCGTAATCAGAGTTTAGTTAAGGGCATGTATTTAAATCGATATCTCTATATTCTCTTTTTTCGATCAAAATATTTGAAAGTTTCACCAAAAATACTGACTTGCACACTAAATTATGCACAATAAATAATGCGAATTCAATATACTATTTAAAGGTATTTGCAAAACTGTTTTACTGGATATAAAAAAAAAAAACTAACCTAACCTAACCCGGCCGAGTCGGATCTTAGTGTGCAGTGCGAGGATAATTAGTGTGCAAGTCAGTATTTTTGGTGCAACTTTCAAATATATCCGATGTACGAACCATATTTTTGGTGTGAATTCGGTTAAAAAGGTCATCTCGTTTTGTATGATGTTTAAGGTTTTTTTTCTCCAACTTGCTTGGAAATGTTGCTATTAATGTAGTAAAACTGGACCGCGAAATCGTTCGTTATATTTAGAAGGCGTTAATGAAAATTAAAAAAAATATATATTATTGGCCTTAGCCGGGAAATCAATATTATTTAAATAAGACGATTAAGTAAAAAACACGTCACGTTTATAACGTCTCATACAAATGAGGGTTATCTTAATTTGGCCGGTTACTGCATTTTTACTTTTAATTTTTTCAAAGACTTTTATAATTCACCATACAGCCAATTGTCCACTAAATTTAAAAAATAAAAACTATTATAAACTTTTTAATTGTTCTCTGCGTTTAGTTCTTGCACTGAACATTTTTTTGCTCTGCTACTGTCAATGTATTTGAAATGTGCACAAATTTCGAATAACGGACAAACAATTTGAATAATAATCTTATATATCTATAATATGCGGTTAATTTATTTTTATGATTCTTAGTTATTTATTAGAGATTTCTCACGCCAGTTTTAATTTTAATAATATGATGATATTTAATGAGTGATTTAAAAATTAATAAGTGTACCAAACGTAAACAAATAAAAAATAAAACAGAAATGATTGTGTCCAAATCAATATAAAAGTTATTTTGAACTTATGATCTTCTCCGAATGATAAATATGGTATGGTTCCTAAAAAAAACAGCGTGTTTAGAAGTTGGTCATTTAACTAAAATTTATAATTACCTATGTGCATATTTTTTGTTATTGTGTTTTCATATAAATTTAATTATTATTCATATATTTTGTTTTAAATCAAACATATGATTCGGACCCGAAATTTTATTCCTATTCCTAAAAAAAATAAGTACCAAATGAACTTCATGGTACTGATACATTAAATTAAAATGTAGATTGGTGATTATTTCCAAGCATATTTGGAGAAAAGCACTATACAAGCCTCGGCGGGAATGTCAGTTCGCAGATTCGTATTATTGAAGGACTCGGCTACGCCTCTTCCTTCAAAATCATACTCATCCACGAACTGACTTTTCCCGGCCTCGGCAGTAATATACTATTGTAGGACATGTTCAGTTAATCAATTGTTTTTTTTGCACAGCATTCGTTTTTCTGGTATGCATTCAGTTAATTAGTGGAGTTACCTAGTGTGCTGAAAAATAATATAGATGTGCATTTAAATATATCCCTTACTTAAGTAAACACGTCACACGCGCATGATTTTTTTAATTGAATTACCTCTAACCCTTTGAGCGCCAAGCGGCAAAGCAATTCACCGTGCCACTGGCGCCAAACCAAAAAAAAGTGCTCCAAAATCAACAGAGATTGAAAAACACAGATAGTGGTTTGAATCAGCATGTTTTTGACCATTGAAATTGTTGGTGTGAAATAGGCGTCGTTGGCGTCAGTGGCACGAATTCCCGATGACGTGATTTGCCGTCTTTGGCGGTCAAAGGGCTAATTTAAATTTGGTTTCAAATGAAACAACTTATTAATATATAATAACTATTTATTTAAGTATATAAACATTACATCGATTAGAAAAAAAATAATTCATTTACCTAACACAAAAATGAAGGAAAAATAATATACCTTAAAACAACATACAACCTCACACTACACGTATTTTTTAAAAAGATTAAATTAAAAACTCCAATTAAATTATTTTTTAAAAACTTGCAGATTATTAGATTTGCATTGTCGAAATCTATTTTTTTTAAGTAAACACTAAATTCCTTACGAGCTATTCTTTTATTTAACGCTGCATTTAATTTACAATTTTTGGGTCCGTTTAGTGTAAATTTTGCTAAAAACTTGATATATTATTTACTTTTGACACGTAAAATTTTATAAAAAAAAATCAATATACCTATCCCATATTCAAATTGATTTTATTTACATTAATAAAAAAATAAAAAATAGTGATGCCCGCATTCAGTCGAGATTCAAAACCGATACCGGTTTCATGATTTTGATTTTTGGTTTCACTAAAGGAACCCAAACTTGCTCAAACTATGGACAGAGCCGACGCTCCTAACTTAACATCTACCTCGCCGAATCTCTCTAAGAAATAATCTAATTTATACAGATTTCCATACACCCCGAGAAAAAAACCCTAATCTACAGATGATACCAGAAATTAACCGCCGCGCTATCTCGTATAAAAAATCTCCACGCTGAAAACGTTGTGGAAAAATACTCGATTTGTTTATTACTTTATCTAATTTCATCAGTGTTGTTGGCCGAAACCGGAACTGAATTCGCCGAAACACTCAGCTACGTAAACACCTCAAATTTAATGTAATATTGAATTTCATTAAAAAGAGCAAGTAGTTAGGTTTTTATGTTGTTGATGTTTCTTATGCGCGAGATAACTTGTTTCTTGTTCATATAAAAACCGAAATCGATATGCTAAGGACTCTAGACCCTCGAAGCATAAATATTATCATTCTAAATCGATGGATTATATTATATTATTATAGCTCGAGAAAAGAGTATAAATCGTATATTTTTCAACAACGCAGCAATATACATCTAAGCCGTGAGAATAGCTTCCAAAATCCATATTTTCATATAAACATGAATAAATGCAGATCCGAAATACGAAATTCTCGACCAATTACGAGTGGTTATGTAAGCGTGGAGAGGGAGTGCCTTAGGAACCCGCCTCGTCCCAATCTGCAGTACTCTGGAAATTGGCCGCAAAATTATTTCGCCGAAAGTTTTTCGGAATCCAACCGTATTCCGGAAATTTAACCAGCACAAGAACGAGGAAAAATACGCTTTTGTTGTACATATTGATACCACTTACAAATACAGAAGCTGATTTTTTTTAAATCTATAGTAAGAATCAGAATTAATAAAGTTATGATTCATGCATTTGTGCCATATAACGCATTAAAAATAAAACCCAAAGGGACGTTTCCCTTTCTTGGACTATTACATTTGAAATATGCATATTTTACCCTGTTGTGCATTTTTCCTCATTCGGAGCACGCAGCGAACCGCACGAAGTGTGAACTTAAAAGTAAAAAATACAAATCTAGGAACATTAAGAGCTTAAAACGAAATATTCTAAATAATTTATTTAAAAACGTGGAAGATATTTTGTTAAGAAAATGTTATTGGAACACACAAATCTAATATCGGTGCGCTTTCGAGGACTATTTAATTGTAGCAGAATTAAATGTGGTTCCACAATTCGTTACATACAATAAATAGTTTATAAATAAATATAAAACTAGCATATGAGTGGAATACGATACTTATAATAGAAAACTTGTACAATAAAGAATTATGTCAGAATGAAGAGCTGCATTTTATTCAAGAAAAAACAGAGAAAACAGCGACTATTTATTACGTTTAACAAGTGAAACACTCGCTTTTACATTGAACCTAGCTGCATCCCCAAATGTAAAGTAACGTTTAAATTCTGCTACAATTAAAACACATACAATCAACTTCAAATATAAAAATACTTGAAATCACGTCACAGTTAAAAATACCTATGTAAAATCAATACATACATAATATGTTATTCGAAATAAAAAGATGTTAATACACGAACAATTTTCTAACGAGTTTCGGCCTAACACGTCCGCAGTAGCTTCATGTCAACATACCGTAATACATAAATAATTTTGCCGAAACCGAAACCATTTTTATCAACAATAAAAGTAAACAATGTTAATCGCATTGTTTTTCTCGTGTTCAATTTAGCTAATTCCTGTGTATTGGATACATATAAAAAAAAATCTGAATAAATAAATCGATAAATCCAAAATACTGCGGTATACCCCGACTATAAT
This sequence comes from Apotomis capreana, assembly GCA_947623375.1. Classification (NCBI taxonomy): domain Eukaryota; kingdom Metazoa; phylum Arthropoda; class Insecta; order Lepidoptera; family Tortricidae; genus Apotomis; species Apotomis capreana. The sequence goes on from OX392521.1 coordinate 14,219,426, forward strand.
AGGATAAATTCAAATAAATAAATAACCTGCAAAGGAAGTCTAAGAACGTTATAATTATAAAAAAACTCGTTTTTTTTATCAGATCGCTATCAACGATTACCATTGCCAACCCACCAATATGGATAATTTGAGATCATACAAATACAATTTTGTAAAAGGGGGTCAGGGCATTTTGATACAGCTTTTATGTTTATCAACTTGCACAATAGTACTAGTACTTATACATGATAATTTAATTTTAAGGTTAAACTTTTGTATAATACGGTATTTGCCTATAGTGAAAAAAAATTATATAATTGAAACCACTAAACACACGTTCAAAAATACACTTTTTGGATATTTTGCTATTTTAACTGGACAAAACTTAGAAGAAAACTTTTTTACTACTGATTCTTATGGCGTCACAAGTCAGTATCTCCATAGTAACTTCATACTAACAGATCGTTACTGACATTACATAAAGAGTAGCTGATTTGAGCTGTCATCAAATACCGTATTAGTTCATTTTTCAAATGGTGTTAACTAATCGACCGATTACTAAATAAAATCGACCATCATGTAATAAGCACACTAAAATGGCAACAAATATGATCTAAATATATCTCTTCATTTAGTACAATGTGACGTCTGTTCTTAAAAGTTATGGGTGCCGAACCTAGTTTTCATCTTTGAAGTACAATACAAATGCTTAAGTAGGCCTCTGTAGCAATTAGGAACAGACTTCCATTCAATACATACAGCCTAGCTGTCAATTAATATTTGCGCCAATAAGTCTTCAAGCTTGGATGTTGCACGATAAATGTTGCAAAATAATGTAAAATGTATGACCTTTCAGATAGTGTTGTCCCACACCCCGTTGGCCGAAACCGAAACCGATACCGAATTAGTTTGGCAAGTTGGCGGCCCGCTAACGAATTCACTGCATGAAATAGTCCGGGTGGTCTGGATCCTTCTCGAACCGCTTGGCCTCCTCCTGCATGCTCTCTTTGATTTTCAAGATGGCGGCCGACTCAGTCTGGTCGTTCTGGTCCCCGCCCGGCCCTCCGAAACCTATGAAAAATACCCTTTAACATTCATATTTTATATCTAAGGTTCGCTTGGTTGGGTTGAATGTTGGAATATGGTTACGACTGAGAAATTGGCAAACGAAATTAACCTTTTGAGTATCGAGGGGTGATTATTCGTGCGTTTTAACAGTTTTATTAAATAGGCCGTGGATTTTGGTGCACAAATGATTTGACTCCTACTGTCGGCCTTCCGTTAACCCTTAAATACATACTATGACACTAATTTTATTTCTGTATTGATGTAAAATATTAGGAATGAAATCCACGTCAGTTTGAGAATTCGGGACAATCTTGACAAAGTCTTTATTGACATTATTTAGATTTTGACCTGTGTCATTTCACGTGTAAATATACATCATTCGGCATTTAAGGGTTAATTCATTCGTGCACCAAAAAAAAGGGGTTTGCTTATTACTCTATCCCTCATATTGACAACCGCCATATGAATGGTGACGCCATTTTCGGTTGCCTTGTAAAAGTTGCGGCTTTTTACAATTATAATCTATATTATGTTGATTGCTTTTATGAATTGGCCAATAATGCGGACAGAGACGATTAAAACACTCAAACAACTACCCTCAGCTCGTCGTCCACAGAAAACTGTGTCTCGGTAAATAAATATAGTATTGTCATTGTAAAATGGTAAGATTGGTAAGTGACGTCTTGGGCACGGCTTTCCGTTGATGACGTTAGCCGAAATTGCGCTCAAAAGGATAATGGTCAATGATCGGCACCAACGGCGCTTAAACTTTTACTAGTTTTAACTTTTAATTACGTACTTAAACAAGATCGTCGGATTATAATAGATATAATAATGTTCATGCTAAATTTCTACTAAGAAGCCCCCGTCGTGCCGATCAGAGCCACTGATAAGTAAGATTAGTGATTGAAATGGCCACTAGTTTTAAAAATAAACTCATTCTTTATATCAATGGTCTATTTAGAATTTGCAAATATTAAATTTATGTACTAAAACTTAACAAACATTACATTTCAGAATTATTACTCACGCCACAAACCGGATTGCAATGCGCACTTATGACACGCATACGTCACGCAAGCGGTGTGTGTGTCATCTCTTATGGAGATTCATATTATACAACGCGTCCGTCGACGAACAACTGCTGCACACATCCGTTGTGGGCAGCAGTCTTTCGGTCTACGTACTGGATCGAAATAGCACTACAGTTTAAATGCGTGAGCAATAATTCTGTAATTTAAGTCATTAAGGACATGCATTGATAGGGAGAGGTAAGCGCGAGCAGTAGGTCAGGCAGGCTTTTAAATATCGAAATCAAAATCCATTTCGTTCCGTATGAGTGGATCAACTTTTTTGTGGACAACAGTGATAATAATATTATAATAAAAAAAGGTGTTGATAATTTAATTACTGTTATTTTCAAGACATAGTTTATGTAAGTATGGGCTTATAACGATTGCAATTCCAAAGTTTTTGGTTGACGTCTACGCGGATTTGAGATAGGGAAAACATTTCAAAGGCCGAAATAGTATTAAATCGAAAGAAATTTCGTGATTGTATTGTCACGGTCAAACCACATTTATATTTTTTGTATTTTTTTTTTTAAAGATTATTAAATGACGACACTTGTGAAATTGTGACAGCCACAGACGCACAAAAAGAGCAACAGTATAATTTATATAGTAAATCTACCTTAATATCATTACACATTCCGTGAGACATATTTAATTATTGTATTAAGCGGTTTACACTCACGTGCAACTGTCAGGATCGGTCCGACATGTTTCGAACTCGTAATACAATAAATAAATCTACCTTAGTAAATAGTAATAATCGTTCCGAGTGTTTTTCTGCGCCGTGACCTACGCTTTCTCAAAATGGATTTAACCTCTTGCCCGCTGAGCTCGTCGCCAGATAACTGTGTCCCACACGCCAAGGTGACAGCAGCTAGTATGGCATTGTATTGCGTCAAATGACGTCATGGCGTCAGGGGCACAGCTTTCCGTCGACGTGAGTTGCCGTCTTTGGCGCTCAAGAGGTTAATGGATGAACTACAATCAGGGGGCCAACGGTTGCTTTTATCGTTTTTACGCGATAAATAAGTCACAAAGCATCCATCACGTTTTGACAAAATGTCTGAATGACAGATGATTTCTCATTTATTTATCACGCGATAAACGCAACCATCATAGGCTCAAGTAAGTTGAGTTTGGTGTGAGTATGCATAGAACCGCGTGTAATATCGTAATGTTAGGACTCACTTAAGTTGTAGTCCCCCATTCCGGAGCCCGAGTCCTCGCGGGGCGTGCCGGGCCCGCCGCCGCCGACGCCGCCCGGCGACGACTTCATGCCGTCCACGCCGCCCAGCCCTGCGGCAAACACGTGTCTTGGCATAGTGCATACGCGGGCCATTCTCACCTAAACTCCGTCAAACTATACGCCTCTAAAACTTGACGGAATTTTGGCAATTATTGAGAGAATAACCGTTGAGACGCGGGGAGGGGACGCAAGCTTCTAGAGTTAACGCTGTTGTATTTCCCGCTTCCCCGCCCCGCCGAAGCCGACCACGGCTTCGCGCGACCAGCGACCATAGGAGTAAGCGAAAGGTCAGAGCGCTGTATCTCGCTCACTCCTGCCGCCGCGCAAAGACGTCGCCGGGCCGCTTCAAGCGACCACTTAGTTCGTACACATATTAGATGAGAACTGGTACAAGCACGGAGATAAATCTTTGTTAGAGCCAGTGAATCATGTCACAAATTTCGAAAACCGTAAGCTATTAGCGTTAAAAAAATAATGACATCAAAAACGGCCAGTACCAAATAGCGGAAATAATAATAAAAAAAGAAACATCAATTAGTCAAAATCAAGATGGCTTTTAAAGCTACTGTGGCCTACCTAATTGGTTGAGCATGGTTAAGCCAAGCAGCCACTATTTTCTTAACTCAATTGCCACAAAATATGATAGAAACCTACAATGTGACATCTTGATTGATAGATCAAATTGCCATAGAACTTGAATAATATACAATTGCAACAACAAAATTGTGACACCGCTCACTGGACAGACTCTAAAACCTATATACTGTTCGTCTATGGTACGAGAGGTCTATCTATTTCTATTAGAACACATACGAGATAAAGAATGTTAATATAACACAATAATGATCATTATAACATTGAAACTGAAAGTCAAAACAGTTCAGTAATCATCATTATTTATCTCGAGTATTCTAGACGAAGCAATTTTCGGCAATTTATATACGAATATGTTTCGGTGTTTAAATCCGTGCCGGTACTTAACACGACATATAGAAACATAACGTCATGTAAAATGTGCGCTGGCGATCTTCCTGTACGAATGACTACTGCGCAATAAGATTGTCAGCGCTCTTTTTACAAGACTATACCTAGAGTTCCCATTGTTAAATGTCGAGAGTCCGATTTGATATTATTTTGTGGCATTCTTAGTAATTAATAAATTCTAACTAAAGAGCATACAACATACTAATGTCCTGAAAAAATAAATACAGGAGAGCTAAGGAAGATTTTTTGTAAATACATTATTTTTTCAGGACAAATCTGTATGCTTTATAGCTAAAAACGTTCAGTTTGCTTCATTGCTACGCTACATAATAACTAAAAAATTAATATGATCAAAGCAAAAGAATAAGCACCAACATAAATGTAATACAGTAGTGGCGGAAATCTATCATATAAAAAGAATAGACTAACAGGTTGCAACAGATCGAATCCAAACGAAATTAGCCAGAATTGTAATAGATGACAAATATACAAAATATGTAGTTTTCAGTGTACTTACAATTATTGTTGTTTGTAAATACCAAATAGTACTGTCAATGTTCGTAACTTCGCCTGTGCATATTTTATTTGCCTACCATATATGTAATTTAACTAAATTAATTTACTCTAACACTAAACTAAGTTAATTTCGTTTAACGTTAAACTAAATTAATTTAGTAAGTATAACGCTAAACTAAATTAATTTAGTTTAACACAAAATAAAACTAAATTAATTTATTCTAATACTAAACTAAGTTATTTCAACACTAATGGAAATTAATTAAGTTTAATACCAAAATAGATTAATTTAGTGCAGTGTCAGTTAGTTTGGTGTTAGCCAAGGGCCTTCGTAGAAATATATGGTAGACGAAGAAAATATGCACAAGCGAAATTACGAACATTGAGGGTACTGAATATGAAATGATAAACAAGTATTTAGAAAATGCACTATGTCTATGTCGACGACTTTGATTTAAATCAATATTTGGTTGGAAAAATAAACGTTTCATTTGCTAAATGTGAAATGGCTGTAGAAACTTTAGCGATGGTAAAAGTGTTGCATCCGTCATACAAAATACACAGATGTGAAGGATTTCCAGGCAGATATGTGTGTGATGAACTCGAATATTTGTTCCTGGGTCATGGATGTTATTTATATATTATATATATCGTCTAGTACCCATAGTACAAGCTAGGCTTAGTTTGGGACTAGGTCGATCTGTGTAACATTTTCCTTTAATATTTATTTATTTATTATTTATTTATTTCATGTCGCTACTGTACGGTTTAAGATTTGATCATATTCTTAGTCACCTAGTGACATTGAGAAAAAGAAGGTTAGTTGGGACAAGCGCGTCACACGCAATAACCTAACCTACCATAAATGTCGAAAAGTACACATAATCTTATTAAAACTTTTGTGAGACATATTTAATTACATTTGGGGCGGTGGTAGCCTAGTGGTTAGGGCATGCGACTATCAATCCGGAGGTCGCGGGTTCGAACCCGGCCCGTACCAATGAGTTTTTCGGAACTTATGTACGGAATGTCATTTGATATTTACCACTCGCTTTTCAGTGAAGGAAAACATCGTGAGGAAACCACCTAAGCCCAAATAAGGCCTAGTTTCCCCTCTGGGTTGGAAGGTCAGATGGCAGTCGCTTGCGTAAAAACTAGTGCCTACGCCACATCTTGGGATTTTAGGTAGCCGACCCCAATTGAGAATTCATTCTCAAAAAAATGGGACAAAAGGCTAGGAGGATGATTTAATTACTTTATGAAGCGGTTCTCACTCACTCGGTCAAATTGCCAGGAACGGCCCGTCATGTTTCGAACTCGTATGGAGCTCTTTATCGGGGAATGCTACCCGCAAAGCCGCGCGATAACATTGTCACTGTTTTTTTTTAAATCAGTGATGAAGTTTCCGCGCAACTGTACGGGTACAGACCCTAATGAAGAGCTCCATACGAGTTCCAAACATGACGGGCCGTTTCTGACAATTTCACGTGAGTGTCAACCGCTTCATACAATATTTAAAAGTGCACAAGTTATACTTCTAACGCCATTTTACAACCACTCAACCAAATTAGTGTAGTCGTAAACGGGTCAACTTTTTTCTGTTGCTTGTTGCTCTGCGTTACTCTTTAAAACTACGATTTTCGGCGGCAATATTCAAAAAATTTTTGTAATTGCAGCAGTTATAAGCCCATTCATATTTAAACTATCTCTTGAAGATACCAATATAACAAATTATCAACACTTTTCATAGAAGTTTAATCACCATTGTCTCCTTAGTGACTGGACAGAAAAACAACAAGAAAAGAGTTGATCCACCCAAACATCAGTACTTATGGATATTTTTATGGTAGATGGCCTTATCCCATGTGGCTTGACACGACTGACCATAACATAGATGCCACAACTTTGCGCGACCAGCGGCTGAGCGAGCGGCCATACGAGTGAGCGAGACACACGTAACGTGCACCGCTGCCGCCCAAATCGAGGCAATTACGTAATTGATATATTATTACAAAGTACGTTTTTGATATTAGCTCGTTTTAACCAGCTATACGCAGCGACAGTGTATCTAATTTCAAAACAATCTAAATATTAAAATGAGATAATATCATAAAGTAACTTGCATGTTCAAAGCAGAAAGTAAATACAATAAATAATAAACACAAAACGTATTTAAATATTACACTGAAAAAAATCGACCAAGCCATGTCTCTACGCAAAATTTAAAGGGTCGATCAAAAATTTCTCGTTGTTATTCTATCCCGTGAACCAGGGGACAACAGTAATTAAACTTTCTATAAAAATATTGAAAAATTATACTATCAGCAGATAGTCTACACAATAATTAGCTTATAACTGTTGCAATTAGAAGGTTTTTTGGTAAATATAACCCCCAAAAATCGTTATTCCAAGGAGTGGCCCAGGGGACATAACCATGGCAACGAACAACAAAAAAAAGTTGATTGGCCTAATATCACTAAAACGTATAATCTAAATTATCGTCACACTAATATTATTAAATAAATTGTTAAAGTAATTTTTTATAATCCAGCGAATACTTATATAGTCAATATTTAATTTTTTTTTTCGTGTTTGTAGCGTATTGTTACGTCAACTCTGTTAAAGGGGCCAGTCTGAAAATCAGCGCTGGGCTACTAGCCTAGCACATGCTGAGACTTGTTACACATTACCATAGATGTGCACTAAATATTGAAAATGTGTTATTTTCTTTTTGTTTATGCAAATTGTACCTACATTTGTGTATTTTTTCTTACTGTACTGAAATACTTGTGTTCATTTTGGTAATTAACAGCTTTTTATTTTTTATTTCATTAAAGCGAAAGTGAAGGTGTTTATGAGTATGTTTGTTACTTCTTCACACCCAAACGGCAGGACAAGTTTGGTCTTCCTTTTATTCCTGACACTATGTTACTTAGCAAAAATAATCCTTATGATGAAGCCTTTCGATCGGTATGATAAAACTACAGGGTAATTACTTTTCTCGTGTAACGGGTTTGATTCCCGATTCAACCATGTAATTATTTGAAAATCTATGAATGCAGTATAAATTGTTTTTTTTTTTTTAATTAAAATAACGTCTTCATTCAGTAATGTTCCATCTACAATATTCAAATACTTTCCCTCCACGTGGGATAGCCGTGGGACGCCCTGTACATTGACGTCTTAATTTTGTATCTTTTTGAGAAATGCTCAACTATAGTTAGTTGGCAAAAGTAAGATGCGGTTCTAACCAATGTCACTTCTAACATTTGTACTTTTCGAAATTTCGATATGGTAGGTGTACTTGTCCCGAGTAGGTACCGACTGACCTAATTCGTTTAACCCTTAGAGCGCCAAGCGACAAAGCAATTTACCGTGCCACTGACGCCAAACCTAAAAAAAAAAAAGTTGCTCCAAAATCAACAGAGATTGAAAAACACAGATAGTGGTTTGAATTAGCATGTTTTTGGCCATTGACATTTTTGACGTCAATAGGCGTCGTTGGCGTCAGTGGCACGAATTCCCGATGACGTGATTTGCCGTCTTTGGCGGTCAAAGGGTAAACAGTGTTACATACTCCGGTATTTGACTATACTGAATAAATAACACAAAACTACACGGAACCAAATAAACTACCACTTTCAGATTTTTTTATTGGACAACAAAAAAGACGTGTTTTGACTACTGATTTTTATGACGTCACAAGCCAGTATCTTCATAGAAACTTCACACTAATAAATAGTTTTGACGTTTCATAAAGAGTAGCTGATTTGAGCTGTCATGTCATCAAATACCGTATTAAAAATATAATTTAACGGGTATTAATAAATGACAGAAGTTTAAGTCACTAAAACTATATTTAATAAAAAGCGGAAGGGCGGCAGCGGCTCGGGTGAAATAGGATCAAAATAACTTGGAAAATTAAGTAACTTAATATTACGTCGTACTTTGCCGTTTTAACAAATTTAACAGCAAATAAAAGTTTAATACTTATTCATGCTTAGTTAACACGACAAGGTCATCTGTATAATCGCTTTTCAGGTCTACAGCAAATACTGCTCAATTCAATAAGATAAGACTCGTTTTCAAAAACATGTAAGGTAAGCTGGGATAAAACTAACACAGTTTATTGTGTAATGGAGTGAGACTAACAGTTAGTTATTTATTGGACTGTGGCAGTTTTCTTCAGTCGAAAACTGGCGAGAAACTGCGCAGGATCGGGACAAGTGGTGTGCTTTCGTTTCGGAGGCTAAGGTCCTGTTTGGGTCACTGAGCCAAAATAGTTATTTAGTGGCAGTTTTCTCCAGTGATAGTCTTACCTCACCTTACCTTATTGTAAATATGTACTAACAATTGAGCAGTACTCAGTTCAATCAATCTAGTATTAAATTGGGAAAATAGCAGTTATTTTTCAAAGGTGATAAAAATATTTTTGGAATTTTCTCAACTATAATACTAATATTTGATCACTTTAAAAAATATAAGGCCAGATTACAAAACCGACACTACAATAACTCAGGAAATATTCTTTGTCAGGTATCGACACAATACAAGCACAAGTGTAGTTTTTGTAATAAGATCTATGGTGCTTATTAACCGTAATCCTAAGGGTTTAACCGAGTGAAAGCAGGTAAGGGCGGGTCTATAGAAGAGCGACGAGGGAAGATATACCTGGTTTCTACCCGAAGGCCAACACTCTACAAACGGAATACAATGTCAGTGCTATACATTATTTTTACTTCTGGCAACTGACTTACTCTGGTAGGTATTAAAAAAAACTGTTAAGTTTTATTTACATTTACTTAGATAATGAATTAGAGAGATTGTTTTTATCCAAATGATACCTTTAGAATGAATGAAAGTCTAGTTTTTCTGGTTAAATACGCGGGGAAACGAATTATTTAGAATTATATTCAGTGTTGCGAACTGTTCACTAGCGAGTACTTGAGTTCATAACTGCCACAAACCTGTTTCATCTGGTTTTCACTTACATACTTAGATATACTGAATGTAATTATAGCCCGACAAACTGCTTTTGGACTCTCGCCATCTGCGTTGCGGATTTTTAGTGATACTAATTTAATTTACTGGCAAAGCAGTATCTTTGGTGACTGACGTTGAAATTCATTGAATGTCACTGATGTAAAAGAGAGGATGGAGTTAAATATTCCACAAATTTTAATTCCCGCAATGTACGAAAAGTTAATTTCACTACGATTCAATATTTATTTCAAAAGAACTAAGGATTGACTTCTTGTTTTTTAATTTGTTCCGATATATTATATTTCGGAACCGGCATACAGATACTGACATTCTATGTATTTACATCATTACCATAAGAAACTGTTTATAGCGCCACTATCCCAGGGTTCAGTCTCAACTTGTCGGGTTATAAAAAAAAATCAAAATTTATGACTTGATTTATGCTTCAAAATTACCATATATTGTGTAAAAAAATTAATTGTAAGTATTATTTTGTCATAAATTTTGAATACATCGACTGGATAAGTCAGTCCTCGCCCGGGGCTCGTTTAGGTAATTGACGATCGATCGAACTTAGCGCGGGCAGGGGACTTTCCGGTTTCGGCCAATACCGATTTCTGGTATCAAACGCTAGACACCACTATTTGTTTTAAATAAAAAGCCCCCTCGTTAGGCGAGGACCGACTTATCCGGTCGGCCTAAGTGTAATATTAGTTTCGATTTGGCATTAACCTTCCGTGGCCGGTGGCTGCGGCAAGTGCTGCGGCGCCGGGTGGTCTCCCGCCAGCGGGAACTCCGCTCCCAGCGCGGCGCCGACCGGTTTCATCAGTGTATACATGTTGTCGCCCCCTGCCGTAAACGCTTTTGTCGGTTTCGGCCGATACCATTTTTCGGTATCGAGCGTGTCACGTCTCTTTTTTGGACGATAGCGAAATAAATTGAGTCTTTCATCACGTGTATCCATTTATAAATCTTCTATTACCTACTTTTAATGTATTGTTTAATCAAATTTCATAATAATTTACTTTTTAATTATAGTTTTTTTTTCGATATCGTTTTATAAATATCACAATTTTTTTTATATATTTTTCAATATGGTCTAAATACATAGACAAAATTATGTCAGGTCATGAAGGTGATAAATTGAAACAAAAAAATCAATAATTACGAATTTAACAATTTATTCGAAGTTTCAAATTAATGATAATTTTGCCTATGTTATTTAGTTATACAAAAAAGAGTATTTTCGTAATTTTCTAGAATAAACTCGACTAAAAATAAGTGAAGTATAAAAGTAGTTATAAATGATTTTAAAATGGAGTGATTTGTATTATTATTTTTAATCGAGTTAAATTCACAAACAAGACATAATAGAAGTTTATTTTTCGTCCAGAAACAGTGCAAGTAATTCTATTTTCACATAGTTTTTAATTAAATCTTATACCTTCAACTACAATATTTACTAAATACAATCTAGTATTTTTTTAATTCTACGAAGACCTATTATCTCAAACACAAAGTTTCTGATCGAAAAAATAAAATCAAAGAATCGATACAAACATAAAAGAAAGGCAGGTACAACATTGGAACAACTTAAAACACATAAAAAGCGAAATACAGAAGAGACCCAAGCGTGTATAACCAAGATTAAGCGAGAGTGAAGCAAGCAGAACGAAAAATAAAAATAGATTTGTGATAGTGATAGTGATTTTTCGCGAAGTTATCGGCACGAAAACGTAAAGTGAATACTAAAATGGATTCCATTAAATATCAGTTATGATTCTTTTTAAAATTTCCTTGTCACTTTTCATGCCGAAACTGCCTCTAAGCGAATAAATCGTTGTACATTTAAGGAAGTGCCACAGTGAAATACCTGGTTTTTAGTGATGTAACGTTACAAAAACCTGCAAATGTCTAAATTAACGATATAATTCATGTTAAAAGTGTTAAGACGCCAGAATCGGCCAGATACGGCCACCACAGTCACAGTAAAACAATGAAGCTTCGATACCGGATACATTGATACTAAGTGCCGATACCGAATTTCTAAAAACCCACTTAGTATTTTTTTTCAACTATGTAAATTTCAGTATAAAACTATGTTTGAATAAATTGTATTATCATAACAGGGCATCGTAAATTTGGCGGCATTTTCATCGTAAGCATTAAGGTATTGGTATGGCATGCCATACGTGTGAGCAAATTGAACTTAAATTAGTAGTTAATGTTAACAATGTAGAATATGAATTTTCATCGATTACAGATATGATCCTATAGGGTTTATGGGTCCTATTCCTATTACTGAAAACGCTACCAAATTAAACGGCACAAACAGGCACTTTTGGCCGAAACCAAAAATCGGTATCGAAACTCTGTATCGGCACCGGTATCGCTCCCCAAACCGCCACCGCCACCTGTGAAATCATCTGAGCTCACCTGAGTTGGAGGAGTCCTGCGGGCTCGGCATGATGGGCGTGGGCGGGCCGGGGGGCCCGTTGGAGCCCGGCGGCGCGCCGTAGCCGGGCGAGCCGCCGCTGTAGTTGAGCGGCGCCGCCCCCGCGCCGCCGCCCGAGCCGCCCGCCCAAGCGCCGCGCGGGCCCATACCCATAGGTGGCATACCTGTACAACATGCCAGTTTAGTACTATGGAACGACGACGTCTAGTCATGTCATCTTGGTGTGTGTGTTTTTTAGTCTTTTGATGAAGTTTCCCTTTGCGTTACAAACCTGTACACACCCAAAGGGTTTACAAGCGTCCCTTAAAGCGGTTCCTCAATGAGCTGTTGCGACTGTCAAAGACGGTCTGAGTTAGTACAGCAAAAGTCCACGGCTGTATATTTTAAATTAAATTATAAAAGACGTGAGATTGATTAAACGGCTATAAAGTTGGTTTTGCGTTATTTGTTTCTCCGTTACCCCGTCGCAAAACGGCACGTTGTCGTGTCAATGCACGGTATATCGCGGCACCGTGTTTTTTCACGATTTGCGCCGTCAAGTCCTCTCAACGAAATGGATTTGATGGATTCTACGAATTCTTGGACTTTCTATATGTTTAACCGTCACGGGCTCGACAAAGACGGTCGGGTGGAATGCCCCAATAGCGGAACTGTTTGTTCACTTACCTTACTATCACGTACGCAGATCGAGTGCTTGTTTGGCACTTTAATAGTGTTCAAACTAAAAATTGACCTAGGGTTACATTAAAAGAAGCAATTTATCTAATCGCTCGATATGGACCAAAGAAAATTAAAGAGCAATTATAATATTTCGATGATTGTCCTAGTATAATCAATTGATTTTTAAATAAATTAATTAATCGATTAAACAATTAATCGTCACAGGACTTATCCCGATTCAATTAGTCGACAGATTATTCCGTTAAAGATTAATTAATTCGATATAACGATTAAACAATTTGTCTTGTCATGTGTAAAAACACTTGAAAAGTCATTCTAGTGTGATGTGTGTAAAAAAACTTGTTCCAGTAATATAAGGTGATGTTTATAGTGCAGTAATCTAGGGTCTCCTAGGTAAGGCCCAGACTTAGACATAAAAAAAACTTATTTCTTCCTAATCTTAATGGGAAGACAATTAATCTAATCAATAATCGATTAGAAATGTAATCGCTGGATATTAATTTACGATTAATTTAATCAGACTTACATAATTTATCGGAACTCGTACGATTAAGATCAATTAATCGTCATTTTTAATCGTTAATCGCGGTTATTAAGGTTAATCGTAATCGTTAATCGATTACATTTTGTCCATCACTGTCCCAGAGAATGGACATGGGCATAGATATTTTATCAATGATCAAAACAAAGCTGACTCTCATCTGCAGGCTTCGGAATTCTCATAAGTACCTTAGTACAGTCAGCAACATAGATATGAATACATCCAAAGCTCCAAAAATATGTATACAGGACTTTATTGTCTAAACATGAAGGCGTCTACATATTTATTGCACTTTGGCTGTATTCATATCTTTGTTGCTAACTGTACGTTAGAGAGCTATGGAGTATTGGAGCTGACATTAATATAATAATGTAATTCATTGTCATTAATTCATTTCATTCTAAAGTGCCTTTACAATTGCGAATCACATCCAACCTCATGCAGCCAGCCAGGTGCCTTCACCTGGCGATGGGCGGAGTATAATATTTTTTTCTCAAACATGCATTATAACAGGCTTCGAAGTATCACGTATCAGGCCGAACAAATCGAGAGAACTGTAAAGAAATTTCATACAAAATTGAAGGCCTAGATCGGGAAGTATTTTTTTTTAATGGCGCCCGAGGTCATGAACAGGCTAAACAGTTGAATTATATTTTTTTGAGTGGTGTATTCTTTTATTTCACAGCATGTTTGAGAAAGGCACTATACATGCCTTAGCCGTAAAAAAGGCTTGCCGGCTTCGTATCACTATCCGGCCTCCCTACGGTTGCCCGTCTATACCTACTCACCTGGCAATTCCTTTCCGGGCGTCTGCAGTAATATGCTATTGATTCACTGATGCATTCCACTGAGACTGGTAGATACTAGCATGGCAATGGCGATTATTTGAGCGTTTTAACCGCCTCATTAATCTGTCCGCAATATTGACGAACTCCGAACCTGAGGCGCCAATTTCGGTCGTCTTGTAAACGTCGAGGATTCCTACAATTCCTATAAAAATGATGTTGATAGCTTTTATGAGGTAGCCAATATTGCGAGCAGATTAATGAGACTGTTAAAACGCTTAAATAATCACCCGCAAGCACATTCATCTTCATTCCTCATTGTTGTTTAGTAAATTGTATGTTTTTGGATTTAAAATTGCAGCTTCTTATGCACGTGTGTAATTAGCATGTAAGTTACCTACTCGTTAAATTGTTAATATAAATGATTTCAATTTATCTCTAAGGATAAGTAACTATGTTTAGATAATATTATTTTTAACATAAGCACAACTTGGATGAAAGAGCGAATACCTCCTAATACAAGTGTCAAACTTAAAAGGAGGATTCGACACACTATCTGTATTAAGGTGGTTGCAGAAGAAACAAAACTAGACATTCCACGCTAGATGGCGCTGGGAAGCAAGATTTGTAGTTTTTGTGTATTATTTCGTATGTTACTTTAGTTTGAAGTGAAATTTGTATGTTGGCGAGTCCGCGTATTAGTCTTTTATTCATATACTATTAGTAGCACGTCATAAATTGTTTTATTCTCCCATGTATTGGCAATTTGTGAAAAATCAGCAAGTACTCACACTAATAGACACTAATTGTGAGTGTGTGCGGGTGATTCATTCATTAAAGGGTCGCGTATCATCTGTCAGTTTGATAGTAAGCGCAGAATAAATAAGCAGGCATGATATTTGATATTGATGATGAAGTTAAGATGCACCTCTAGCACAACTGTGACACGCAACTCTTTCTCGCGCGAAAAATATTACCTATCTCTTTCTTTGCGGTACTGTAGGAGACTGACGGACGATGCTATATCGCGCGACAAGAATCGTGAAGCCTAGTTGTATTAGACGGGCTGGATTGTCAAAATAAATAATACGAAGAAATTACAAATCTTGGGCAGTTCTACATTTTTTAAGTATATGTGGTGAATTTAAATAAGTATTTTTGTTGGGTTTCTGTTCTGATATACCTATTGTGATTCTGATTTGCGATGTTATTGAGTTTGTCCTAAGTTTTTCTGAATGATTGATTGGGGTATAGCAAAAAGGGCCCAATTTTAGGACACATATTTTGTTGAGAAATATTTTTCTCATTTTTGTTACTTTTTAGGGTTCCGTACCCAAAGGGTAAAAACGGGACCCTATTACTGAGACTAGTGAGACTTCGCTGTCCGTCCGTCCGTCCGTCCGTCCGTCCGTCTGTCACCAGGCTGTATCTCAAGAACGGTGATAGCTAGACACTTGAAATTTTCACAGATGATGTTTTTCTATTGCCGCTATAACAACAAATACTAAAAATGAAATAAAATCAATATTTAAGGGGGCTCCCATACAACAAACTTGTTATACCTACCTATATATACATATATATAGATACGGATAACCCTTCATCCCTGCGCGAGTCGGACTCGCACTTGCCCAATTTTTTGATTAGAACTAAAGAATACATTAAAAATGAGTATCTTTTATAATTTACAATTGTTTGATTAACTTGCCCGTTTAAGAACTAGATCGGTCCTAAGTTGCCATAGAATTACTACGCAGCCTGGGACTACTTGTACTATCTATTCTGTGCTGGAACTAAGAAATTTACGGTGAAAAAAAATCACAAGTATACCTCTGTTTTTTATCACTTAATGACAAAACCGGGCCCTTTTTGCTATACTCTGACCTGATATTGTAATACAAAAACCCGACATCAAGAATAAGTTAGGTACTGATTACGGTTGAGATTTTCGCGGTTCTAAATCATGGTTCCATGGAGTCTAATTGTAAAAATGTTCAGTCTAAAAATATATAACTACTAGAACTACTACTAACTGAGCGCAGCACCAGTTGTTTGCGCCACGCTTCACGATCCAGAGCTAGCTCGCGCCATATAAAAATATATGACAATATATTGTTATTATAAGGGTTTTAGAACCACCAACCACTAAATAAAATAAAACAATTTTTGTTACGTGTAGGTTTTATTATAATACATTATACTTTGTGTGAGTTGTAGACGTCGCTTTAATTCGAAATGGTGGATTATTTTTCTTTTTAACCCCCAGATCTTCGCCGTTTTCAATTTTTCCTAGGCTTCTTTCTGTTTAGTGCTGTTTAGCGGTTAGTACGGCTGCCTGAAAACGAAGGTTTATATTTACATAGGTGGTTGGCAGGTATACGTTGTAATATTTTTTTAGGCAACACGCATGCTTTGTAGAAAATTATAAGTTTCTGCAGCTTTTCTTGGATGAAGCCTTCATCTGTATGAACTTTAATTGACATTATTTTTGTTGATAAATGATAAATCAATGAAGGAAATCATCTTGCAGTAATCCCTTTTGATGAAGCTTTAAGCTGGCCTTGAATCTGTAAAGAAATTATTTATTACGTCACAAAAATGCCAGCAATGGAAACCGCTGTATGCAGTACCTATTATGTGATTATCTTACAGGGTGTGAGTGTTATTACAAATACAAATACAAGTACTCTTTATTGCACACCTCATAAAATATACAGGAGAGATATCGCTAAAGAGCGATACATATTTTAATAATAAGTATTACAATTATCCTTCAAGGAGGAAACTTAGTCACTGAATCGATAATTCCAAAAGGATTTGGTTTCCCACACCTATTGAAAAACATGGGTTGGTCTTGGTATCAATTCAGTCAGAGAAAAAACTACCCATATGAACCCACTATGAACATTTTTTTCAACACCCAAAGCGAGCGATTGCGTTCAGTTTTTGTGGTTGGTTACAGTTGTCATCACGCCATGCTTGTCTTCGCCTAAAAAGAAAATAGCACGGCTTTTTCACGGCAGGACGCATCGATTTGTAATGTTAACAAACACAATACTTTCCCCGCAATTTCTGACCCATGATATCGCAATATCGTTTAGGGATCACTCTATGTCCTGAGTAGGTACACATGTTTATTATATGCACGTTTCATTATTCACACTTTACATACAGTAAAAACTCACGAAACGAAAAAATGCAAACCAAACATGATTCATTTTTATACGAATTTCCACAATTGACAGTATTGACACAATTCATTATATTTTCATTCACAAGATTTAGTGCGTTCGAAATCTGTTCCACTTTATTGTTATGAGCAAATAAAAAAAATAGGTATCTTTAAAAACCAAATGTTTCCAATTATTTGTTACATGTTTATGAAAGCTGAAATCATTTAAAAATAAACTGTTATGCATTCATATCGAAACATCAATTTAAATTTATTATCCTAAATTATAAGTTAAGTAGTATTATATTTCAGAACGCACTGTTCATGAATAGCTTTACGTGCGCTTACGTTTGTATGTGTGTAAAAGCAACGCACACATACATATATGGACAATATTTCAACGGGTTTTAAAGCTTTAATAACATTGTAATTGTATGATTTAAAGCAAAACTGATTTCCTTGGCGAGTATAAGATAGCTTAAAGATTTTTTTAAGAATGTTTAATAACCTAAAGCCATAACCGCCTAAGCGTGTATTGATCAAACGATTTGTATGAAAGTGACATCGCTGCAACCACCTTAACTTTAGTTAATTTTTTTTTTTTTGTTTTTTTTTTTTTTTTGTCTCAGCTTCACCCTGGTCGCAAGGTATTGTCGTGCAGGTATTGAGTGGTTGTCTCACCTGGTCCCTGGGGCGGCGGGCCGCGCATGCCGGCGGCGTAGGCGCCCGGGGACATGGGCCCGCAGCCGGGCCGCGGCGGCGTCATGCGCGGCCCCAGCAGCCCCGCCGCGCCGCCGCCGCCGCGCTCCATCGAGTTGCCCATCATGCCGCCTCCTGGGAATACGATTACGTTCACTTCTGGCCCCCATACATGGGAAGGCAAAATTGATCAAACCGATGTGATACATGACGTCATCATAAAAAAAACACATAGGCCTAGTAGGAATCCGCTCAAAGTATATCAGCCGAGACAAAAATTGAAAATGTTTGGCTCAAACCCATATTGTATGGCTATAAAGTTATATAATAAAGTACCAGAGCAGTTCAAAGCATTACACACACGTGAATTCGAAAAAAAATGTTTAAATTGCTTTTAAATGAATGTTTTTATACTGCAACAGATTTTTTAAACTATGACAACTCTAACTATGGTAAATAAATTTCAAATGTATACATGTTTTATAAGGGTGCATGTTATTTTTGTAAGGACTTAATTTTAATTATTTTTAATATTAAATGACATATTTATATTTAATTGATAGAAATTGATAGATATTGACATAATTTTCGGAACCTATTAATTGACACGTGCAATATTAACTTTAATTTAATTTAATAATAATTTAATTGACATGTTTACTAGCAATACAATAATAACATTTCTACGCCAATACTGGCCGCATATGTAGCACTAAGACACTTTATAATAACCAAATGTACCATATTCTTGGAAATAAATAATTATGAATTATGAATTGAATCGCTTCAGTCCATCCGGCCGCTGTAAAGCGTGGTGACCTTAAGGCCGTTTCGGTCATACACGGTACGGATTTAAGTCCGATCAGATGGAACTGAAGGTAAACCTGGTCATGTATAGGGGCCTCAGTTGCCACGGCGCGTCGTCCCTTCAGGCGGTGCAGGTTAATCGATTTGATGATTACCCGAACCCGAACTAAATTAAATACTTAATTACATTGCCTGCACCACTTAGGCACGATTACGTTAAAAAATTATGTGGGTGATTTAGGTGGATCGAAATTGGAGCGGTCAACAATAATTGTAATTACCCTCAAATTTCACTATTTTCGATGTGTTTTCAACGGTGTCCTCGTTTTATAGAAAAACAGTTCACTGAATGCTTTATTTTCATTTCGTAGACAATTTTTTCCTCGGAAATCATAAATTTTTCAGAAATCTTTTATTTTACAACCTTTAGATTAGGTTAGGTTAGGTTTGTGTTATAACCAGAGATCGGATGGATGGGCGTCTCTGGTCATAACCACGGTATTCATTTATTTATTGAAAAACAGGTTACATAACATACATACATTCACATTTGGTATGCTACCAAATGTCTAACCCTTAGTAATCATGTCTGCTAATTTTTAACCCCCAACGGAAAAAAAGGGTGTTATAAGTTTAATTTGTGTATTTGTGTATTTATGTTTGTTTGTGGCATTAAGCTCCCAAACGGATGGACCAATTTGAGTGTTTTTTTTTTTAGTCAAAAGACTTGATGGTGACCGTCAAGATGGTTCTTAGCTATGTTAGTTTGGGGGAAATAGGACCAAGATATTCAGCTGACAAGATCTCAGCCAATATTGAAGCCAAGAATACCAAATTCCTATTATCATGATAATTAATCTGATAATAACAGATGGATAATTATCGATTGATAATACCTAACTAAAAATTGCGCTCCTGAAAGTGAACTGTATTCGAACTTTCGAAGTAAAGTGTCATCGTGCCGCGCCGCTGTGGGGATTCCCCTTGCAAGAAAAAATCAGTTCGGATTATGCAGTTGAGTGAATTCAAGTGACATTGGATTGTTAAGTGAAATATTAGAATTAAAGCCTGACCAGAAATATATGAGGATTGTCAAGAGGGCGCTATTTATAGGATTTATATGGCAACAATTTTGCAACCAATCGCAACCGCACTAATAATGACATGTTTAAATACCTGTCAATTCCTATGGTAATCTTGTTTAATTTTTTTTTATCATTTAATTGAATGCACTCTTTTCCTGACTGTTTTTCGTGTAGTATACACGTGTACACTATATTTATAATATTACGTTCACGACTATGAATGGTTTTCGGCATTTTCTTTGGATATTTTTAAATATTTGTCTTTTAAAGAAACCAGTTTGTAACGTATAAAAAGATATGTATTTTTAACCGACTTCAAAAAAGGAGGAGGTTCTCAATTCGAACTAATTTTTTTTTTTGTATGTTTGTTACTCGATATCTCCGAGAACCGTGAACCGATTTTCAATTTTTTTTTTTTAATCGAAAGGGTATAACTCCGAGTTGTTCCCGTTGGCACTAAGTCGGGATCTGATGATGGAACCTTGGAGAAATCGAGGGAACTCTTCAAATGTTATAGGGACATTATTATTATTATTATTATTTATTTCTTTATTAATTTTACAACAACATGTACGGCGCTTTCGGTAATTTATTGATAAAGTCAAGAATTTACATTTAGTAAATAGGATTTGGTGAAGGAAACTGATGATGAACACCACAGATGGCCACTAGAACTTTTTTAGTTTTACTGAAGTCGGTTCTTTTTTTTGTTAAAAATTATATTTTATTAGAGTAGTTTCAAATATTAACTAAACAGCGAATTAGTAAAAAAACGTATTTTTTTAATTAAGACACAGAATGTTGAGAACTTTATTTATTTAAATAACAGTCTGGATAGATAAATAGATGTTTTATTGGTCGTAAAAGAAATCTCAGTTCAGTAGTTTTTTATAGCACCGTTTGCAATTGTATAAGTTAGGCAACTTTCATACATAATACACCAATACTATCGATTTTTTCCGCTACTGTAAATAGATATATACATAAATATATACGACGATGAAACAAACCAAGCAGATATAATATGAGACTTCAGTTCCGCCAGCAAAGAAACTCCGCACGGCCTTTTTAAATGCCGTATAACATATCGTATAATCGTATATACATATTTTATTTTTCTGCTTTGTTTTAAGGTTGGCTGCTAGAGAATAGACATGTTGACTGATGTTGAATTCTACAGCGTACTGTAGTTATATGAATAAAATTAGCTAAATATATCACGAAACAAGGAAAAAAAAAACTTGAAAAATAATCTTTTTGGAAATATGTGACTTCAAAGGTATGCAAATTTTATGATATTTTTTTTTAATCCAAAAGTAATTTTGAAAATGTTTTCAGAATCCTCATAATTTTACAAAACAATAATTGTACGACAACCATGAATTTAAACGCACTTTTTCACGGTGAAAATGGCAAATTTCTTAATTTCTCCATACAATTATTGGTACCTATACCGGCCTGTGACGTCACTAGCCTGGACGCCAATTGTATTGAGCGTTTTTAGCGCTACGTAGGAATGTTGAACTTTGACGGAATTTCTGACTTTTAGAGCAGTTTAAGTGTAGTCAGTCCCATATAGACATTTGATCACAATCACAGATATATAGTCTAACTATATATCTGTGATCACAATAAAAAATAGAATCGATTAACATCCTCAACAAAAATTAGTCAACATGTATATTAAGTCCGCCTTTTGTGTTAAAAAATTTATGACGGTCGTACCTGGCGGGCCGTTGAAGTCGTTCCCCATGCCCATCCTGACGGCCTGCCTCGGGCCGCCGGAATACCAGGGCCCGATGAACGGCTGCGAGCCCATCAGCTGCGGCTGCGGCCCGTGCGGCGAGGGCTGCGAGCCGGGGTGCGGCGCCGGCGGCGACGGCCGCAGCGACGAGTTCGGGAAGAAGCCAGGGGGCATGCCGCCGCCGCCCATGCCTGGAAAACAGTCAGGTATAATTATGTATCATCATCATCATCCTCCTAGCCTTTGTCCCATTTTTTTGAGAATGAATTCTCAATCGGGGTCGGCTACCTAAATCCCAAGATGTGGCGTGGGCACTAGTTTTTACGCAAGCGACTGCCATCTGACCTTCCAACCCAGAGGGGAAACTAGGCCTTATTGGGCTTAGGTGGTTTCCTCACGATGTTTTCCTTCACCGAAAAGCGAGTGGTAAATATCAAATGACATTCCGTACATAAGTTCCGAAAAACTCATTGGTACGGGCCGGGTTCGAACCCGCGACCTCCGGATTGGAAGTCGCATGCCCTAACCACTAGGCTACCACCGCTTCAGGTACAATTATGTATACTATTATAAAATTCTAGATTTTCATTGAAAATAATCTTTCACGGAAAATAATTAGTCATGATTATAGGAAAAATTGGGCATGTGCGAGTCCGACTCGCGCATCAAGGGTTCCGTACCTATATATATATAATCTACAACAAGTTTGTTGTATGGGAGCCCCCCTCACATATTTATTTTATTTTATTTTTAGTATTTCTTGTTATAGCGGCAATAGAAATACATCATCTGTGAAAATTTCAACTTTCTAGCTATCACCGTTCTTGAGATACAGCCTGGTGACAGACGGACGGACGGACAGCGAAGTCTCAGTAATAGGGTCCCGTTTTTACCCTTTGGGTACGGAACCCTGAAAATCTTAATAGCGTGATGCAGGATCATCATGTTCTCTATGGGAGCGCAGTGAATCTCTTTTCATAATTTTCTTTGTCCTTGCATCAGCTCGACAAATTTTAACCAATTTTGGTACAGGAATGCAAAGAAAGTTATAGGATACTTTTTATCCATCCTAGCCTAGTACGTTTCTACAATTGTTTGTTAAAATTGTCTCTGAACTTTATAGATCCTGCACCAACTCAATGTTTCTGTTTAGCCCTTGGTTGACTCGTAGAGGCCTTGTGGCTTTAACTCCGCCATTTCTATTAGTTTGATCTGTGCAATAAAGTTTAAATAAATAAACAGAGTGATATAAGGATTAGATGTCATCAACTGTCTTTTCTTTGTCTCCCTACTCGCTTTTGCCTGAAGGGCCACGCCATTTTGTAACTTGATGTGTCCACCATTTATCTTTGTATATCTTGCAATGTGTCCTGTCCATCTCCATTTTTGCCTTGAGACTGTACTCCCAAGAAGCACACAGAATAAATAAGCACTTACACAGCCTTTATATGGGTTAGGATCAAAAAGTTTGATGAAATTAAGGCGAAGTTAGCGAGTAAATAAAAGCGATTGGAATAAGTTCTGTTGTGTGTCAAAAATTAACAATACAATAAGGAACCTTAAGGTACGTTATTGGAAGGTTAACTGTCGTCGCACAACGGAGACTTTGATACAAATATTAATTGAGTGAGTTAAGGGTCAATTAAGGGTGCAAACTTTTTGGTCTTCACCCATACAGCTTAAATTAGAGTTATAACTGCCTGTTTGCTGCCTGGGCTGTAGGGGATCTGTTACGTAGTTTTCTCTTGCAAATATCTGTTTCTGGCCGATAACATCATAGATACAGCAGGAAAAAGCAGGATGACCATAGCCCACGCCCGGCGAGAATGGAAACACCTGGAGGAGGCTTTTGTCCCCAAGGGACCACACACTGAAGAATGTTATAAACCAAAATAATTCATTTATTTAATTAAAATGTTATTGTGGATATATAAAACTAAATAAATAAATAAAAGGATTAGATAGGTATGAATTATTATCGAGATGTGACTGTTTTCCATGCTGTAATGTCCTCTTAATAAAATTATAGTCATACTAAAAATATAGGTACCAATATTGAATAATAAAGCTCACAGACCTTTTGTTTATTTTAAAACATATATAGCTATAAAATGTTCATAGGAATACTTGTAAATGGATCCAAGGTGAAAAACATGATCTAACAACCTAAAACACACTGTACTGTGGCAACAATTCAATTTTAACAACAAAAATCATTAAAATTACGTCAAAAATATTATTCCGTAGCAGAAACCACGCTTTATCTCCGAACAAACCACAATTTACACACCATGATAAGAAAAACTATGTCCTACATACAGCTCCAAAAGCAAGCAACTAAATTTTATAAATACGCGTGTTTTACGCGATTTAAAGCATCGTACCGTCGTTTGGAGGCGCCGGGCCGGCATTGTGTCCGATTCCGTTCACGCCGTAGCCAGAATTCACGAACCCGTAGTCGTGGAAAGCCTTCGCCTCAGAGGAGTGCTCGCAGGTATCCCGCCGCTCCGGCGCGGCGCAGTACAAGTCCCAGAACACGCACCACCACGAATGCAGGAACCCCGGAGGCTCCCCGAGCGTTATGTTCTTCTCCCATCGTATTTCTGAGAGAAACGTCTGCGCCGCCTTCTGAGCCCCAACATGAAGCAAGTACTCGTATACATAGAGGGCCAATTTCTCGCGAGCCTGAGCGTCCGAAGGCACCGTAGAGCCTTTGCCCTTGGCATACATATCGACTGGAAGTCGACGTTTATGATTAAATTGTTTATTATTTACATTAACGCTTTATATCAATAAATTCAACTTTACAAAATGTCATTGATCGATGGCGACATTTGGCGTCTGTGGCATAGAGAAATCGGATTGTTCTCTATGTAAACAGCGAGCTGTCATAAAACTGTGTCTATGAGTAGTAATAGACAAATTGTATTTCCGTTGCTCAAGCTACTTACACATTCGGATAATTTCTTATTTAATTTGAAGAACTAACGAACTGTGGGAAAATTATTGTATAAAAATTTGCCACTATGAAGCCATTGTTTGACAAGAACATATGACCTGTATTTAATTATAAATACTATATATTTTTAAAAGGTGACGTTAAAATAACATCTGAGCTATCCATACGGCAAAAGCAATGAAATAGGAATTAGTGTATTTTGATTTAAACTAAATAGACATGTTTATATTTTATAATCATTATTTCCACCTGTGTATATGTAGCATTAGTAACAAAAAAGTTGTCTGTAATTAAAAACACACTCGGATTCTATAAATGTCTACTATTGTCTATTCCTTCTTCCTTTTCGTGCGACCGTGTCACCGCGTGGTTCACAGTCGCGTTTCGCGTGAATTATATCAAAATGGCTATCAGACCAGTTTACAGGCCTACGATCGTCAAAAAGAGGACGAAAAGATTTATTCGTCACCAGTCAGACCGATATGACAAACTCAAGCGTAACTGGCGTAAACCGAGAGGTAAGATGTGCAAAATTTTGTGTAACCATGCCAAGTTCGATCATGCTTTATTTACTAATTTTAATGCTTTTAAACCTTTCTAATAAGGTTTAAATAACTTTTCAGGGCGAGAATTATATAATTTACATTTATTTACTTCTTTCTAACCTAACATGAGTAGTGCTTGAATGATATTTTTGTGTTAGGTTATATTTATTTCCCAACTTGTAGGATCAAACGATCACACATGAGAACACGATTATAAAAGGAAACAAATTTTTCAATCGATTCTTTATTCTAGTAAGTGCACATTTTCACCTGAAATAGACATGCTTACTCTTCCTATATTCAATTTTTTTTTCTACCTCCACATTTGACTACTTTATTAATATTTAATTGCTATGCAACTTTAATAGAAGTTTTTATATTATCTAAGGACCTAATTCTAAATTTCGACATATCACCCAACAGCCAGTTTAGCCCAGGGGGTTAAACATAGGGTCTCCATGTGTGAGATTCCAGGTTCAAATCTTGTCCATGACCAAGTATAGCATTCTCTACGCAAGGGCACTCTGTGTTATTCGTTCTGTATGATAATTACAATTTGTTACCTTGCTATATTGGAACTACCAAACCCTATTCCGGATGGCTCTATATAGCTAGTCTGGTCATAGTGGTAGATACATTTTTATTGCCATAGATCTTTTTTTTTATCAATGCCTAATTTTCTGTAAACATTATTTTTATTTTTTAGATTATATTTGCTTTTTTATAAGTTTCAGTCAAATCCAATTGTTTGACTATAAAATTTGAAAATGCTGGAATAGTATGAAAACACAAGAGAATAGATTTATGGTAAAATATAAAATATTCAAATAGATATAAATGACTTCAATATGATTATTCAGTGTATATTTCTGATAATTAAATTTAACAGTTGGAGTAAATGAATTTATAGTAACTTCAGGAAACTAGTGTGTACTATTCTATTTTTATTATTTTAAATTTAAATGTCAAAACCAAAATTGACTTGTTAAAAATAAAAATTTAAAATACATTGTAGAGAAATGTTATTATACCTAAAGTGATTCTTCTCAATATTTTTTTAATCAATTGCAAGAGATTAAATATCTTGATAAATAATATTGAGGCTCAAACTCTTAAATTACACAGACTTAACATTTCAATTCAATGTTTCCAGGTATTGACAACAGGGTGCGCAGGCGTTTCAAGGGCCAGTACTTGATGCCCGGCATCGGCTACGGCTCAAACAAGAAGACCCGTCACATGCTCCCCAACGGTTTCCGCAAGGTGAGACTTAACTGTCATTGGTTTTTTTTTTTTTAAATCTGCAATTGTTTGTTTTTTATGGAGGAATGACATTTTATATTTCTAACAGTTGGAAATGAATATAGAGATTGAGAGAGCTTTGCATCAAGTACACCCTAAAAAAACATTTTTATTTATTTTTCTGTATGTTAAGAAATATAAGGAAATACATAAAATAGCCGAAAATTATGATAATTATGCCTGTATATTTATTTATTTATTGACCAATATGTAGTCAAACTATCCACAAAAAAAATATGCTGTCAATAATGTCAAGCTCAATTTTTTTTTTATTAGACACCAGACTAAAGTAACCTTTCCATTGTGCCATAGTTTTGGAGTTACTACATTTTAGAATGAGTAGATTTTAATAAATTAATAATAAAATAATTAGTAATCTTAGGATAAATATGAACACAGTGATTACATAATTTTTCTAAGCGGAATACAGAAAAGTGGTGAATTGGTCTTAAATATATGAAACATTGTGAAGTGGAGGTTTATATCAAGATAATTACGCTTCTAGATAATTATCGGATAATTATCACTTGTGTAAGAAATTCATTTGTTAACTGTTTCATAAGAAATTCATTTGTTATATTGTGTCATAACAAATTCTACTCACTTTTTATTGTAAGGGGAATTAGATTACATGTCATATTCGTCATATCATCCCTTATTTAAGTTATTTTCACGAAAATTATCCTTGGTTTTCGAACCCTGCCTACACTATCCAAATTTTAACCTATTGACCGCCAAGCGGTCTAGCAATTTACCGTGCCACTGACGCCAGAGTAAAAAAAAAAAGATGTGCCCCAAAATCAACAGGGATTGAAAAATACTTGTAGCGGTTAGAATTACAAAGTTTTTGATCATTGAAATTTGGACGGCTGTGGCCGACGTGGCGTCAGGGGCACGATTTTTTGTTGACGGCCACAGCCGACTGTGGCGCTCAAAAGGTTAATAAATCCTTCAAACACTCCAGGTCCTGGTCCACAACGTCCGCGAGCTCGAGATCCTGATGATGCAGAACAGGTCGTACTGCGCCGAGATCGCGCACGCCGTCTCCGCCAAGAAGCGCGCGGCCATCGTGGCGCGCGCGCAGCAGCTGAGCGTGCGCGTCACCAACGCGCAGGCGCGCCTGCGCACGCAGGAGAGCGAATAAACTGACGAATAGTTGTTACATGATGTTTTATTTTTGCGAAACCTGCCTTTTTTTTTGGGAATTTTATGGCCTGGTAACTAGACCTTTAAGCCAGGCGAAACCTGACTTTATGCCGGTAGTGTTACCTCCATTGAAGTGCCTCTCACACTATCACATTCGCCAACCTTTGTTAACTTCGCGAGTATGTAGCGTTGGCTCCACTTCGAACGTGCCGACCTTAGCTGAGTAAAAGCGGAGCGATGGGCGGGGCGGGTCACAATTGTGACACGAAACGTGTAGGTATATTTTTTGACACGCGCCGCGGAGTGAGGTCCCCCTTGGCCTTGGCCATCTTGCAATCCAAAATATACGCCATTTTCTAAATTACACCTATTTTTTGTAATATAAAATTAAGTGCGCGCGCACACTGTCTTCGGCTGACTAAAGGTTACAGTCTGGCGCCCTAGTACGATTGTCGACCTTAGGCCAAACATGGTGCCACCGCCTTCACCCTATGACGATATAGTCTCGAGATCCTGATGATGCAGAACAGGTCGTACTGCGCCGAGATCGCGCACGCCGTCTCCGCCAAGAAGCGCGCGGCCATCGTGGCGCGCGCGCAGCAGCTGAGCGTGCGCGTCACCAACGCGCAGGCGCGCCTGCGCACGCAGGATAGCGAATAAACTGACGAATAGTTGTTACACGGTGTTTTATTTTTGCGAAACCTAACCTTAATAATATAGCCTTTATTTCTCATAAATAAGTATTTTTTACATATATTTGTTACATATAATTTTGATTTAACTGTGAGGCGCCCATTTTTGGGCAAAGGCCTCCTGCAGCTCTTTCCAGACTTTCCTGTCCTTTGCTTTTCGGGTCCAATCAGACTCGGCTATTGGGGCAATGTCATGATGACCTAACCTTATGCCGGTAGTATTACCTCCATTGAAGTGCGTCTCACACTATCACATTCGCCAACCTTTGTCAACTTCGCGAGTAGTGTAGCGCTGGCTCTACTTCGAACGTGCCGACCGTCTCTAGCTGAATAAAAGCAGACAATGGGCGGGGCGCAATTGACCATACATAATGCAGAAAGCGACCAAAGATTGTTTTTCCTAATGCAAAAAGCGACCAAACTCATTCATTAATTAAGACTTAGGGTCAGCTCACACCGAGACGCGACGCTGCGCGCACATTTCAATAGAGTGACTCAAAATTATACTTTAGGGTCAGCTCACACCGAGACGCGACGCTGCGCGCACATTTCAATAGAGTGACTCAAAATTATACTTTAGGGTCAGCTCACACCGAGACGCGACGCTGCGCGCACATTTCAATAGAGTGACTCAAATTTATACTTTATTTACTACATTAAAAGGGACACATTTCATCGTGAGAATTCAAAATACGTTGCGCCACGTAGCGCTGCGCCGCGCGGCTTCGCGAGACGCAGCGGTGCATCGCCGGTACGCGCGGCGTGTGAGAGCGGCGCTGCGCCTCGCGAAGCCGCGCGACGCCGCGAGGCGCAGCCTGAGGCCGCCGTTCTCATGCGCTTGCAATAGGTAGACTGCGGGGCGGTTGGACGCGGCACCGCGCGGCGTCTTGCTGCGCAGCGAGGCGTCGTGCTGCCAACGATTTTACGATGCGCCTCGCTACGCCGCGATGCGGCTCAGCGCGAAATCACCGGCCTCTTCCAGTATCGTCGCGTCGCGTCGCGTCTCGGTGTGAGCTGACCCTTAGTCACTTTGACAAAAAATCAACGCTGGTCGGTGGTTTTCTGCATAACTATGGTCAATTGTGACACGAAATTTGTATGTATATTGACACGCGCCGCGGAGTGAAGTCCCCCTTGGCCATGTTGGAATCCAAAAATATACGCCATTTTCTAAATTAGGTACACCTATTTTTAGTAATAAAAAATTAAGTGCACGCGCACACATGCCTTCGGCTGACTCAGATTACAGTCTGGCGCCCTAGTACGATTGTCGACCTTAGGCCAAACATGGTGCCACCGCCTTCACCCCATGACGATATAGTCTGGGAAGGCGCCTTAGGCTAAGGTCTCCTATCCGACGCTATGCGTAGCGTACAGCGTCTTTCCATATTATTTATCTATTCATATTTATCATTAGTATGGAAAAACGCTGTACGCTGCGCATAGCGTCGGATAGGAGACCTTAGCCTTACGGAGATGCCAGACTGCGCGACAGCGGCGAAGGTGTAGGTACGTGCTTCTCGCTCACTCGTTATGCCGCCGCGCTCGGATCTCGCTCAGCCGCTTGCCGCGCAGCTGGTCGCACAGTCGTGGCAACTCGTTTAGGCTACGTTTCCATCAGAGATGAGCGAGGATGCGTAGCGAGGGATGTTTTTGTTAACCAATGGAATAATTTAACTTCATTTACTTATCCTCGCTCCGCGCAAATGGTTCTCTTCTTCTTCTTCTCAGCATATATGCGTCCACTGCTGGACATATGCCTCTTGCATGGATTTCCAAACTGATCTTGATGCGGCGATCCTACTCCAGGTCGGCCCTGCCGTCTTTTTAATGTCGTCCGACCATCTGGCTTGCGGTCTTCCATACTGGTTCTATTGGTTAGCAAAACATCCCTCACTGGTGGAAACGCAGCCTTAGGTATAACTTGAAATACTTCAAAGTCATGTCGCCGATCATAGTCCAATAGCGCGCGATCTATGCTGGTGTTCGGCCTAAATAACACCAACTAGAGACGACATCTTATCTTGGCACGATTTTGCGTCGTACCACGATCCAACGTCGATTGAAAACTTTCAATTTTGACGTAAGTTGATTTTATTTAAGACTAACTGCGCTCATCCCACGGGAACACTAACATTTTTCGGGATATAAATGGCCTAATATGTGTGTTAGTTAGGGTTGCCAACCGTACTATATTATTGTTATAGAAAATAACTACTTTATCGATAAGAAGTTTTTGGGGAATGAAGAATAAATTAATACTGTAAAAAAACACATTAAAATTATGTTTTAAAAACGTTAAAACATGCCAGGCTAGAGGCAGGCCTGATAGCCAACTGCCAGCTTCATCGTGACAATTTATTCAACTCTTTTGTAAAAATAACTTGTGCATGACATGTGATCTGCTGATCTGTTTCACAAATAAAATGCATATTATTCGATTTATGGAAAAATATATTCATGACAATAGTCCCATATCTTAAAAATATAATTGACATATTTTCATAGGACCGAACATAAGATTGGTAGAATTTTAATTTGTTGTTCTTTCTTCAGGACATAAATTTATCGATTTGATCGATTTCTATCAATTTCCAGAAATAGCACATGAATCGAAACGACAGATTTGAGGAAACAGGAAATCATGGAGTGCGTAACTGTTTATGTATTCATTTATAATCGTAAATATTTCACAATATTAATAATAAAAAATGTTACAAAAACTCAATTGTATGAAATAGAGAGTAAAAAACGTTTATAGATACACGAAAAACCACTATTATCAATGCTTGTTTTTTTTTTATGAAATTCATTAGATCGTGCAAGTTTTCTTAATATGGGTGCTGCCATGTCATCATCATCAATCATTTATTCAATAACAATTACACATTGTGTTTGAAATTCTTACGCTAGTTATACTTAATCAAACCCTACTTACTAATCTAAATAAATTACTGACCAACAATACTCCACCATAAAAAAAAGAATGTGTCAAATATGTGTAATAAGAAAAAACAATATATAAAACAGCTAAACATGTTTGAAAAAAGAATAATTCAAACTTTCGTGTCTTTCCTCTCATTGAAATTGTGTCTGACAGAAGAGTGAGGGAGATGCTAAAGACTCTCAAGCCTATAATATAAACCTAATTTTAGGGTTCCTTACCATATTCGGTAAAAACGGAAACCTTATAAAATCAATTTGTTTTGTTGACCGCAGAATTTGTCAATTTTTATTTTGAATGAGAATAAGAATGATCAGCCAGACGTCATTAATTCAAATATGATTTATTCTTGAGCGCGTCGATTTTTTGAAATTTGCATCATATGTAGGTTATTTCTCCATCAAGTTTCGCATGTTAGCGTAACATGTTAATTATTCCACATTGCCAACTCGTCCACAATGTCAGCTCGTCTATATTCCCATCTGGGTCACAATGCCAACTTGTCCATACACCCAACACGTCTACATTGCCAACTCGTTCATACACCCAACTCATCTGCATTGCAAACTCGTCTATATTACCAATTCGTCTCCATTGGCAACTCGTCCATATTCCCAATTCGTCCATAATGCCACCTCGTCCATATTACCAACTCGTCCACAATTCCAACGCGTCCATATTGCTTACTCGTCCACAATGCCAACTCGTCCACAAATACAACTCGTCCACATTCTCAACTCGTACACAATGCCAAATCGTTCATATTGCCCACTCGCCCATACACCCAACTCATCTACATTGCCAACTCGTTCATATTACCAACTCGTCTTTATTGCCAACTCATCTATATTCCCAACTCGTCCACAATGCCAACTCATCCATATTGCTAACTCGTCCACATTTCCAACTCGTCCATACACCCAACTCGTCTACAATACCAACTTGTCCTTATTATTAACTCATCTTTATTGCCAATCTCGTCCATATTATTAACTCGTCCGTATTAGCAAGTCGTCTTCATTGCCAACTTATCCGTATTACCAACTCGTCTTCACTGCCAACTCGTCCATAATGCGAACTCGTCCATAGTGCCCACTTGTCCATTTTCCCAACTTGTCAATTTTACCAACTCATCCACATTGCCAATTCATCCCCATTTCCAACTCGTCCATATTCCCAACTCGACGATACACCCAACTCGTCTACAATACCAACTTGTCCTTTTTATCAGCTCGTCTTTATTGCGAAATCTTCCATATCTACAACTCGTCCGTATTACCAAGTCGTCTTCATTGCCAACTCGTCCATATTCTCAACTCGTCCACATTGCCCACTCGTCCGTGTTCCCAACTTGTTTATTTTGCCAACTCATCCACATTTCCAACTCGTCCACATTGCCCACTCGTCCGTATTCCCAACTTGTTTACTTTGCCCACTCATCCACATTCCCAACTCGTCCATATTCCCAACTCGTCCATATTCCCAACTCGTCCACATTTCCAACTCGTCCATTTTACCAACTCATCCATATTACCAATGAAGATACATTCCCAACTTATCTACATTGTCAAGTCGTCCATATTCTCAACTCGGCCACATTTCCCATCCCGTCGACATGCAAGCGGAAGGACTAAGTTTCTTCTTGTAAAATACCATTTAATTTACCATAACTCATGCCATTTTCCTTGGAATTATTTTTTTGATGGACTTATATATTCATATTTATAATAATCTACCATAAATTTACATATTTGAATGACGTTTAAATTAGTTTTACTATTTTTTTTCTGCTTTGATTTAGATTTAGTAAAACTCGCCTATAGAAATAATCTATTCTTGAATGACGGTCAGTTTTTCTAGTCTTTCGAGCACCAGTCCAACTCACACTTGACCGGCTTTTTTCTCCACATTTTTAACAGGTATGCGAAATAAGTTTCCATATCAACATTTAAAAAAAAAAAACAACCTGGCAATTTAGAGCATTGACATAATAGCCCCCAATAAAAAAGACATTAAAAGTTGTCAGAATATGGCTACTGTCATTCATTGTCAACAAACTGTAAAATTATTTTTGCATATTTGTACATGTTTTAAGTGTTGCGGATATTATGTTGCCGACTCAAAAATAATATTTCATCATGCTGAACAACTTACTACAGGTTTGTGAGCAAATCATGCTTATTATTATTTGGTCATCTTATGTCAAAATAGGGATCACAGGTCACGTGGTCAAAGTCACGTGGTTAGCGCACAGTAGTTTTTTCAAATCCATTTTTCAGTACCTTTTCAGGAAAAAATTAAAATTCCAAGAGTTTTATGCACCTCTCCAGCATGAGACGAATCTAATGACATATCATTTATCAAAATCGGACCATAACTGTAGATCTGATGGGATGTACAAAAATCGGCCTCGCGTAATATATATATAGATTGTACTATATTTTGACTCTCTGTACTATATACTGTTGAAGAAATATATAGTACGCAAAAATACTATATTTCGGGGGCTTTTACAAAGTACTTCAAATTACACACGTTCCAAGTGAATTTTATTAAATAACAACATTTCCCGTCCACTAATATCGTCAATAATCAATAACACGGTCAGACTTGCGACAGTTGCATAGCGTTGCGTGTTTCAACATGAACTGTCACTGTCAGTGTCAAGTTGTTAAATGTCACTCTTGTCTGAGTCAGAGTTGTCAGTGTCAGTCAGCGGCGGTTTAGTGACATGAGTACAGATATAAAAGTGGCAGTACATTTCAAAAAAATCTAGAAATTATTTATTAAAAATTGTGTCGACTCTTTTGTCTGTACCAGCTTCCTCTGCATTCACAGAGTTTTCTCAATAATGAAACTGAAATAGAGGGAAGACAGGAACAGGGCTGATATAAACTTGATTAAAAGTGTGCTATTAGTCTATATTAATTTAGATATTGAGTGTACTGAATCTTTTACACAGTGTCTAACAAAAAATTGTTAAAAAGAGCACAGAGCCAAAAAGAAATATAAATTTATACAATAAAGAGAACTATGGTTGTTAAGTCTGCTTTCATTACTTATCGTTTAATGTAATTTCTGTCATAATTAATGGTGGTGGTCGAGGTGATAAGTGAGTGATCACACCAATCACATCACGCATGCTGATGAAGATGAAAAGTTCTAAATAAATAACCTGAAAGATGTTCAAGTCAAAAGTAGTCTTATGTAAAAGGAGTTCACAGTTAATTGAGCATAGTTTAACCCCAAAATAAAGAGTTGTCTTAAAGTACTATATTTTTTTTACTGAGTACTATATTTTTTAATTTTTTTTTGGAAAATACTATAACTCCCCCAAAAAAAGTTGGCAACCCTAGTGTTAGTCCATGGTGTCAGCTACCTTCATATTTTTTTTTTTTAAATTGGACCATCTGTTTGAGCGCGAAGAAGTAACAAACAGACACATAAACCCACAAACACACTCACAAACTTTTACCTTTATAATATTAGTGATTTCATTTTTGGATTTTCACGACACCGCATTGGGGCACGATGTGATGTCGTGGCTTGTAACACAGCTTTTAGTCTTTTAATTAGTGTTGGCCCTTCCGCCGACTATGATACTACGTACGACGAGCTGCAGAAAAGAATTTATGAATGAATTTCATAAATTGGCCATGCAATTCAGCAGCTCATTTGGCGCAATGGATGTGGGCGGCTCACAGACCACCCCCACTAGACGGAGCATGTAAGGCACATGTAAGGCGACCCGCGCGCACCAACGATATGGTACGGCAGAACATTAACGTATCAACATGGCGGCCACCGTTTAGTTGCGTCCATGTTTATGAGGTCTCTCTACACCACTTAACACTACAATTTACCATGTTATTTATTTAATTTCTTTTTTCGTTGACGTACGCATGGATCATAAACATGGACGCAACTAAACGGTGGCCGCCGTGTTCATACTTTAATGTTCTGCTCTGCCGTACCATATCGTTGGTGCGCGCGGGTCGCCTTACATGCTCCGTCTAGTGGGGGTTGTCTGTGGGGCGGCTGATCGATCGTAATTGCCGTGCAGTTTCGGACAACTAACGAAGCTTTTATGGGACCGTTTGAACTCAAAACGTCCCTTGTTTCCGCCAGACACAAACCTCCTGACTGTTGAACCTCCCACGGGCCCATGTGATGGGAAACTATCAAAGCAATCTTGCCTAGCGCGAAACAATGGAACGCGATACGCGCCCTATGTACTTAACCTAACTTAATCTATATTGCTAACCTGGATTTCAGCCGAATCTCTTCCCGGCCGCAAGTATGTGTTTCTGTTTTGTGTAAAGTGTACGAGTATGTGTGTTACTTGCGGCAATAAACGACGTGCCGGTCTGCGCCGCCGCCGCTCCGATCTCGTCCGCAACCACACCGAACACCACACCGAATAACAGTTCACACAGTAGCAGTCCTTATATCACTCTAAATAACTATCCTTGGGGCGCCCGAAGCAGCCCACCGTACAAGGAATTGTGCCGTATCTCAACACTTTCCGTTAAAGTGTAAGACTTCCAAAAATCGCCCGAAAACCACGGAGGTTATAATGTTCAAGACCCGTTACGTTAATAGCAACATGCAGCAAACTGGCGCCGGCACGCGTCTGCGCGACAGCCCGTGCGCTCGCAGCGCCGTGACAGAAAAATGAACTAACTGGTTGTGTGGCCAGTGGATAAAACTATCGGTTCTCAACAATCACCCGCCCGGACCGACCCGTCGTCGGTCCGCTCAAACTCCCGGTAGTCGGGATAACGTTGAAACCGCCCGTCTAAGGATCGAGTCCCTCACTTGTACATCTGCGATCCGTGGAGACCCATCCTTGCCCGCTATCAAGTTAACGATGCGCCCCCGTCGCCAGCACAACGGTGATAGGTTAGCATCCTTAACCAGTACGAGGTCTCCAACGCACGGTGGGGTCGTCCTGTCCGTCCACTTAACGCGTTGCTGAAGAATGTGCAAATACTCAAGCGACCATCGCTTCCAAAAATTTTGAGTCATTTGCTGCAGCATCTGATACCGTGACAACCTATACAGCTTAACATCTGTATACGGATACTCCGGCAAGGCGTTAAGTGGTTGGCCAATCAAAAAATGACCTGGGGTAATGGCCTCCAGGTCATTCGGGTCAGCGCTCAACGGACACAAGGGGCGCGAATTTAAAACTGCCTCAATTTTGCAAAACACCGTTGACAATTCCTCGAAAGAGAGGATCGTTGAGCCAGACTTAACCACTGCCTCAAATATTCCACCCCAGTGGGGGCATCCAGGTGGACTGAAATACCACGAAATGCCCCGACTGGCGATGGCCGTGCCGATCTCTCGCTCATTTTGACTTAAAAATAATACAATTTCCTTTAAACAACGATCGGCGCCCTTGAAGTTGGTACCACAATCCGATCGTATCAAGGCCGGTATCCCCCGTCGAGAAACGAATCGGTCCAGCGCTGCCAAAAAGGCCTCCGTAGAGAGATCAGCTACCATTTCCAAATGAACGGCCTTGGTCGCCAGACACACGAAGACGCACAAATATGCCTTAACCGACTTCGCATTGCGAAGGCGTGATGTCTTGACCATGAAAGGCCCCGCGAAGTCTGTCCCCACACCAGCAAACGGCCGAGCTTCCGTAACTCGGTCGGGCGGGAGATCTCCCATTTGTGGCTGCATTGTGGCTGCCTTGAGCCGGTAACAAGGCA
Source organism: Apotomis capreana (assembly GCA_947623375.1). Taxonomy (NCBI): domain Eukaryota; kingdom Metazoa; phylum Arthropoda; class Insecta; order Lepidoptera; family Tortricidae; genus Apotomis; species Apotomis capreana. The sequence goes on from OX392521.1 coordinate 14,256,555, forward strand.
AGCAACGAAACACAACGCTCCGTATCACTCTCCGTGCCGACAAAATCCAGAACTCCCGCTGCAAAATGCCCAGCAGAGTGTTGCAGCCTGCATGTGAGTTTCTGATGTGACGGTCCCAAACCAACAGCTCCACCAGAGCTCCCTTTTTGGGAAGAATTAAAGGATGCCGCGCTGAATAGGGCAATTCGGCATTCCGTAGTCGGCCTCCCACCCGGAGCATTCCGTGCTCATCAATAAACGGGTTGAGGCGGACAAGGCTCTTCTTCATTCTGCCCACGCCAGTCCGCAAGATCCTAAGTTCATCCTGGAACTCCTTTCCCTGTACGACCTTCACCCAACGTGAGAGAGCCTTTTGCTGCTCCTCAGGTCCCATTACAGGTGACAGGTTGCGCTGAGCAGCAGGGCTTCGACAATTATGGAAAAACCGCATTATCCATCCCGTGACTCGAAGTAGCTTCCCTAGTGAGCTATACCGTTCCAAAAGAGTGTGGTCCACTGCCACAGACTCCACTGTAGTCACATTGACTCTCAGACCCTGGTCAGGGGGTAGTGGCTGGCGTCCGCAGTCATTGAAAGGCCACTCCGTATGTGGCCGTTCCAGCCATTGAGGCCCCCACCAGAGAGAATGCTCAACCAGAGCAGGCGCCGGGCAGCCGCGACTCGAGCAGTCTGCCGGGTTAACTTCACCTGGAACATGTCTCCAGACCAGAGGAGTCTCCGAGTTATTTATCTGTGACACTCGGTTGGCCACAAATACCTCAAGCGTATGGACCGAAGTCTGCAGCCAGCACAACACGATCTGGCTGTCCGTCCATGCGTAAACCGTGTCATTCAGATCCATCGTGCCACGCAGGTTCTGCGCCACATGGTTTAGGAGACGGGTCAGGAGCGCGGCACCCGCCAATTCCATCTTCGGAATCGTCCACCGGGTCCGAACAGGCGCAACCTTGCTCTTGGCCATGACCAAGCGTACAACGCCCTCGCCAGAAGTCTCACCTGTTCTCAGGTAGACTGCGGCCGCGTACCCTTTCTCAGAAGCATCGCAGAACCCATGCAGGGTCACCCTGTCTCCCGCCTGAGGGAGCAGTTTGCGCGGGATCTCAATTTCTTTAATATGCGGCAATGTGGTCACGAATGCCGTCCACTCGTGCAGCAGCTCGTCCGTGAGCTGCTCATCCCAGCCTAGTTGGGCCAACCAAAGCTTCTGCATGAAGAACTTTGCCATGAACGTGACCGGAGAGATCCAACCGTTTGGATCAAACGTTCGTGCGATAGTCGAAAGGACTGATCGCTTGGTCCAGGTCTTCGACAGCAATTCGGCCTCACAATTGTATGTGAAGACATCCTGAGTCGGTCGGTACTGGACCCCCAAAATTGCCAACGCATGAGGATTATCCGAGTCCTCAAACAAATGCGGGTCTTGTTGGTGCTCAACTGGTAGTCCTGCCAGCACCTCTGGGCAGTTTGACAGCCACTTCCTGAGTTCATAGCCACCGGAGGCCATGAGCGCCACCAATTCATCCCTTAGGATGAGCGCCTGCTCAATGCTGTCCGTGCCCGTACAAATGTCATCCACGTAGACATCCCGGTCGATGACTGCAGCTGCGCGAGGGAAGCGCAGCCGTTCCTGGTCAGCCAGCTCTCGTAGCGTCCGCATCGCTACATACGGGCTGGGCTTTAATCCATACGTGTTCGTGTTCAGCTCATACGTGATCATCGGTTCTTCTGGGCTCTCTCGCCACAATATCAGCTGGAACCGACGGTCATCCGCATGGATCTCCGTTTGGCGAAACATCATCCTCACATCCGTAACGAAGACAACTTGGTGTCTCCTGAAGTCCGTTAGAATGTCTGCAATGTCTCTGGTCAACTTAGGACCAGCGTGCAGGCATTGATTCAGAGACACCCCGTTAGATGTCGCCGCGCTCCCGTCGAACACGACCCTGATCTTGGAGTCAGGTGTCTTCAGGACTGCATGATGAGGCAATACGTAGTGCTCCTCACGACGCCAGTCTACCCTGGATACCGACATGTGACTCAAAGCCAAATATTCACGCATGAACTCAACATACTTTCGCCGAAAGTTGGAGTCCCGTTTCATGCGCCTTTCCATGGCCATCATCCGTTTCTCAGCCAGGCCCCTGGAGCTCCCCAGCGGAGGTCGCGTCGATAGAAATGGCAGCCGTGTCATAAATCTGCCCGAAGGGAGGCGCACCGTGTTGCACTGATAAAATGTCTCGCACTCCTCGTCCAGTGGGCTTGTCCTGGGAGCTGTGGGTGGCTCTTCTGTTGCCCAGAACCTTTGCAGGACCTCCGATAACACGCTGCCGTAGTATATGTTGCTATAATCCGTTGCGTCCTGTGGTCCCCGTACTGGGCCCAATAATGCGTACCCACCTGCGGTACACACGGCCACCAACCCGTTTGGTTGCAGCTCCCGCTTACCGCTCCGCAGCAGCTTCCCGAGGACGTCAGTTCCAAGTAAGACGTCCACCCGTCCGGGAATCGCGAAGTGAGGGTCGGCCAACTCCAATCCATTGGTCAGCTCCTTTACCGCCGGCGGTAACCGTACCGAAGGAAGAACCCCGACCACTTCATCTAAAACAATAGCCGTGGCCTTCACCCGCGTGATCGATGCCGAGTCACCCATCTCAAACAGGAGGTCCGTCTGACCCCTGATGTGAGGCACCTGATTGCCACCTATACCTATTGCGCCATCCCGTGATGGCTCCAACCTGAGGCCCAGCCTGGCCACTAGGTGGCTGGACACGATACAACCTTGTGCCCCCGAATCCAGTAGTGCCCTCACTGGCACTGGCTGTCCATCCGTGCCCCTGACGGTAATCACGGCCGTCGGTAATAATACCGTCACTGGCGGGGTGGGCACGACGGATGAACAGACTGCTAATTGCTAGCAGGGGGAACCTCCCTCCCTTTCCGCCGGAGGGGGAGAGGGCCCCTGGCCCAGGTATGGGTCCCACCCCGGGTAGTACACCCCTCGACCCATCGGTGCCATGCGCGCCGGCTGGTAATAGCCCATCGGCATCCGTCCCATCTGCGGCGGACGCGCCATCAAGCGTGGGCGCTCTGCGAGGGGTGGGGAGAAGCGACTACTCGGGGGCGGCATCCTGCCCCCCAGCGCGGCCGAGTAAGTCGCGTAGCCCGATTCCCCATGGGTCATCTCCGGGCACCCGCCCGAATCTCGGCGCCGATCCCCCCCCCCGCGGAGGAGACTGCGGCATCCGGCGGTACTCCGGAGTCCCCGGTGACCCCCCACCCCGGGAGGGGGGCGACCGCTGGTCTCTGGGTGACCCCCCTCCCCGGTGGGGGGGCGACCGTCCACCCAAGGCTGGCTTAGGAGAGGGGGGATGACCTCCCGATGAGGCCCCGTACCGCTCCCCACTCTCAGCCAGGCAGAGAAGTTCATGATGGGCTCCTCCGCATACTCGGCAGTTGGTGGTCTTACTGCATTCACGCACATAGTGTGCGCCTAGGCAGCGGAAGCACAAGTTTCGCTGCTTGACCACCCCCCTGCGCCTCTGCACCCGCTGTGCTCCAAAATCCGCGCACGCGGTGATCGCGTGTCCCCCCTTCCGGCAGAAGGGGCACACCTCCGATTGGAGGGCGTTGTACCGCTGTCCTCCCCGACGGGGCTCCACCGGTTTGGGCCCAACCGTACGCCGGGGTGACGTGGGGGGTTGCGGCGTGGTTGCCCCTTGGCAATCCGCCCGCCTGCACTCACCCTCCAGGAACGCCCTCAATTCGTCAAATGTTGGGAGGTGACTCGATGAATCACCCCCATGTGACTGCTCAAACCGCGCCACCACCTCACTAGGTAACTTGCGCAAAACCCGGTTCACTATAATGTACTTGTTATCCCCTAATGACAACTTGAGTCGCTCCAGCGTATTCACCGCCACCGTGACGGGATTAAGGATTTTCGACCTTATTTCATGTGCATTAGTGACCTTCGATATACTAAATATTTTTTCGATGAGCCCATCAATAATTAATCGCCGATTATCATATCGGTCAATTAATAGGCCCCATGCCGTCTCGTAACTGGAATCCGTAATCTCCAAATGAGTCAAAATATCATGAGGCTCACCGCGTAATCTCCCCATCAACTGCGCCATTTTATACGCGGGGGTCAAATCCGTGCGCGAGTGCACCACGCTGTTAAAAATGTCGCGAAACCTCGGCCAGTCGGCATATTCACCACAAAATTCCGGGACATTCACTGGTGGCAACGGCGCCATTAGTGCCACACCACTGGGTGCACGCCTTACCCCAACATCCCCTTTTCGGGCGCGCTCGATATCCGCTGCCGCTTGGATGATACTCATCACCATATCACCGCACTGGTCTACATTGCGTTGCACCACTTCAACAGCCTGGGTCCGACTTTCCCCAGTCTCCTCTTCGTCAATACGGGCCAAGTATTCGGCATGCAATTTCAATACCGCGTCATATCTTTCATCTACCTGTCGCGCGCGTGACAATAATGCGTCCTCGCGATCCGTACGAACAATTAACGTAACGACTAATGAAAACCATCTTAATTCCGATTCGACCCTTGACGCGACCGTTTTAACTACTGAGGGAGCCATGGTACCAACCTCGATAACGCGGATCAATAAAATATATAACCCGAAAACAAATTAATTAATTTGGGTGAATAATTTTGTCCGTGGAACCCCGATTTTCGACAATAACAATCCGTGTTTCTTTTTCGTAACAAACGCGACAACTTCAAAGTTATTCACCCAACACCAATATTACGCAAAGGAAAACAACACTAAATGTATTTAAATTAAATGTATTTTGAGTGAATAATAGTTCAGCGGAACCCCAATTATTAATTACTTATTAATACGTTTCTCCGTATCGAAACGCAACTATATTTACTTTATTCACTCAACTAACATTTCAATTGAAAGTAATAACTAATATTCTTATAATTTAGTTACTCTTAATTACGCAAATACAACTTAACGTTAATAGATTGGAATGCGAAACAAGCGCAATCCACCGTCAAATTTCAATTATGATTTCGATGCAACTAAATTACTTTATTTCTACGTAAATGAATCGAATATCTTTTCTGTGGATATGAACCACGCTTTTGCTACCAAAATTTGTTTCCGCCAGACACAAATTGAACCTCCCACGGGCCCATGTGATGGGAAACTATCAAAGCAATCTTGCCTAGCGCGAAACAATGGAACGCGATACGCGCCCTATGTACTTAACCAAACTTAATCTATATTGCTAACCTGGATTTCAGCCGAATCTCTTCCCGGCCGCAAGTATGTGTTTCTGTTTTGTGTAAAGTGTACGAGTATGTGTGTTACTTGCGGCAATAAACGACGTGCCGGTCTGCGCCGCCGCCGCTCCGATCTCGTCCGCAACCACACCGAACACCACACCGAATAACAGTTCACACAGTAGCAGTCCTTATATCACTCTAAATAACTATCCTTGGGGCGCCCGAAGCAGCCCACCGTACAAGGAATTGTGCCGTATCTCAACACTTTCCGTTAAAGTGTAAGACTTCCAAAAATCGCCCGAAAACCACGGAGGTTATAATGTTCAAGACCCGTTACGTTAATAGCAACATGCAGCAAACTGGCGCCGGCACGCGTCTGCGCGACAGCCCGTGCGCTCGCAGCGCCGTGACAGAAAAATGAACTAACTGGTTGTGTGGCCAGTGGATAAAACTATCGGTTCTCAACATCCCTGATAGGACAATAACATTGGTGACAAAGGAGGGTTTGAGGTTTGAGGATGGCTGAGATATGCGTCATGCTCGTGAACGGGTGCCGTTTGTGGGGTCCGGTCTGTTCACACTAGCAAGGGCCAAATTAGTTGTGTAGTAACTGCTTACCAGCGTTTAGTGAATTGACGTGAGAGACTTCATCCTGTACTCGATTGAAGTTATTATTTTTTTATTTAGAGACTGTATACATCTCTAATAAACTTAGTGTACTGAACTGAATAATGACGCTCAGAGACCTTATACATCTCTGAGGAATGAAATTTAACTATAAGCATATTATTATTATCATTATTTATTTTTTCTTTTTTGTATATTGTGACGCCTAGAGACCTTATACATCTCTAAGAAATTTAGGTTTAATAATTATTGTCTATTGTAAATTATTCACATTGACGCCGAGAGACCTTATACATCTCTGTGGAATTAAATTAATTAAGTAATTTATTGCATGTTGTGACACCTAGAGACTTTATACATCTCTGGGTATATTTAATATTTTAAATTGATCGTTAAAATTTTATTTTAATATTCCTACCTAACATTGATTTGGAGTATCTATATATCTCCTATACGTGTACGCATGTAATAATTTGTTATAGTTATAACACTAATGTAATGTAATTAATTGTTCTAAGTATTGTTTACGAAAAAATGACTTACTGTTGAGTTTCTTTCGGCTTTCTTCTCAACAGCGGTCTCCTCTTGCGAAATGCCGGTAGATTCACAATCTGACTTGTAAAAGTGCCCTTGTGGCCTATACTTACTGAATAAATTATTTCATTTCATTTCATTTCATATTTCATTTCATTTCATTTCATTTCAATCATGGGTTAACCTATAAAAAAGTTATTAGAGTTCTTTTTAGGGTTCCGTACCCAAAGGGTAAAAACGGGACCCTATTACTGAGACTTCGCTGTCCGTCCGTCTATCACTAGGCGGCAGGCTGTATTTCAAGAACGGTGATAGTTAGACAGTTGAAATTTTCACAGATGATGTATTTCTATTGCCGCTATAATGGGGCTTCTAAACGGGCCTATTTTACTGCATTTTGTGGCCGGCAACTATTGCCATCCCTCTGACACCCGACGCTAGAGCAAGATGCAAATAATGGCCGGCCACAAATTGCAGTAAAACATGGCCCGTTTTCATTGACGTATTAATTAAATGGACACACAATCCGACGGAAAAAATGGCACCCTCCCAACTAATGCAAAATCACAAATCGCATTAGTTGGGCGATCAGTCTCGTTTAGACCATGACACGTGACGGTTCTCAAAAATGACTTAATTTTCAGTGAAAAATTGCAGAGATAACAGCTATAAAATAAAGAAAAAGGTCGGAATATTCTTTTTTATGCAGATTCTATTGATTAATTAACGAATCCTATGTAAAATCATAGCATATTTTACATTAGAATTATTAACTTTGTCCCTACAAAATGCACCTCATCACAGAACAAAAATCTAAGGAGTCGCTATAGTTATATATTTTATTAATTATAAAGGAGTGCAATAAATAATTATCCTATTTTTTTATTAAAATTCCCACGCTATCTTAAACAACGTAAAAAATGGAGGTCACGTTTAGTAAGAGACAGACGTCAAGAATAATTTCAGCCAAATAATTCGTCTCTCGTGTGTTCGTTCGGCATAATCATATACATAATATTTTTTTATGTTTAATCAAAAGAAGCGTAAAAGTTTTTCACTCAACACACACAGCTTTATTATCTCAATAAAAACGTAAAAAAATGTCAATGTATACAAAAGAAGCGTAAAATGGTTATGTAGTGTTTGTGGTAGTAGGTATCTATACATAAATAGATATACACTGTCTCAGGCGCACGTCACATAGGATGCTGCGTTTAGTTACACGCGAGTTTAGGGCGAGAGTGGACGCATGACATTGCTCTGTGCGGCGGCGAGCGAGCCAGTGTTATGAACATATGCCTTTTACAGGCAGATCCTACAGGTTACATTAATAAATTAATAAAAAAATTGCTCTGTTGTCATTGTTTTATTTTGTCTCAGAGTCTAGACACTGTCAGTTTAAACCTTTGAACGCCAAGAACACCTAAAGACAATGTGTGCTGCCGTGCATACTACGCCACCGACTTTCACGCCACGCCATCAAACTTTAAAGGGTTAAAAATGTTAACATTTTGCACTAACATTTTTCACATACTAGAACAAGATGAGTTGAGAAATCATTTTCATTTTCTTTTGGTTTTTATTTTCTGTATAATTTTGTAGTTCACAGTGCCTTGGTTTAATTAACTGTAATGCTGTGTAACTAATTTGAATAAATAAATAAATTTTATAAATAAATAAATAATCATAATGTCATATTACTGATCCCTTCTATATATGCAGTGTCGGGACCCTTTTATGCAGTTGTTAAATAAAAACGTAACTTAATTTGTTATTAACAATTTACGAGTTTATTTAGTTCAAACAACAAATATATTTTAATACCTAAATAAAATAATAATGAAAATATTTTTAGTATGTAAAACTATTAAAATCTGCTCCATTCGTGCCATGTTCCAAGTTTGACAAGAGACATGAGTCAGAATACGCTAAAAAAGTTAATTTACACGAAAAATATTTGTGGTAATAAGTAGGTACGTAAGCCAATTTGACACTTAAACGTTTGAGTAAAGAGTTATTTTGTACGAAGTAATTATGTTGTTTTAAATTATAAATAAGCGTTATTGGCATCTACTTGAACATGACAGCAGTGCCACTTTTTTCGACAAATTTGTTCGGGTCTGTGGCTCTATTACAAATAATACCTCAATGCCCGTTTTTGTAAAAATAAAATAAATATGGCTCCCATACATAAACTTACAGATATAATGGTACGGAACCCTTCGTGCGCGAGTCCCCCTCGCACTTGGCCAGTTTTTTCAATCATGCAATTAAAAAATGTGAAAAAGAGGTTTTATTTCAATTACTTCACTTAACACTGGTTGATTTTCCTCAAAATCTTTGACAACAGCCACTAATGCCAATAAAAAAATATATTATTGCTTATTCTTTTATGGCTTTACAAAACCAGACAGGCACATTTCAAATGACCTAATGTGAATGTAATCAAAGAGGTTTCATTCTTTTTAATTTTAGTTAATGTTGGATGGTATTCAATTCAATTATTTTTGACTGTTTATTATTTGTCAAAAATGCCCATTTGTTTTAATAGTTTGATTAGAACATAAATGGGTGTAATTATTTGGCTGGCTAGGTCCAAGTATAGTTATTTGGATATTTAGTTAGTTCTTTGCGTTGTTTATTTTAGATGACTCGTTCCATAACCATAACCCAGAACCAGATACATCCTACATCTACGCCAATACTATGTATACGACAACGACAAACATTTTGAGCTGTTGGATAACCGCGCGTGTTCTGCTCGCGTGACAAAAGGTAATAAGTTAAGTTTTGCCGAACCGCTGTCAAAAGGGGACGGCGGTATGCAAGAAGTAGGTAAGCAAATTGGTAAGGAATTTGTTTTCTTTTTCTATATTGTTTAGGGGCAATGATTGCTTAACGATTACGTCAGCGTTATCGTAAATTGATATTTATTATCAGTGATTATTTGAAGACGTTCATTCGTGTAATAGAATAAATAACAAAATAACGGCCAACTTTTTTGTTTTGCAAACTAAACTCTTTGCGATTTATCAATGACTTTCGCATATCAATGTAATAGGTATAGACATTTCATTTTTACCATTTTATAATAGTGATAAAATAATGAAAAACGTACCTATATCTTGCTGTTAAGATGTTTCCTGTTGTCATGACCACTGTAAGGTAGATCGATTGTATGATACGTAATTACATGCCCGAGAATTTTGTGGGATTTTTACGTGGAAGAAAAAATCATAATCAAATTAACGCCCCTCTTTTTTTGCTTTTCCCCAGTCGGGTAAAAAGTATCCCATATTATGAGTTGCGTAGCTACCCGTGTACCAAAAAAATTTGAAATAAGTCCAGCCATTTAGGCGTGATGAGGACGAGGGCACAACAACACATACATACGAAAAATCAAAAATATAACGGCTGATTCTGTGACCTCTGTCCTCTAAATAGCCACTTTCACATTTTTTTAATATCTTGAATCCTAGAGGCATTTTATATTTACATCAGTATCAAAATGATGAAATAATTACCGAAAAATCGAGGGCAAGCGAGGTTGAGAAAGGCCAAGACGAAATTACCTTGAGCAAATAAAATAAAAGGGTAAAGTCATCTGGAGAAGTGAAGGAGAAAGCCCAAGAGAGAAGCGGCTAGCGATTGCTACACTGACAAGAGCGCAGCACTTAAATTTAAAAGATATAAAACAAGAAAACATTTTGAAAAATTGCATACCTACCTACTTTTATGAATTGAATGCCGGGCATGCCGGCCGATGGAGTGGAAGAGAGATAGATGCATCACAAGCCGAACGCTTAGGCCGATCGTGCCTCTCTGCCAAATCACGAAAAAAAAAACTCAGCAAAGGGTCCCTCGAGCCCGCATGGAAAAATATATTTAAAAAAAAATGCGTCAAGCTTTTTCGTGCGTGCAGCCGACGTTCATCGATTTATAAGACGTTATCACGTCAAAAATAAATCTGTGTCGATGTGGTGGCTGGTTCCGTTTGGCACACTCCGCTCTCGAATGGCACAATATTGGCAAAACAGTTGGGTTATGATTTTATTTTTTACGATACACGCCCGTACTTGGTACGGGCTCGTTAGCGATACAGGCTGATGCAAATTCAAGGGGCGTAAAATTTGCTGGAGGGATATTGTAGATAAATTTACTTTTTTACATTTGAATTATTCGATCCATAATTTTAAATAAATAAAACATTACCAGTGATCGGCACGGCCCGTGCAACATCGCTGTATTCGGCATAAAAGAAATACGAACGTAATTGTAATAAATAAAATTATTTATATTATTATAATTTTACTTTATGGAACAAATTTTATGCAATCAAGATTGCGGGATTATAATTACGTTAATTCTAAAATTACTTTAAGAAACCCGCGGTGATGCACGGGCCGTGCCGATCACTGCTCATTCCATTACAGAATACATTTTTTTTCCAGTTCCAACCATTTGAAATTAGCTTGTGATATTTTCACAACAACCTGTATACAGGGTTGCATGGGACTTGTTTACGTGAAACATTACCAGATCCAGGCGACCTCTCCAGGGAGCGGTGGTGAGTTAACCCAAACCGTACCTGTATACCTATATCTACTCGTATACCTACCTAGTTGAACAACTTAGTAATTAACTAATCTAGTTATTTAGGAAGGTCAAAACGGGTCGTTGTTCGAGTGTTTGTTTCACGTCATTTTCGTGGCCACCTTTTCGTAGTTGTTTTTTGAAACATGCAAGACTTAATTCCGGCTTCCTCATTTCACTATCGGACATCCAGACGAAGAGAGCGACTTTATCCTTTTGTTGTCAGTTTATCACTTATTCACACCATGCGATTCGCTTAATTTTGTGGTTTCATAAGTAATAAAATTCGCTCCTATCGAGTGTAAATAAAGAAAACAGTAAAAATTATAATTTGGGTATCTTCAATAAGGCAAGAGTGAATAGGCTATTTCCTTGTAGTCACTTACCATTAGGTAATAGGTACTGAGGTCAATCGTCGGTCAGGTTGCGGATAAAAAAAGCTCGGGATCTCTACCAAACAGCTCTAAATGCCAAAGAAATCTACGCACTTCGACAAAAAAATATCCAGGGAATTGAGACGGTTGAAACGCTGCAATAATTTTCTACACCCCTATTGGCGATCTCGATGTCATCGACGAAGTTAAATACAATAGTCAAGATAAAATATTATCCAAGAATGACATATCTAAGTAAGTGTAAGTGCTACCTAGTGTCTAGTGTTATTACATCCTAGGCCGTATACCTAAGTGGGGTTTTCTGCCCAATACACGGAACGGGTAAAGATCCTAGATCGCAAGGTGATGATTACGCACCTAGGGAGGATTTACGAGTTGACCGCCCTAGGTATGTAATGCACTATATTGTCTCCATTAGAATCGATATAGGGTCAGAGGGGGTACAGGGCTCCAGCGCCCACAAACCACAAACTCTTCAAAGATAACATTAACACACACATATTTCGAAATTCCTGGTGGTCTGATGTTGACAGCTTCCTCGCACAACGCATTAGAATTGCTATGCAGGCGGGAAATACTGGCAAAATCTTCGGGACCATGGCGTGGCATTAGTTGTAAAAAATATTTTATATCATTTTTGGCCTCCGTTTACCTGTTGCTTATTTATATCCGTCCGTCCGTCCGTCCGTCTGTCACCAGGCTGTATCTCAAGAACGGTGATAGCTAGACAGTTGAAATTTTCACAGATGATGTATTTCTATTGCCGCTATAACAACAAATACTAAAAAATAAAAAATACTTAAGGGGGGCTCCCATACAACAAACTTGTTATAGATTATATACATAAATATATATATGTACGGAACCCTTCATGCGCGAGTCGGACTCGCACTTGCCCAATTTTTATTATAATACTTTTATTTATTGACAACCCTGTCTCGCAGCATCAAGTTTAGCCGCAACCGAAAACAAAATGGCGTTGAAAACGTTGAACCCGATCCAGCACAAGCTGACGAGGACCACGCATCACTCCGTGCGGTTCATCAGCGAGGACCTGCCCAAGTACAAGTCCCTCGTAAGTACCTGAAGGGCTACACCGATGTTCTAAATTTTACCGTCGTAGCGCCACTCACTCATATTTTGACAGGAGATCGAGAGGGATGGCACTATTCAACAGTCGAATTACAAACATCGGAGTAGCCTTTCTGTTCAGATCTGATCAGATCCAACCACGGTAACTCTTCCAAGCAAATGAACTGTCAAACCATACAATACAAACTGACTTACTTTGTATGGTTTGACAGTTCAATTGCTGACTCTAGTGGCTTACTCGGTAGCTTTACGTCTGTAACCGACATCGTGGTGCTAGGCTGTACGCAGCGCACTGCCCCAGCCCCTAAAGTACCTGCCTGTCTAGCACTACTATGCTTCGCGAATCGCGACTCTTGTCGCAGTACTGCACAGAAAGAGATAGATAAGTATTTCGCGCGAGAAAGAGTCGCGTATCACAGATCTGCTTTAAGCCTGCAATGAATGTTTTAAGTTTCCCCATGGTATACGAAAATTAGGTATGGCACTCCGGCTATTGAGACTACTCACTAATGAGTCCCTATCGGCATTAATCAGACATTTACTTCCTCAGGACTCTTCAGACTCCAGTCCCCCAATCTTTGCGCCAACCTCGTACCCCAACCATGACTCCGGCGCGCCGAGTCCCGACTTCCCCGCTAGCTTCCAGCCGGCAGCTAGCCGTCTGCGACACAACGAACAACGTAAGGAAAGGAAAGACTACATCCATCTTTACGCCTGTATTGACTTTGGCTTATCCAGCCCTAACATACTCTCCTGCTCGTCCTGCTTCCTGCTACACAATCAATAAATCAAAGGCCTTTCAGTCTTTTACGACTTACAAACAGTGCCATGTAGGCAAACATTGCTTTTCATGGCTTAATTGTAAGGTCTACAGCGGTCTACAGCTCATGCATAGAGTAATAGAGTTTTCAAGAACCCCAATGATTTCTTAGTATTTAGCTTAATAACCCCCGACGAAAAAAGAGGTATGTTATAAGTTTAACATGTGTATCTGTGTGTCTGTCTGTGGCATCGTAGCGCCCAAACGGATGAACCAATTTGAGTGTGTGTGTTTTTTTTTTATCGATAGACTTGTCCGTCGAGATGGTTCTGTAGGGAATGCAAATCGGTTTTAACCGAAACCGAAAAAATCGGTTTTATTCGGTTATTTCAGTCATATCAATAACCGATTATTTTTATTTCGTAATCGGTTATAATCGGTTATTTAATATTTGTTTAAATCATGACATTTTCGTAATTTTCGTAGTGCACTGCGAAACCAAACATCATTATAAGCTAAGTAACTTACGTAGGTACTGTACTTAAAACAAATTTACGACTACTGAAACTGCCGAGCAGAGTTCCGAGGAAACTCTCAGAACGGTCGGAACATGAAAATAATCCATACTAATATTATAAATGCGAAAGTGTGTCTGTCTGTCTGTTACCTCTTCACGCTTAAACTGCTGAATCGATTTTGATGAAATTTGGCATAGAGATAGTTCCGAGGAAGGACATAGAATAGTTTTCATCCTGGAAATTATACCTAAAAGATTGAAAAGTGAGTGAACATTTCTGTTGGGGTGCGGTGACCCTGTAGGAAATGTAATTATTAGACCAAAAGCGCAATTGCTCTTACATTTGCTTAGGCGCTTTTAATAATCCCTTTTATCAAGTTCCACGCGTACGTAGTCGCGGGCAAAAGCTAGTAATACATAAATGCAAATAATAACTTTTTTGGGTTTGTGGTATTATAGCTAATATACCACGGCGCATCGTTTCCTTTTTTGGAGATAAACATCTCCTATCTCTTTCTTACTAATGCGCAGGTAGAGTAATGAATAAAGGACGGGTGTCTATATCCCGAAGTTGATTGTTGATTGAAAATATTGGAAATAAAAATGATTGTATTTTTTTGTCGATTAAAGAAATAGATAAGTACCAAACATCGTTTGTGTTTCATTTATAAGTCGTACGTACAGCATAGCTTTCCACGTTTAGACCATATTTCTTCGTTTTTTTTTCAAAGTTTGTAATAATCGGTTATAACCGATTAATCGGTTATTTTGTGGTATAACCGATAGAATAATCGGCTATGAAATTTGGTCGGTTTTTGCATTCCCTAGTTCTTAGCTAATAATTCAAAATTTTGTAGTTATGTTTTAGTTTTAGTAGCATTTTCTGCATCACTCATTGAATGAGGGTCTCATGAATCATGAGAGAGAAGTCATGATAACCAGTTTGTGTCGGTGGTGTTTTAAAATTTTAATTTAGGCCATAGAGACAATAGGCTATTACTGAACCGGCGATCTACATCCTCGACCTCATAGTCACTGTCACATCAGGTGATAATGAGGTCAATCGGCGGTCAGTTTGTGAATACAAAAAAAAAAAAACATCAACGTTTTAGGAATCAAACTGCTCAACCAAATCAACACGATTGTGCAGCAGCGCGCAGACCTGGAGTCCAACCGTCTCACGCTGTCCACGCTGCTCGACGAGCTGAGGAGGAAGCTGAAGAGGAGGATAGAGGAATGCCACCTCGACAAGAAGGAGAAGATAAAGGTATCAATCATCTTCCTCAATCTCAACCTCAAGCGATGGAAGGAATGTTGTTTTGAGCGCCCCAGCACTGCATCATAAATCAACTGCACTAAACGTAACGTTTTGTACTGGAGAATATTCTCATTCTGGGGACTTTACATATTTAGAGTGTTGAAACTTTAGAAACACATCTCTGTACATTTCTAGTGATACTAAACTCGACAACAAGTTATTTGAATTTCGAACACAATTATTGCGATTCTCTGATGTAACTTTTTTTTTATTTAATATGTGTGCTTTTATATATGTTTATTTGGTTTGGATTTGAGTACCTTCACTCGCTCAGCATTCAATTTCAACACTCACAACTTTGCAGCCTTGCATAACAAATAACTTTTTCTCAAACATGCAATGAAATATTGTCTTTACGTTCCTTATAATAGGCTCGGAAGTATCGCTTTTTGGGCGCAACAACTCGAGAGGACTGTAAAGGGATTTCATACTGCTTTTCAGGCCTAGGCCTGCAAAGTAACTTTTTTTTGGTTTCAACAACAAGGTCATTCACACAGCTGGCTGGTTTAACAAAAAGCAGGTTTTGTTTTTAAAGGTTGGTTGTTAGACTAAAATGTCCTATTTGTCAATTAATAAAATGTTGTTCTTTGAAGTATATTTTTTTATTTCATTGTATGTTTGAGAAGAGCACTATACATGCCTCGTCGTGAAAACGGATTCCCGGCCTCGTATCACTATCCTATTACTTGGCCGGAAATCCTCATTTTCCCGGCCTCTGATGTAATGTACTATTGTACGTCATGTTGCAGTAATATTCCTTTTTTAGGCACTAAAACAATCCAACATAAAGCTGGAAAAGGAGAAGCTCGGTCTCACAGCAGAGATCGAGCACGTAAAGCGCCATCTGTTGAAAGAGGAGTCGCATCACGTACAGCACGCGAGGACCGCCGTCGCGCAGGTACCTACATTTACGAAATATACTAAAGAAATATGTTAAAGGGGTCAATCAATTTTTCTCCGTTGCTTGTTGCCATGGTGATGTCCGCTGGGTTAGTCTTTAGAACACCGATTTTCGGCGGCAATATTGAACAAAAACTTTGTAAATTTATGAAACATGTAATGTCTCATTTTTTAATGTGGGTACACCACAATTTTTATTTAAACCATTAATACAAAGATCAAAGCTTAAAGAAAAATTTAAAAAGGAGCTACCTGGTGGAAGAGACCGGGAATCGAACCCGGTACCTCTGGATTACCGGTCCAGCGCGTTAACCACTTCGCTGTGGTCGACCCCCCCTAAAGCCGCCACTGGCTGCAATAAAGTCAACTGCTGAACGAGTACAATTTAGTGCAAATTTAACCGCTTTAATTAATGATATATATATATATATATATATATATATAAACTTCCCGTGCGGGTCTATGACGCTTGCTTTTATCTCGCGATAAATAAGTGACAAAGCATCCGCCACGTTTTGACACAATGCGAGTGTGAGTGACAGATACTTTGCCACTTATTTATCACGTGATAAACGCAATATATTAATTGAATATCTTGTGTGCAGGCCATTCAGGGCGTGTCGAAGATGCCGGCAACCGACAGCCTCTTCAGCGAGTGCTCCATCGCGGACTTGCCCAACCTGGTGAGCAGAAATGTGGCCAAGAATGCACCCTCCCGCGCTGTGAGTATCCTCACAACATTACACCGAACTAGGACTGCCACTCTAAACTCGTCGAACCCGGGCAAAGATTTAAAAAAACCCGGACATTTGGCGTAAATCGCATTTTTTCCCCGGACGTGTCCGAAAATAATATTATTAAAAAAATAAGAGCTTTACGCTGCTACGCTGAATGAAGCTAGTGACTTGATTGCGTTTTGTATTATTTATATATACGGTGTTTACCTACTTTGTACAGTCAACCAATTTGATTTCTTGGCCACTATAGAAGCTTGTCACAATGACGTTGGCGTTCACTGTGACAAGGTACTAAATGGCCTAGGAATCAAATTGACTGTACAAAATAATGTCGTCAAATAAATAATTCAGTCAATAAGGTGTAGCTATCCTCACATAAAAGCCACCGTCGTTTCCCGCTCGGTCGCCCCTGAAACGCTCTCTACACGGCTCGGCTCTCCAGGTGATCTTTCTGAAGATGATGACATTTTGTGTCGCAGGCGGACAGCAAGCTGGCGGCCGCTCGACTGATGCGAGACATCGCGGAGCTGAGACAACGCGTCGCACAGGTTGAGATTCGTCTCGCCAACGAGCAAAAGGTACAGAAATAATACTCACGCAATAATACTACTTCAGATCACACAGGTACCAAAGAATTAAACTGTATTTACTCCTTGTGTTACAGCGAAAGCGACAGGCTGAAATGGACATCGTGCGCCTGCGCAGAGAACTCTCCAACACCAAGAGCTGCATCGCTTCGCTGCGCCTCGCGCCGCCGCCGCTGCGCAAGCAGTGCTCCAAGTTCGCTTAGACCCAGTATTACCACACTAATAACAGGACTCCCGAACCCATCTTAACTTACCCTTAAATGCAGGGTTATGTTTATTTACACGTTACTGAAGTGACAGAAGTCAAAATCTTAATATTGTCTATTAAAGACCTTGTCAAGTTTGTCCCGAAATCTCGAACGGATGTGGATTTCATTGCAAATTACATTATTTCAGAAATAAAATTAGTGTAATTGTATGCATTTAAGGGTTAACCCTAACGATATGTGAGCCGCGGGCCAGGTCTCGGGGCCCTTTTGCCTTAGGTAGATAGGTCGTGAGGCCCCTCGTAGGCAATGAGCTCATAAAGCAGGTGCATTACTTGCATAGGTATTAACCGTCTTTATCATTAGGACACACATGGCCCGTGCCCATCTCTTGGGGGCCCGAAAAAACTAAATATGGCTTACCTTTAATTACTTACTTTTTTTACTTCTTAATTTACCTTTGTGTCATTATTTATAAATATGACTTTTTTTTACTGCGTTGGACAGTTCATAACCGACGCTAATGATAACGCGGGCCCCTAATTATTGAGTCCCCAGGGGCCCCGAACATTTGTGTGCCAAGGGGCCCCGCAGACGGCTTTGTGCATAGCCTACATTGCCAGGATAAATACTACGGACCTGCTGAGACCTGTAAGTCTAGTATAACTTTGACAGGCGACTGACTATCTGGCACTTTTCTTTCAATACCGTGCGAGCAAGACAGATGCTGACTCGCGCGATAAACTGCTGTGGTTTTCGCCTTTACCCATATTGGTCGATGGAGATATCGCAGACATCGAGTAAATAAACTCAGCGTCGAGTTTGAACTCTAGGTCAGCAGTAAAAGTAAAACTTAAGTAAACATTTATTCACAAAATAAGTAATACGTTTAATTAATATTTATTTGTAGAGAAGTTAATACTTATATAGTTAAGTATTTAGGTGTAATGTTGTTACAGCCATAGACTATTACAAATATATTGTAGGTAAGTTAGAAACGTTCTGGATGAAATTCAGAGGGATCTCTTTTATAATTATAACTAAGATTTGTGTCCGACAGATTAAAATTGTACTAGTTTGCGTAGGTATGTTTAAATAATGATAAATTATATACCTACTTATTTAATGACTATCATTATTATCATTATATAGTGCGTGAGCTGGCAGAATGTGACTCTTTATGTTTGTCTCGCTCGCTCTTACGCCCAATAAGAACCTCTCAGTTTTCACACAAACCCGAATCCTATTCTGAGCACTCGCAACTGTCAAATTAATCAATAATTACCTAGTCCCTTTCCTCATTTTAATTACAATCTAGCTTTAAACTCCTCCAACAAAAACGCACTTATGTCATCAGCCATACGTTCCGGATGACTGATATGAACATCATGGCCGCCCTCCACGATCTTCACTCTGTAGTTGCGATGTTGCCAGCTTTCCGGTTCCTTGACGAACGGCGTGTCGTCATAGCAACCTTCGGCGATGGATCCTTCAGCTAGTACGCAGAAGGTTGGTGTCGGGGACGACGTATAGATGGCGCGGTGCGTCTCGCCGGAGATCGGGAGACGGGAGATGATCTTCATGCGTTGGTCGTACGTGAATCTGGAAAATGATGGGTTTGTAATTTCTAATTTCAATCAGAGTATGGAAGTGAGAGGATATATAGGATAAAATTGTCTAAGAAAGATATGTGGCATTGGTAGGTATTGTCGGTCTTCAATGTAGTCTTTGTAAATATAATAATTGTATGCAGGAGATAACTATTAACCTTACGAAACATCACTGCTTGGACGCACATTTTTGCTTTGCTCATCTATCATCATTTTTTCAGTCAGAGTATTATATTTTAAATAATAGGGTAACTGTGTCTGTTATATACTCGTAGCTAAACTGTTTATATTACGGGGCCCATTGTATACCTGTACAAATCACCTCCAGCTGGTACTAGGGATCTCTCTAGAATGCATTCGGCCGCCTCCTTGTTCAATCCACGCTTTTTCATCACCATTTCCAAGGCCTGAAAAACGGGAGAACATAAAAATATGACAATGATGTCCGGCGATACAGCGAATCAAAACCAGTTAGCTTCGAGACTGTCACAAAAAGGAACACACGACACGACTCTTTTGCTAGCATTGTCCAAATGTGGCCATTTAGCACGTAGCTCCTGTGAATCATAAATATAATATAAAACCTAGTAAAAAAACGACTTGTCCATTCATAAAAGTACTCGCTGGAGCTGGAAGGCCATTGCTGAACCAAAAGCATTACTTAGAGATATTCGACGGCTCCCCACCTTCGTAAAATTTCTGGTTGCGCTCCTCGTAGCAGCTAAAACAAGTGGTAGGTACAACTCTCGTAGACAGGACGGTAGCTCTGCTCTTGTGTGCTTACCTTATCATAAGTGTACTTGGGTGCCTCCCCGCCTCCGTTGAGTTTCTGGTAGCGCTCCTCGTAGTAGGCATGGTAGAACAGATGGTACCACTCGCGCAGAGCAGCCGGTTCCGGTCGGTAGTTCTCGTGAGCCGGGACGGGATCCAGCTCCACCATGCGCGTGATGTGTCCGGGGTACGCGATGTTGAAGTACTTGCCTGAAACCAAGTCCTATAATATGGGTATGTACCGTTTTTGGAAGACAGTTAAATTATATATTTTCCGATTGTTCTTGCTATAAGGATCGACAAACTGCAGTTCTTTAATTTTTCCTCACCATAGTTTTTCCAAAAACATTTTTTTAATTTTTATCATGACTGCTTTTTTTTTGCCTGTAGAGCTGTACATTCAAAACCTAATTTAAAAAAAATCGTCAATGGTTGGCACTTGTCATGTCCAACCGTTTAAATTTTGACATTGACTGGGGTATCTATCGAAGAGTTTATTTTTCTTTTTATAGCAAGGTCTATCTGGAAAAAAAAAACTGTTCTTCTCTACTTCGCATCTCTCGTCTGCAATTGCTGCGCCCCGCCACAACGGAGTCCGTGTTTTGGACATTCTTGTACCACTGGTACTGCTGTCTCACCCACTCACCTAAGATGACTCCCAGCGAGTGGCCCACGAAGACGAACTTGTCCCACTGGAAGTGCTCGCGCACGGCACGCACCGTCGGCACGAAATCCATGGCACTCAGCAGTACACCGTTCGGGAAGTGGTCAGACCTGGATAATGAAATACCAAAACCGCATCATCGCATTAAAGCATCCCAGGGCCCTTGGGTACAGTTTTTAAGACAGTTAAATTTTATACGTATTTGTCTGCGTTGGATGGCGTTACTAATTCCAAATGTAATTAAAAATCTCACCTGCCATTACTTGGTAAATCGACGCCGACGTAATGGAAGTGCGGCGGCAGCAGCCGCACGAGGGGACGGAACCCTGAACATACGTCCTGCTTCCCGTGGCAGAAGAGTACAGGCGGGGCGCCCTCGTCACCCCAGGACAGCCCTGCCGGTATATGGTATTAGGCTGTAGTGTAAATAAATTATTCATTTCTCAAATTCTGAAAGTAGGCCATCCATATAGCGGGTTGAAATTGACTCATTTCGACCCCTAGGGTGGAAAAGTTATTTGGAACACTCGAGTCTGCAACTCTGCATAGAAAATCTAATCTCGGTAATTTAACTAACTTCACGACGCGCGACGTCTTAATGCTTTGAATTTTAAACAAGTTGATTGCTGTAATCCCAAATTCAAAAATTTTGATACGGATTTAACGGATTAAAACGTAAGCATTCACCATTGTTGTGCTTTATTTAAAGAAGATGTGTTTTTCTACTATAACTTTTGAATACTTTCCTCATATTCGAAATGAAAGGTAGCATATTGTACTCAAGTGAAATGGGTATGCCTTGTTTACCAATCTACTATTTTTATCGACTTTTACCTCTTAATTTGCCCCACGGAGCCTGTATGGTTATTTCTCGTTCTGTCAGCTGCATGGTTGATTTGAGAGGTCTGTAAATATCATTAGTAGGTAAATAACAACTAGCGTAAATACTAACAACAGAACACACGATCAATAATGAAGATTTTTAACTTTAATCATTTTCTCATTATCGATAAACTAGTGTCTAGTAACGCCCTCTGTCTCTAACGCCTTCTAACTAAAGCATCTACTCAGACTGCTGTAGTAAAAACTCCGGGTTATTTTAATGTTTGTCATAATAGTATTTTATGCAACCGTTGTATAAAAGGGGGCAAAAAACGCGAGTGGCGTGGGTTTACGATGTGAGCGTAACGATGCCTTAGAACAATAAGTTTTTTTTAAATTGCAAATTGTGTGAATGCAGGTGTTTATCTTGTAATCTGTGGTACTAAGTGATGTTTTTTTGGCGACATTATAACATCGTTTAGCAGTGTTTTTTTGGGCAGTAGAGTATAGACTTTTACAGACTTTCATAATTTATGTCTTTATACCAGAGTTAGTAACTATACAAATAAATGACAAATGACTAAATGACAGAAAAAAGTACTGGAGTAGAATTTTTTTTATTTTGATTGGTACCTAATGGAATGTTATCATAATATTCGAGTTTAAAATTTATTCACAATTGTTTGTTCGGTCTGAAAATGCGTCGTACAGATGGCAGCACTAACTAGATAAGTAAAGCTTTTTTGGCGCGAACGCTACCCAGATAAATAAAGGAAGAAAACAATAACAATGCGATAATACGATGTATATGATAAAATACGCACAAAGTATTGACATAATACCTACCTATATCTTTGTAAGAACATCAAACATTAAATTTAATTCGACTGTTTTACTAATACAATTAAATTTCAAAGCTGCTAATATAACCTCAATCTCATGCAACAAATTCTATCCACTCATAAATTTTATTACTTACGATTTTGAACACTCCTTGAACAAAAGCCTTGTAAGTTTCATTTTGTATTAATTAAATTAGTTTAATAAACCACTAGGTATGTTAGTCGATGTGGAGATAAAAATTATCTTACAACTAAGATACCACATAACACACATCACCTCAAGCGTTATTATCAACAACTAGGTACTTAAATACATTTTGCCAGATGACGTTTATCTAATGTACCGCCGTGTTACGGTAAAAGGTCGTATCTTTATACGGATGTCATAGTAAGATACCTACGTCATTTTACCGTAGCATGACAGTGTAGATGTCTTCCTTCGTATCATCAAACAAGAAGTCGGTACTATTAGTACCACCTAATAGGTAGCACCCAAGCAGTACCTACATCCACAACTATGCTTCGCGACTCTTGTCGCGCGGCGTACTGTCACCTACTGCCTAAGGCGGTGGTCTGCAACAAACGCCGTAGGTCGCGTCCGGCGTCTGCTGGAAGCCGCGTCGCGGACGCTGCGCTGGACGCGGCTTCCAGCGCAAACTGTCATGGTCGCTCTGAGACGCGGCGTCCAGCGCAAACAGATCAGTTTTTCGCACGCACTCAACGCGAATGGACGTGAAGTGAAAATATGGACGAATAGACAATTTTAAGAGTTCTTCTTGAAGAGGAGGAGGATGATTTTATGTACTTAATTATAAATTACAAACAATGAAAAAATACTTTAATACACCGATACACTTTCCATACACCCATACACATTGTAGTACCATCGTGTCCACGGCACTGATGTCATATAAAAAGAAACTGCGACCGAATCGCTGTACTTACCAAAGTGAGCATATTTATTTTATTTATCACATTGTACCTACGCAAGCCGCATAGCCACGGCAACCGATTTTTATGAATAATAGGTAGCTATCTCGATTAAAAAGCATTCGATTTCAAATCGGTTCAAAGAGCTACGATTTCACAATTAGACAGACTAACAGACGGACAAACAGACACACAGACAGAACACCCCTCGGTACCTAGGCCAGGTATAAAACGGATTCTCACCTAGTAGACCAATAACCAAGCTCATTTCTTCCCAACGTTTGTGTTTCAACACATTGTTTTTGTAATCTTTATCGCTGGCATCAAATAATATTCTGTTAAATTTGACTGGTTCTATCAGTAATTCATCTTGTTTTTTTGTAAATTTCACCATCTTCGATTTTTCAATCGCAAAAACGCGACGTCCGTTCCGCCTGAATGCTCCGAAATGACTGCGTAGGCGGCGTTCGACCTACGGACGCCGCGCACGGCGTTCGTGCGCCGCGTCTGGCGTCTGAGAGAGACCACTATAGTGTATTTCCATAGTAAGCATTCGTACGTCGCGTACAGCGTCACGCCGGCAGACCACCGCCTAAGGCTGCCTGCTTCGCTGTCCGTCCATCCGTCCGTCCGTCCGTCCGTCTGTCACCAGGCTGTATCTCAAGAACGGTGATAGCTAGACAGTTGAAATTTTCACAGATGATGTATTTCTATTGCCGCTATAACAACAAATATTAAAAATAAAATAAAAATAAATATTTAAGGGGGGCTCCCATACAACAAACTTGTTTTATGGTACGGAACCCTTCATGCGCCAGTCGGACTCACACTTGCCCAATTTTTTTTAGATATTATTATGATTTGAGACATACCTTTAGACTGCTGCGCCTGCGGTACACATGCCCACTCGCATGTTTATCGCATTGATATGACAGAAATGATTGTATCATGTTATACTTACGGTGTAGATAAAGTTTCGCATATTGTGTCCAAAGTTTAGATTCAGCGTCATCATAGTTATCTATATTCTCTATTTATTATCATATATGGCATTGGCGGTAGTTTTATACTCTGAATTTTCGCACATTGTAATTGAAAACTAAGACAAAATGTATTTATCATTTAACGGGACAAGAAAAGCAAATAAGTATAAAAGGACAATTAAATTTAAAGTTTTATACTCTTAATCTGATTATGACTGTTTGGCTGATATTAAGTAAGGCTGCCAATCCTGGGCTTATTTGTATGGGATTGGAGGCCCTACAGTGATAATAATAGTATTTTCGGACATGTCCGGGGAAAAAATGCGATTCATACCAAATGTCTGGGATTTTTAAGACTTTGTTCGGGTTCGGCGAATTTAGAGATGGCAGCCCTAGACATGATGGACAGATGGACGCTCGATAAAATGCATGGTTGGTTGACCTTCGATTTTGTCGAGCATCCGGACTTTCAGACCCGTCCGGATCCGGATGTTACAAGTCAAAGGCATCAGGGAAACGGTATGGATTCGCCTGGAGGAAGTGTTAATTAATTTCAGATTTAGATTTTTTACGGGAATACAGAACTAAGAACCGAATAGTATAGAACTGAATAGAATAGAATATTGAAATCCATATGAAACGGGTTTACTCGCGACGTTTAAGTCGAATATTGCTCGTCATGTTTCGGTTGGCTGCCGCGACTGATCCGAGCTCCTGATATTGAATCGCGTACCGATTCAAAACGTCGAGCAAAATTCGACTTAAACGACGTGAGTAAACCTGTTTCATGTGGATTTTAATATGTCTGACGGGGGATTTTAATTCGGTTTATGTGGAATAGTAGGTACTTATATATTATTATCACCAGATCCGAAGTGGTAAGAACAGAACAGGAACGGATGACGTTTTTCCTTCAGAGGCAAGCAATTTTCAAAGCACTCAAAACGGTAATCTTGGACTTTGATCAAGTAAAATAAATATTTATTCAATTAAATACTGCATTATCATTATCACACTATCAGTACGCATGCTTATGATAACAAATCTTGTGAAATGATTGCTCTTTTATTTTGATGGTTTTGTGTATCTAAATTAGAGTCTAATTTCATTTAAAATGTTTGCTTGGTTTAATGGAAAGTAGCGTAAATAGCATCTTGGTAATGATAACTGTCAAATTTCACCTGTTCCTGTTCCTGTCTGCTGTCACTGTCAGTGCCATGCATTATCTTGAAGTAATGGATTGCTACTTTGGAGTTCAAGCGGTCGAAACACCAATGCGCTACATATCGTAAACCGGTTTATCAGAATAAAGTGCAAAGTTCAAAATGTCCTATTATATTAGCTGAAAGATTGGACAAAGTTTTATCAATATTATCTTTGTAGGAAATGAGGTAATAAATTGCCACTGCAGCAGTGAAGGGCTTGTTAAACGAAAGGTGGAGAAGTGTCGCAAATTTTGTGTAATTGTTGAAGTTATCAATAAAAACACTGTATCAAAATGCTTGACACGGAAAAAGAGTGGTTTATTCAAGCACCATGGGGAAGAATTTGCAGTGAGTATTTTTTTTTATTAATTATCTATCATAAAGTAATTGGTTATTTATTTAAATAAAACAATTTAAACGGACCAGTCAACTTTTGACAACGGTATCTGTAAAGGTACGTCAGAGAGGCTCAAATAATTAATATACGCGATATAATCCGTTTAAATTGTTTTATTTAAATGTGTGACGGTCGCGGAAACCGAAGTGGTTATGTATTGTTGTATTGTATGTACAAAAAAAACTATTTTTGTACTAAAACAACTTTTTATGTAAACTGAAAGCTTAATCTGCATAAATTAATGTAGAAATGAAAATGAGACACCTGTAATGTAAAAAACAATACATATAGTGAAACATAGAACCTCCTTTATTGGAAGTCATCATCATTTATTAATTAGATCCATTGATTAAGTAATGATTAGGCTGAATATCTTGTAATCAAGATTTTTGAATGAGCCTAATTAAGAAAAGATCAGTAAATTCATAAACACATTTAAATTATCTTACATATAAAAATGGCTGCAGTTATTTAAAATAGTATGCCCTACTTAAATAACACCTTATTAAAAATTTAAGCACAATATGTTTTAGGAATGTATGTATAAAGTAAAAAAAACGCACATATGCAAGTAGTAGCCTAGTGTTAAATCATTTGTGCACTGAATACCCCGGGGTATGATGAAGCGCAGCTTTCTGCTAGCATGTTAACCGTCTCCGGTGACAAAAGTTTAAATCTACCAAAGGTACCTGACTAGTTTAAGGGATACAGTCTACTAAGAAAGCATATCAAACGTACATAATCTAAATTGTGATACTTTGTAGTTTGCATTTTATTCTTAAATGTTTCCTTATTTATATCTAAAAAAGTTAAAATTCGCTCCTAATATGCTTTCTTCGAGGACTATGTATAGGTGCGCCTAAATTCTCAAGATAAGTACAAATTAATTTATGTTCATATTACTGTAATAATCAGGGGTCGGACTTTATTTCGCACGGTAAGACTAATGGAGACCTATGGAGTCGATATTAACATTAAAATACTATTCATACTCATACTCATAAGTGTATTTCATTCGCAATTTTAATTTTATAGTCAAGGATAAAGTCAGAAGAATATACAAAGACCTGATTTGAGTAGGCATTGTTTTTTTCGCCACCATAAAATACGTCAATATTTGCAACTTTATCCATGTTTTCTGGAGTAAATTGGTGATGATGATGATGATGATGAATGCTTGGGAATGTTAACCATAATAACCACAAAGGCAGTTTGGAATGAAATAGATGAATGAGTATGAGTATGAATTGTATTTTAATGTTAATAACGGCTCCATAGTTCTCCATTAGTCCTACAGTGCGAAAGAAAGTCCGACCCCTGGTAATAATAAGTTCTTATCCTTTTGGAAAAAATGACTGACTGTTGAGTTTCTTTCAGCGTTTCTTCTCAAAAGTGATCTCTTGTGAAATGCTGGTAGACTCAGACATGTCAAAGTGCCCTTGTGGCCTACTTGCAGAATACATTATTACGTTACTTAATTATAATCATTTCTTTTTCTAGTATTGGCGTGGGGCTCCTGCCTGGACCCGCCGGTGCTGCTGTGCCACGGCGGCGTGGACTCCGCAGCTAGCTGGCGGCCTATTATCGCGCGATTACCGCCCCGCTTCTACTACATCGGTGAGATAAGACTAAACCATTGATATAGGGATCAAAGCTCAAAGAAAATTGAAATGCGTAACCTGGTGGGTAGACTAGAAATCGAACGTACCGGTACCTCTGGATTACCGGTCCAGCGTGTTAACCTTTCCACCACCCTAACGCCCAGATAACCTTTCGAAGTTTTCCTTATGCTTTGTGTGTAGATCTTTGCATTGTTTATTTGAACGGCTTTACACCTTAGCGACCTCTATGTGAATACGTTAATATTCACATCTTAAGCTAAGCTATGACTAGTTTATATATATATAGTCAAATTTTCCTCATAACGCGAGGGTCAAAATTGTTATATTTAGTCTCCGATCGAATTATCGGTTTCTGTCATTTTCTTTTCGGTCTAAAATCGTGATTCGGCCTTAAACCAGCCGAAGCTTCGGCCAAGCCCAAAATCAAAAGTCCGATGAATTAATAATACAAGTAAAACGACACGAAAATTTCATTCAGCTGTTTATCTGATCTTGAACACAGACGCTATGTTTAAAAAAAAAACTTCCCGGTTTAGGCCTTCAATTTTGTATGAAATTCCTTTACAGTTCTCTCGAGTTGTTCCGCCCCAAACGTGACACTTCGAAGCCTGTTATAACGCACGTTCTGACGACATTTCTTTGCACGTTTGAGATAGTACATTACGTAACAAGGGTGGTAAAAGAGGAATTACAAACAAGATTAGAAGCCCGAAGCTGAAGGCTTTAATGACACGAGTTTGGAAATCCTTTACCACCAGAGTCACGTATGTCATTTTTCATCACACTTTTAAGGAAATAAAACAATAGTATTAGTAGTCAATACCAAAATTACTTACCGCCCTAGGGCGTAATATAGGACGACGCGTTTGGCTCGGTTTGTAGACACCTGCTTACTGAGTCGGCGGTCCCGGGTTCGAATCCCGGCCGGGGCAAATATTTGTGCAAATATTTGTGCTTGGGTCATGGATGTTATCTATATATGTATTTATATATTATGTATATCGTCGTCTAGTACCCATAATACAAGCTTTGCTTAGTTTGGGACTAGGTCGATTTGTGTATGATTGTCCCTTAATATTTATTTATTTATTTATTTTATATACGATTTACCACACGGCTTTCTAGCATGTAAACCCTTAGTGTGATAAAAATTACCTACCGCCCTAGGGCGTAATTTACTAGTTACCGCCCTAGGGCGTAATTTACTAGTTACCGCCCGCTTTTCTAGCTTGTAAACACTTGTTTACGAGCAAGTGTGATGAGTAATGTACTATTACATAGGCATGGAGCTCCCGGGGAACGGGCGCTCGGACCCGCTGCCCCCCGGGCTGATGGTCTCCGCGCACGACCTGGTGTACTCCATCGAGGTGGTGCGCCGACACTTCCGCTGGGAGCAGTTCGTGTTCATGGCGCATTCACTAGGCACTAAACTAGGTGAGGCATTATATTAGGTGAGCATTATAGTCTTAATAAAGTAGCAAAAGAGCTGGATATCGACATCTTCAACAGTAATATCCCGGCTGTAAGGCGTAAGATGACGAACGATTTTTTTAAGTGAGCGAGCTTTAACCGAATCTGCTGTCTGGTGCATTGATTATGTTAGTTGTTTTATTTAAATTAGTTCTATTACACTTAGTTTGTAGTCACAGGTAGTTGCGATGTTGTGCATTGTGCGAGCACTTTATTTTTGTATAAAATGTCACTACCGGTGGGAACCTGTAATTGGCTTTCCATTAACTATTTCTAAGAGCAATGTATTGTATGTAGCTGTTGGTTCTCCTAATAAATAATAAATAAATAAATAAATATTGCTCAGTTGGTAGGGTAAAACCTAATTCGCACCTTTAGAATTATAGTGACCTAGGTAATTCAAAATCGTCGACACTTCAATTTTAAATTATACATTTAGAATTAAAGAGACCTAATTCAAAAACTTCAAGATTTTGAATTAGGTCACTATAATTCTAAAGGTGCGCTATGTTGTAAGAGAATACGGTATTTGATGACAGCTACTCTTTATGAAATGTCAAAAACGATCTGTTAGTATGATGCTTCTATGATGATACAGGCATGTGACGTCATAAAAAGCAGTGGTCATAACACGTTTTCTTTGACTTCTTTTTAGTTATTGTACAATTCAAAATAGTATAATGTCGAAAAGTTAGTGATAATTTATTTGTATTGTATTTTTTAATGTGTGTTTAGTGGTTTCAATGCCACAATTTATATGCCCTTTAACCCTTTGAGCGCCAAGCGGCAAAGCAATTCACCGTGCCACTGACGCCAAACCAAAAAAAAAGTGCTCCAAAATCAACAGAGATTGAAAAACACAGATAGTGGTTTGAATTAGCATGTTTTTGACAATTGCAATTTTTGACGTCAATAGGCGTCGTTGGCGTCAGTGGCACGAATTCCCGATGACGTGATTTGCCGTCTTTGGCGGTCAAAGGGTTAATTCCGGCAAAGTCATACACAAAATCTACCCAGTTTTCCAGATCCAGTGAAATGATACCTGCTCCTCAGTCCTGTAGGCGAGTTAACTCGTTAACAGAAATGATGCTCTTACGCCCGAAAGACAACTTCACTCGGCTACGTAAAACGCTTTTCAGAGCCGCTAGACGAGATAACTCGTTAGCTTATAGTTATTACTTACAGTTATTTTTCTCCATGTTGTTTGTGCAAAATGAAACTATTTAGACACAAATGCGTAACGAATATTCTTGGGGTAACGTTTATTCACTAGTTGACAACATCACAATAACTGCAGCAAATAAATATGGCTTAAGGCCTAGAGTACAGGACACAAGTGCAAGTGACTGTCGATTACCCTAATCCAGGATGTACCTAATGATTTTTAGGGTTCCGTACCCAAAGGGTAAAAACGGGACCAGATCAGTAATAGTACTGAGACTTCGCTGTCCGTCCGTCCGTCCGTCCGTCCGTCTGTCACCAGGCTGTATCTCAAGAACGGTGATAGCTAGACAGTTGAAATTTTCACAGATGATGTATTTCTATTGCCGCTATAACAACAAATAAAATATAATAAATATTTAAGGGGGGCTCCCATACAACAAACTTGTTATAGATTATATATATATGTATATGTACGGAACCCGTCATGCGCGAGTCGAACTCGCACTTTTCCAATTTTTTTTTTAAACGAGTATACTCGTCTACCGGATCTGAGAGCACATCGCACAAGACAAGTTAACTCTCTAACTAAAGGGTTAAGGTGCCTAACTTAGTGCATATCTTATCATGCAGGCAAGCTGTATAACCTGTCGCACCCGGGGCGGATGTCGAAGGTTGTGGACTTCGATCCGGTCCCTGCCTACTTCACAGTGCGCGCGGACCAGTTCCCGGGCTGGTGAGTTTTGACGACGTGGCTGGCCCAGTTTGCAGAGACCTGCCTACTGAGCCGGCGGTCCCGGGTTCGAATCCCGACCAGGGCAAATATTTGTGTGATGAACTCGAATATTTGTGCTTGCGTCATGAGTGTTCTATGTATTTAAGTATATATTTATTTACACTAGGTCGATGCAGAGTCAGCCACCGGCTAAGCTTGCACCATAGATTGGAGCGGTTTTGTTTTTTTTTTCGAAATTTTCTCTTCGTCACGACCTAGCGAAATTTAATTTGTGCATTTTAAGACAAAAAATTCTAAAATCGGTTGAGAACTCGCTGAGATCTGCGCATTGTTACAAAGTCCATTCGAGTCGATCCAATGGGAGCTTCGCTCGCTCCGCTCCAATAAGTATCTATACCGTCGCGTATAATTGATAACTTCCAAGGTAATAAGTAATTACAGTTACTTTGGCGTTTACCTTTTTATAAAGCTTGAAATCTTTCTCGTAATTTAAATTTGATTTTATTGTCTACTGTGAAGGATGGGCAACTACGGAAGCCTACACTGAGCGTGGTCCGACATGCTCTTGGCCGGTTTTTTTTTTATAATGATTATTTTCTCGTCAGGTATGATTTCTACTTCACGCGGTACTACAAGAAATACCACGTGTACAACGCGCCGAGGGAAAGCGCGCCCAAGTACACTAGAGAGAAGGTATGTCCCTATTATTTTGGCGTTTAGCGCAGTGGTAAAGCAGCTGCCTTATGAGCCGGCGGTCCTGGGTTCGAATCCCGGCAAGGGAAAATATTTGTGTGAACTCGAATATTTGATTCGTATTTAGGTATGTATTTATCTATATAATGTATATTGCTTACTTAGTGTCCATAACACAACCGTACTAGAGCTTACTGTGGGGCTAGATCAATTTGTGTGAGTTTGTCCGATATATTATTGTACAAACACACGAAAAGATCATTGCTCAAACATGCAACGTAATGTCGGCAAAGCGTCAAAACAGGCTTCGAAGTATCGCGTTTCGGGCGGCATAAATCGATAGAACTGTAAAGGAATTTCATACAAAATTGACGGCCTAGGCCGGGAAGTAATTTTTATTTTACATGGCGTCTGTGTTCATGAACAGGCTAAAGAGCTGGTTTTTGTTTTGAGTGGTTTTTTTTTTTTCACTGCATATGTTTGAGAAAAGCACTATACATACATGCCTTAGCCGTGCAAGCACATATTTCCCGGCGTCTCCATCAGTATTGTACTATTTACGTATGTTGCCAATTGACTTTTAAATTAATTGTACTTTTAAAACTTCAATTTTATTACTTTTCTGTATTCCGCTTAGAAAGAAGACGCGATTACTGTTTTTATATTTTTCCTAAGATTAATAATGAATAATTTGCAGATGACGTATCACTTTTATTTCAATGCCCAAATGATAACTACAGCAACACACACATAGAACAAACTTTCAATTCAGTAACACGCTGGCTACATG
Source organism: Apotomis capreana (assembly GCA_947623375.1). Classification (NCBI taxonomy): domain Eukaryota; kingdom Metazoa; phylum Arthropoda; class Insecta; order Lepidoptera; family Tortricidae; genus Apotomis; species Apotomis capreana. The sequence continues at coordinate 14,288,786 of OX392521.1, forward strand.
ATCACAACCTAATAATCAATAATGATAAAACTAAACTAATACAATTTAGACCGCAACAAAAACAACTACTTAACTTAAATACCGTATCAAACCACCTAAACATTAAAGAAGTAACTGAATGCACTCTTTTGGGTCTTAAATTAGATACTCATTTAAACTGGAAAGCACACGTCGAATCAGTAAAAAACAAACTGTCCAGATTTGTATACGCACTGAGCATATTGAAGAGCAACACAAGCATGGAGTGCGCGTTGACCGCTTATCACACGCAGGCGGTCGCGTGGCTACGCTACGGGCTCCTGCTGTGGGGCCACAGCACGGATGCGCACCAGCTCTTCATTATGCAAAAGAAGTGTGTACGAATCCTGGCCAATATCCACCAACCAAATAGCTGTAAGCCAGAATTTAAAAACCTGAAACTGTTAACTCTCCCCTCCCTCTATATCCTTGAAGTTGCCACGTTCGTAAGAAAAAATTTACATCTCTTCAAATTCAATCATAGCACTCGTCGCCACCAAAATCTTAAACTCCCGGAACCTAAACTAGAAATATATAAAAATGGACCATACTACAGAGCAATTAAAATATACAATAAAATCCCTATTGATATAAAAAACACACTAAAAGACTATTTTATTTTTAGTATTTGTTGTTATAGCGGCAATAAAAATACATCATCTGTGAAAATTTCAACTGTCTAGCTATCACCGTTCTTGAGATACAGCCTGGTGACAGACGGACGGACGGACGGACGGACGGATGGACGGACGGACGGACGGACGGACGGACGGACAGCGAAGTCTCAGTAATAGGGTCCCGTTTTTACCCTTTGGGTACGGAACCCTAAAAACAGCTGACAGTTGACAGCTTATTTTTGTCGCGGATAGGTCGAAGACTACAACTCTATGCAGGCACAGTTGTCGTAGATTCCGGTAATTTTATGCATTTTCTTATATTTCCTTAACATATTTTCAAGTATTTTTTTAGCGTGTACAGTCGAGTTCATTTAAAGCCTGACCAGAAATATATGAGGATGCGCCATATTGCGGAATTTCACTGGAACTAATTTCTTACACTGGCAATGATTTTATGATGGTTTGTCAACAATGTCAATGTCATTCGTGATGGTTTCTTTAAAAGATAAATATTTAAAATAATCCTAAGAAAATGCCGAAAACCATTCACAATCGTGAACGTAAGATTATAAATAAAGTGTCACGTGTTTACTAAACGAAAAACAGTCAGGAAAAGAGTGCATTCCATTAAATGATATTACGAGGTTAACATAGTGAAACTGACAGGTATTTAAACTAATGGCATTGTAGTGGGTTGCGATTGGTTGCAATATTGTTGCCATATAAATCTTATAAATAGCGCGCTCTTGACAATCCTCATATATTTCTGGTCAGGCTTTACATCTACACACTTACGAGAACGAAAATATCTGAACACGACTTTATGCTCCTGACAAATGGGGTCGTGTTCAGATATTTTTGTTCTCGTAAGTGTGTAGATGTAAATGAACTCGACTGTACACGACGCAAAGCTCTCTCAATCTCCCCGTTTGCCCCAGTGGCTTCAGTATGCGGTTCTTAAAGGGTCGGCAACGCGCTTGTGATGCTCCTGGCGTTGCAAGCGTCCATACCGACAGTAACTGCTTAACAACAGGCGGGCCGCTTTGGTTTGCCACCGTCGTAGTATAAAAACCGGCCAAGTGCGAGTCGGACTCGCGCACCGAGGGTTCCGTACAAACACTTTCCATCCCTAAGTGGTTAAGTTAAGTTTGCACCTGGTATGCTTTTTTTAAATTTTTCATTTTCTTATTTTAGAAGTTAGAGGGGGGGGGACCAACTTTTTTCCGCTTTGGAAGCGTCTCTCACGTAAACTATTCGGTTTAGAAAAAAAATATTTTAGAAACCTCGATATCATTTTTGAAGACCTATCCATAGATACCCCACACGTATGTGTTTGATGAAAAAAAAAATTTTAGTTTCAGTTCTAAGTATGGGGAGCCCCCAATATTTATTATTATTATTTTATTTTTGCATCAATATCTTAATGCGGTTCACAGAATACATCTACCTACCAAGTTTCAACAGTATAGCTCTTATAGTTTCGGAAAAAAATGGCTGTGACATACGGACAGACAGACATGACGAATCTATAAGGTTTCCGTTTTTTGCCATTTGGCTACGGAACCCGTTGAAATATGTAATGTTGTCATTGTTGGCGTGTTCTATAGGCGCTGGCGATGCTGGAACAGAACCGCGGGCTGACTGGCGCCACGGCCAGCATGGTTCTCGACAGGGTCTCCGAGCCCATAGGAGATGGCCTCGTCCGGTAAGTGACTGGCATTTTAGTAACCGCTGACGACAAAAGAGGGATGTTACAATACAACAATACTTTATTGCACACCAATAAAAGGGTTCTCTATCGTTTGCCCGAATTGCGTATGCCATGACGACGCGTTGTGCAAAATATTTGTTCTTGGGTCATGGATGTTATCTATATATGTATTTATATATTATGTATATCGTCGTCTAGTACCCATAGTACAAGCTTTGCTTAGTTTGGGACTAGGTCGATTTGTGTAAGATTGTCCCTTAATATTTATTTATTTATTTATATTTATTATTTATTATATATTGCCATAATATTCATTTGCCATAAATCTGTTTTTCTCTGTTAGCTGAAACTTATTGGGATTGTCATAAAACAAACCTAACCTAATGATTTCTCCATGAATAGCATGATAGAAATCCCGAAGAGTATGATTTATGAAATAAAAAGTTTATGGCAATCGAAAATTATGGCAAGTGATACATTTATGACAAATGAAATTTGGGGAAGTGAAATGATACCCAATAAAAGTTTGCAATAGTACAAATTGATAAATAACGGTAGACAACAGGCGGTCTTATCGCCAAAAAGCGATCTCTTCCAGACAACCTATGGGTAGTAGAATTGTTGAAAAATGTGAATTAATATAGAGTTAATGCAGTAGAAGCCGAAGGGAGCTCATAATTAAATACCAACAGAAAACAAGAACATTTGTATTTGTGTGTCTGTCTGTGGCATGTAGCCCTGTTTTAACTAGCAACGTTGATAACATGCTAAGAAACATGTTTGATCATAGAAAAAACTGTCTAAAACAATCAGCATTTTTAAACAGATAAGGTGTCTCTAATGAGACATATAACTAACAGCGCCCTCTCTCGCTTGCTCATTCACTGCTGTAAAGTAGTGCGGTAAGATATGAATATTAACGTATTCACATCGAGGTCGCTAAGGTGTAAAGCCTTTCAAATAAACAAAACATAAGGAAAAATTGGAAAGGTTAATCCGGTAATCCAGAGTTGCCGGGTTCTATTCCCGGTGTTCCCTAACGCATTTCATTTTTTCTTTGAGTTTGATCTTTGTATCAATTGTTTAAAAAAAGCTTATCAAATTCCACAGATACCGACACGACCAGCGCTCCAAAGCGGTCGTATTACCGCCGATCACCCCGGAACACCTCCAACAACAGTACACCAACATAACAACACCAACACTCACCATCATAGCCACAGATTCGCTACAGCGGGGCGCCTTCTCTAGAACACCTTTCGCTTTAGACGAGAAGTACCACCCGCATAATAACTATAGGGTTGTAACCGTGGAAGGATCCCATGATGTGCATGTGATGCATCCGGAGAGAGTGGCGACGTTTGTTGAACAATTCCTGCTGTATGGAGTGGACGGGCTGGATAGAAAAGCTAAGTTATGATATGTGTTACAGACATTATAAAGAACAGATGTTTATTTATTATAGTCATTGTATAGAACAGATAACATTGCAAATATTGTAAAGAACAAACTGATTACAGATATTGTAGAGAACAGATAGTTTTTTTGTAGATATTGTGATGAACAGATGAGTATTTAAAAAAACTTACAGTCGTCTACCAGTATAAAAAACATGTTTTTAACCACTACAAAAAAAGATCAAATGTTTGTCTGTAAGAATGTATAATTTACTAAAATTTCAAACTTAACTGGCTTTTATATTATAGTCTGTAAGACTGTAACATATTTTTATACATAAATGAATACAAATGCCAATGATTTCTATAATGGACATAAAATCGTTATAATCCGGCGTCTTCTCTAGAACTCCATTCGCTTTAGACGAGAAGTACCACCCGCATAATAATTATAGGGTTGTAACCGTGGAAGGGTCCCATGATGTGCATGTGATTCATCCGGAGAGAGTGGCGACGTTTGTTGAACAATTCCTGCTGTATGGAGTGGACGGGCTGGATAGAAAAGCTAAGTTATGATATGTGTTACAGACATTATAAAAAACAGATGTTTATTTGTTTATAGATATTGTAAAGAACAGATGATATTGCAGATATTGTAAAGATCAGACGCTGATTACAGATGTTGTTGAGAACAAATGTTGTGATGAGGTCATTATTACAAAAAAAAAAACTGTTACAGACGTCTACCAGTATGAAAAATTACATTAAAATTAAATGTATCTCACATAGCTAACTATTATGTTTTAAACTATAAGGTGGTTGTTATTATTAATTATAAGCTGGAAACGGGTTTTTAGTGCCTAAGTTTAATTAGGAATTATATTAATCGTTTGCATATTTTAGTGTCAAATGTTGTTAATAGATTTCTAAAATGCATTTATATGCAAATATCTCATTCCTATTGAATACGGTGTTTGTATAATAGTACATTACTGACATTACTGTAGACGCCGGGAAATAATGGCTTACCGGCTGAGTACGTATAGTGATACGAAGCCGGCAGGCCCTATTCACGGCTAAGGCATGTATAGTGCTTTTCTCAAACATATGCAATGAAATAAAATAAGTTTCTGTCAAAAATTACATTTTAGTGGCAAGCTTTTATAGCCGACTGTACTTTTCTTTGGATATCCATCAAATGCTCACTGAGACGATTCTAAAGAGCCCAAGCTCGGAAGGATTGCTTTTTTCTATTATAGAACTATGTCCTATGGCCACCTTCCGGCTCCATCATCAGATCAGCCCCATGGTACCATATTATTGTATTGTCATCAAAGTTAAGTAAGTATGGAAAATTTCAGCTCAATCGGTTGACGATATCTGCTTCAAAATTGAGTTGCAAGATTTCACCCGAACATACATACTTTAAACATACCATGCAAGTTAAATAAAAGCTTTAAAAAAAATACACCACTCAAAAAAACATAATTAAGCTGTTTAGCCCGTTTATGAACACAGACGCCATGTTTAAAAAAAAAATACTTCCCGGCCTAGGCCTTCAATTTTGTATGAAATTCCTTTACAGTTCTCTCGAGTTTAAGTTGTTCCGCCCGAAACGTGATACTTCGAAGCCTGTAATAAGGCACGTTATGACGATATTTCATTGCATGTTTGAGAAAAACTACATATAAGTTATAAGACAGCTCTGCGATCACTCCGATGTTCGAAATTCTACAGTCGTACAGTGCCGTCCTTCTCGATCACGTGTCAAAGTATATTTGAGTGAGCGGGACGGCACTACGACGGTCGAATTACGAGCATCGTTTTTTTTGAACTAACATATCGTTTTTGACATTTCTTAAACAGTAGCTGATTTCAATACCGTATTATTTAGCAAGTGTAATTCATGTTAACATTAATAAGTATTTTTTTGTAAATACATATTTTTAAATGGTGAAAGGCTGTATACTTAATAAAAAGTATGAAATTGTTGAGTTTAATTAATTATTTACACTATTAAGTGTTCTTTAATCCTCTGTTGTTTAATAAAGCAAGTAAAGGAATAGGTTGAGTGTATGAATGAATATAAACAGTGAATCTTTAGTTCACTGTCAAAGGTGCTTTTCACCGCGATCATACACCTATAATGCGTCAAAAAACGGCAATGTGCGAGTCGGACTCGCGCGCGAAGGATTCCCTACCATCAAATAAAATAACTGGCCGAGTTAAGTTTGCACCGCGTTATATGGCGCTGTATACAATTGAGGTGCAAAGTGAACGCAACCGATCACGTTTGTTGTGTGGGGAGCCCCACTTAAATACAGTGGAAACTGGATAAGTGGAACCTGGGTTAGTGGAAAACCTCTTTAAGTGGACCCAAGTTCTCGGTTCCAGTCCCTTGGCAACAAATTACCTCTATAAGTGGAATTTTGGGAACTCTATAAGCGGAATCCATTTGTTCGAAAATATCTTATTTTTACCTCTGTAACTGGAAGCAGCTGTCTCCGAAACCTCTATAGCTCCGCGTTATAAAATTTGTATTTTTAATAAACCGTCACAAGAGGGTAGTTTGTTTCGTTAACATTATGGTTCGTGTTTTAACTACGTATTTTGTATTAGAAAAAAAATTACCAGTTAATGGACCAATGATAGAAGAAAAAGCTGAAGAATTTGCAAAAAGGCTAATATGGATATTTTTTTTAAGAGTAATGGATGGTTAGAAGGATTAAAAAAACGTAAACATTTGGTTTTTAAAAAAATGTGCAGGGAGAGTAGTGCAGTGGACACCAACACCTCTACAAACATATTTAATAAAAGAGGATTATTTAAGTCTTGATCTTTTATTGACCATATATTTATACGTGACCTCTATAAGCGACATTACTAGCATCCACAACCTCTGTTAGCGAGAGCCTCTGTAAGTGAGAAAACGTTTTATTTAAACCTGGTTAAGTGGAAAACTGGATAAATGGAAAACCTGGATAAGCGGAACTAAACAGCCGGTCCCTTGCGATTCCACTTATCCAGTTTCCACTGTATTTATTTTATATTGTTTTTAGTAATTGTTTTATAGCGTCAACAGAAATACATCATCTGTGAAAATTTCAACTGTAACTATCACGGTTCATGAGATACAGCCTGGTGACATACGAACGGAATGTAGAGTCTTAGTAATAGGGTCTCGTGTTTACCCTTTGAAAAAGCAAATGAGATTTTCATTTATTTTTGTTACATTAAAAAGCTCGCGGTGAGAAAGCAACCAAAGAAGTAAAATAGGCAACCCTTTCAAAAAAAAAACGACAGATGGCGTTACAAGTTGTAACTTACAACAGTCGTTTATTCTCCATACATTCATTGATATGATAAACGAGATAAATTCCGTTTATAAAATAGCTTTTTCAATAGTTTGTTTTCTGATAGGGATTTAAAAACAAGTCGCCTGCAGGCGCTTTCGGCCCACAGATTACTATATAATTGTTGATAATGTTTCGGCCAAGGCGGATAAGGTTTGGATAAGTCACGTCATAAAGAGGTTGAAAATAAATCTAAAATGATTAGAAATGCTGGCCAATTAAACAATTTTCAAAATTAAGAAAAATACTTATTTCTTTCTCTAACTAAATGGCATTTTCTTATATTTTTTGATCCATATCAGCCAGCTTGAAATATACAATTAATACTTTGGAAGCTATAGGTGCAATATTAAGTGTTATATTCATTTGCCGCAAACATATTTATTTGCCGCTTGTTATTTGAGTTTAAAATTAGGCAAAAAAGCTATATCTTAAACTCGTGACCAGAATTTAAGAAAAAAGCTGATGACATTTTGAAAGTACTGCTGTTTACGAAGTTTGTTTAACATGGAGGAAATCTTTTTAGCAAGACTCTTAATTGCCAATCACTGTATAGGGATTTTAAAAATATAAAATAAGTTGCATTGATTACAAATAAATTAAATTTTAGAACATCTAAAGCTTATTTCAAAAATCTCAGTAGAAGATTTTGGTTACTCAGAAATGTTATTACCTCTCATTAAATATTCTTATCATACTTCATAAACATTTCAAGGGAAGTACGAAAATGTCAGGGAAAAATATATTCCGGCGAAAATAAATATTGGAAAATTACGATAATAAATCAAACGTGAGTAACATTGTTTTACTAATATAACTATTATCTAAGCAGCGTTACATGGGTGTAAAAAAAATTACTTAACTAATTTTGCGTTATGTAAAACAATGCTAGTGTCCCGAGGGTTTTTCTCGTTATGAATGCAGAATAAACTAGGACTAAAGAAAGGTAATTATTGGTAAAATCATACAGAAATACCCTTGGCATATTCAATTTTTGTGGATACCATTTAAATTGCTATTTGCGGATGTACTATTTTTTATAATTTAAACAGCATGAATAACTTAACTTCACGAATAAAACCCATGAAAAGTGGAGAGTATTGGAGAGAATCATATCAAACATGAACACAAAGTAGGAAAAACACCAGTTTTCTGTATGATGGCCTCAAGCCCTGAGCATTTGTAGTAAGTAGTAGTAAACTTAATTAATTATTTGAATATCATTTGTAAGGAGATGCAGATGCGTCATGTGTATTCCTTTACATAGATTAAATCACAGATTGGTTTCGTATTACTGTGCAGCGGGGAAACGCCGCCAGCATCTTGGGATCATTTCCGCCAATGACCGACCTTGGCTAGAGTTAGGTTAGTAAGGTTTTAGTTTTTTAAGTTGTCTTACCACTTAATTCAAATGTTTTTTTTTTATATATAAATATTTTTCTTAAAAAAAAGATTGGTTTCAAAATTACACATGCTATTTTGTCAGCCAAATCTCTGCAGGAGGCCCCTGGCATAGTGCCAATTTTTGTAACAGCCAACAAAAAATATTTTAACGATGATTTAGTTTAAATAAGTGGTAATATTGGATAACGGATGTGTAAAGCAAATAAACAAAATATATGTACCTACCAAAGATTTAGTCATATTCCTATCACCAAGCAAACACCACTACACTTATGCGGAAGTTGTATTGGATTGCTTATAACTCTAAAAAGCCCGATAAACACCTATCTTATAGAGCACTGGCTTGGTAACTGTCTGGCAAATGAAAAAGAGATGTCTCTCTAATTCAGTAGGAGACGGGCGTCTTGGGAATGATGTGGGAGAACAGACTGCTCGAAACTAGTGTGAGGGGAAGAATCTGATTTGAGTCCTATGCCCCAGCAGAGGGTAATAGTAAAGAAGAGAAACTTCCTATACTAATGATTTGCCGCCTCACTGCTAGGAAGTCAATATTAGGTTGTTTGAAAAAGGTTTTTAAATGCTGTTAAAATCAATATTGCACATCCATACTTTAAAATTTATTGGAATTGTCAGTGTCTAAAAATGTCTTCATTATTTCTGGCTTGAAGGTGCTTACAGAGAAATCTTACAACCAATTTTGTAAAAAAAAATTGTGAAACATAAGTTTATTTTATGGTCTACGATACAGTGAACAATGGATAATCCCGTAACCTTCAGACATAGTTATTATATTTATAAGTGATATCCTCCTTATCTTAGTTTGTGAGTTTACTTCACAATGGCCACTGTATTATTTAAGTAGATGCTCAGTTCAAACAGTAAAAACGGTTTCACATGCTAGTGTACAGTAAGCAGCAGATAGCTAAGCATAATAACACGCTTATATGTCTGTACATCCCTAATTTTCTTGAAAAATAGAGTCCATGTGTTTATGAACGTAAAGCAGCTGCCTGCTGACCTGGCGGTCCTGGGTTCAAATTGTGGCCAGGGCATATATTAGTGTGATGAACTTGTATATTTGTTACTGATTAAAAAGATACCTTCAAACATTTGGTTTTTACGGTTTCTGTATAATGTTAATAATCTCTCAATATTAATGTAAATATGGACGATTTCAGATGGCATTGTTTCTGAAACAAGACTTCTCTCCGCCGGTGCTCTCGAGGAAGTGGATCGCTATCAAATTTAGGCCAAATGTTGTGAGTATTCTGTCAATTAGATGTAAAAAAATATGTATTCTATTTCTAGACATGGCATCATCATAAAAACTTTACTGGGAAAGATGGGAAACAAAAATATTAAATTGACATACATTTTATGGCATATCCCATTAGCCTAGATTCCTGACTGATTGAATCAGGAAAATGACAGTGCAAAAATGTAATATACTTAATAAGAAATAATTACTTTTGTACAAAAAAAAATAACCAATTTCAATGAAGCAAAATGTAGCTTTCTGTAAACACTGTTAGAGCTACAAAAAAATCCCTATTTAGTAGGTTGCCTTTTATAATTTATTTATTTAATTTTTGAAGTTCCCTTAATTTTCCAGGATTTGATCATCAGGTCCTAACCTCATGATTATGACAATGGGACCAACTAGAAAGTTTACCAGTCCAGTCATCATCAAGTGATCGGGCAACATTCTTGCTAAATTTTTTGATGTCGGTTAAAAAGAAAGGAGTTAGGCACAATTACAGTCCTTTTTATTTAGTGTTTGATAATATTAAAATAATCAATTGTTTAAAAATAACTTTATTGTGTATTATCTTGAAACTTATGTTTATGTATAGGCCGGCGTTGATTAATTAATATTGTCATCAGAAAACCAACCTAATATAACATAAATTCGTTTAGATTTAACAAGATACACTTATGCCTCTTAGGCACAGTACAGTATATTAGCAGTACTGTCCCTAGGAGGCAAAACGGGCCCTTGGACACTCGAGTCTGGAATGTTCGGAATGTTCCAGATGCTCTACAGCCGGGAGCACATCATCTCGATCCTGGAGAGCGGGTTGTTGTTCCGCGAGGACAGCGCGGCCGTGGAGCAGGAGTGCCCAGCGCCAGAGCAGGTCAGGTTTTTTTTAAATCTTTTATGTCTTAGGGGGCAAACGAGAAAACGGATCGTCTGATGGAAAGCGATTACCGTCGCCCATGGACACCTGCAAACACCAGAGGCGTCACAAGTGCGTTGCTTTGTTGCTGTCTCGAAATAAAATACACATTTTGATATTTTAATAATCTATACATTTCTAAATATTTGTATAGAATCTTTTTATTGATTCTATATTTTTTATGTGGTAATACCACATTTTTATTTTTATAAATAATGAATGACACAAAGGTAAATTAAGAAAGAAAAATTGAATGCGATCTACTACAATCGAAGCGGGGTTTGAACCCGCGACCTCTGCGTTACGGCTCTCCCAACTGAGCTATCCGACCGCTACGTCAGTCACACCAAATCTTTCATCCCTTAATCCTTTACGCTACTGGAGCGCCCTCTGCGTCATATATGTTTTTGAAAATTTATCTTTGTGTCATTATCTATACATTTCTGTTTGTTTACCCAAATAAATGAAAAAAAAAAAAAACATGACATATTTAATGTATTTTTTTTTATAGTAACAGTTATAAGCCCATTCTTAGTGGACTGTCTCCTGACGATACCAGTAATATAAATTACCAAAACTTTTCTAAGAAGTTGACTCACTATGGTGGGCCACAAAATAACAACAAGAAAAAAGTTGATCCATCCTCTTATTAACGAAGCTCTATTAATAGGTGTGGGCTCGTGCGGGGGGCTGCGGGGGCGGCTGGTGCACGCGGGGCGAGCGCGCCGCCGCGCTGGTCGCCGTCAGCGCGTGTCTACTGGCTTTCCCGCCGAGGAGGTGAGTCTTAGTCAAGCTTTCGTCTAAAGTAGTGGTTGGCAAGCATTTAGTAGGCTTGGACGATGTGTCATGTCGCATGCAGTCTTACCATTCTGTGCAGTATTTAAACTCTTTCATAGTGTTAATTTTTTTTTGTGTCATATTGTCATGTCATAACAGCAACAGCTGAATAATGTAGTTTTTAGGGTTCCGTACCCAAAGGGTAAAAACGGGACCCTATTATTGAGACTTCGCTGTCCGTCCGTCTGTCACCAGGCTGTATCTCAAGAACGGTGATAGCTAGACAGTTGAAATTTTCACAGATGATGTATTTCTATTGCCGCTATAACAACAAATACTAAAAACAAAATAAAATAAATATTTAAGGGGGGCTCCCATATAACAAACTTGTTATAGATTATATATATGTATAGGTACGGAACCCTTCATGCGCGAGTCGGACTCGCACTTGCCCAATTTTATTTTATAATATTCTCGTAATTTCATTAATAAAACAGTAAGAGCGTCACAACAGTGATTTAATTTAAATTTACATAACACATCACATTCACATTCCGTCTCTAGCTCATTCAAGAGCAAAAGCTGCTGCTTTGTAACTTTTTCCCAGGAATTAGTTTATTTTTTATCTGCGACAGTTGTAACCGCGCCGCGCTGGCCCGGCTGGGCATGAGTCTGGCGGCGGGCGTGGCCGCGCGCGGCTACCTGCGGCTGCGCGCGCGCCGCTCCGCCCTGGGCGCGCTGCTGGCGCTCATGCGGCAGTACCTGGCGCTGGCGCGGCGCGCGCAGGCGTGCATCAGGGACCAGGCCGTGCACAACACGCTGTGAGTGACACACTGCTGCCGCCCTCTAACAGCGCGCCGCTCCGCCCTGGGCGCGCTGCTGGCGCTCATGCGGCAGTACCTGGCGCTGGCGCGGCGCGCGCAGGCGTGCATCAGGGACCAGGCCGTGCACAACACGCTGTGAGTGACACACTGCTGCCGCCCTCTAACAGCGCGCCGCTCCGCCCTGGGCGCGCTGCTGGCGCTCATGCGGCAGTACCTGGCGCTGGCGCGGCGCGCGCAGGCGTGCATCAGGGACCAGGCCGTGCACAACACGCTGTGAGTGACACACTGCTGCCGCCCTCTAACAGCGCGCCGCTCCGCCCTGGGCGCGCTGCTGGCGCTCATGCGGCAGTACCTGGCGCTGGCGCGGCGCGCGCAGGCGTGCATCAGGGACCAGGCCGTGCACAACACGCTGTGAGTGACACACTGCTGCCGCCCTCTAACAGCGCGCCGCTCCGCCCTGGGCGCGCTGCTGGCGCTCATGCGGCAGTACCTGGCGCTGGCGCGGCGCGCGCAGGCGTGCATCAGGGACCAGGCCGTGCACAACACGCTGTGAGTGACACACTGCTGCCGCCCTCTAACAGCGCGCCGCTCCGCCCTGGGCGCGCTGCTGGCGCTCATGCGGCAGTACCTGGCGCTGGCGCGGCGCGCGCAGGCGTGCATCAGGGACCAGGCCGTGCACAACACGCTGTGAGTGACACACTGCTGCCGCCCTCTAACAGCGCGCCGCTCCGCCCTGGGCGCGCTGCTGGCGCTCATGCGGCAGTACCTGGCGCTGGCGCGGCGCGCGCAGGCGTGCATCAGGGACCAGGCCGTGCACAACACGCTGTGAGTGACACACTGCTGCCGCCCTCTAACAGCGCGCCGCTCCGCCCTGGGCGCGCTGCTGGCGCTCATGCGGCAGTACCTGGCGCTGGCGCGGCGCGCGCAGGCGTGCATCAGGGACCAGGCCGTGCACAACACGCTGTGAGTGACACACTGCTGCCGCCCTCTAACAGCGCGCCGCTCCGCCCTGGGCGCGCTGCTGGCGCTCATGCGGCAGTACCTGGCGCTGGCGCGGCGCGCGCAGGCGTGCATCAGGGACCAGGCCGTGCACAACACGCTGTGAGTGACACACTGCTGCCGCCCTCTAACAGCGCGCCGCTCCGCCCTGGGCGCGCTGCTGGCGCTCATGCGGCAGTACCTGGCGCTGGCGCGGCGCGCGCAGGCGTGCATCAGGGACCAGGCCGTGCACAACACGCTGTGAGTGACACACTGCTGCCGCCCTCTAACAGCGCGCCGCTCCGCCCTGGGCGCGCTGCTGGCGCTCATGCGGCAGTACCTGGCGCTGGCGCGGCGCGCGCAGGCGTGCATCAGGGACCAGGCCGTGCACAACACGCTGTGAGTGACACACTGCTGCCGCCCTCTAACAGCGCGCCGCTCCGCCCTGGGCGCGCTGCTGGCGCTCATGCGGCAGTACCTGGCGCTGGCGCGGCGCGCGCAGGCGTGCATCAGGGACCAGGCCGTGCACAACACGCTGTGAGTGACACACTGCTGCCGCCCTCTAACAGCGCGCCGCTCCGCCCTGGGCGCGCTGCTGGCGCTCATGCGGCAGTACCTGGCGCTGGCGCGGCGCGCGCAGGCGTGCATCAGGGACCAGGCCGTGCACAACACGCTGTGAGTGACACACTGCTGCCGCCCTCTAACAGCGCGCCGCTCCGCCCTGGGCGCGCTGCTGGCGCTCATGCGGCAGTACCTGGCGCTGGCGCGGCGCGCGCAGGCGTGCATCAGGGACCAGGCCGTGCACAACACGCTGTGAGTGACACACTGCTGCCGCCCTCTAACAGCGCGCCGCTCCGCCCTGGGCGCGCTGCTGGCGCTCATGCGGCAGTACCTGGCGCTGGCGCGGCGCGCGCAGGCGTGCATCAGGGACCAGGCCGTGCACAACACGCTGTGAGTGACACACTGCTGCCGCCCTCTAACAGCGCGCCGCTCCGCCCTGGGCGCGCTGCTGGCGCTCATGCGGCAGTACCTGGCGCTGGCGCGGCGCGCGCAGGCGTGCATCAGGGACCAGGCCGTGCACAACACGCTGTGAGTGACACACTGCTGCCGCCCTCTAACAGCGCGCCGCTCCGCCCTGGGCGCGCTGCTGGCGCTCATGCGGCAGTACCTGGCGCTGGCGCGGCGCGCGCAGGCGTGCATCAGGGACCAGGCCGTGCACAACACGCTGTGAGTGACACACTGCTGCCGCCCTCTAACAGCGCGCCGCTCCGCCCTGGGCGCGCTGCTGGCGCTCATGCGGCAGTACCTGGCGCTGGCGCGGCGCGCGCAGGCGTGCATCAGGGACCAGGCCGTGCACAACACGCTGTGAGTGACACACTGCTGCCGCCCTCTAACAGCGCGCCGCTCCGCCCTGGGCGCGCTGCTGGCGCTCATGCGGCAGTACCTGGCGCTGGCGCGGCGCGCGCAGGCGTGCATCAGGGACCAGGCCGTGCACAACACGCTGTGAGTGACACACTGCTGCCGCCCTCTAACAGCGCGCCGCTCCGCCCTGGGCGCGCTGCTGGCGCTCATGCGGCAGTACCTGGCGCTGGCGCGGCGCGCGCAGGCGTGCATCAGGGACCAGGCCGTGCACAACACGCTGTGAGTGACACACTGCTGCCGCCCTCTAACAGCGCGCCGCTCCGCCCTGGGCGCGCTGCTGGCGCTCATGCGGCAGTACCTGGCGCTGGCGCGGCGCGCGCAGGCGTGCATCAGGGACCAGGCCGTGCACAACACGCTGTGAGTGACACACTGCTGCCGCCCTCTAACAGCGCGCCGCTCCGCCCTGGGCGCGCTGCTGGCGCTCATGCGGCAGTACCTGGCGCTGGCGCGGCGCGCGCAGGCGTGCATCAGGGACCAGGCCGTGCACAACACGCTGTGAGTGACACACTGCTGCCGCCCTCTAACAGCGCGCCGCTCCGCCCTGGGCGCGCTGCTGGCGCTCATGCGGCAGTACCTGGCGCTGGCGCGGCGCGCGCAGGCGTGCATCAGGGACCAGGCCGTGCACAACACGCTGTGAGTGACACACTGCTGCCGCCCTCTAACAGCGCGCCGCTCCGCCCTGGGCGCGCTGCTGGCGCTCATGCGGCAGTACCTGGCGCTGGCGCGGCGCGCGCAGGCGTGCATCAGGGACCAGGCCGTGCACAACACGCTGTGAGTGACACACTGCTGCCGCCCTCTAACAGCGCGCCGCTCCGCCCTGGGCGCGCTGCTGGCGCTCATGCGGCAGTACCTGGCGCTGGCGCGGCGCGCGCAGGCGTGCATCAGGGACCAGGCCGTGCACAACACGCTGTGAGTGACACACTGCTGCCGCCCTCTAACAGCGCGCCGCTCCGCCCTGGGCGCGCTGCTGGCGCTCATGCGGCAGTACCTGGCGCTGGCGCGGCGCGCGCAGGCGTGCATCAGGGACCAGGCCGTGCACAACACGCTGTGAGTGACACACTGCTGCCGCCCTCTAACAGCGCGCCGCTCCGCCCTGGGCGCGCTGCTGGCGCTCATGCGGCAGTACCTGGCGCTGGCGCGGCGCGCGCAGGCGTGCATCAGGGACCAGGCCGTGCACAACACGCTGTGAGTGACACACTGCTGCCGCCCTCTAACAGCGCGCCGCTCCGCCCTGGGCGCGCTGCTGGCGCTCATGCGGCAGTACCTGGCGCTGGCGCGGCGCGCGCAGGCGTGCATCAGGGACCAGGCCGTGCACAACACGCTGTGAGTGACACACTGCTGCCGCCCTCTAACAGCGCGCCGCTCCGCCCTGGGCGCGCTGCTGGCGCTCATGCGGCAGTACCTGGCGCTGGCGCGGCGCGCGCAGGCGTGCATCAGGGACCAGGCCGTGCACAACACGCTGTGAGTGACACACTGCTGCCGCCCTCTAACAGCGCGCCGCTCCGCCCTGGGCGCGCTGCTGGCGCTCATGCGGCAGTACCTGGCGCTGGCGCGGCGCGCGCAGGCGTGCATCAGGGACCAGGCCGTGCACAACACGCTGTGAGTGACACACTGCTGCCGCCCTCTAACAGCGCGCCGCTCCGCCCTGGGCGCGCTGCTGGCGCTCATGCGGCAGTACCTGGCGCTGGCGCGGCGCGCGCAGGCGTGCATCAGGGACCAGGCCGTGCACAACACGCTGTGAGTGACACACTGCTGCCGCCCTCTAACAGCGCGCCGCTCCGCCCTGGGCGCGCTGCTGGCGCTCATGCGGCAGTACCTGGCGCTGGCGCGGCGCGCGCAGGCGTGCATCAGGGACCAGGCCGTGCACAACACGCTGTGAGTGACACACTGCTGCCGCCCTCTAACAGCGCGCCGCTCCGCCCTGGGCGCGCTGCTGGCGCTCATGCGGCAGTACCTGGCGCTGGCGCGGCGCGCGCAGGCGTGCATCAGGGACCAGGCCGTGCACAACACGCTGTGAGTGACACACTGCTGCCGCCCTCTAACAGCGCGCCGCTCCGCCCTGGGCGCGCTGCTGGCGCTCATGCGGCAGTACCTGGCGCTGGCGCGGCGCGCGCAGGCGTGCATCAGGGACCAGGCCGTGCACAACACGCTGTGAGTGACACACTGCTGCCGCCCTCTAACAGCGCGCCGCTCCGCCCTGGGCGCGCTGCTGGCGCTCATGCGGCAGTACCTGGCGCTGGCGCGGCGCGCGCAGGCGTGCATCAGGGACCAGGCCGTGCACAACACGCTGTGAGTGACACACTGCTGCCGCCCTCTAACAGCGCGCCGCTCCGCCCTGGGCGCGCTGCTGGCGCTCATGCGGCAGTACCTGGCGCTGGCGCGGCGCGCGCAGGCGTGCATCAGGGACCAGGCCGTGCACAACACGCTGTGAGTGACACACTGCTGCCGCCCTCTAACAGCGCGCCGCTCCGCCCTGGGCGCGCTGCTGGCGCTCATGCGGCAGTACCTGGCGCTGGCGCGGCGCGCGCAGGCGTGCATCAGGGACCAGGCCGTGCACAACACGCTGTGAGTGACACACTGCTGCCGCCCTCTAACAGCGCGCCGCTCCGCCCTGGGCGCGCTGCTGGCGCTCATGCGGCAGTACCTGGCGCTGGCGCGGCGCGCGCAGGCGTGCATCAGGGACCAGGCCGTGCACAACACGCTGTGAGTGACACACTGCTGCCGCCCTCTAACAGCGCGCCGCTCCGCCCTGGGCGCGCTGCTGGCGCTCATGCGGCAGTACCTGGCGCTGGCGCGGCGCGCGCAGGCGTGCATCAGGGACCAGGCCGTGCACAACACGCTGTGAGTGACACACTGCTGCCGCCCTCTAACAGCGCGCCGCTCCGCCCTGGGCGCGCTGCTGGCGCTCATGCGGCAGTACCTGGCGCTGGCGCGGCGCGCGCAGGCGTGCATCAGGGACCAGGCCGTGCACAACACGCTGTGAGTGACACACTGCTGCCGCCCTCTAACAGCGCGCCGCTCCGCCCTGGGCGCGCTGCTGGCGCTCATGCGGCAGTACCTGGCGCTGGCGCGGCGCGCGCAGGCGTGCATCAGGGACCAGGCCGTGCACAACACGCTGTGAGTGACACACTGCTGCCGCCCTCTAACAGCGCGCCGCTCCGCCCTGGGCGCGCTGCTGGCGCTCATGCGGCAGTACCTGGCGCTGGCGAGGCGCGCGCAGGCGTGCATCAGGGACCAGGCCGTGCACAACACGCTGTGAGTGACACACTGCTGCCGCCCTCTAACAGCGCGCCGCTCCGCCCTGGGCGCGCTGCTGGCGCTCATGCGGCAGTACCTGGCGCTGGCGAGGCGCGCGCAGGCGTGCATCAGGGACCAGGCCGTGCACAACACGCTGTGAGTGACACACTGCTGCCGCCCTCTAACAGCGCGCCGCTCCGCCCTGGGCGCGCTGCTGGCGCTCATGCGGCAGTACCTGGCGCTGGCGCGGCGCGCGCAGGCGTGCATCAGGGACCAGGCCGTGCACAACACGCTGTGAGTGACACACTGCTGCCGCCCTCTAACAGCGCGCCGCTCCGCCCTGGGCGCGCTGCTGGCGCTCATGCGGCAGTACCTGGCGCTGGCGCGGCGCGCGCAGGCGTGCATCAGGGACCAGGCCGTGCACAACACGCTGTGAGTGACACACTGCTGCCGCCCTCTAACAGCGCGCCGCTCCGCCCTGGGCGCGCTGCTGGCGCTCATGCGGCAGTACCTGGCGCTGGCGCGGCGCGCGCAGGCGTGCATCAGGGACCAGGCCGTGCACAACACGCTGTGAGTGACACACTGCTGCCGCCCTCTAACAGCGCGCCGCTCCGCCCTGGGCGCGCTGCTGGCGCTCATGCGGCAGTACCTGGCGCTGGCGCGGCGCGCGCAGGCGTGCATCAGGGACCAGGCCGTGCACAACACGCTGTGAGTGACACACTGCTGCCGCCCTCTAACAGCGCGCCGCTCCGCCCTGGGCGCGCTGCTGGCGCTCATGCGGCAGTACCTGGCGCTGGCGCGGCGCGCGCAGGCGTGCATCAGGGACCAGGCCGTGCACAACACGCTGTGAGTGACACACTGCTGCCGCCCTCTAACAGCGCGCCGCTCCGCCCTGGGCGCGCTGCTGGCGCTCATGCGGCAGTACCTGGCGCTGGCGCGGCGCGCGCAGGCGTGCATCAGGGACCAGGCCGTGCACAACACGCTGTGAGTGACACACTGCTGCCGCCCTCTAACAGCGCGCCGCTCCGCCCTGGGCGCGCTGCTGGCGCTCATGCGGCAGTACCTGGCGCTGGCGCGGCGCGCGCAGGCGTGCATCAGGGACCAGGCCGTGCACAACACGCTGTGAGTGACACACTGCTGCCGCCCTCTAACAGCGCGCAGGTCCTTTTTTATGTCATAGGGGGCAAACGAGCAAACGGATCGCCCGATGGAAAGCTATTACCGTCGCCCATAGACACCTGCAACACCAGAGGAGTCACAAGTGCGTTGCCGGCCTTTCATTTGAGGGTACCCTCTTTTCTTGAAGGTTTGAAGGTCGTATCGGTCCGGAAATACCGCAAGCGACAATTCATTCCACAATGCAGTCGTTCGTGGCAGGAAGTTTCTAGAAAAACGCACACATTTACATACGCCTTTTCCTTGTTATAGGCTACGCAATCCTTTTAGTGAAAGTGTTAACAAGGGTCATTTGTTGTGGCAGGGGTTCGGTATCTCAGGCACTGCAGTCGACGCACGCGCTGCTCTGCCAGCAGCAGAGTGCTTTAGCCATGCTGATGTCCCGCGCGTCGTCAGCGTTGCTAGGCAACGCGCCGTGGCTGCGCGCCGACCTCGCCTGCGAGGAGTTGCCCGACAGCGGGGAACCTCTACAGGTGAGTGGAAGAGAAAATAGTAGCTCGTTTGCCAAAATCCGTTGTGAAACGAAGTGATTTGGACGAGTAAAGCGAGCGAGTACAAATTTAAGTGGCATAATGGCTTTTATCTAATCTAAGCGTTGAACATTCTTCTTTTCACTTTGATGGCGTAATGTAAATACAACTTGAAAATTTAAATTTAGTATTTTGGCTATTTCCGCGCTTTCCACGGCGCTTCTTTTATAGAATATTTTATTAAGTTTTGAGTTGAACCCTATGTGATCATTATACTATTCCTTTTTTCCTTGAATCTCTCGCTAAGCTCAGAATTTGTATTTAGAATTCTCACTACGATCAAGATTCTAACTCTAAGTTTGGTTAGATTCTGTTCTGCTGTTTAAATACATTTTGCTAGCAATCTTATTAGAAAAAGACGTACGTTGATTACAGAGAATCCACCACGCCTTCCTAGTCGTCCAGTCGACATTGCTAAAGCACATCGCTATGGTGCACTACCCGCAGCCTGCGCCTGCGCAACACGTGTACCGGAACCACAACGAGCGCCTGCACTGGACTCACACCGTGCTGCTACAACACCTCCTCGAAGAGTTCAGGGCTCACTACGATGCCCTCGACCGTATGTATAGAATCTTTAAAAACTATGGGACCAGGGATGTTGAGAAGAAAAGCTTCCCTGTCAACGATAGGTGGCTGTACTCCGAAGTCCATAGCGGCGTGGCTAGGACTTGCTTAGAGCTCAAAATAGCGTTAGAAAAGTGTACTAACTTGGACATGTTTCTAGACTCTTGTGCTATTAATGATCAGGAGTTAAACTTAGATGTGCTAAATGAAGATATCGATGACCTTATTGAGGAACTAACTAGGTGCTTAGCAACCGTGCAAGGATCACAAATCAGATTGAAGAAATTGCAAAGGAAATTCGCGGTTGAAGATGAAAGGAAAGAAGAAAGCGAGTCGGAGGAAGAAGTAGTGTTGAAAATAGAAGATAAACCGGTGGAAGTGAAGGATGAAGTGTTTTATTTGCTCAAAACTGACGATGATATCGAAATGGATGCTGTGGCGGATGTGACGACCGCGCCGGGGAAGAAGGAGAAAGAAGCAACGGAAACTATGCTGTACGAGTTGAAGAGGAAATTAGTGAAGCGAGAGGACGTTATGAGAGAGAGGGAGAGGCAAGCGTTAGTCAAAACGATGCCGGAATTGAAAGACGTACCAGAATTCCCAAGGCAAATAAAAATGGAGGAGTATGCGGACAGGAAGGGGTATATAAAGAAGATTGTCAGAGATAATTCTAAGGATAGGCTGTTCAAAGATTACAAAATAGGTTCTAAGTCTAAACACAAAAGGAAATACAAGTTTAATGTTAACAAATATGAAAGCGAATCTGAGATTAAGGATAAAATGGAAGCTAACGCTAAATTAAATACTAAAAGTAAAATAATAAGCGTCTCCAGTAAAAATAAACAATTAGTCGTTACTAAATGGAATAAAAAACAACGGAAACCGACACACGAGTCGAGTTATTCATCTGACAAAGAATCCGAAGCCTCCATCAGCGAAGCTGTCAATCACACTGTCAATAAAGCCGTCAATAAATCGATAAATGAAGCAGCGAACCAATCAATCGATCAAATTAAATTTTCAAAGAAAGATCTCGAACTATCACCTTCATCATCTGAAAGCGATTTCGAACTGTACAAAGAACAGATGGCGCTGCTAAAAGACATCAGGAGGCACAGGGTTGCCAGGAAGAAGAATTACCCGGTCAAGCGCGTGTCCATAGACATTGTAGACGAAAGCTTGAAGCCCATAGAGTACAGCTTCGGTACCGGCATGGCGATGGCTTCGGTGTTGCAAGTTAACAACGCGAAAATGCCCAATATGGCGGAGGAGGTTTTTATAGGGGATGGCGAGGTGTCGAATGACAGCGGGAATGATGAAGATGCGTAATTTTATTTGTTACGCTTGAATAATCATATTTCAGAGACAAGTTTATAATTATTGTATTAAGCGGTTTACACTCACGTGAAATTGTCGGGTTCGGTTCAGAAGGTCTAAGTTGTATTTTGCCCTAGTGTGCGGAACGTCTTAGTTGTACATTGACTAAGTAAGCAAAAAGTCTATTTGGTAAAATGTCACGGTGAGAAAATGGTCGTAGTTGAAAAACACTTAATTAGCAAAACGTCTAGGTTGTAAAATGTACAAGTAGGCAGAATGACTCATTTTTAAATGGTCTTGATTGTATTAAGACAACGTTAGCCCTTAAGGTAAGGTGGTAGGTCTTGATAATCTAATGTCTTAGTTCAAAAATGTATATGTAAATAAAACGTCATAATTGCAAAACGACTATGTTTTACGAAGAATTAATGATGTATTCAAACTTTCATAAATGAGTGAAAAAAGTTGAACTGCTAACTTCAAAAAGTTGAGCATAACCGAGCCACTACAACATCTACATAATGCCTTTAATCGACTTTGATGTACTACGGAGGTGATAATGAAATAATGTACTGTCATTCATATCAACTTAGACCAATTGCTACTTAGATATTTTTAAATATTTAACGAAATAACTACAAAGTCGTTATACAGTAAAGACGTTCTGCCACATTGGCCGTTATTATCGTCTGCACCATTTGCCTATAAGAACGTTATGATATTAGGTCGTTTTACAAACAAGCCTTTTTGTAAGCTGTGGTATTTTGCATTTAAGGCGTTTTGAACATCAAGACATTTTGCTACCTAGACAATATACAATTGAGACGTTTTGCTTACCATGTCAAAATAAAACTACCCCTGAACCGAACCCAAATTGTCAGGTACGGCCCGACATGTTTCGAACTCGTATGGAGCTCTTCAACAGGGACTGATACCCGTACCATACATCTCGAGCCGTTCCTGGCAATTTCACGTGAGTGTAAACCGCTTAATACAATAGTTAAATATGTCTCATGAAAGTTTTAATAAGACAAGTTTATAGTTTTAAAGACTAATTACGTAACTGAACAGAATTGCTTTCAATATATCACTAGATGTGACTTAAGCGACAGTTTTTTTGACAAGTCATTGAAACTCGTATGTCAAGTAGGTATGATTGGATTTTATATATTACAATGTTCAAGAAAACTTGAAGTTGAGGGCTTAAGTCCTGTTTTAATTGTATTATATTATTATTATCAGCTTATAATAACAATGCTAAGTATAGCTAAATGTCATATAACAATGAATAATATAAATATTTTGTTAATCATTAATTCCAATATTTTGTTAATTACTAATTCCAATATTTGAATTGAATGTGTATTTTTATATTAGATTTTGTGTTTGTCAAAAACTAACCAATCAGGGTGCGTTTTTGTAAAACACAAAAGCAGTAATTAATTCACCGAAAACGAACAGGGCGGTGAATGGCAACTAGTCGAGAGAAAGAAGTGGAAACAACGTTTTATAGGTAGACAAGGTACTGCCAATACTACCATACAAGAGAAATTTAAATTTGAATTATCAAGAATGTGATTACTCCATTATTTTTATTCAAGCAGTAACGTTTGCTAGTGTAAACTAAATGGTTAGAAAGAAGCGATTTTTTTTAATATGGTTCAAGCGACTACGATGCCTAAGGTACGCAAGTAACTGGTTGAAAAATAATGGCTCCAGGTTCAGTGGTCCAATAGGTAGGACCATGTTGGCCCGGAAAGCCGTTGGAGGCGCGGGTTCGAACCCCGCCTGGACCATTTTTTAATTTTTCGCTTCATTCTAAACGTGTGATTGGTCAATTTTCCACGTCTCCGCTCCGCTCCGCTGTGCGCACAGGCAGCCTAAGGGCTTGTGCACAAATCACGTGAGGTTCAATAGGGGGTAGGGGGGGGGGGGGTCACGAAAAATCACGATATATACGTTGGGGGAGGAGAGGGGTATAAGGAGACCTCACGTGTATTTATCTACAGTGAACGAACACGAAAGGAATAAAAACCGGCGAAGTGCGAGTCGGACTCGCGCACGAAGCTACCAAATAACCTCACCAAATATCACCACGGGCGTCAAAAAGTAGCCGAAAAAACCTCACGTCATTTGTGCACAAGCCCTGAGGGTGCGATTCCATTTGCGTCATAAAAAACAGTGTAAGCGGAGGTTCTTAACCTTTTGACCGCCACAGTCGGCTGTGACCGTCAGCAAAAAATCGTGCCCCTGACGCCACGTCGGCCACAGCCGTCCAAATTTCAATGATCAAAAACTTTGTAATTCTAACCGCTACAAGTATTTTTCAATCCCTGTTGATTTTGGGGCACATCTTTTTTTTTTACTCTGGCGTCAGTGGCACGGTAAATTGCTAGACCGCTTGGCGGTCAATAGGTTAAATAAATGCCATCTCGGGCAGTCGGTCATGAAAACTGTGATTAAAATAATTATTCGTATTCAATGAATGAAAATTATGAATGGTATAAATTATAATTTATTGCATTTGTGTTTTTCTCTATTTTACTTCAAGATAACAATCAAACCACAAATAACACTCCCATAGCTTATAATTAAGTACCAATGCTTTTAGAGCTGATAGTACTGGCCAGTATAAATTTACTTAGCCCTTAAATGCGTCATGATGTATATCTACACGTTACTGAAATGACACAAGTCAAAATCTGAATATTGTCAATAAGACCTTTGTCAAGATTGTCCCGAAATCTCAAACAGACGTGGATTTCATTGCTAATTACGTCATTTCAGAAATAAAATTAGTGCAATTGTATGCATTTAAGGGTTAAGTATATCATTATAAAAATTGGGCAAGTGCGAGTCCGACTCGCGCATGAAGGGTTCCGTACATATATATATATGTATAATCTATAACAAGTTTGTTGTATGGGAGCCCCCTTAAATATTTATTTTATTTTATTTTTAGTATTTGTTGTTATAGCGGCAATAGAAATACATTATCTGTGAAAATTTCAACTGTCTAGCTATCACCGTTCTTGAGATACAGCCTGGTGACAGACGGACGGACGGACGGACGGATGGACGGACGGACGGACGGACAGCGAAGTCTCAGTAATAGGGTCCCGTTTGTACCCTTTGGGTACGGAACCCAAAAAAAACATATTAATTTTGAGATAAAATCAGGCAACGACGAGCATGACGGGTGGGATCGGTTAATCTTCTCTGTTCATTTGCTCATCTGCTCATTTCTCAGGGTATTGTTTTGCGGATGTCTGGTGGCCGGAGTGAAACTTTGAATGCTATTTTGTAGAGGACACCCTCAGTTGACACATTCCCAATATTCTTGAATAAAATACCTGTTATTCTGATATAAACTTATAAACTAATATTATAAATGCGAAAGTGTGTCTGTCTGTCTGTCTGTTACCTCTTCACGCTTAAACCGCTGAATCGATTTTGATGAAATTTGGCATGGAGATAGTTAAAGATCCGAGAAACGACATAGGATAGTTTTCATCCTGGAAATTATCCCTAAAAAGATTGAAAAGTGAGTAAGTAATTCATGATGACATTGATGACCCTGTAGGAAATGTAATGATTAGACCAAAAACACAATTGCTCTTACATTTGCTTAGGTGCTTTTAATAATCCCTTTTATTAATTAAGGTGATTAGGTGGATATCTATCGTGTTGTGCGAGGTTGCTTCCATACTTCCAAGTTCCACGCGGACGTAGTCGCGGGCAAAAGCTAGTTCTGATATAAAATGATTTTATTGACATTAAAAGTACTTTTGCATGAGAAAATAGTAAAAAATACGGATTTTTTGATGAAGTAGGTAGTTAAAAGCCATCATCTGAAAATCAACCTCCTTGTTCTAAACTAAACCTTTACCATATTAAATAAACTTGGCAGCCCACTTACAATTTACATGATGGTATAACCCCACAGGGAGTTTTAACAACCCTCGCCATATTACGGATTTTTAGTGGTACTAATTTATTCAACTGGCAACAGCATACTTTTGGTAACTGACGTTGAAAATCGAACGAATGTCACTGATGTACACAAAGAGGGAATAGGACTAATTAAATGCGCCGCAAATTTCAAGTAATTTTTACTTAAAAAAAACCATAACTGTCCACAGTGATAAAACGCAAGTTTTTTTTAAATAGGATTCAGTATTTATTTTGCAAGAACGAAGGATTGAGCAGCATTCCGGTAAAGAATGATTAGAATTTGGTTATTGGTGGTATCGACGTAAAATAAAGCAAATATATGACGTATACACATTATTGCCAAATGAAAGCTGTTTGTAGCGCCACTGTCCCTGGGTCGGGCCGACGCTTGCTAGGCTATATACCTAACTAAGTAATGATGGTCTAACAATTTTAGGAGCCCCTCAAAAGGTATGTAAAAAAATTGGGCAAGTGCGAGTCCGACTCGCGCATGAAGGGTTCCGTACCTATATATATGTATATATAGGTATAACAAGTTTGTTGTATGGGAGCCCCCCTTAAATATTTATTTTATTTCTTTTTTAGTATTTGTTGTTATAGCGGCAACAGAAATACATCATCTGTGAAAATTTCAAGTGTCTAGCTATCACCGTTCTTGAGATACAGCCTGGTGACAGACGGACGGACGGACGGACAGCGAAGTCTCAGTAATAGGGTCCCGTTTTTACCCTTTGGGTACGGAACCCTAAAAATTAAAGTCAAGTTATAGTAAGTAACTATAGAGTATGTTCTACAATATAGCATTCAAAGTTCGACTCTGGCTTCCAAATAAATCCGCAATACAATGCCTTAAAAAATGAGCTTCTGACCCCACGGGTGATGCTCATGGCAGCCAACGTGTTAAATGCACAGGCAGGTGAAAATATTATTTATTTATTTTGTTTACGATATTAAAACAAAAATATCATATAAGAAGTGCTAATCATTTATATTTTAAGTTGACTGTTTTGATGTAATGTAACTCCTAAAGTATTGGTACCTAATTTGAAAGCACCTTATATGTATCCTCCTTTAGTCGATATCCACGCTGCTGAGGGTCGTGGCCTCTGAATGACTTTCGTGGACTATTTTGCGGCAGCTTACTCAATCCTGGGCTGCATGGATGGCATCGTAAATAGAGGTCTGAGGGTAGAGCGTATCTGGTCCGACCAGCGTGTTGGACTTCTTCCTCTGGGCCGTCTTTCGCACACCTTGCCTGTTACCATATATATATATACTAGCTTTTGCCCGCGACTACGTACGCGTGGAACTTGATAAAAGGGATTATTAAAAGTGCCTAAGCAAATGTAAGAGCAATGGTGCTTTTGGTCGAATAATTACTTTTCTTACAGGGTCAACGCATCCCAACAGAAATGTTCACTGACTTTTCAATCTTTTTAGGTATAATTTCCAGGATGAAAACTATCCTATGTCCTTCCCCGGGACTGAAACTATCTATATACCAAATTTCATCTAAATCGGTTCAGCGGTTTAAGCGTGAAGAGGTAACAGATAGACAGACAGACAGACAGACAGACAGACAGACAGACAGACAGACAGACAGACACACTTTCGCATTTATAATATTAGTATGGATATATATATATGTATAGGAAACATTATTTTGAAAGTCAGATAACATTGGTGAGCTTACAATAGCATGCTTCTTGCGCATTGTTCCGGACAAAAATGAGGTTACATTCGTAAAAATTGCGTACACGGGACAGCGGCCGAAGTGGCCCCAAGCCCCATCGATTTAAGTACAATCGCGTCTTTGGTATTATAGTACATTACTGCAGAGGCCGGGAAAGAAGAGCTTGCCGGGTGAGTAGGTATAGACCGTAGGGAGGCCGGGTAGTGATACGAAGCCGGCAAGCCCTTTTCACGGCTAGGCATGTAGTGCTTTTCTCAAACATATGCAATGAAATAAAAAAAAATACACCACTCAAAAATAATATAATTCAGAAGAAAGCACGCGCCATGTTAAAAAAAAATACTTCCCGGCTTAGGCCTAGGCCTTAAATTTGTATGAAGTTCTTTTACAGTTCTCTCAAGTTGTTCCGCCCAAAACGAGATACTTCAAAGCCTGTTCCAACGCACGTTATGACGACATTTTATTGCATGTTTGAGAAAATAGTACATTATTGCCGAGGCCCGGAAAGTAGGGGATTGCCTGACGAGGTGGTTTGCAAGCCGAGCATCGCGAGGCTTGTAAAAGATGCGAGTCAGGCAAACTCCGTTCCGCCGAGGTTTATATAGTGCTTTTCTCAAACAATGTGAGGAAATAATAAAAATACACTTGCAAAATAACAAGTAATCTAATAGGATTAACAAGAAAAACGAACAACAATCATTTACGTATGTAAGGTTTATTACATTTGGCAGAAACAAAAGTAGTTTCATCGTCAATTTTTATGACGTCTGAGAGGTTGGCAACACAAAATGGCGGGAAACGGGCGGTTAATCTGACACTTGGTTAGGACATGGAATATTGGATTTAGATGGGATATTAATTTCATTTGTTTAGATTTGGAGCTGATTATTCTAGTATTTGAACTGTTTATACTGTTAAAGCAATTGGTATAAAAATATACGTTGAAGGAAGGATCCTGCGTTATTATTTCAGAGGTTTCTTACACGTACACAATGTAGAGGTATGTTTGTTTTATTCTTTCCAATAGGCTGCCGCGTACACTTTCCCTCCTTATAAATTAAGAAAAATCGATTTACATATTAGTGTTTGCGGTACGAAGTTCTATGTATATATTTTCGAACGATATTGAGGTACATATTCACCGCGGATGACAAATACTCGGTAAAGTTTTGTTTTAGTGTCGCACAATTTGACAACCTGTAAAGAAAATATATTGAATTACAGTAAAGCACACACTTAACTAAAACAAAAATAACCAGTTCAAAATAGGTACATTTTATGATAAAACTTTTACCTTAACAGCCAAGTAGCGTCTAGTGCTCCCTTTAAAAAATTGACAACATTTTCTCCAGTCAAAACCTTAAATTTCTTGCTTTTATAACCATCGGATTGTCTTTTCAAAATGTTGTCAGGTTCGTGTAAAAAACGAATTTGCATGTTTGCTTTCTTTCCATAACATAAATTGGTCGTACACTTGATTATATTTATCTCTTAATTTAGTTGGTAGCATTATATTATTTATTTACTCGAAAATCATTTACGCGTATGCGCATACGCTCAATAGCAATTACATAAAATTTAAATTTTACCGCCTACTTACTTTTTTCTTCTGACATCTAAAAAAAAACAAAACTTGCACGAACCGTTAAACATACTTTACACGTTACTGATTCCATCAGTTGACTATTCGCCCGCTCGAATGGCGTTGGATGTTGTCGGGCGCCAATTAGAAACAAAGGCCAATCTGATCAGCTCGGCAAAGTTTGCGAATGTGTGAATGCTACTTAATGTTAAACGTGTGGTTGTCATGGCTGTATGAGATTTGTCCTACGTCGATTTCAATTTATGTGCAGTACCTATGAAATTTAAAAAGTTATGGAAGCGGGTAAAAATGGGTTTTCATACATTTATTTTTCCCCGAAGGAGCGAATATTTTTTTTTTATTTCATTAGTAAAAATGAGGCTCTTTGCGTATTCTATTTTCAAATGGGAAGTGAAACATTTCCGAGCATGTTTGAGAAAAGATATTATTATACTGTGTCGCTATACCATTCAGAAATCATCTCGACAAATCTGTACTATAAATTCTCGCCAGATTCGTTATGAGAATCCTCGTGTTTCTTCCATCGCCCTTTTTGTTTAAATTGCTTATCACATATTTTACACGTGTATAAAATCACCGTTTTCTCGCTCGTGTCGTTGTGCGACTCTTCGTGTTTCTTCCATCGCGTTTTCTGCTTAAATCGTTTATCACATATTTTACAAGAGTATATTATAATTTCAGTTTTCTGACTCATCCTTGCGTGGTAATCTTTGTGGCGGGTCAGGTTGGACTTGGCAGTGAACGTCTTTGGACACAAATCACAGCTATACGGTTTCTCTCCGGTGTGAATTAATTTGTGAGCCTTCAAGTGTCCTTTTTGAGTAAATTGCTTTCCGCATATATCGCAAGGATAAGGCTTAGTACCGGTGTGGATCATCTGATGCCGTTCCAAGTCGAAATTCGACACAAAGTGTTTCTGACACGTTTCACAATAAAAACGTTTCTCTCCTGTGTGTAGTCGCAGGTGGGCGTCGAGTAGGGTTTTCTGCCTAAATTTCCTATCACATAAATTACATATGTAAGGTTGAATTCCTGTGTGGACACGTTGATGCAGAGCTAACCTATATTTATGTGAGAATTTCTTCGGGCAATCCGTACAGGAATACCGTTTCGCTTTCTCCCCTGCGTGAACCATCGCATGGATGAGCACTTGCGATCGCTCTCTAAACCGTTTGTGACATACGTCACAGCTGTGACGTTTAAATTCCTTGTGTATCCTCATATGCCTTGTCAAGTAATACGTGCAAGCGAACGCCTTATCGCAAATTTTACAAGTGTACTGTTTCACATCAGCGTGCAGCTTCATATGATTATAAGCGAACGCCTGCCAAGAGAACTCCTTGTTACAAATGTCACAATAGTACTTATTAGTTTTCGTGTGGAAATACACGATGTGTCGGATCAGACGCGCTTTCTCTACGAACGTTATACAACACGTGTCGCATACGAACTTATCGTCCGCGGGATCTAAATTGCTAGGCATGTTGGGTTTATATGTGTATTTTCGACGTTTGCCTCCTATCTTTTTGCGAACGTTGCTGGTAAGTTTGAGGAGTTTCAGCTGGTCCGACTGTATTGTCGGGCGCGCGGCTTTCCGACGCCGCAGTCGCCGCGCGCCGCCGCCGGCTGGCGCGGCGCCACTGTGCGCGGCCCCCTGTTGCAAGTCGACTTCACATGGTGGCACTGAAACAAAATAACATCTACTTTTGGCTATTTATTAATTACTAGTGCTTCGGTCGCGGGTTAGAATCCCGGCCTGGGCAAATATTTGTGTGATGAACTCGAATATTTGTGCTTGGGTCATGGTTGTTCTATGTATTTACGTATATATTTATCTATATAAGTACGTATATCGTCGTCTAGTACCCATAACACAAGCCTCCTTGAGCTTAATTTGGGACTAGATCGATTTGTGTGAGGTTGTCCGATATTTATTTATTTAGTGCTCGCAACTGCGTCCGTGTATTTTTTTTTTCGGTACCATAGCCGGGTAAAAAGTATCCTATAACCATCTTTGGATATTTAGTTATAAACAAAATTGGTTAAAATTGGTCCAGGCGATATTAGTATTATGTTTAAAAATTTGCACCTCTGCATGAAGGTTGAATACGCATATACGTTTGTTGTAGCTTTAAGAACTTGTAACCGTATTCTTGCAAATGAATATATTTTGAATTTGAAATTGTGGCCAATAGATGGCGCCAGGCTGGGATGGCTCCGCACGCCAATTTATATTTTGTATATAAATATATAATTACAGATACAAAAGACGATTTTGCATTGCGCTATTACGATTTTCCCTGAAATAATGACACATCTCCTACATAGAAAACTAATTTTCAATACGTCTAGAATTGTATAACAGTATAGACTAGAAAATGATCTTCGTCCGCGTAAAACTTATTTTTACCGTAGTTGGGTAAAAAGTATCGATACCTTAGTTCACACTCGTACTAACTTTTTGGAAAAAGTAGTTGCAATTAGGACGTTAGTGCGCAAGTCTATGAGGTTTCAATATCATTGGCAAAAAAAAAAATATTATTACGAGTGTGAATTAAGGTATCGGTATGATAACGATCTTTGGATGTCTAGCTATCCCTGTAGCATTTTTTTTTTAAATTCTAGCCGTTTCGGCGTGATGATAGAACAAAGGAAATTATTCCCAGTAGGTGGCGCCTGATTATATGGATACCACAGGTTGGCTACCGAAGCAGAGGCAGACCAAAAGGAGATGGCGGGATGACCTGTACGCATTCCAGAACGCCTGGCAGGAAAATGCTCTTCACCGACTGGCGAGAAAGTGGGGAAACCTTTGCCCAGAAGTGGGACACACATAGAGGCTAAATAAACATAAATAAAAAATGGATGTAAAGCCGATTCCAACCAATCAACCGATTGCGTCGATCCACAGGCTAAATAAATAAAAACAAAAATGAGTGTAAAGTAATCAGAATATTTGTCCTAAGTATTTAGGTTCAAAATTAATTTACCACACTAATATTATAAAGTCAAAAGTTTGAGTGTCTGTGTATGTTTGTTATTTAATCCCGCTCAAACAGCGATACTTTTGATAAAATTTGGCATGGAGGTAACTGACACCCTTGATTAAAAGGCTATTATGACTATGACTATCCCGGAAAAATGTAGCGTTCCCATGGGATGAGCAGGGAACATCTCAAGGCAATACCGTCTTTACCATAAGGGCACATGGGGCCCGTGCCAAGGGCCCCCATTCTCAGGGGGCCCCGAAGGACCGACAATTTCTCTCACAGAATAAATGGTCAAACTTAGTAAAAAAATCTTATTATAATTCGCTTTTTTTACTTTCCAAAAGGGCCCCAAATTCTTGTGTGCCCAAGGGCCCCAGCCTAGTTTAAGACGGCCCTGTCTCAAGGCAGAGCTGGTATTATAATAAAACTGAACAGCCTAACAGCTTTCAAATTAGCCAACCAAATAAATAAGTTTCTGTCAAAAATTTCATTTTTGTGACAAGCTTGTTTGTACTTTTCTTTGAACATCCATCAATTGCTCACTGAGACGATTCTAAAGACCCCAAACTCGGTGGGATTGCTTTATCT
The DNA here is from genome assembly GCA_947623375.1 of Apotomis capreana. NCBI lineage: Eukaryota > Metazoa > Arthropoda > Insecta > Lepidoptera > Tortricidae > Apotomis > Apotomis capreana. Next base: position 14,321,119 of record OX392521.1, read on the forward strand.
ATTACAGAGTTTCTGGGGCCACCTTCCGGCTCCAGCATCACACCAGCCCCATGGTATCATATTATTGTATTGTCATCAAAGTAGGTATGCAAAATTTCTGCTGAATTGGTTGAAGATATCTACTTAAAAAATTGAGTTGCAGGATTCTACCCAAACAAAGTGCAAGTTAAATAAAAGCTTGTAAAATTCATTAAAAATGTTAATTGTTTTAGACATTTTTGTCTATGAAACATGTTTCTTAACATTCTCATTTCTCAATGTTACTTAGAACAGGGCTATTGCGATTTATTGATATATATTTGAAATGTACATCTTGAATTTTTCATTGATAATTTTAAACTACTTGAAATTGAAAAAATTCACGCAGAGAACTGGTTTTTTCAACATATGTTCAACATTATGAAACAAAATCACGAAATAACTATGTTACTATCTAGAACTCAGGGAAAAGTATTCTATACTTTAGAAAGTTGGTTGAAAAAAGAAAATAGAATAAAAAATGTATCTAAAAGACATGCGTCATGCCACTGACACCATGTCAGCAACAGCCGGCCAAATTTCAATGATCAAAAACTTTTTAATTCAGACCACTACAAGTATTTTTCAATCTCTTGATTTAAGAGCACTTTTTAATTTTTTAGAGGTGGTAGTGGCACGATGAATTGCTTCATCTCCTGGCGTTCAAATGGTTAAGCAGTAATTTAGTACTCACCAGCAAACACAGCATCAGCAGGTTGCAGCGACTCAATCCCGATGACCAGATCTTGTTTAATTTCATGATCAGCATACAACTTGGTCAGAGCTGTGTCATTCAATTCCTGGTCTGACTCGTTCCAGCAGGGTTCTTCCTTCACTCCGACTATCTCTGTCTTCACTATAGCTGACGGATATACTTGTCCTTCCAACGTCTCTTGTGTAGGAAGTTCTTCTTGACATATTGGTTCTATTTTCACAAATACTTCCTCAAATGCAGACTCTTGTTTCACGTTAACAGTATTATTCTGTTCTATATGCGTCGCCTCTTTCTCGGATGCTGGCTCAATCGACGACCTCGAACATATCGCATCTTCTGTCATGATTAATTATTCAGTATTGTAAAAATCGTTTCGAGTCGGGGGCATTAGATAGCAATTTTTAGCCAAAGACTTGCTGGCAATGTCAGTTTTTAGAATATTTTTAATCAGAATAGTTTTGTTTAAACTTTGAATAATTTAATCGATGAATAAAGTATTAATTTATTAGTACATTCGTGCTTTATTGACTTGACGAGTTTCCCAAGATGACGGAATATAGCTAAAATTATAGTTTTGTTTGCAATAGTAATTTTTTGAAATACTTCCATTAATACACTCTTATCTAGGTTGACTACCAAAATCTAATCAAATAAAATACTTGAAATAGATTAAATATTGATAATTTCAGGTTATTATAATGGAATTTGACAACCACTTCTTCTATATAAAGTTGACATTGACAATTAACGCTGAAGCCGATTCCAACCAATTACGTTGATCCACAGACAACACACAGTCATGTTCTCTGAAGGTCCAAGGCAATCAATCGACCAAATATTATTGTGCAATAACTAAGTAAAAGATTAAAAAGCTATCAATCTTATTGCACATTCATTTACCCTTTTACACTGAACTCTTCTTACGTGAATTTAGACATACAGGTATCCTTCCACATCTTAAACGTTCAATGGTAGTACAAATTAATGGTCAAATTTCATTGTTTACCCTAAGTCGGCTAGGTATTTTATGATGTTCGCTTGGCCAAGTTGGTCACATCACAAAGCATTCGAACGTAAGGAGTAGAGTGTAAATTTCGTACTGATTCAAACAAACATATTGTTCGCTATAATTAAACTAAATTATTTATTATTTTATAAAATTTAATTAATATTTATTGTATATTATTACTAGCGACCCGCCCCGGCTTCGCTCGGGTACAATGCTAATGAATTATGCATATATTATACATATAAATCTTCCGTTTGAATCACTCTATCTATAAAAAAAACCGATCTAAATCCGTTGCGTAGTTTTCAAGATCTAAGCATACATAGGGACAGACAAGACTGTTTACCACTACCGTTTCTATGTGGCGATCGTGGGATATTTGCTGTTTCAGTGATTATGTACTTTTCCTTCGTACAATTTTACGTTTCCTAATGGATTTAGAAAACATCTTGCACCTGCACATGGGACTTATTCTACTGCCTATCATTTCTTGTACCTTATCTATAGACTGTTTGAGTTCTTTATTAGCTTTTTCTATATAAAAACGATTGTCTTGAAACAGAAAAATGGATTAAACACATCGCAAACATTGTTCTGAAATGAAAAATAAGCACAAAAATTTAATTTTCAGTGCCAATGAACTAAAATAAATACAAAAAGAAAGTTCTTTACCGGGGTTTGAACCCAAGACCATCGACACGCATTCCACCTAGCTAAGTTTTTAACGAGCTCTCAATTCTGTCATCAATGAAGTTTTATCAGTGACGTCAAAATGACAACAAGTTGACTCTAACTATTGCCTAACTCAAAAGGACCTTTTACAATAGCCACCAATTAAATATTTAATTACTTTGAATGGAATCCAAAAAAAAAATTTTTTTCGAATATCAATAAACGGTTTTAGGGATGAGTTTACGTTAATGTTCCAAGCACTATGTCGAAGCTAAAGCAATTGAATAAAAACACGTTGTATTATAAACCTATACATTCTGTTTATTTTATCCGGAGTATATTATTATACCATGATATCGACTATTTTGATTTGATCACGCCCTTAACTTTTAGAATCAGTAGATGCATACCGCTGGCTGAGCTTACATTACATTTTCTGGGTCGTTAAAATTAAACCTCGTGTTACAAGGATAAGGTTCAATTTTAAATGTTTTAAAATTGTAACATAAAACCTTGTGATATTTGCCAGCGTTAATATCAAAAGTGACACTACTGAACTGACGGAAGTAGAAATAAATTTCTTGTCAATCCGAGACTTTGTTGTACTGAATCACAAAGTCTCATTTGCCTTTTATTTTATTTCTATTCAAGTTATAATAAAAATAAATGCGTTGTCTGATATGTATGCATATAAGGGCTAAGATTCTCGATACTTTGATCGTAGTAGTGTATGACCAATTGACCACGTAAATCGCACACATTAGCTCAGCCAATGTCAACTCACTTCTGTTTGTTGTAAAACCTTATTTTTATACGAATATAATTGTGTGCGTGTAAAAGTCGGCTACAGCGGTGCTAGAACAAACTGCGCTGAATGCCATCTCCATATACTCCGTGGAGTAGAAATTAAAAAGTGGTAATACTGTACTGTCGTCCCTTTCTAATCAATCTAAGAAAACGGGGACGGCACTTCTACTCTACTCTTTTTGGTCAGACTGTAAGTAGGTATTTGTTACTTAGTGAGTTTTGCTTTTCGACAGACGATATATGTATATCAGCAATATCTCGGATTTATTGTGGCGTTTTTGTTATTCGAGTTGCATTGAAGTTGCGTTTTTGCAATAAAACGGGACTTGATCACGTTTCAAAAGTGTTTGTTTAATTATCTCGAGTCGTACCGTCACGTTCGAAACGTCGAGGTAATTCAATGATTTACGTCCACTGAAGTCCACCAGAAAAAAACTGTTCCAATGTTTTTTCGTTCCATTCTGTTACCATTTCCATATAACCTACTAAAGCGGTAACGGAATGGAAAAACAAAAAATGTATAAATATTTTGGGACAGTTTTTTTCAACTAATTAGATCGAAAGAGCTCGTGATAGTCGTGATTCTGAGTAGAAAATACCCAAAATATCGAAAATTAAAAAAAAAGTGGGGTGTACAACTTTAGAAAAAATGGCCTACTTATTACGACGCGACATTTGCAGTAAAATTTAATAAAAAAAAAACGAATAATTTTAAATTAAGTTAATATGTATTACTAACATAATCTGATTCTAACTGGTCCAAAATTGCCAAAAACAATAGTATAGGTAAACATCAACCAGCAAAATCGCACTAACAACAGTCTAAAGACTACAAATTTTCGCTCTTATATTGATCCTATATCATCGTATAAGCCTGGATTTGGGCGCAAATTATAAGTGTATTTACTTTATATCGTCCTAATATCAGTCTAATTGAATACTGATTGCATTTACAGTAATCTTGCCAAAACTAATTTAAGCTGCCTTAGGCTAATATCGCTCTCACGTAAGTGTTTTGTAAGCCCACATAGACGCATATTGGTCCAACGTTAGAATCTTGTGAGCCTAAACAAGCTTATTTTGATTACTTGTAGGTATGTCTTGAGTGAAACTGCAGCGTGACAATAAAAAAATTAATATTATTGTCACAACTGTTTATGAATTCCCTAATAGTGATGGTAACGTAATAAAATAACGTGTTTGTGAAAATCTTGGTGTGTGTTTATGTTGCGTTGGGCGGTAAGTTTTTACGTTGGAAAATATTATTTACTGTAAAGTGGACCCTGTTTTACACTTCAAATTTCATGCGCCTACTCAAATATTCAATTTAAATATCCTCTTATAATTTTTTATTTCTTTATTTGTGGTGATAACGGTGCCATTTTGATAGTTGCATTTTTCCAGCGCACTATTAGACTACTGTAAGATCATTTACGCTAATATTAGCATTCTGAATCCAAGTGGTACGGCCATATTGAATTAATTTAGGGTTTCTTGCTTAACCTACATGAAAAGTAATTTTTTTAACATTAATTTTTGGAATGCTTTTTCCAATCTCTGTAATCCATGCCTATTACACAAAATTTAAAATCACAGCACTCTCTTTTTCTCAAAACAATATGGCTAACTAAACGTTATTCTTACAATTGTGTTCCCAAAATCGATTTAAGATCAAACCATCTTATATTGATCGAATAATAATTTTATGAAGACCAAAAAAGTATGCACTTATAGTGCTTTTATGTTATGCTGATATTAGTCGACATTCTCATAAGAACATTTATCAAGACCATTATAAAATCAAATCAACTCAGAGAATGTGGATATAAGAACAGATATTCTCAAGTACAATGAGTCTTCGTAAATGTTGTTGTAGGAGTAAGAGGCTTATAATAGTATTATAAAATGCGCTTATATACATATATGAGACTAGGTAATAAGACTGAGAGTTCTTGAGTCCGTACCATCTTATCTAAAGCTAATATAAGAGCAGCAGCATCAGCAAAACAATTATAAGAGCGCTATAAGCCCACCACTCTTATAAAGTGCGCAATCTAAGACTTTTTTGCTAGTTGGGATGTTTAACATTACATATATATATATATATGTAATGTTAAACATGGCCATGTTTAACATTACCAAAATGTTTACTTAGTTACTTACGCAGTTAATATGTTATTTTGTAGAAACACAGTCATTTTTCTCTTTGCGTTTTGATATTTTGTATCTATATGTATAGCAAATACTTACGCAAATTTATGAAACACACCACAATATTTATTTAAACCATTAATACAAAAACCAAAGCTTAAAGAAAAATTGAAAAAGGAGCTACCTGGTAGAAGAGGCCGGGAATCGAAGCGGGTACCTCTGGATTACCGGTCCAGCGCGTTAACCACTTCGCTATCCTAGCTCCAAGTGGAGCTAGGGTAGCTCATTTTTCAATTTTTCTTTAAGCTTTGATCTTTGTATTAATGGTTTAAATACTTACGCAGTTACTTCATAAAGTAACGAATCACCCGTGGCAGAGAGATATCGTACGGATGTCAATAGAAGCGTCGAATTTAGCCGCTGATAAGATAAGACTCCGGCGCCGGCCGGCAATGTCTGGCGGGTTTCGCTCCCGGCCGGTAGTGTCAGTGTCAGTGCCGCCAGTGTCAGTGCTACCAGTGTCAGTGCTACCAGTGTCAGTGCTACCAGTAGGGTGTTAATGTCAAGCCTTGCGTACGCGCAACCAACCCGTCTAGCAAACTACGCTTCACGACTATTGTCGCGCGACATAGCATCGCCCGGCACTCTCTCACAGAGCAGAAGAAAGAGAAAGGTAATATTTCTCGAGAAAGAATCGCGTGTCACAGTTGTGCTAGACGTGCAAGCGCCACTAGAGTTGATGTTTCATTGTTTACTTAATGTATTCACAAAGATTTTGTTTGAATGATTTTATTATTCGCAAATATTAACTAACTAAGTTATGTGTGTTGTTCTATCGCATTGAGAAGGTTAGATAAGTCATTAAAAAAAAAAACATGTACATAGTTAAAGGCTCAATAAAAACAAAAATTACGATCGCGTCTTTTGTGTTGCGAAAGTTAGGTACTCATACTAAAGATATGGGTAACTATCGTTACACAAAGGAATCAATCAAGTTTTGTTTTAATTAAAGCCCTTAACTATGTACATGTTTTTTGAAGATGACCCAGATATCGTATCGTATCCAATCTGTAACGTTTCGCCATATTTTTATTTGTCCGAAAGCCATTGTACCCCTTATCTTGCACAATCTCTATTGTCCGAAATACACTTCGCATAATCGTTTTCGCACATTATTTCCTCGTTTTGTATGGCTAACTACTCCTTAATTTCATCCAACTTTTTGGTCCTCACCCATCTATCATCTGTATTACTCGCTCGCTCTCGTCGTTTCGTCTTTTAAATCTAGATTGTCTCTAATTATCTACTCACTCGTGAACGATGTAGTGTAAAGATCCACTGAGCTAAATGAGTGATACATATCTCGGTGAACTAAAGACATACATCACTCTTTTCACTTTAGTGACACATTCTGCATCTCCACACGACATGTACGAGGCGGAGGAACCGGCTCTGCCGCCGCCTGCGCGGAGCGGGCCAGAAGCAATACCACTCCTGCCGCTGTCGTCCTCACCGCTGTCCCCGCCCCGCACACCGGACCATGGGTGAGGATTTCAACTACTAGTGCCTCTGCACCCTTACCATGAGTGACAGTACCTACTCGCTAGTGACAGCGTAAAGGTTTTTACAATTGTTAGAGCTAATGAGATCATTAATTAACCATTTCAAATATACTTCAAGAATCGAGTCAACTAGCCTATTGATTGATGTTCAAAGAAAAGTAAAGTCGGCTATAAAAGTTCGTCACACAAGTGATATTTTTGACAGAAACTTACTTTTTCTAATCCTGCAGAGTTTCACCAGTTGCGAGCGACGAGGAGGCAGTGAGCGAGGCAGCCGACGAGGACCTCGACGGGCCGTCCAGCATCAGGATCGAGTGGGTGCCAATATAATAATAATAATAAATTTCTCGACAAACATCTTAAGAGACTCTCGCTAGATGGCTGGATCAAGGGCCAGATACAGAAGGCGGTACTCCTGGACACGGCGCGCATCGTCAGGAGGTTCCTCTCTCTGCAGCCCTAACCACTGGTAGCCTGGGCCCTGCCCTGCCGGCGGCACCCTAGGTTAGGTTTTTTATAATGTGTTTATATATTTTGTAATTTCTTTATTGTATTTTACTTTTCATATAACTTTATTGTAAAAACCTAACTTAAGATTTTAAATGAAAGGAGATAATAAATTTTACATAGAAAACTACCGTGAGTTTCAGACATTAAAGTACATAAACAGGTTTACTTACGTCGTAGAAGTCGAATAACGCTCGACATGTTTCGAATCGGTACGCGATTCATCATCAGGAGAGACGATCAGTCGCGGCGGCGGCCAACCGACCACTGACCTAACTGTGTTCCCGATTCGAAATATGTCGAGCGTTATTCGACTTATACCACAGATTATATACAAGTTACTACGTAACTTCTACGACGTGAGTAAACCCGTTTATATATTTTAATAATTAATTTGTTTACAATGAAGCGAAAAATCCTAAGGCATGTAGAAGCAACTGGTTGAATTCAATGGCTCCCGCATCAGGTTCGGTGGTCCTATAGGTAGGACGCTCGTGTTGGCCCGGAAAGCCGTTGGAGACGCAGCTTCGAACCCTGCCTGAGCCTTTAAATTTTTAATTTTTTCGGTTTATTGTAATATATTGTATTGTATTATTTGGTTTGGCAGACGTAAATAATAATTCATTTATTTCTGGCATCATAGACGATGAATACCTTAGAATCTAAGATACATATTATCAGACGTCCACTGCTGATCATAGGCCTCCCCCATGACTCGCCACAAAGTGCGAACCGGTGCAGACCGCATACATTGATTCCCCGCTACCCTTACGAGGTCATCTCTCCATCTAGTCGGGGGCCGACCCACGCTACGCTTTCCTATACGTGGCCACCACTCTATAGGCCTTTGCTGCCCCTACGGCCGTCCTGACTTGAAGACATATGAAAAACCGGTCAAGTGCGAGTCCGACTCGCGCACCGAGGGTTCCGCTCAAACTATGAACGCACTGCAATTTGGGTCTAACGAAAAGATAAACTGTACTGAGCGACAAACTTTGAGCGACTAACGTAACTTTATTTCACGTTAACAAAGGGACTAAAGAATTGATATGGTTTTAATTTCGATACCTCCACGCATTCCCGAGATAAGGGGTCTTGACAGACAGACGTGCGGACGGAATTTTGACTAATAGCTGCTCTTGTTACATATGGCGGTAGAAACGACAGAGTTGCAGCCGAGATCAAGAGAAAGTAAGTACGATATTTATAAAAAATCTAACATCGTAAGTTACGTTAGTCGTAAACGTTTATGATATTTGGATAGATAAAAACCCTTAATATTCAACCATCGCTGTCTCCAGGGACGAAGCTCTTCGTAAAGCCATACAGACATGGGACGTGGCCAGTGTCAAGTGGCTGCTGGCCACCGGCGCCCCGCTCACCCACGTCGCCGACAACACGAGCCCGCTGCACATGAGCGTCGAAAAGTACTGGATGGGAGAATGTGAAGATTATGTGAGTAGCATTCATGTCACGAATTAAAATATAGGTCTATCAACAAGAAGTTTTTGGCGGGCATTATAGTTCAATAAAATAAGCTGAAAAATTGGCAAAATTAATGGACAACTTTTATCTATCAGGATATAAGGGTCAAAATCAGAGAGGTGAGCATTTCAGGTTTTCAAATATCTGAGAAATTAAGTTTTCTTTTGAAGAAAACTAACAAGTACTCCATAAATTTTCAATTGGTGTAAATTTCGCTCCGAAATTTTAATTTATTGTATACATTTTTGCAATACGTTACATTTTAATAATATAAATACAAAAGTGTAAAGGTCATTTCATATTGTACATGCAAGATTTAACTATAGTATTACTCATTAGTGATTTATTTGCCGTTTTTGTGATGTTCCCGAAAATGATGGGAGTGTTCCCAAAATGACAAGTTCCGCTGACAACGAAGAAAGCTGACTTTTATTTCTCCATCTTCATTAACTGAGGTGTCAGCGACTGCAACGTATCTGTATTGTATTTTTTTATTTTCAGTTGGTACATTTACTGACAAAAATGTCTTTGGACGACGTATCACGTTTGGGTGCAAGTTCTCATTATCATTTCCGTACGATGTACCAGCACAAATATCGTAATTTTTTTCCATGAAGTCAAACTGAAACCTTTTGGAAATTCTCATCATCTGAACTGTCTGATCCGTATACGGCGTCATAAATACTTTTTCTGTTGATGTGAAGAGAATTCAGAAACTCTTCATTCTTTTCTATGTCTAAGTCTATCATTTCTAATGGTACTGGACTTTCTTTATCTCTCTCTTCGACTGAAAATGCCTGCAGTTTAATTTCTCGCAATAATTTTGACTATTGATACAGTTGTATGGAGAGTTGTATGGTAATATTCCCTATCTTTCAGTCTCTTCATCTCTCTTTGTTCAGGTGTCATTTTATTTAAAAACTTGCGCTTCCTTTTATTAGCCTTTTCACTCTTTTAATCCTTTTTTTGACTTCCTTTTATTTTAATTTTTATAGTTTTCCATGTTGCTCGTACTAAATGAATACCTAAATCCAAAATTTTGAATAGTTATGCTTTTTAAAAGCATTAGAGCATCATTAAGCCCAAAAATTGTCATCTCGGGAACGCCCGTGTCATTTCGGGAACGCCCGGCATATACGTAAAGGTTCCCGAAATGACTATTTGATGAATATTTTCATGTCGCGCTTGACGCCGCCATGTTAGCTATTGGTTTTTGAGGTTATGAACAAGTGAGCTGTAATATTTATTAGAATTTTGCAAAAAAACATGCAAATTTTCGAAAAACTAATATTCAAACAGCGTTCCCGTAGTGACAGGGAATTAAAGTACGCTTCACACAAATCAATTTAAAAGGTACTTGCCAACAAAATCAATTATGTTTTTCCGAAAACACGAAACACGCCTGTTGCTTTGACTAGTGAACTTCACGCTGTTGCTCGCTAACGCCACCTAGCGTGTGTTCTTGAATTTACATAGATCGATATCCACCGCGTTCACGGAATGATTTAATAAACGTCAGACAGCATTTGAATAGTCAAAATATGAAGAAATTAAACTGCTATTAATGTATTTTATACTTATATTCTTAATTTGATGATTTTCAAAGCTAATATTAGGATATGACAGTTTTAAGTCTTAATTATAAACATTTTGGACTTGTTTGAACTATGAAACATGGTATAAGGACGCATTCCCGGAATGACTATTTAGACCTTTTTTTGTTTAAAATCAAATAAAATATTAGTAAAGAAAGACAAATAAGCTAAGTGCCGTGTAATTATGGACAAAAACTTTATTTTGAAATAAAAATTTTAGTAATATCATGTTATTTTATTTACAAAAACTTTCTCAGAAGCATAACGCTCACCTCTCTGATTTTGACCCATATAGGTTATAGAGCAAAGTTACATTTTATCTACTCTCCCCCCCCCCTCTCCGGGGCCCTCGCGCCCTCGAATAAGTCCCGGAGCGCGGTATTTTCCATTTTAATAGAAACCCGTGTACGATACATACAAAGTGTGTAGGAACAAAATAATCCTTGATAAATTTGCTATAAACTTTCCCAGAATATGTATTTTATTCATAACAATGAGTCCCTATACATAGGTATCAATTTCAGACCTCTATTTAGTATCAAAATTTGCGGAAGTCTCATACAAACTTCCATCCTCTAGTTTGAGGGGTGGGGAGTAAAAGTTCCAAGTTTTAGAATTATTTTATTGTTTGTGTACTAATACTAGCTTACATACCAAATTTCAGCTTTCTAGGTCATCGGGAAGTACCCCAGAGGTTTTGATACGTCAGTGTATACCTATATATCTGGGGGCAAGGTAGTGCTCCCACCAAGACGATCAAAAAAGAAGCGGAACCCTCGTAGCATATATATATATATGAGTGGCAAAATCGGCGTATTTTAGGTACCAATAAAACCTAAAGTAGGTATAAAAGCTTAGATCTATTGAATTAAGTACATTTCATATGTTCCCTAAATGCATCTTATTCTTAACTTGTGAATTTGGGCGCTCTGGTGTTAACTGGGACGAAGCTATGAGGGTTTGAAAATGAGACGAAACGGTTCGAGAAAAGGTAGATAGTGCCCCGTTTCTTTTTTGTTCGTCTTGGCGGGGGCACTACCGTGCCCCTGATTATAAGTATGAATATTTGTAAGAACTTTATGTAAGTGTGACTAATCTCAAGCTTGTTCTCACAGGTAAGATCAGAGAAATACCAAATAAAGAAATTTGAGATTATGGAGGCAATGTTGGAAGCTGCCAAGAAAATTGATGTCCTGGACTGCCCAAATGGAGAAGGTCAGACGCCTCTTTACGTCGCCATCGAGTCTGGCAATTTCCAAGCCGTAAGGGCTCTGGTACAAGCTGGAGCTAACATTAGTAACCTTAATCGCATAGGAGAAACGCCATTGCACGTCGCGGTGCGGTCACAGCACCCCAAGATCTTGAGGTACTTTCTGGAGCATCATGACATCCACAACTCTGTCAATAAGTACGGTTACGCACCCATGCACTTTGCTGCTATCTCCGGTGAACTAGAACCAGCAAAACTGCTTTTGGAGAAGTTTAAAAGCGAGCAGCTATATTTGCGCATATACAACGGATCGACAGTGTGGCACGAGATTGCCGGTAGGAATTCCATGGAAATAGCGCAATATTTGTTCCAAACTGAATATAGTTGGGATCTAAATTTGGTCGATGACAATGGGAGAACTCCCTTGTGGCGAGCCGTTAGCCAAGGAGACGTTCCTATGACCACGTTACTGCTGCGAAACGGTGCTACTTTGTCGGTCAAGGGAGAAAAAGATACAGTTGTAAAATGTATAGCATCAGAGTTCAATAATCCGCTTACATTCTTTGAAGATTTATTTGATGAATGTGTCATTGAAGACAAAGATTACATGTCTGTTAACTACAAAGTATTGGTTAGCAGTAAAGACATGAGCCAGATCAAAGTTCTAGAAGATCTTATGAGGTATGGACAAAGTAAAATATTAAAACATCCAACTATAGAGAGTCTGATATATTTTAAGTGGAGGTGCTTACTGCCGGTGTTTTATACAATGATAGTGACGTATGTAACGTTTTTGTTGTCGTTAAATATATTTGTAATCGCCACATTTTACAATATAGACACGAGCATTGTGACGTGTAACACAACTGAAGTGACATTTAACGGAACTGAGGCGCTGTTTAACGCAACTGATATACCGTTTAACGCAACTGATATGCCGTTTAACGCAACTGATATGCCGTTTAACGCAACTGATATGCCGCTTATCGCAACTGAGGCGCAGTTTAACGCAACTGAGGCGAAGTTTAACGCAACAGAAGTCCAGTTTAACGCGACTGATACACCGTGGGGCGAGAGCTGCGGATGGCAGCACTGGACTTTGGTCGTATTAATTTATTTAAGCACCGAAGTGATGACAATTCAGGTAAACAATATTTTATCGAACGCGCATGGCAATTCTGGCTTTGCGTATTTAGAATTTCTTAAGTTAAAGTTAATCTAGTTACTAGATTCTAGTATGTTCGCTACTTCAGCTGGTTGGGTCGTTCACGTAACGGATAGGGTTGCGAAATCAGCACTTGATTTTGAGATTTATAGAAAAAAAATATTATTTACTTTGAATGATTTCTTAATAGAGTTTGATAATCATGTTCGTTATTATTGTAATTGTAACGTATTTCCCACGAAATTGGATACTAGACAGCTACTCGCGATATTTTTGAATTAAATTACCCGGTTTAACAAGTTCTAATTATGTATACAAACCGCGAGATAGTGTTATAGATAGCTACTTTTTGTAACGGGCTATTTTTACAGAAAATGATTCCAACTGATAGTAAAATACTGAATTCCAGGAATGTATTTGGATATACCTGCAAAAACTTCACCACTTCAGGCGCCCAGAGACCTGGCTGAAACTGGGCGTGATTACTCTAGCCCTGGCCGTGCCGGTGTTCCTGGGCTGTACACCGACTCCTGACTCCATGACCTGGCAGCGCCACGTGGCCTGCCTGGCGGTGCTGCTGGCCTGGCTGCAGGCCATGCTGCTGATGTCCAGGTTCCACGGCTGGGGGTACTACGTGCTCATGCTGGAGAGAGTGGCCCTCAACATATTGAAGGTAGGGGAGTTTTCATTAGCTCAAATAATTGACCAGCAAATGATAGGGGATACGAACTACATATAAACACCTTCATCCATCTCAGTGGCGGATATGGATGAAAAGTTTTTAATTAACATGTATGTAACCATTAATCTTGAATGGGTTTGGGTTGCTTAAAAATTCCGGGCATTATTTCAGGAGGTACGATACTACAGACAGACAACATTGCGCATATTAAACACATGCTCATCTGATTGTCTCAACTAACTTTCTACTCGTACCTACCTTTGGCGGAGTAGCATAGAAATTGTCATTTTGATTGTTGAATACGTTTCTTGAGTCATAATAGTTTTGTCCATAGTTGCTCTTCAACTACCTACTCAGTCTATGCTTTACTTTTCCAGATTCTCGCGACGACAATATTCCTGGTGTTCGGATTTTCCACGTGCCTGATGATCCAGTACCAGTCGAAGCCGCCGTTCGACGGGCCCGTCGCCGCCTTCACCAAGACCCTGGTCATGATGGTGTCGGAGTTCGACTACGAAGACCTGTTCGGCGAAGACCACGACGCGGAGCTGACGAACACGAAAAATTTCGTCCGCCTTTTGTTTGTCGTGTTCGTGGTATTCATCGCCATAGTGTTGATTAATTTCATAATAGGCGTGGCCGTCAGCGACGTCGACGAGTTGAACAATATAGGGTATATCAGGAGACTGGAGAAGCAGGTGCAGCTGCTGAGTACTTTAGAAGGTCTCGGGGACACAGTGCTCGCAAAATGGTGGAGAAGATTGCGGCTTATTCGCTTTCATAGCCAAGTTGGCAGAACTCCGATCTTCCCCGTGAGATTATGGGCTGTAGACGATCTTTACGATCCTTTGCAACTTAATCATGATTATTTTAGAGAAGCCTTCAGCTCAGAACTACATAATGCGCTGCTTAATATTGCTAAGAAGAAAAAACAGAACGTAGACAAGTTGGATGCAGTGTACGATGCAGTTGTAGGAATGTCGCAGCAAAAATATGACAGTGTTAGCATTCCATCAAGTTCTCAGACAACGACATTCAACGATAGAATGAAATCCTTAGAAGAGAAAATGGATAAGATATTAGAATGTATGGCCAGTAACGTAAATCCTACGGATAGAACCAAGATAGTTTCTCTTAAACTGTCTCGGAAAAGACAAACTGTTCGAAGAAAACTAAGAAAAGTAATCGCTGAAATGCCTAAAACCGCTGACACACTTTGACCTAATACGTATGCCGATAGCGATAACGAACCGAACGCAATACAATCTAATAGTGGATCACAACTGGATTTCCGTAGTCTTGACATCCAAGCGCATGAAAGTTTCAGAAACAAAAGAAAGCAACGAGAAGACGATATATCCTTTAAGTTTGAAAGCTTTCAAAACAACATGACGTCATTATTTCGAGAAATGGCCAAAACGCAGGCGGATAACCTTAATAAAATAGCTTCAGACGTGTCACAAATTAAAGACCAGATAAATCAAATCAAAACTACTACAGACCAATTAGCACGCGACCAAAATCTGATGAAATTGGAATTGGCTAATCTAACCAAGTTCAAATCTGACATAGAACTCAAAATTAAAACAATCGAAAATAAAATTACTTCTGTTACACCTGTCAATCAAGAAAGATTATGACTGAAATTCATGAACGTTTTGAAAGAGAGAGAAATATAGTTATAATCGGAATTGCCGAAAATCATTCAAGTGAAATTGCGGACCGGCGAAGTCATGACAATGAAGCTGTGGAGCAAATAATAAAAATGATTGATCCTGAGGGTCGATGTGAAGATCCCATAAAGACAATTCGGTTAGGTAAATATAGCGAAGAAAAATCACGTCCCATAAAAGTGTGTTTTGCTACGTCACAGCCTGCCAAATCAATCCTTCGAAATAGATCAAAGGTAAATATTGACGGCATAAAAATCTACGGAGACCAAACTCCTAATCAGAAACAATTTATGGAAGATCTTCGCGATGAGCTTAATCGTCGAACCGCCGAGGGAGAAACAAATCTGACTATAAAATACGTAAAAGGCATCCCTAAGATCATAAAAAACCAGCCAAAAAACCAAAATCATTCCCAAACAACCTCGACAATTTAACTTCGTCGAATAATACAACTCATTCGATTACATCAAGCTAAGTATTTTAATCTTGTACAAAACAAAAATGCTTTAAAATTTATTTACGCCAATGTACGAAGCCTTGTGAAACCTGGGAAATTAGATGAACTTCGATGCATAATCAAATCTGTTCCTGATACTATACACGTAATCATCTTAACGGAAACATGGATTAAGTCTCAAGATGAGGCCGAGCGGCTATCTTTACCTAACTATAGACATCATTATAACTTCAGAACTCAATCGAGGGGTGGTGGCGTATCAATTTACGTACACAATGACCTAAAGCATCATTTTATTGAGGATAAATGTGAAAACGATAACCACTTCTTATGGATACACTTAAACAGATTCTCAATAGATATTGGTGCAGTGTACAAACCAGAGAGGACAAACGATACCGACTTTCTCGAAACCTATTCAAATCAGCTCGAAAAACACAAAAGGGCTATAGTTTTTGGAGATTTCAACTACAATCTTCTGAAGGCCGATAAAGATATAAAAAACTACAAGTCGACTTTAACCGAAAGTGGATACCTCATACTGAATAAAATAAACAAAAAACATTGTACAAGAGAAACGTCTACAACGAAAACAATCCTCGATCATATCTGCTCTAACATTAAGAACAACAAGTTTCATCTAGCAATAATTAACTCGTCTATGTCTGACCATAATCAAGCATATCTGGAAGTTGTAAAATGTATAGAATAGAATAGAATAGAATAGAATAGCCATTTATTTATAGTATATACATTACTTACAATTAATTCCACATTTTTATTTAATACACAAATATTTAAATGTAAAAGTTTAACATTTGAATTTTTAAACAACATTATTTTATTAATCAAGCGTAATTTAATTTAATGAAATGGCCTCTCCTTCGGTGAAGAAGGAGGGACGGTATTAAGACTCCTTGGGTTACCTGCCCTGCTAGGAGAATAAATAAATATATAATTATAATTTTTCAGTACGTATTTATACAAAACAATATCTAGTCATTTTTTCGTTAAAAAAAAATATTATTATTTATTAATATTGCATTTATATTTCACAGTTATTATTATTATTTTTATTAATTATTATTATTTTTTTATTTTATTTTTTCACTAATTTTCATTTTATTATTAATTTATATTATTAATTTTATTATTTTTTATTTAGCATGCGATTATTAGATTATAAAATTGGAATGAAATTATTATGCTAATTATTTTAGTCTATGTTGGTGTGTTGTAGCGCCTTCCACGCGTCGCGGTCCCTGGCGACTCGTCGCGTGTCGCGTCTCGTGGCGACGCGTAAAATGTATACCAGAACCAAAAGCAAAAATCAAGTATCATGCCATGGACTACAGCAAGCTCTATAAAATTACGGAACAAAATATTCAAGCTAACAACGAAGATACTGAGTACGACAGCTTAGAGTGCAACCTAAAGGAAGCTGTGAGCAAGAGTAAAGTCCTCAAAACAAAAATTCAAAATCCACCTAGAAACGACTGGATTAACAAAGACATAATAAATGCAATACATGATAGAAATCAATTACTAAGCAGGGTCAAAAATAATCACCAAGAAAATGACGATATTGTCACAAAGCTACAAGCAGCTAGAAAAGAAGTACAAAACAAAATACAAAGCAGCAAAAACCAATATTACATTAAAGCGTTTCAAAACTGTGAAAAAAGGCCGAACAAAATGTGGAAACTTATAGATAGTTTGGCATCTAATAAAAAACATGTAAGTTGTGGTCCGTCAAAGCTAATAATAAACGCGACCTCTATCACTGACACTAAGGAAATTTGCGAGAGCTTCAACTCATTCTTTGCAAATATTGGCTCTGACCTGGCCAGTCAGATACATCCTTTCTATCACAACAATATGACATATGAACACTTATACAACACTACACATGATCATACCCAAGTTGAGCTCAAAACACTTAAACCAGCGACAATCGATGAAATTGGTAAAATAATAGACTCCTTGAGCACAAAGACAAGCACAGGAGTGGACGGAATAAGCTGCAAAGTAATCAAATGTGTAAAAAATCTGATCATAAATAACTTAACTTCTAGTATAAATGCTTGTTTAGAAAACGGTATAGTTTAGTTTAGTTTAGTTTATTTATCACAACATTACAAATTTCTTATAAATACAAGTACATGTCAGTTTATATTACTCTTCGGAATGTGATCGTTAAACAAAAATGATATTCGTAAATCAATACAATAAACATTAAATAAATGAATGTCTGAATAAAAATAATTTGTAAGTACACAATAGTGTAGTTACGATCAATATATCGATATAATTCTAATACCTACCAAAAAAGTGTGTAGGTACACATCAAAATAAAAATTAATTCTATGTCATGTTTACAAGTAAAAAAAATTAATCCAGTAATGTTAAATTAATATTAATGAGCTAACACAATACAAAATTCATTGGATGTCAGTATTATAATTAGAAATACAATGTTAATAAAATTAAGGTAAAATATAAAATATAGTAACAATCTGATTATTGTAAAATTTTACAATAAAATTATATTGATATATTCATTAACTGAGTAAAGACACTTTTCCACCAACAACTTCTTGAGCTGGCATTTGAACGCTACATCACACCGTTCATTTTTTAATTGGTCTGGCAAGAGCTCATAATAAGTTGGTCCTATAACCCGCGGGTTCTTTGCATGTAGCACGGTGCGTCGCGGTACTGTCCGTAGACGTCCCGTACTACGAAGGCATTTGCCCGTCACTTCCACTCGCTTAAACTCTGACAAGTGCATTCTTGTGAACATTAAGACCTCAAAAAGGTAATGCGAATAGTGGGTCATTATTCGGAGTTCGGTAAATAATTCCCTACACGATATATTCCCGGATTCTCTAAAATTGGCTAAAATAACCCCAATATTCAAATCCGGATCAAAGACAGACCCAGGCAATTACCGTCCGATTTCAGTACTTTCGATATTTTCTATAATATTTGAAAAGGTTCTGTATAATCGCCTTTGCATATATCTTGATACAATCAAATTTCTTTTTGACAAGCAGTATGGTTTTCGACCAAAATCCAACACGCTTTCCGCAAATATTGATCTCGTAACAAAACTTAAAACAAACATAGATAGTAAAAATATTGCATTAGGGGTATTTATTGACCTAAAAAAGGCATTTGACACAATTAGTCACAGCCTACTTCTACAAAAACTGAACCATATCGGTGTCAAAGAAAAAGCGCTACAAATCTTCCAGTCATACCTTTCTAATCGCTACCAAGTGGTCAAAATATCTAGTAAAAGTAAAAGTAAAAGTACCCCTAAGTTAGTCAAGTGTGGTATTCCCCAAGGCTCCATCCTAGGACCGTTACTTTTTATAATCTACATTAACAACATACATGAAATAGGCCTTAGAGGAGAATTATCACTTTACGCGGATGATACCAGCTTATTTTATTTTAGTGACAATATAGAAACAATTGCTTAAAATGCTCAAAGTGATTTAAATAGCTTGAATACTTGGTTCAAACATAATTTATTAACAATAAATGTCTCTAAAACAAATTTTATGATCTTTCACGCAAAGAATAAAACAATAGGACCACATCTACCATTACATATTAATAATGAACCGTTAGCTAAAGTGGACTGAAAAATATCTCGGCCTTATTTTAGACAGCAAAATGACCTGGAAACCACACTTTGAAAAATTGCGGTCAAAACTTTCGAGTCTTATAGGATCACTTCGAGGCATTGTGCGCTGTTTTCCTAAATCGGTACGATATATTATATACAATTCTATGGTAAAACCTCACCTTGAGTACGTAATAGAGATTTGGGGCACGGCAGGAAAGACAATTCTTAAAAATATTCAAACTACACAAAATAAAATAATCAAAATCCTATTCCACTACAACTTTTTAACCCCTACAGAAAAAATATACAAAGAGACCGGCCTAATGACACTTACACAATTATACCACTACAAAACATGCATGCTAATTAGAAAAATCTTAAACAATCAAATTCATACTCAAATATAATTTACCAAAAAGGGACAAATACAAAAACGCTTAACTAGGCGAGCTAATCATATATGTCTTAGGTCACCAAGAACCAACTATGGCAAGCGCAATTTACTTTATGAAGGAGCACAACTATACAACAAGTTACCCAACGACATCAAAGAAATAAAATCCCAGTTACTGTACAAGAAAGTTTTAAAACATCACGTTTCGAAACGCTTTTCTGGATAAATTAACTAAAAACTTTTATTTTTCAAACTATACTTACGTACATTTCGATGGCCATCGCCATTGCTATTACATTTGTCATGTAATAAGTGCCGCTACTCGTATACTAAAACCGGGCGACATGCACATATTGCAATGTTCATCTACCGCAAATGAATAATACTAAAATTAATCTACCTACCTATTACTGTTAACACGATATTTACGATGTTTATGATATAGTTGTCACCGTTTTTTCTGTACGCTACTTAGACTGGTAGTTCAAATCAAAATTTTCAAGTCTAACGGCATTTTGTGAGCCATTTTGGCAACATGACTTTTCTGATGTAAAAAAGCCTGCTAAATTCGATTCTGGATGTTGCCAAGCCGAATTTTGCCCCCCTCCCCCCCATTTCCCCCCTTTTTACCTCAAAATATGCCCCTAATCACGGTTTTTACGGTTTTATACAAAAAGTATTACAGCTAGAAAAAAAATGTCAAAGACAAGAATGATCTCTATAAAATTTCCTATAACATGGTGTATAAACTTTTTTAGTAGGCCTTATGGTTTGTGAGCAATATCTTCCCGAACTTCATAGACTGGTAGAAAATTCTAAATATCGGCTTCCTTTACCGTGCTAACGGCATTTTGGGATCCATTTTGGCAACATGACTTTTCCGATGTAAAAAAGCCTGCTGAATTCGGTTCTGAATGTTGCCAAGCCGAATTTTGCCCCCCTCCCCCCTTTTCCCCCCTTTTTGACCTCAAAATATGTCCCTAATCACGATTTTTACGGTTTTATACAAAAAGTTTTACAGCTAGAAAAAAAGTGTCAAAGACAAGAATGATCTCTATAAAATTTCCTATAACATGGTGTATAATTTTTTAGTAGGCCTTATGGTTTGTGAGCAATATCTTCCCGAACTTCATTATTTTTTAAAAAATTGATAAACTTGGTCGAGGCAGTGAAATGCACTTATTTTAGGATAATTGGTATCGCACAGGATCCAGCCGCTCTGCAGCGCTTGACGCTGACATTCAGTTTGCATGCTGCTTATTATCTGTCAAGACTCACGAGACTTTCAGTCATAAGCAATCGTCAGATTTACACGCAGAACCGTACCCAAGTCGGGCTAAAAGGGCCGTAGAAAATAAAAATGCTTTGCTTCTGAACATGAAATCCTTCGAAATGCTCAGTTATACGCCAGATTCTCCAGAAACGGGCCTTAGAAATGCAGTTACCCAGGATCTTGCAGCAGAAAACAATAAAGTGTCACTTGTCACTGCCAAGCAGCTCCTTAAAAATGACTCAATACCTTCAAACTAGGTTGGGCTTGCAGTTTTTATCCCGCGAACGCACGAGCGGGACTAATGTCGTCGTAGTGCGAGGATTTGCAGACGAGACTAAGGTTCAAGCGTCACCAACTGAGGTCGATACCTCAACATACGTGCTATTCATGAGGAAACCGACACTCGACATGTGCTCCACACTGTGCACAGCCCACCCAGAAGACAGGTTATTAGTGTTGTTGTTGCTTATCATTCATCATCATGACAAAATTAAGGGACTGCTTTAGAACGTTAAAATATTCTGGCGTTTTACTCAGGCACTGGCGATTCGAACGGCTTTATTGCATTGCAGGTAACAAAATAATTAAATTGATCATTTGCGTTTCTAAAACATTTACCTAGACACTCCTTTGATTAAAAGTATTCCGTTTTCCGATATTGAAAGCACTGTGAACTACTCAATGAGA
Organism: Apotomis capreana; assembly: GCA_947623375.1. Lineage (NCBI taxonomy): Eukaryota > Metazoa > Arthropoda > Insecta > Lepidoptera > Tortricidae > Apotomis > Apotomis capreana. The sequence goes on from OX392521.1 coordinate 14,342,818, forward strand.
TAGACATACACCCCATGAGCGAAAGGCTGAGAAGTTCCTGTCCCTGCTGTACAAGTCGAGTATGTGACGATGCAGGCTATACTTTGTTTGGCACCACTCCAGCGCCTGAGCGTTTGCCCCCCCACATCAGACGCAAATATGGTAGATTTTGAACGACCTGCCTTGTACAGATCTTGAAGGTCGGACCTTAGTTCATTTTGAACTTTGCGTTGTAGCTTGTAGACCTGCACTCCTAGCACAACTGTCGCAAACGGCCAATTTCTGGCGCGAGATAATTGCCTGTCTCTTTCTGTGCAGTAATGTAAGAGGGTCACGGGTAGCGCTATGTCGCGCGACAAGAGTCGCAAAGCATAGTTGTGCTAGACGGGCTGCTGTTGGTGAGCCTTTCGGAAACAAACTTCGTTACTTAGAGTGAGCCAAGCCGCTTAGCAGTGTGAATTGGCACTTTATTTTTTTCTGTTGCAAGATCCTGGGTAACTGCATTTCTAAGGCACATTTCTGGAGAATCTGGCGTAGAACTGAGCATTTCGAAGGATTTCATGTTCAGAAGCAAAGCATTTTTATTTTCTACGGCCCTTTTAGCCCGACTTGGGTACGGTTCTGCGTGTAAATCTGACGATTGCTTATGACTGAAAGTCTCGTGAGTCTTGACAGATAATAAGCAGCATGCAAACTGGATGTCAGCGTCAAGCGCTGCAGAGCGGCTGGATCCTGTGCGATACCAATTATCCTAAAATAAGTGCATTTCACTGCCTCGACCAAGTTTATCAATTTTTTAAAAAATAATGAAGTTCGGGAAGATATTGCTCACAAACCATAAGGCCTACTAAAAAAATTAAACACCATGTTATAGGAAATTTTATAGAGATCATTCTTGTCTTTGACACTTTGTTTCTAGCTGTAAAACTTTTTGTATAAAACCGTAAAAATCGTGATTAGGGACATATTTTGAGGTCAAAAAGGGGGGAAAAGGGGGGAGGGGGGCAAAATTCGGCTTGGCAACATTCAGAACCGAATTCAGCAGGCTTTTTTACATCGGAAAAGTCATGTTGCCAAAATGGATCCCAAAATGCCGTTAGCACGGTAAAGGAAGCCGATATTTAGAATTGTCTACCAGTCTATGAAGTTCGGGAAGAAATTGCTCACAAACCATAAGGCCTACTAAAAAAGTTTATACACCATGTTATAGGAAATTTTATAGAGATCATTCTTGTCTTTGACATTTTTTTTCTAGCTGTAATACTTTTTGTATAAAACCGTAAAAACCGTGATTAGGGGCATATTTTGAGGTAAAAAGGGGGGAAATGGGGGGAGGGGGGCAAAATTCGGCTTGGCAACATCCAGAATCGAATTCAGCAGGCTTTTTTACATCAGAAAAGTCATGTTGCCAAAATGGCTCACAAAATGCCGTTAGGACGGTAAAGGAAGCCGATATTTGGATTTTTCTACCAGTCTAACTGTGTTATAGTTTAATTTTATGAATGTGTTTTTCTCAATGTCAAGTGAATTGTATTCTTTCTGTTGAGAAAATAAATGTCTTAAACCATAAACCATAAATGGATCCCGAGGCACAGCAGAAGACCGAGAGGACGCCCATATAAAAGATGGTCAGACATCTTCACGGAAAGACCACACTGGATGAGAAAAGCTAGAGATAGAGAGCTATGGAGGGAAACGGGGGAGGCCTACGCCCTGGAGGCGACTATAACTTAGCGGCGAAACTATATTTTTATTATTTTTGTTTACATTGTTGTTGAATGTGTGGACTGTATGATTAAAATAAAACTCCCATGAAGTATAATAATTCCCGCCAGGCAAGCGGGAGACCGTGAGATGTGGTCGCTTCGGAGTGTAGAGTGGTAAGTGAGCTGTAGCACACTCGAAGTTGCTAAGAGCCCCGGCTAGCCGTCATAGCTTCGCCGGAGACTTGCGGGCGTTATGGTGAGCGATGAGGCCCTTGGACGCTGTATCGGGGTCGCGGGCGCGCAACGACGCGCCCGGGCTTCGGTCCATCATTTTGTGGATGGGGTAGGTAGTGCTTCTCCGCCGCGAGCTGTAAGGGTGCTCGAGCGGCGGTGATGCTGGGCCGTCTTTTTCTTGCCACCGCGAGCGGAGCTCAGCGGTGGCACGGCTTGAGATAAATCCTCTTCTCCGCCGCGAGCTATAATAGTGCTCGAGCGGCGGTGGGTGTGGGACGTCTTTTTCTTGCCACCGCGAGCGAAGCTCAGCGGTGGCGGGGCTTGATATGGTCCTCTTCTCCGCCGCGAGCTGTAATGTTGCTCGAGCGGCGGTGTGAGTGGGCCATCTTTTTCTTGCCACCGCGAGCGGAGCTCAGCGGTGGCGCGGCTTGACAAAGTCCTCTTCTCGCCGCGAGCTGTAATGGTGCTCGAGCGGCGGTGAGAGTGGGCCGTCTTTTTCTTACCACCGCGAGCGGGGCTCAGCGGTGGTGCGGCTTGAACTATCCTCTTCTCCGCCGCGAGCTGTAATGGTGCTCGAGCGGCGGGGTGAGTGGGCCGTCTTCTTCTTACCACCGCGAGCAGAGCTCAGCGGTGGCACGGCTTGAGTCATCTGCTTCTTCTTGCCGCCGCGAGCGGCTGCTCCCAGCGGCGGCGGGTATCGTAGGGGACTTCAGGAGTCGGTCAGCAGCTCTCTGGGCAATGCCCGAGCTCTGCTGTCCGGGGGCCTCGTGTAGTGAGGGGCGATCCCCTGGAGATGCTCATGGCGTGAGCGGTCCGCGCGGCCAAACATTGACCGCGCGAGCCTGCCGATGAACTTCTCCAGGGGGTGCCACTTGAGGTCCCGCATGATGGTGTCGTTGCGCACGTATCGTTGGGCGCGCACGATAGTGCGCAACGTACGCGTCTCCTGAGTCCGCAGCTTCGTCCTGTTGGTCTTCTTTAGCAAGGCGTACCACGCCGGCGCGGCGTACGTGAGCCGCGACCGGACGTAAGCCTTGTAGAGCCCCAGCTTGGTGCGCCGGGGGAGCCCGCTGGCGAAGACAGGATGGAGCTTTGCGCGCGCTGCTGCTGCTCTGCTGATGGTGCTCTCGGCGTGTTGACGCATGGTCAGCCCTCTGTCTATAGTGACGCCCAGGTATTTCACTGTGCGTGACCAGACAAGGGGCTGACCGTAGAGCGTTGGAGCCTGTGGAGGGTGAGAGTACCCTGTTAGTAGTGTCTGTGTTTTGGCGATATTCACAGAGAGGCGCCATTTGGATAGCCAAGCTGGTAGAGCGTCCAAGGTATTTTGGATCTTGGCTACTGCGTGCGAAGAGCGAATTGACGTCGCAAGATAGGCTGCGTCGTCGGCAAACAGTGCCAGCTTGGTGTCGCCAATCACCGGAATGTCGTCGGTGTATAGCGCGTATAGAGCAGGGGAAAGACAACTACCTTGAGGGACACCTGCGCGGATCGGGCGATCCGCGGAAATGGCGCCCTCTACGTTGACTTCGAAGCGCCTGTCAGCTAGAAAGGAGGCGATGACCCTCACCAGGCGCGGTGGGATCGTGGTGTTGGACAATTTGAAGAGCAGGCCGTCGTGCCAGACTCGGTCAAAAGCCTTCTCCATGTCCAGTAGTACTGCTACGGTGAACTCCTTCTTGTTGATGGACGTGGCCATGTGATGTAGGACCCGGGTAAGCTGTAAAGTAGTGGAGTGATCTGACCTGAACCCAAACTGCTCCGGTCTGGGTTGTATGTGGGGGATCATCTGCGACAGCAACAACCTCTCAAACACCTTAGAAAGGGTTGAGAGAAGGGTGATGGGTCTGTAGCTCTCCGGTTTTCTTCTGTCCTTGCCAGGCTTGGGTAGGACGATGATACGCCCCGTCTTCCAGATGGTAGGGAAGTGACCTGACCTTAGTATTCCGTTGAACAGGCGGGCAATCGCCGCTAGGGCTCTCAGCGGCAGGTTGCGGAGCGCCATGTTTGGAATACTGTCGGGGCCCGGCGCTTTCTTCGGGCTGCAGTGCAGCCGGATAGAGCGCAGCACCTGGTGGGGAGAGAAAAATACCGGATCCTCGTGAGGGAGAGGCGCTATTGCCAAGTAGCGCTGGAGATGTTGCTCGACTTCGGTGGTGTGGTCTGGATCCGTGTCGGGATTCAGCGTGAACTGCTGCTCGAGGCTGCAGGCGAGAATCTCAGCCCGCTCTCGAGCAGTATACTTGAGGTCCCCGTTGGCGTCGAGCAATGGCTGGACCGGTGCCGGCTCCGAGCCCAGCTGCCTGCAGAGGCGATGAATGGACGGCATATCGTCCGAGATAGACGCGATATGGGCGTCCCAGTCCGCGCCCCTGTGCTCCTTCAGCCTCAGCTTGAGCTGAGCCGTCAGGTGGTTGAGGCGCGACTTGAGAGATGGAGTCCTGAGGCGCGTCCAATTCGCGAGAGCCTCCCGCTTGTCCTTCAGCAGTTGTTGCAGGTGCGGCGGGAGGGGGTCCTTCCTGTCGGTGGCCGGGATGGCCTTCGAAGTGGCGGTGATGGCCTCCGTGATGTGCTGCGTGATGTCTTTGGCTGCATCCTCTACCTCGATCGCTGTGGAAATAGGATGAGATGAGATATTGTCCTCAAGTGTCCTAGCATAGGCCTCCCAGTCGTACTTCCTGCTCGGACCCCTCGGCAGAGTGGTCACCGCTCGGTCCGCTACGGTGAGCAGGATCGGGCGGTGGTCTGACGGGAGATCCGGCAGGACTTCCTGGCGAGTAAGCACGTCCACTCCCCGCTGGATGGTGAAGTCGATGATGTCCGGGGTATGACCGGTCAGCGGGTAGTGGGTCGGCTTGTAGGGCCCTGCTAGGTCCACATTGAGGTTGACAGCGACTCTGTGTATTGCAGAGCCATTGTCGTTCTCCTTGGACGAATTCCAGGCAAAGTGCTTCGCATTGAAGTCACCAGCTAGAATGGTAGGCACGTCATCCTTCAGCAGTAATTCCCGTAGGTCGCGCTCGAAGTCGGGCTCGACGATAGTTCCCGGTGGCCGGTAAACCGAGAAGACGCGCAGGTTCCGCCCGTTGAGCTTCAGGTCGATCCCCAGTGCCATGAGTGAGTCCTTCTGTGGAGGCGTGTCCACCAGTTGGTGGACGATGTTCCTCTTCACGATTACCGCTAGGCCCCGGTACGCCCGCCCCTCGGGTGTCTTTTGGTCCCAGCGGTAAACGATGTAACCTGAAAATTTAACGACATCCATGGCTTTTAAATGTGTTTCTTGTATGAGCATGATGCTCACGTCCTGCTGGTGTAAAAAGACTCTCAGCAGGTTGGACTTTCCCCTAATGGAGTTAGCATTCCAATACACAATGCGCAAATTATTGCTGTTGAATGTTAAGCTTTGCGATCACGGAATCAAGGTATTGCTGAATTTGAGCGAATCTCGCATCCAGCAGTAGGGAGATTTCCTCGCGGGAAACTCCGGTAGGGGCTTGTGTGTGTGAGTGTGTGTGTGGTGGTTGGGCCGCCGCATCGTTACCGGTCGGGTGACTCTGCTGGCTGCTGCGCCGCTGCGGCCTCTGGACCGGGTTGTAACGAGAGCGGGGGCGGCGGCCCTGTGGTGTGTGACCTGCGGGGGTGGGGCGTATGTGTTTGGGCATGTTGGCCGGCGCCATGAGTGAAGCCGGAGCGTACTCCTCGACCTGCCTGACGGGAATAGAGGCGCGGGTGGTGACCCCACGCTTGACCCCCCTTGAGTAGGGCTGTTGCCCTCCCGTCCTGATCCTCTTCTCACGCTGTAGGACGGGGCACTGGCTGTGTGTGGCAGGATGCGGGCCCTTGCAGTTGATGCAAGCTGGAGTGGCATCCTTGGGCAGCGTGCACTGCGCGCTGAGGTGAGGTCCGGCGCAGGACACACACCTTGGTATCCTGAAACAGCCGTGGGAAGAATGGCGGAAGCCTTGGCACCGATGACATTGTGAAATACCCTTTTTGCCTCTCCATAGCTCGATACGGACTTTGGAGAGGCCCATGAAGAACTGTGTCTCCAGGAACATGGCGTTGTTCTTTTCCCGTCCCTCGAATTGCACGAAGAAGAGGGCGCCTGATCGCCCTCTGCCCTCGTTGATGAGCTTCACGTACTCCGCAGTGAAGCCCAGCTTTCGGCAAGCCGCTATGATCTCCTCCTGTGTTGTGGAAGAGGGGAGGCCACGAACGCCGACTTTGAGCTTATGCTCGCGGTCAGTGTCGTAGACCGTATACTCCACTGTCTTGTCCTTTTGTTGCACCTCCTCCAGGTACTGGATCAGCTTCCTGTAGAGTTCGCCGTCCTTCCCGGGCGTGAAGCGGAGTCCCTTGCGGTACTGCTCCGCAGGTATCCTCTTCTTTAGTGCGGCGCTCAGCTTATCTACGTGGTCCGCCCAGTTGGGTAGCGGATCTGCAACGATATTTGGATATCTATTAGATCGCTGGGTAGTTGTAGCTGTCGGCTGGCGCGTCGGCTGCGGTGTTGGAGGCGCGCGTGCTGCTGCTGCGAACGTGGATGGTGGCGGAGTTGGGAGCAGGGCCGGACGCTTCGGCGTGCTCGCTGTGTCCTGTGGAGAGACAGTGTGTGTGTGTGTTTGTGTGGGAGGCGGCGATGCCGCTGTGGGGGCCGCGTGGTGCGTTCGCGGCGTGGCTGCTACGTCCGCGTCCAGAATCGGACGCGGGGGGGCGGCCGTCCCCTCGGGCGTGGTGCGGTTGCACTCGCGCTTTTCCGGGGCCGGCGGCGTCTTTTCCTCTCGCTGGCGCTTCTTTAGCCTGCGTCGGGAGGTGACGACGGCAGAGTCCTCGTCCATCTGTGGTGGGCTGGGTCGCACGGCCTGTAGTAGTCTGGACTCTAGTTCGTCCAGCGCGTCTGCAGCTAGGCTCCCGCTTGCTACCTGCGAAATGCGAAGTAACATTAGCGTCCATGTGGACTCCTCTACAAGGAGAGGGGTCTTTAGGCAGAGAACATCAGGGTTCTCTGGGATGAAGCGGCGATGGGATCGCTTTTTGGGCGAGGCCAGTGTGGAGGATGTCTTGGTGACTCTCGCTGTGGCTGTGGGAGAGCCGGGCGCGCTTGGCGGGCCGCTTTCTGGCCCCTCGCACATCGTGGACATTGCGGATTCTTCCAGCTCCGAGTCCGCCTCATTGCCCGAGGCCGGGTTTGAGTCGGACTCGTCGCTGGATTCTTCCGATGTGTGCCCGGTGTGCGAGGGGACGGCGTCCTCGATGTCGTGTAGGCGCCTGTGACTGGGCGAATCTTCTTCGCCGCATAGCCGGCATTCTCCCGGTGACGATGCTGCTGGGCTGGATCCTTCCTCTGCGTCGCTGAGGGCACGCTTGTCAGCGGCCGGTGTGTTGGGCGCTTGTGCCGCCATTGGGACCTGTGAACACGTGAAAAGCAAAAACAGAAACTAAAAACAGTTAAGAATCACGCTAAGACCGCAAGGGTACACGTGGTGATTAATGACACTGGGAAAACACGTTAAGACACGTTAAAACCTTAAGGGTGCACGTGGTGATTATTATTACAAGAAAAACACGCTAAAACCTTAGGGGTGCGCGTGGTGATTAATACACCAAGAAAGAGATACACAAAAATGAAAATACAAATACAAAAATGGGGGAAATATGCAAGAGAAAACACAGGGGGCGAAAAATAGAATAGGGCAGATGATGAAATGCAGTAGAAAAGAAATAAATTATATACAGCGACTACAGTACTGAAAGTACAGCAGTCACAGTATATTAAATATTCTTAGATACCCTATAGCAATATTACTACTCGGATTCGTTGTCACCGTTAAGTATCCTCCGAATTGTATTATTGCTACAAAAATATCTCACTACACTTCACAATAACTACACTACACTTTTCACTCGCGAAATTTGGAATTTACAACGACAACTCTACGGAGCTACTCCGGAGCACGTGTGATCCCAACGGCGGCGCGAGCGCGAAAAAAATGTGTTTGACGCTCGAGAGTGAAGTGATGTGAGCTGTAGCTGGGGGCGCGGGGGTATTTGTGCCCGCGCCACTAGCGCTCGGCGTGAGTGCGCATCAACGCGCTTAAAATTAGGCCACGCCTCCGAGTTGCCTTTTGGGTTTCATTTATTTATAATTAAGAACAACATTACACGTTTTATTTATTAGACATATCACACATTAAAATAGGTAAGTAAAAAACAAGAAAATAAAACGTTTATCTTAATATCTAACATAAACAACATAAGCAACATAAATCAGGTAAATGAGTAATTAAACGGTAGAAAACAAAAAACAAACACTTACGTACTATATTATTACTAAGAGATCGACATACGTGAATTTATACATAATATAGGGTTATTTCCCACAATTGTGTTTATGTGTAAAAGTAGTAGAATAAATGGCTTTTTTATTTTTATTTTATTTATTTTTATTATCCTTTGAGGCAACATTTACAACGGTACCTGTAAAGTCATTGAAACGTCTGGAACACTCAAATAATGAATATTACGCGATATAATCCGTTTAAATTGTTTCACTTAAATGTGATTATTAATCGTCAAAACTTCCTGCTACATATTTATATAAGGTGAAGTACCTACGTGTAGGTATAGGTAGGTTTATAATATATTGTTTTTTAAACCAATTTTCAGCAGAAACCGGTTGGCCAAGTTAGGACAGGCTCGATTTTATTTTTGGCGTCTGATAGGAGATAGAACACAATATATTGACGGTTTAGTATACATTTGGGCGAATATACAAAAGTTGGGTAACTTTTCGGGATATTTTGTTTATGATAGTTTTTTAATCAAAATGCTACAAATTCGGGTATATAAGCTAGGTAATGTAATGAATATATTGCTCGAGATTGGGCCAGTCACTTTTTTAAGTAGAACCGGAGAAATTTCGGTTTTTCTGAATTTGACTGCCAGGGGACTGACGAGGCTGACAAAGTACTGACAAAATACACAACTTCCTAACATATGCTTGATATTTATTAAAATTTAGAAATAAATCTCTTAGGAACTAATCTATCTATTAGCCACAGACGTCCACTGCTGAACATAGGCCTCCCTCATGACTCGACACAAAGTGCGATCCCGTGCAGACCGCATCTATTGATTCCCCGCTACCCTCAGGAGGTCATCCGTCCATCTAGTCGGGGGCCTTCCCACGCTGCGCTTTCCTATACGTGGTCGTCACTCTACGACTTAGCTGCTCCAACTGCCGTTCATTTACCGGGCTACATGGCCTGCGCATTGCCATTTCAACCGTGCAATCCTGTGAGCTGTGTCGGTTACCCTGGTTCTACTGCGGATATCCTTATTTCTGATTCTTTCGCGCTCAGAAACTTTGAGCATAGCCTTTATTGAAGAACTACAGGACTATCTCACTGCTGAGCCATGTTCATCAGCTGTTCTTCAGAGTCATTACCAATCGTCTCGCGCACAGTCGATTTCCAACCTCCCGAACAATCCGTATTCCGAAAAGCTTTAGCACCATATACCAAATTCATACACTGCGGCAGGTTGTACAGAAGAGAAAGGAGTATAACCGGCCACTATGTTTGTGAACTATGAAAAAGCCTTTGATTCGATCGAGACATGGGCTGTGCTTCAATCTCTCCAGCGGTGCCGTATCGACTATCGATACATCGAAGTGCTGAAGTGTTTGTACTGAAACACCACCATGTCAGTCCAAATCCAAGACCAGAGCCTATCCAACTGCAGCGAGGAGTAAGACAGGGAGACGTTATTTCTCCAAAACTGTTTACTGCTACACTGGAATATGCTTTCAAGCTACTGGATTGGAACGCACTTGGCATCAACATTAACGGCGAGTACCTCACTCACCTTCGATTTTCAGACGATAGAAACTATTTTTAGTCTTATTCTTATGTTTTTATTCTTATTCTTAGTCTTCATTCACTGAAGTAATAATTGAAAAAACTGTTTAAAGTGTAATACTGTGAGAAAGATCTATCTCCACCATTCAAACAGCTTTTTAATTGGCTTTACTACTTTGAGGTAGTTTAACAGTATACATTTTCTAAGTAAGCATCCCTGTTTTTTTTTATAAGTCACTGCTATTTTTGGTATTCTCTATAATTTTGTATTTGTTGTAGCTTGTTCGAACTTTTTTTATCTCTTTATGTAGTTTCTTTTAATTTAATTTAAATAACACTTCCGCAAAGGCCCTTCTTCACTGTTTCCTTCTTTTCCTTTTAGTAATATCTTCACTCATTTCTCCAATTCTGGTTTATGAAGTTTCTTCCATAGATTTGACAACTTACTTAGACTGCTTTTTGACTCTCCTATATTTTGGTCGATGATTTTTCAGTCTAGTTCTCAGTTTTGAAACCATTGCTTGGTTCAATATTTTTTAATTGCCTATTTCTGGACTTTTTCTGTCTTTCGCTTCATTTGCTCTTTGGTCGTCGTTTATAATAGGTCATTTGTTCACCATCTATTGATTATGCTTCGTGGTCAGTAGTTCTGGCGAACAAAGATATAAGTAGTATGATTCAGAAGTTGTTTTTTTTTTTGCGTGTACTCAGATGTTTTTTTTTTTTTTTTTTTTTTTTTTTTTTTTTTTTTTTTTTTTTTTTTTTTTTTTTTTTTTTTTTTTTTTTTTTTTTTTTTTTTTTTGTGGCTAATCGTTGCTCCCAAGGTGTTATTTCCTTAAAAAATGTCTTTACCCCTGTTACTTCTTTTTTTAAGAAGCGGCACGATGGTTTAAACTGAAATAAGTAAAAATATACAGCTTCAACACGCTACAAATGTCAGTACCCTGGAAACCCGTCAGTCCTTTGGCGCAATATAACACAAAGGACTGACGCCAACGGACTGATGAAAAAGACATGAATTTGGGGTTATCTTTAGAATCAACATTTAATTTGATATTTTCGAACATCAACTAGCTACATTTTAACAAAACAAAGTTGACTGTGTATAAATTCAAGTATAACACAGATTAACAAGGAAATAACGACTTACCATAGGACTGATTTTTTTACTGGATCGGCACGTGTTCACATGACAACCACAACTCTGGTACAGGCTCAGTAATAGTGGCCGTAAAATGGCTCGACCTGCAGCTAACTTTACTATCAACTTTGAAATTTAACGCGGATTTGAATTTGAGTCGCCAATATTTACGCTACGTCCGCGTCCAGAATCGGACGCGGGGGGGCGGCCGTCCCCTCGGGCGTGGTGCGGTTGCACTCGCGCTTTTCCGGGGCCGGCGGCGTCTTTTCCTCTCGCTGGCGCTTCTTTAGCCTGCGTCGGGAGGTGACGACGGCAGAGTCCTCGTCCATCTGTGGTGGGCTGGGTCGCACGGCCTGTAGTAGTCTGGACTCTAGTTCGTCCAGCGCGTCTGCAGCTAGGCTCCCGCTTGCTACCTGCGAAATGCGAAGTAACATTAGCGTCCATGTGGACTCCTCTACAAGGAGAGGGGTCTTTAGGCAGAGAACATCAGGGTTCTCTGGGATGAAGCGGCGATGGGATCGCTTTTTGGGCGAGGCCAGTGTGGAGGATGTCTTGGTGACTCTCGCTGTGGCTGTGGGAGAGCCGGGCGCGCTTGGCGGGCCGCTTTCTGGCCCCTCGCACATCGTGGACATTGCGGATTCTTCCAGCTCCGAGTCCGCCTCATTGCCCGAGGCCGGGTTTGAGTCGGACTCGTCGCTGGATTCTTCCGATGTGTGCCCGGTGTGCGAGGGGACGGCGTCCTCGATGTCGTGTAGGCGCCTGTGACTGGGCGAATCTTCTTCGCCGCATAGCCGGCATTCTCCCGGTGACGATGCTGCTGGGCTGGATCCTTCCTCTGCGTCGCTGAGGGCACGCTTGTCAGCGGCCGGTGTGTTGGGCGCTTGTGCCGCCATTGGGACCTGTGAACACGTGAAAAGCAAAAACAGAAACTAAAAACAGTTAAGAATCACGCTAAGACCGCAAGGGTACACGTGGTGATTAATGACACTGGGAAAACACGTTAAGACACGTTAAAACCTTAAGGGTGCACGTGGTGATTATTATTACAAGAAAAACACGCTAAAACCTTAGGGGTGCGCGTGGTGATTAATACACCAAGAAAGAGATACACAAAAATGAAAATACAAATACAAAAATGGGGGAAATATGCAAGAGAAAACACAGGGGGCGAAAAATAGAATAGGGCAGATGATGAAATGCAGTAGAAAAGAAATAAATTATATACAGCGACTACAGTACTGAAAGTACAGCAGTCACAGTATATTAAATATTCTTAGATACCCTATAGCAATATTACTACTCGGATTCGTTGTCACCGTTAAGTATCCTCCGAATTGTATTATTGCTACAAAAATATCTCACTACACTTCACAATAACTACACTACACTTTTCACTCGCGAAATTTGGAATTTACAACGACAACTCTACGGAGCTACTCCGGAGCACGTGTGATCCCAACGGCGGCGCGAGCGCGAAAAAAATGTGTTTGACGCTCGAGAGTGAAGTGATGTGAGCTGTAGCTGGGGGCGCGGGGGTATTTGTGCCCGCGCCACTAGCGCTCGGCGTGAGTGCGCATCAACGCGCTTAAAATTAGGCCACGCCTCCGAGTTGCCTTTTGGGTTTCATTTATTTATAATTAAGAACAACATTACACGTTTTATTTATTAGACATATCACACATTAAAATAGGTAAGTAAAAAACAAGAAAATAAAACGTTTATCTTAATATCTAACATAAACAACATAAGCAACATAAATCAGGTAAATGAGTAATTAAACGGTAGAAAACAAAAAACAAACACTTACGTACTATATTATTACTAAGAGATCGACATACGTGAATTTATACATAATATAGGGTTATTTCCCACAATTGTGTTTATGTGTAAAAGTAGTAGAATAAATGGCTTTTTTATTTTTATTTTATTTATTTTTATTATCCTTTGAGGCAACATTTACAACGGTACCTGTAAAGTCATTGAAACGTCTGGAACACTCAAATAATGAATATTACGCGATATAATCCGTTTAAATTGTTTCACTTAAATGTGATTATTAATCGTCAAAACTTCCTGCTACATATTTATATAAGGTGAAGTACCTACGTGTAGGTATAGGTAGGTTTATAATATATTGTTTTTTAAACCAATTTTCAGCAGAAACCGGTTGGCCAAGTTAGGACAGGCTCGATTTTATTTTTGGCGTCTGATAGGAGATAGAACACAATATATTGACGGTTTAGTATACATTTGGGCGAATATACAAAAGTTGGGTAACTTTTCGGGATATTTTGTTTATGATAGTTTTTTAATCAAAATGCTACAAATTCGGGTATATAAGCTAGGTAATGTAATGAATATATTGCTCGAGATTGGGCCAGTCACTTTTTTAAGTAGAACCGGAGAAATTTCGGTTTTTCTGAATTTGACTGCCAGGGGACTGACGAGGCTGACAAAGTACTGACAAAATACACAACTTCCTAACATATGCTTGATATTTATTAAAATTTAGAAATAAATCTCTTAGGAACTAATCTATCTATTAGCCACAGACGTCCACTGCTGAACATAGGCCTCCCTCATGACTCGACACAAAGTGCGATCCCGTGCAGACCGCATCTATTGATTCCCCGCTACCCTCAGGAGGTCATCCGTCCATCTAGTCGGGGGCCTTCCCACGCTGCGCTTTCCTATACGTGGTCGTCACTCTACGACTTAGCTGCTCCAACTGCCGTTCATTTACCGGGCTACATGGCCTGCGCATTGCCATTTCAACCGTGCAATCCTGTGAGCTGTGTCGGTTACCCTGGTTCTACTGCGGATATCCTTATTTCTGATTCTTTCGCGCTCAGAAACTTTGAGCATAGCCTTTATTGAAGAACTACAGGACTATCTCACTGCTGAGCCATGTTCATCAGCTGTTCTTCAGAGTCATTACCAATCGTCTCGCGCACAGTCGATTTCCAACCTCCCGAACAATCCGTATTCCGAAAAGCTTTAGCACCATATACCAAATTCATACACTGCGGCAGGTTGTACAGAAGAGAAAGGAGTATAACCGGCCACTATGTTTGTGAACTATGAAAAAGCCTTTGATTCGATCGAGACATGGGCTGTGCTTCAATCTCTCCAGCGGTGCCGTATCGACTATCGATACATCGAAGTGCTGAAGTGTTTGTACTGAAACACCACCATGTCAGTCCAAATCCAAGACCAGAGCCTATCCAACTGCAGCGAGGAGTAAGACAGGGAGACGTTATTTCTCCAAAACTGTTTACTGCTACACTGGAATATGCTTTCAAGCTACTGGATTGGAACGCACTTGGCATCAACATTAACGGCGAGTACCTCACTCACCTTCGATTTTCAGACGATAGAAACTATTTTTAGTCTTATTCTTATGTTTTTATTCTTATTCTTAGTCTTCATTCACTGAAGTAATAATTGAAAAAACTGTTTAAAGTGTAATACTGTGAGAAAGATCTATCTCCACCATTCAAACAGCTTTTTAATTGGCTTTACTACTTTGAGGTAGTTTAACAGTATACATTTTCTAAGTAAGCATCCCTGTTTTTTTTTATAAGTCACTGCTATTTTTGGTATTCTCTATAATTTTGTATTTGTTGTAGCTTGTTCGAACTTTTTTTATCTCTTTATGTAGTTTCTTTTAATTTAATTTAAATAACACTTCCGCAAAGGCCCTTCTTCACTGTTTCCTTCTTTTCCTTTTAGTAATATCTTCACTCATTTCTCCAATTCTGGTTTATGAAGTTTCTTCCATAGATTTGACAACTTACTTAGACTGCTTTTTGACTCTCCTATATTTTGGTCGATGATTTTTCAGTCTAGTTCTCAGTTTTGAAACCATTGCTTGGTTCAATATTTTTTAATTGCCTATTTCTGGACTTTTTCTGTCTTTCGCTTCATTTGCTCTTTGGTCGTCGTTTATAATAGGTCATTTGTTCACCATCTATTGATTATGCTTCGTGGTCAGTAGTTCTGGCGAACAAAGATATAAGTAGTATGATTCAGAAGTTGTTTTTTTTTTTGCGTGTACTCAGATGTTTTTTTTTTTTTTTTTTTTTTTTTTTTTTTTTTTTTTTTTTTTTTTTTTTTTTTTTTTTTTTTTTTTTTTTTTTTGTGGCTAATCGTTGCTCCCAAGGTGTTATTTCCTTAAAAAATGTCTTTACCCCTGTTACTTCTTTTTTTAAGAAGCGGCACGATGGTTTAAACTGAAATAAGTAAAAATATACAGCTTCAACACGCTACAAATGTCAGTACCCTGGAAACCCGTCAGTCCTTTGGCGCAATATAACACAAAGGACTGACGCCAACGGACTGATGAAAAAGACATGAATTTGGGGTTATCTTTAGAATCAACATTTAATTTGATATTTTCGAACATCAACTAGCTACATTTTAACAAAACAAAGTTGACTGTGTATAAATTCAAGTATAACACAGATTAACAAGGAAATAACGACTTACCATAGGACTGATTTTTTTACTGGATCGGCACGTGTTCACATGACAACCACAACTCTGGTACAGGCTCAGTAATAGTGGCCGTAAAATGGCTCGACCTGCAGCTAACTTTACTATCAACTTTGAAATTTAACGCGGATTTGAATTTGAGTCGCCAATATTTAGCGCGAAATTCCAATTCGAACAACAGACAGCGGACTGACGAATAAAACTGAACACAAAGTTTCTTATATTTTTTACAACAACAGTGAGAATATTATACTATGAAAGTAGTGTTATACATTATTAAATACATCATAGATTGTATTGAAACAGTAAGTTTTCTTACATTAGAGGTAATATTTAATACACAGCCATTTGATTGCCCACTTTTGAGGTTGTGACATGCCAAAGTACTGACGTTTTAAGGATAAATTGTGGAGTTTCACAAATTTGTATTTAAAATGAATAGCTGAAATTGGGTGACCAAATAAAAGGCTTTTAGTAGTATTCAAATAAAATTAAAAATATAAACAAAATATAACAAAACATTATTTTATTGCCCTATGACATCGAGTTACCCATTTTTTGTAGAATCACCCATTTATTTAAATACCTAAAAAAATAAGGAAGTAGGAAAATTAATACAAAAGTATCATCAGCTGCTCGCACTGTGGCCATGAGGAGACAAGTAAGCATGTTATAGCAGAGTGTGGCATGTATGCGATAGTACGCATCTTATAGCATCTTCGGGAAAGATAAACTAGAAGAGGAGGAGCTGAGGGACATTAACCTTAAAGATGTCCTTTCCTTCTGCAGGAGAACAAGAAGATTCGAGGAAGAAGGCTGTATGGGAGCGCTGCCGGGACAGTAACCGTTGGCTCCAACTGGGAATTGGGCCGAATGAACGCAGTCAAGCGATCGACAGCCCGCCTGTCTCCGGCCGGCCGTCCCTACACCAAATCATCATCATCAACTGAACAAGACAAACATTAAATAGAGCATACCTTTACTTCGGAACACGCGGTGTGACATCACAACAGAACCTCCGCACAACTCTGACACGCGACTTTCAGTCGCGCGACAAAAATCAACCGTCTTTTCTTCCAATTCCGTGCGAGGAAGACGGGTGATATCCTATGTCACACAAGCGAAGTGTGGCTCACAAAATCACATTCAAACCAATCTATTTATTTCGTCTCTGATAATAAGCACTACGTGTTTTTCAGATCGCAGATCAAACTACACTGGTCGTTCCAGATGACTTGACGATTTAGTCCGTGTTATGATTTAAATTTTAAAAAAATAACAAAGCAAACAAAATAGTATCCCGTACCTTAATGTGATTTGTTTTTTACTGCAGGCACTATTATCTATAGTTAGAAAAGTCGCAGCATTTTAAAGCACCAATTAAATTTGTGAATAGTTTTTGCATATTTATGCCAATAACCCGTCTCCGCACCCTTTTCTTATAGTAAGCGACTAAGTGGTACCTATAGTGGTACCTTTTGCTCGAAAACATCACAGTGCAACTGTACGGGATCGCGGACCGAGAGACACTTGTACACGTCACGATTACATTACTCGTCGGCAACATGGTACAGTAGCCGGCAAACTTCTTGAGCATGACCTTGACTGCGCAGTAGCCGATTTACGTACAAATGTAGGTACATGCGCAGATCCGCCATTTTTGTTCAACAAGTTTGCCGGCAACTGTATAAAGGGTGCTCCGAGATTCATCGGCCATCTTTGTTCATGTTCATTTCATGTTTTATTTTTTGATAGGTAAGTCTTAATATATTTAACACGGAAGTCATGCATTGGTTATAAATAGACCCCGGACATTTGTCGCGGTGACGTCACAATAGGGTAGTTTGGGGAGTAAACGGACCGGTGTTAATTAATACAATACTGCCGTCATAACGAAAAAGGGCACATCTAACTTTTTTGTGAAAAAATAAAAAATATATAGACAGATGCGCCTTTTTTAGGGTTCCGTACCCAAAGGGTAAAAACGGGACCCTATTACTGAGACTTCGCTGTCCGTCCGTCCGTCCGTCTTTCCGTCCGTCACCAGGCTGTATCTCAAGAACGGTGATAGCGAGACAGTTGAAATTTTCACAGATGATGTATTTCTATTGCCGCTATAACAACAAATACTAAAAATAAAATAAAATAAATATTTAAGGGGGGCTCCCATACAACAAACTTGTTATAGATTATGGTACGACGGAACCCTTCATGCGCGAGTCGGACTCGCACTTGCCCAATTTTTCCTCTTTCCGAATATGTATCTAACTCAATTTCACAAAAAATGTTAGATGTGCCCTTTTTCGTTATGACGGCAGAATAAATCACATAAACAAATTAATATTCTTTAGGTACTTAATGTTACCTATAGTGTTCTTAGCAAGCTTTAAGGAAAAAAAAACAAAACGTAAAACTTAACATTTATTTTAAGTACAACTAACGTGTCAAATAAATGCTTAAAGTAGTCACATCACATTTATAAATAAAAAATACAACTCTATTAGACGTTTCTAAAGAGTTGCACTATAAGTTTACAATAAAATTTGGAAACTTTCGATATTTTATTTGTGAAAATCTTGTGACACTATCAAGATATTTTCATTCCATTTTTAAATGTAAGTACTTGGAAACGTGTAATGAAAAAATCGTAACATTTTTAATCATTTTTATTTCCGTAATTCTGCGTTAAAAAAAATCCGTACCTGAAAAGCGTAACAAACAATGTAGGTATTTAACGTAACACTTATAGTGTTTTGCTTTCCAGGTTCGGAGTTTACAATGCAATTTCTATATATATTTTTTTACGGAAGTCAATGGGTCAGCTTTGTCTTGTTACTCTGTCCCGTGATCCAGGGGACAATAGGTGAGTAAACTGCTTAGAAGTGTTTATAATTTCTATTACTGATATTGTCAGGATAGTCTATATAAGAATGAGCTTATAACTGTTGCAATTACAAAGTTTTTAGTAAATATAACAACCCAAATCGTAATTTAAAGTGATCCAGGGGACATCACAATGGCGACGGGCAACATAAAAAAATGATTGACCTATTTACATAACTTTTAAAACCTTAACCCTTAAATGCATACGGTATCAAAAATGAAAATGATACATTTTATTTCAGAAATGACAAATGAAAATCAATACCATGTCAATTAGAAGTTTCTTACTCAGTCGATCTAGATATTCTAGACAATGTGTTATTTCAGTAGAATCGTTTTTGATACTCATACATCTAAGGGTTAAAATAATCTTGCAAGTTCCCTATCCTAAAATGCGCATAAATAGTTTTATTTTGTTATTTATAAGGAATCTACGCATATATTTAGGTTTAAACACTTAACATACATTTAGGTTAAGCACATCATTATTGTAATAGTTAATAAGTACCTAACATTCGAAAAATACTGACTATCGAGTTTCTTTCGGCATTCTTCTCAATAGTGGTCTCCTTTTGACAAATGCCGGTAGACTCAGACTTACTTATATAATAACATTCATTAAAAGGTGGCCGCAGTCCAATAACTTACTGTTAGTTTTTCCCCACTTTACCTTATACCATACGGAGTTTAACCCTTTGCACGCCCCAGTCGTCATATCACGCCACCGGATAATGATGGCACAGACGCCAATGTCTGTTTGTCTAGTAACGACAAAATTTCAACGATAAAAAACATTATAATAGGCACGAAAAAATGAGGATGTCAATCGATTCTTCTTTTTATTGGGAACAAATGTCTATATGGGACTTAGACTGCTAAAAATCAGAAATGTCCTTCAAAGTTCAATATTCTTATCTATCAGCCACAGACGTCCACTGCTGAACATAGGCCTCCCCCATGACTCGCCACAAACTGCGATCCCGTGCAGACCGCATCCAATGATTCGCCGCTACCCTCACGAGGTCATCCGTCCATCTAGTCGGGGGCCGACCCATGCTGCGCTTTCCTATACGTGGTCGCCACTCTAGGACTTTGCTGCCCCAATGGCCGTCCATTCTCCGGGCTACATGTAGCCCGGAGAATGTTCAACATTCCTACGGAGCGCTAAAACGCTCCATACAAATGGCTACCTAATCGCGACGTCCTTATATGTTATGGGTACCAATATTTGTATGGAGACAATAAGCAATCGGTTATTTTCACCGTGGAAAAGTGTTTCAGTTCAGGGTTGTCATACAATTATTGTTTTTTTAATTTATAAGGATTCTGAAAACACAACTCGGGTCGCGATGGTCGTGCGGGGCGTGACGGTCGCGCGGGTCGTGATGGTCGCGCGGGTCGCGATGATCGCGCGGGTCGTGACGGTCGCGCGGGTCGTGATGGTCGCGCGGGTCGCGATGATCGCGCGGGTCGTGACGGTCGCGCGGGTCGTGATGGTCGCGCGGGTCGCGATGATCGCGCGGGTCGTGACGGTCGCGCGGGTCGTGATGGTCGTAATGGTCGGTCGGGTCGTGATGGTCGCGTCACTCGAGTTGTTGGTGCAGCTCGACGTTGTCGTCCCAGTCGGCCGCAGACATTTGTCAGGTGTCGAAACTGCGCGGCATGTACCTGCAACGCAGACAATAGAGATATAGCACCGTTTCATATAATCTCACTAGATATAACAGTATTTGATATGTTTAATTTGATATAACATAAATAAGCATAATTTCATTGCAAATAATTTCAATTAGTGTAAAGGATGGGTGTGTAATGATGGATATAACGTTTCATATAAATTTACTAGATATAACAACATTTGATATAACAACAAAAAGCATAATTTTATTGGGTATAATTTCAATAAGTATAAAAGACATTTTGATATAACGTTTATATAATCTAACACTCCTCCTCGCCTTGCTCATCGTCGTAACTTAGGTATCATGATTTATTACTCGAAAAATCTAGAATTTTATAATAGTATAAATGGGTGGATCAATTGTTTCTCGTTGTTATTCTGTCCCGTCACTCAGGAGACAATGGTGATTAAACTTCTTAGAAAAGTGTTGATAATTTATAATATAGGTAATTTCAAGAGATATTCTAAATAGAAATAGGCTTATGACTGCTGCAAGTACAACATTTTTGTTGAATATTGCCGCCGAAAATAGTAGTTTTAATGAGTAACCCAGCGAATATTACCATGGCAACAAGCAACAGAAAATAGTTGATTGACCGAAATATAAAAATATAATGAACTAATACACGATATAGTTAATAAATTAATTGCATACATGACGCTGTAGTCGTGTATTTTGAAGACCGCGTACTGGTTGTTCCGGAACACGAGGTAGAAGTGGTCGACGGGCTCCGAGAGGAGCACGTGGCACGCGCGCGGCCGGGCCCTGTGCTGCGGGGCTTCTATATCCCAGATGTCTTCGAACGTGCAGCCTTTCCTGGTGGACAAAGTAATGTATATAAGTAAAACATTTCGTCTGTTGTCAACCAAAACTTACCAAGTAACAAATACCTACTTAAAACAAAGCTCGGATCCCAGTGTCAATGTATTTACCAGATACGAGGTTTTAAAGAGCAGTGACAGACATTTTTATTTCATTGCATCATCATCCTCATCCTCCTAGCCTTTGTCCCATTTTTTTTGAGAATGAATTCTCAATCGGGGTCGGCTACCTAAATCCCAAGATGTGGCGTAGGCACTAGTTTTTACGCAAGCGAATGCCATCTGACCTTCCAACCCAGAGGGGAAACTAGGCCTTATTGGGCTTAGGTGGTTTCCTCACGATGTTTTCCTTCACCGAAAAGCGAGTGGTAAATATCAAATGACATTCCGTACATAAGTTCCGAAAAACTCATTGGTACGGGCCGGGTTCGAACCCGCGACCTCCGGATTGAAAGTCGCATGCCCTAACCACTAGGCTACCACCGCTTTACTAGGCTACCACCGCTTTTTTAGGGTTCCGTACCCAAAGGGTAAAAATGGGACCCTATTACTGAGACTTCGCTGTCCGTCCGTCCGTCTGTCACCAGGCTGTATCTCAAGAACGGTGATAGCTAGACAGTTGAAATTTTCACAGATGATGTATTTCTATTGCCGCTATAACAACAAATACTAAAAACAAAATAAAATAAATATTTAAGGGGGGCTCCCATACAGCAAACTTGTTATAGATTATATATATGTATAGGTACGGAACCCTTCATGCGCGAGTCGGACTCGCACTTGCCCAATTTTTTATTTCACTGCATATGTTTGAGAAAAGCACTATGCATGCCTTAGCCGTGTAAACGGCTTACCGGCTTCGTATCACTATCTGTACATAGCTACTCACCCGGCAACCCTTATATCCCGGCGTCTCCGGTAATGTACTATTTATTTAAATAGTAACATGAGTGCCTTAAGCCGCGTTCGCTTCTTGCAGAGTTCTTCAGAGGTGAATTAGTGCCATACGTGTTTTATACAGAGTAATAAAATAATGAGCAAGTATTTACAAATGAAGCGAAAATTGGATCTTTCAATTTTCTCTTCATTTGTAAACATTTAGTTTACGTTAGCAGACGTTACTGCTTTAATAAAAAAATAAGTAATTCGGGTGTAGCACATCGTTACTATCGATTCTCAACAAATTTGAGACGATGGTGCCGACGATAAAGTCTAAATCTTTACGGTAGATGGCGCTACGATGCCACCCTAAGGCATGTCGAAGCAACTGGTTGAAAAATTCAATAGCTCTGACATCTGATTCGGTGGTCCAATTGGGAGGACGCCAGTGTTGGCCCGGAAAGCCGTTGGAAACGCAGGTTCGAATCCTGTCCGAATCATTAAATTTTTCAATTTTCGCTTCATTTGTAAACATTTAGTTTACGTTAGCAGACGTTACTGCTTTATTATTATTTTTTTTTTTTATAGCCGGTTAGGTGTCCCACTGCTGGGCAAAGGCCTCCCCTTCTTTTCTCCATTCGATCCTATTGCCAGTGCGGTTCTGCCATTCTTTGCAGAATGCGTCCAGATCGTCTCGCCATCTCCTTTTCGGCCTGCCTCGGTTCCGATATCCATCTTGTGGGATCCATTGGGTTGCTATTGTGGCTCACCTTTCCGGATGCATGCGACAGACATGTCCAGCCCAGTCCCATTTCAGTTTTGCGGTCTTGACACCCACATCCACTATACCAGTTTTGGAGCGCAGTTCCGTGTTTCTGATTCGATCAGTCCTCCGAACACCTAGTATACTGCGCTCCATCGCTTGTTACTGCTTTAATAAAAAATAAATGAGCAAGTATTTACCGGCTCTTTCCGTAGCAGTATTTGTTTTCCACGATGAGGTAGAGCGCTTTGAGCGCCGTCAGCTCCTTGTACAGTTCCTCCGTCGGGAACTTGCCGTACGTCTTGTACACGGTGTACGACCGGTCTCTGGGAAGACAAATTCAGTAAATTACTAACTGGGTCATTGTCAGATTTAGGTGCGCGTCTTTCCGATGGACATTTGCGAAATTAAGCATTCCTGGGCCTAATTTTCTGATTAAATGCCTGTGAGAATAAAGAACGTTCCCTCTGGGGGCAACTGGGTCGTCAGATTTAGGTGCGCGTCTTTCCGATGGACATTTGCGAAATTAAGCATTCCAGGGCCTAATTTTCTGATTAAATGCCTGTGAGAATAAAGAACGTTCCCTCTTCTATAATCCGATGTAATAGCAACATAACCTAGATTCATACAAGCTCTTAACTTTTGACCACCGAAGGGTCAAATTTTGTTTTTTGAACTGACAATGACCCTACTAGTAGGGTATACCCGAGATTGAGGAGTTGGTTAACGTTATCGGAGAGACAAAGTGCTATATGTGGGAACACCACAATTTTATTTTTATAAATGTTGACACAAATGTAAATTATGAAAGAAAAATTTAATGTGATCCACTACAATGTCAGTGTAGTGTCAGGATTCGAACCTGAGACCCTACGTTTCCGGCGTAGTTCTCTCCCAACTAAGCTATTAGATCGTTACGTCAAATCACACCAAATCTTTGGTTCCATAATTCTGCGCTACTGGAGCGCCCTCAGCGTCATGTTCTTTAACCCTTTGACCGCCAAAGACGGCAAATCACGTCATCGGGAATTCGTGCCACTGACGCCAACGACGCCTACTGACGTCAAAAATTTCAATGGTCAAAAACTTATTAATTCAAACCACTATCTGTGTTTTTCAATCCCTGTTGATTTTGGAGCACTTTTTTTTTTTTGTTTTGGCGTCAGTGGCACGGAGAATTGCTTTGCCGCTTGGCGCTCTAAAGGTTAAAATGCTTAATGCGCATTAGACATTATTACCCTAGATGTGCGTGCGATAAGAGAGGATTGACGTGATTAAACTTTTTTGACCAGGCCTTTTTCCGATATAAAGGATGAAAAATTGAATATGTCCACATTTTTAAATTACAGAAAATGGAAGACAAACATAACAACCGGGTCGTTATTGAAAATTACGTCTCTTGGTAAGTGGGGTCAATGACCCTTATTGACACTAGCGCGCAGTATACAAGACGTATGCTTACCTGGCCTCCTTGTTCTCGTAGTGTGGGTGCGCGACGATAGGCCGCCGCGTCACCAGCATGACGGTAGCCATCAGCGGCATCGATCCGGCAAAAGCGGCGCGCACCCCCGTCTCCTGCGATATCCAGTGGAGGAGCTCTTCTTGTTGGAAGTCGCTGAATTCGCCTGAAAATAGAAATAAAATTAAATAATTTATTCAGTAAGTGTCGCACTTTACTAGATGGTATGTGAAGCCACCTTTAATCAAGAGCAAGAGCAGCGTCTTTTAGCAAGAGGTCAATGATGTTGATGATGTACTGACAAATCCTGGTCACGGCACCAAATGTCTATGTGCGACAACTCTTCATTTAGGGTGTAGGTGACTGAAGCTACAAAGAGCCCCTCAACGCAGCGGTAAGTATCTACTTCTGTCTACACTGACTCATCCTGGTCACGGCACCAACTGTAACTGACCTATGTGCGACAGCTCCGCGGTCAGGGTGTAGGTGAGCTGCAGCCACAGCCACGCGGCGCCCATCAGCCACACCCACGGCATGTACTTCCGCAACGATGTCGGTAACCTGCGCATAGGACAATTTATATTGACATGATATTTGAAGTTTACTCGCCCGCCAGATAAGCTCAAAAAAAAGATTTTACGAAGAAACATTGAAAGCCTCAAAATTGTTAGTTAATTATTTTTGTCCATTGACCTAATCAGGAAGCATGCATGGTGCAAGAAGTTAATATACCTACCTGGAATACGAGTTTTTCCAGTAATTTTACTTCTTATTAAAGCCCTAATACGCTTGAAGACGAAATTCTCCAGCATTTGGTTATTATAACTAGATTTATATACGGCAGAAATTTGTATTGATCTAAGTTAAATATGGGTTATAAAGAGTATACGTACAAGTCAGTCCTCGCTTTGAAGGCGAGCGCCGACATGACGCACAGCTGCGTCCCCAGCAGCAGCTTGAGCCGCATCACGAGCGCCGCCATGGCCGCGAACACCACCAACTGCGCCGCCTGGTACACCACCGCCGGCTCCATCTTCAGCCGCTTCAGATACCTCAACGTGTCGTTTGCTACTTCTTCTTTATCCACATTCTCTTTGTTATCCGCGTTATTTTCTATCCCACTATCGTTCTCATCTTCTAAAGGAACTTTCTTCTTAGCAGGCTTTTCTCGAGCGGCGTTCGAGAACCAAGTGTACGCGCTGCTAAATAAACCGATCAAAACCATGGGTATGAGGCCGGTTTTCGTCATGTTTTGAATCGAGCTCAACGGCAAGAAGTCAAACGCGTCCGAACACGTATACAATAAAGTGTGGAAGTTTTTATAGCTAGTGAACTTGGAGTATAATATATCCCAAATGTGAGAATCGTCTTGTATTTCTAGGAAATCACTTATCACATGTTTTAGATAGAACGAAGCCGTTGTCACTATGAAGATCCGAAGCACTACTAACCAAGCTTCGACGAAGAGATCGAGACGATTTTGTACCTTAATTCTAAACGTACTGAAGAGTAGGCAGTAAGTCGATAGTACTATGAATAATGAGGTATAAAGAGACGTCTTTAGCATATCGTTGCCTTGCAGCAAGAGCACCGCGATATGCAGCCCGCTGAAGTGGGCGTGGAGGTGGATGCAGAACGCTTTGAGGTCGATAATTTTCAGCTGTTCCATGAGAAAGAAGATGGCGATTTGGGTGAGGAAGATGAACTGTGTGAACTGCCAGAACAACAGGCAGAGGCTGTTCACGACGAATAGGGCCACCTGGAACAAATAAGCATGGTTAGATTTAAATCACTATATACTTACTGACTTTTATTATTTCGCAGAGAGACAAAACTAATTCAAACCTAGCAAAATTCAAAACCTTCTTTAAAAAGAAAGAGGAACTCTTGTGTATTACTTATACTGTGATATTATCTGTATCTGTTATAAAGTCAACTAAATACAAGTATGCAAATGTGAGAGTGACGGATGCTTTAGCGTTCACTCGTGACATCTAGGGCACCGCGTATTATCACCGCCTATTTCTAGCAGACGACGCTGTTGCGTGCATTCACAGTCTGTTACAATTGGTGCCGTGACCAGGATGATCTATCAGTAATAGTATCAGTAGTACTAGATAAATGTTTGTTTGTTTGTTTGAGATACCTGTATGCGGCAGTTTGTCCGTTCTTTGTGGCGCAGCTGCAAGCCCACGAGGCCCATCTGTAGCACAAGCAGCGGCGCCGCCATGTTTTCCCTCTCGTTGGGCGCCCACTGCACTCGGGTACATTCCGTGTGGTTCGCGAAGTACTGCACTACCGCTACCAGCCCGCCTATCATGCTGTTGCTGTGGATTGACAACGTATTTTTTGTAGCTATAAACAATTACGTCATAAATCCTCTATGTAAGATGCAAATGTGCATACTATACCGTTCACTATGGACAGTATTTAATAATAATAATAATAATAATATTTATTTAAGAAAACACAATTTACAGAAAGGTCCTTAGAAAACTAGAACACTACTCCCCGAATAGGTAAAACCTGAGCTTCAGGATAAGCAGCGATTTTAAAGACATAAAAGGCTCTAGCGCTCCTGGGCCTGTCTCTGAGCATTTTGTTCTTGGGTTTCGAATATTATATTAACCTAGTCCTTAATAATAAAGTCAATTTAGTTTTTTAATGTATATGGGTCATTTTATCAGGAAAAATCTTAACAGGGCGATGCAGGATACGTATAGGCGTGCGGCGCCAGCCGTGCCCTGCAGCTTATCTATTGGTAAAGATTTATTTGTCTCCTCATTACGCCGAAACCGCAAATTGGGCGTTGGATTGGAAAATGATTAAAAGATACATTTGATCCGACTACGCGGACGAAATGTAGCCTGTACATGGTGTGGCACTACCGATACGTCTAGGCCTTAAGCCACGGTTCGAAGTAGCAATACACGGGGTCAGATACAATTGGTGCCGTTACTAGGATATTATTTAGGTCCTGGGTTCGAATCCCGGCCGGGGCATATTTGTGTGATGAACTCGAATATTTGCGCTTGGGTCATGGATGTCATCTATATATGTATTTATACATTATGTATATCGTCGTCTAGTACCTATAGTACAAGCTTTGCTTAGTTTGCGACTAGGTCGATTTGTGTAAGATTGAACCTTAATATTCATTTATTTATTTCAGTACTTGGTTATTTATTGTTGATAAGTGCTAGCAGCAGGCGGACTGTCGCGTTGCTTAAGTCCAGCCGCTGTGCCGCTATTATAGACCACTCCATAGTAATATAATTAACGTACCTCAAGCTATAAGCCGAGAGAAACACCACGGCGACCATAAGTCCCGCCAGCCACCAGACAAACTCCAGATAAAACAGGATCGGTTCCCCGATGCCAATGCAGCTCTCCACCGGGTCCACCTCATCGCCGCGGTACACCGTGTGGCACTGCCGATACGTCGAGGTGTTCAGCCACGGCTCCAAGTAGCGGTACACGGCGCCGATCAGGAGCTGTCGATTTGAACAATACAGGGTAAATAATTGACATATATTAAATTATATATTCGTAATCATGAGCTGCGATTGATCGCGATCAAAGCGAGTCACGCTTATTTGTATTTATGTGCTGCGATCGGTCGCGTTTAAATCGATTCGCGATTCTTAATTATTAGCTGCGATCAGTCGCGTTCAAATCGATTCACGACTTTTAATCATGAGCTGTGACCGGTCGAGTTCAAATCGATCCGCGATTTATAATCTGCGATTGGTTGTGTTCAAATTGATTCGAAATTCTAAACCATGAGCTGCGATCGGTCACTAGGACGACCCGGCGCAAACTGACTTTACGACCGAACGAACCTCATGATTAAGAATCGCGGATCGGTTTGAAACATGTCGAGCGATATTCGACTTTAACGACGTTAGGGGAGTTTTCTATGTATTAAGCCGGTTAACCTAATCCTCCGTCACCAACTAAGGAAGCGCGGCGGCCCCGGCACTGACCTCAGGCGCTATGTTGAACCTGTTGAGTGCGTTGACCTCCCCGGGGTGCTCCACCAGCCGGTCCGCCACGAGCCGGGACACGCCCTGCACGAAGCCCCGCCCCTCCACCACGGTCTTGTAGTACGAGTAGTAGAACCCCATCTCGGTGCGCAGTGAGATCTCTCGCTCCACGGCGGAGAGGTGGGAGAAGTTGCGGTCATTCTCGAAGAGGGTGGACACGTGGATGTAGTGGAGAAAGCCCAGGGTCAGGGCTGGAAGGGAATAAATAGTACATTACTGCAAACGCACGGAAAGGGCTTACGAATGGCGATACGAAGCCAACAAGCCCTTTTTACCGACTTTAAAAAAATTACGTTTTCAATTCGACTGTATCTATGTTTTTTTATTAGGGTTCCGCATTGGCGTATCTAAGATTATTTTTCAGGTGGGGCCTGGGTTGGGGGCCTGGTCATGGCCTATGAGTGGAAGTCATGAATTTATATGGGTGACCGAAAATCCTGGGGTGGGCACTAGACCATATTGGGGTTGGCACGGCCCACCTGGCCACCCCCCTAAATACGCCAATAGGGTTCCGTACCCAAAGGGTAAAAACGGGACCCTATTACTGAGACTTCGCTGTCCGTCTGTCCGTCCGTCCGTCCGTCTGTCACAGTTGAAATTTTCAGATGATGTATTTCTATTGCCGCTATAACAACAAATACTGAAAATAAAATAAAATAAATATTTAAGGGGGGCTCCCATACAGCAAACTTGTTATACATTATATATATGTATAGATACAGAACCCTTCGTGCGCGAGTCGGGCTCCCACTTGCCCAATTTTTTTATGTTTGTTACCTCAAAACTTTTGACTGGGTGAACCGATTTTGATGATTCTTTTTTATTTGAAAGCTGATGCTTCCCGTGTGGTCTCATTTCAATATGGTCCAGTTCTGACAAAGACATATATGAGAAAATCATATGTGTTATTGTATGTTCCATTTCGCTCATTGAAGTCGGTTGTGTATAGAGCTTTTTCAAACATATGCAACGAAATAAAAAATACACCACTCAGTGTTTAGCATGTTCATGAACACAGACGCCATGCTTAAAAAATATTACTTCCCGGCCTAGGCCTTCTATTTTGTATGAAATTCCTTTAGTTCTCTCGAGTCGTTGCGCCCGAAACGTGATACTTCGAAGCATGTTATAACGCACGTTATGAGTTATGACGATATTTCATTGCATATTTGAGAAAAATAATAAAAGCTAAAATGCGCCCGCGAGCGTCCGCGTGCTAGTAAAAGTTACAACACTCTTTTTCGTTTCTCCGTGCTCGGGTAACAAGTATCCTATAACCATCTGGGGATGCGCAACTACTCTTATACCAAAAATTGTTGAAATAGGTCCAGTCGTTGAGGAGTGATGAAAGAATAAACGAAGACATTGATAACTGTACATTTGTAAACTAATATAAACCTTTCATTGCGTCAGTCGAAAATAAGTTAAAAACCAGTTTTCTGTGAATGTTGTCAATTTCGAGTAGTTATTTCAGAAACTTTCAGACAGATAAATTCAAACTTTAGGTTTCCAATATACAATACTAATAAATTACAAGCCCTGCTCTAAGTAGTAACATTGATAATATGTTAAGAAACATGTTTGATCATAGAGAAAATGTCTAAAACAATCAGCGTTTTTGAACGGATAACGTGCATTAAAGTATTTATGTTAATGAGAATTTTCGAGAATGGCATAACTCTAATACGGTAATAAAGAGCCTGTGAGGTGTGTTCATGGATGTTGCCACACCCTATACTGATTGAAATCTTCACATATCTTATGTAATCTTAGATAATGACATCATAATAGTGCATAATATAAACAGAACTGAGATCATCAAGTTATTGTAGACATTCACGATAGAATTGTTCACTAATTGATGAACTAAACGGTACCCAGAAAATTAGTTTTTCATCTCTCCTGTTCGGAAAGTGTAATTTTCATGAGTAGATAGCCGGGTGGAAAATAGCTTTTCCATCCCTAGGGTGGAAAGTATTTTTTTTTTAATTGCCACGGAGTCAAAGATAATTGCCTTCTAGATGCACGTCGTGACCAACTAAATTAGGTACAATCTAGTCGGCCGTGGTAAGTGGCATTGAAAAAAGGTTTCCAAAGGTTAGATATAGGCAAGCTTAATTCATTTATATATCTAATTATTAAATATAAATTTCCCTTATCTTCATAATACATACATATAATTCCGTCCCACATTTATTGATAGATCGTACATTTATTTAAAAAATAAAATTGAAACCATTGGATTGTTTTTTTTTTACTTTTTAAATGTGCGTAATCGTATATCTAACCTTTTTTTATCTATTCAAAGTAAGAAGAATGAAAGTTTGCAGTAGAAAAATCGGGAACACGAGATTAAATATAAATACCGTGTCTTTAATTGATTATTTGTTAAAAATGACATGGACATTAATATAACTCACTCTTGACATTTATGTGCGTGTAGTATTTTATTTCCCTCGCAGTCGAAATGAAAAGTAGAGTGTTTAACTCGGGTGAAATTACCCATTTCACCCTCGAACTATTGGCGCTCTCACTTCGTTCGAGCGCCAGAAATATCTCGGGTGCAATGGGTCACTTTCTACCCTTGGTTAACAATCTACTATTCTATATAGAGGAGAGAAGTGATGATTTCAGGAAAAATAATGGCAAGTTGCAGGATCGTATTTTGTTTTGTACGGGCGCGTGGCGCCATCTATCGGCATGATTTCCTTTGCACTCATATCACGCCGAAACGGCTAGACAAATTTAATCAATTTTGGTACAGGTATAGCTGGACATCCAAGGATGATGATGAGATGTCTTGCCTTGGCCAGGAAGTGAGATTTTTCTCCCTGCGTAAATTACGGCCTGACACAAAATATTATAGATCTACTTATTATTATTTATTTATTTATTTACATCTTACGAGTTGTTATTTGTAAAAAAACTGCATGCAACTTTTGAACAATGCCACAGAAAAAAAATAAAGGTGTGCTCATAAATCAACAGGGCTTCAGAAATACTTGTAGCGGGTTGAATTATGTGGTTTGTGATCACTACACCCCGTTATCTACTGCTCAGTTTGGGGGCAAATAGTGATGTTGCTTAACATTATTAGTCGATTCATATTTATCTATAAATGGTTGTTTATCAAAATAAAATTCTTATTTTGTGAATGCTCTAGACAGCGTCAGACGACTTATAATTCAGTTAATAAAGGAGTTTGACCTTACAAACGGTCCGGTAGTTTTGAATTTTTTATATGTTGTCTAGGATAGTTAGTCAGTGTTTAAAATGCAAAATGCACAATCCCCCCCCCCCCCCCCCTCCGCGCCCGCCGCCATATTGAAAAAACCGGCACATTCTTCATATTTTTGCTCATATCTTAGCATTTTAGCTAGAAGAAAGCTGTGACAATGTTATAGAAAGATAAATTTACTACATTCTCCATTTTGTATTTTGTTTCTAGGACAGATAGTTACGGAGATATGCACAT
This sequence comes from Apotomis capreana, assembly GCA_947623375.1. Taxonomy (NCBI): domain Eukaryota; kingdom Metazoa; phylum Arthropoda; class Insecta; order Lepidoptera; family Tortricidae; genus Apotomis; species Apotomis capreana. Next base: position 14,374,239 of record OX392521.1, read on the forward strand.
TTAAAAAAACGTAAAAAATCGCAATTTCCAACTCAAAAACAAACTTCTGGATTATATCTTCGTTTAGGAGCATTTTAGCTAGAACAGTGCTTGGGCAATATTGTAGAGGATTAAATTTGCTATAATTTACATTTCAGATTTTGTTTCTAGGACAGATAATCACGGAGATATGTAAAAAATAAAGTCACATTTTCCGAAAATGTATGTATAAATGGACATGAGTTTTATAAGCAATTATATTTCCAACATGTTTTAATTTGTCCTAGACTAGTCCGTAACTGAATGACAGCGTTATAAACCAAGAATTTTTTGAAATTTCTTTAAATTCGATTTTTCCAGTTTTGTTAATGTGCATATCTCCGTAACTAACCGTCCTTGAAACAAAATTTGAAATGTAAATTATAGTAAATTGAATTCTCTACAATATTTCCCAAGCACTGTTCTAGCTAAAATGCTCCTAAACGAAGATATAATCCAGAAGTTTGTTTTTGAGTTGGAAATTGCGATTTTTTACGTTTTTTTAAATGTGCATATCTCCGTAACTATCTGTCCTAGAAACAAAATATAAAATGGAGAATGTAGTAAATTTATCCTTCTATAACATTGTCAAAGCTTTCTTCTAGCTAAAATGCTCCTAAAGGAAGATATGAGCATAAATATGAAGAACGTGCCGGTTTTCTTAATATGGCGGCGGGCGCGGAGGGGGGGGGGGATTGTGCATTTTGCATTTTAAACACTGACTAACCATCCTAGATAACATATAAAAAATTCAAAACTACCGGACCGTTTGTAAGGTCACACATAGTACTTTAGTCTCTATTCACCGAATTATTATTAGCTTTCGGAGAAATGATGTTTCTGTCGAAAGTTGTTATACAAAATGAATTTATGAGTATCAATTTTATGCAACATATTAGTGAACCATTGATGAGTATCGTCAATATTGCAGGGAGATGAACGCAAAAATTGAAATAATGAGAATTCATCGTGGAGATGGTACTATGCGTTGTAAACAAAAGTTGCAGTTTTTGCCAGTTACATCCGTCGAGGTCGAAAAATCATTTTCTTTTTTGAAATGGTATTTCACAAGCAAGCAACGAAGTTTGACGTCATCCAATATGGAAAAAATATTGTTAATTTATTATGAAATGTATAATAAATAATAAATAAATAAAAGTTTTTTATATCATAACAATTTTTAAAAAACACTATAGAGGTCTGTTAAGTATGAATCAGATCTATTTATATGTTATTAAGTGAGTAAATCAACTTAATTTTTTATCGATATTGATTATCGCGACTGCCCCGTCACTTGCCCCCAAACTGAGCAGTAGATAACGGGGTGTAGTGATCACTGATCATTCCATTTTGGACGTCATTTGACTAGGGCAGGCGTAACATTAACAACATCTGTGGCATTCTAAACGTGTTTAAAAAAGTACTTTTAATTCATTTTGCGAAAACTGTGTATTTATGGTTGTTTCTATGGATATGTTGGTTGTAGTGACACAGTCAGCAGACAATCGTTAACATTAATTACATATTTTGCATTCACTAATGATTTCGTAAAATTGATTAACTTTGTCATCATTAAAGGTTTATGGGTGACTAGCTGTGCCCCGCGGTGTTACCCGCTCATCCCACGGGAACACTAAATTTATTCGGGATGAAAAGTATCCTATGTCCTTTCCCGGGTCTCAAACTATCTCCATACCAAATTTCATCTAAATCGGTTCAGCGGTTTAAGCGTGAAGAGGTAACAGACAGACAGACACACTTTCGCATTTATAATATTAGTATGGATTATAAAGGCATTTCAACCATCAGTCTGCCTTCATAAATATCACAGCAATAGGCTCATACTTTCAATATTTCAGGTGGTGAAACGCCGGCAGCATCACCTATATCACTATTAGCAAGAACTACAAATTATTTAGAGGGGCTGGCCAATAATGCTGTATTCAGTGGGAACTTGTATTCAACATAATCATATGAAGCGTGTTCAAATGTAATTTGAAAAAAAAAAACAGTAACGGTTCCGACTTCACATATAACAAGTATTGTTTCATGCATATTATTATTTATAGTTGGAATTTCATTTTTTTAACTATAATAAACCTTTATTGCTGACAAAGTTAACAAAGAAATTTACAAAGTCATTTCAAACTACTTATTATTAATGTTAACACTGTCTGCGTGTCTTTGCGACCAGACGCCTCCTCAAACATTTTCCACTCTTCTCTCAATGTAGCTTTTCGATGCCATAAAGGACCTGCTGTTTTTTAAATTTCATCAGACCAACGTTTCCTTTGTCTTCCTCTTTTCCGTTTTGTATGGAATCTAGGAGTCCACTGAGTTATATCCTTTGTCCACTTATTTTTATTTTCCCTGAGCATGTGGCCTACCCATCTCCACTTTAGGGTTTTAGTTTTAGTTGTGACATCTTCCACTTTCGTTGTGTGTCTTATGTCCACAGCCTTTTTTCGGTCCCTTTTAGTATAACCCGGTATGCTCTTTTAGGTAGGAATTTTATTTAAATAAGCACAGATACATAACAATAATGAAAACAAATTTTCTGCAGTTGAACCAAACTAAGTAAACGCACATTAGATGGCTATTCAAAAACACCGTAATATCAACAAACACTAACAAGTGTTTTTTTTTTCAACTTTTTACTGACATTATAAACATAATAAATTATTCACTTGTTTTCACGATACGGTCTCTGCTCACCAAGTATAACCATATAACGCAATATTTTATTTGATTGTAACGTTTGTTGCTTTGCAACGTTATTGACGAAGAACATATATACATTTAAGATATAAACTAATTTGGTATGAAATATAAGTTGATATCACTTACCAACTAACAAAACGAGTGTGTATTTCAAGATTTTATACACTGTTATGTACGACAATTTGGAATCACTTTTAGTTTTCTCCACACTTTCCTCTTCCATTGCGATGGTTTTAATTCAATTCAATACATTTTATTTTCAAGCCGGATTATCGACACACAAAATGTCAGGTGATTTTTATTGTTTTTGATTGACAACTAGGTGTGTGGTGTGTAGTGATACCTACTTTAACGTAGAATTCATATAGGCGACTACAACGACATCTGTATCTTGATTCTCTTAAACTAAACCCAACAGTAATTATTATAATAAATAATATACTAGTAGCTCTTCGAGCTGTAGAACTCGTGATTATGTTTTGAAATGGCTGAAATATTACTTTTATTAAGTTTTCAGCCGTCTTATTTCCACCTATGTGTAAAATTTGGAAAACTGACTACAAAAAGAATATCTATAATTAATGAACCCACTCACAAAATCCATTCGAGAATTGCTTGAGAAATACAGCGTACAGTCTCTAGGTAAGAACAGCTGGCAATCTGGGGAACCGGACATACGGTCATACGAAAGAATTATTCAGTTGATAAATTATTCATGTCAAAATTACTCGAATAGGCAACTGAAAAGAAAATCCTTTAATCGAAGTGGCTGGTGCGTGAAATCATAACATTATACAAATAATAGGTTTATCATATGGGTATTTTCGAAAGACACAGGCGCTTTAAATGAGAAAAAACATATTAAAAACCCCTAATGCGTTCATAATTGGAGCGGAGCGAGCGAAGCGAGCGAAGCTCCCATGGATCGACTCGAATGGACTTCGTGCGCAGTGCGCAGATCTCAGCGACCGTTCAACCGATTTTAGAAATTTTTGTTTTAAAATGCACAAATTAAATTTCGCTAGGTCGTGACGAAGAGAAAATTTCGAAAAAAAAAAAAAAAAAACCGCTCCAATCTATGGTGCAAGCTTAGCCGGTGGCTGACTCTGCATCGACCTAGTAAATTTGTATGATTATCTATTACACTGAGAAATTACTCTAAATATAGTTCTTATACCAAAAATGAGAGGGCAGCACTTTAACATCAACGTAATTTAATTTTATCTTTTCTCTTGGATGTTTTGTTATATTATCTGTGGAGTAGGACCACATGTTTATGAAGTTAGCTGCAATTTAATTTAAATTTATATGAATACGTATAACTCACGTACGTAAATATATTTTTAATGTGTATATTTATTACATTAAAGTAATTAAAGTTTTGTCGTTAATGATAAGCACAAGCAATGGTTTTTAAATTCATTGCGAAAGAAGAAAAAAGTCCGGCATTATGAACGCCATTAAAAGTTAAATACAAAAGAAAAACAAACACTTTTAGTTTTTAGTGGCATCCTATAATAGTTTTTGATGCGTTAGGGCCAGGTATTTTCCAAATTTTATTTAAAGAAAATCAAACAAAAAGGTTATAGGAATAAACCAGCTTAACCCAGCTCCGATAATTTTTCAACAGATTTCAAAAATTGAGAAGTTTTTCAATTCGGAGTAGGTATGTTGTTTTTTTTTTTTATTTCTTTGCTTGTTTTGGATGATCTAAATTATTTTTTTATTTCAAAGATGCTCGTAAAGTATTTCTCATATCAGGTTGGCGTGGCGCGTGCGTTTCCAGTTCTGGCTGCCTACTCAAGGGTGAAAGAATTGCCTATGGTCGCAATGTGCTTCCACCTGCCTACTGAGTCGGCGGTCCTGGGTTCGAATTCCAGCCAGAATAAATATTTGTTCTTGTTGTTGTTGTTTGTGGAATATTTGTTCCTGTGTCATGAATGTTATCTATATAATGTATTTATATATTATGTATATCGTCGTCTAGCGCCCATGGTACAAGCTTTGCTTAGTTTAGGATTAGGTCGATTTGTGTATTATTTGTCCCCCCTAATATTTATTTATGGCGCCGGCTCGGCAGGCGGCACAGATTATATACAAGTTACTACAGGTGGTGCGTCGAAATCCGCTACATCAGCAGCAGCAATGTCGCTGACGGATGCATTCCGCGCGCCGTGACGTGCGACTGTGTTCAAGGCGTCGTTTGACCTACATTCTGAAATAGTGTTTCGTTGCAATGCTACCTCAGAACCTCTTGAGTATTATATTCTTTGCTCAAAACGCAGATCAATTATGGTATTATTGGATACTTTACATCTAACTTAGTCTGGACTTCGGTCAGGCTATTACATGGCGACCGTGATAAGTGAAGAGAAGTACCTGCGTGAACGTGAAGATTACATAGAGGACGAGTCGACTACGGGGCGCTCGAGCTAAGAAGAGAATCATCTGCGAGGTGACATTGACTGTACTCGTATCACTAAATTGTTAAAGGAAATGGGCGGCCAGCAATCGAAAGATAATGTAATCGTGACTGCGTCAAGCATCAACACCCTCGGCCTCTGCGATTTTGGACCTAACGGACGCTTCGCTCTTGTCGTGCGACATCATCATCATCATCATCATCAGCCAAAAGACGTCCACTGCTGGACATAGGCCTCCCCCAGAGAACGCCACCATGACCGGTCGTGACGGAGATTCTTAGCACCCCTGACCCCGCCAGTACCCTGACCGCTACCGTAGCCAGAGCACCGGGGGTCGCCGTAATTCGGGGCCGTGGCTTGGTTGTATTTGTTCATGGGGGGGAAATGCCGTAATCGCCACGCTTGGCATGCGGGTTGGCGATCGCAGTAATTTTGCACCGTTCTAAGAGAATGCTGCTGCCCATCCTACGGCGGTCTTGGACATAGTTTTAGGACATACCCGGGTCCATAGGATTGAAACTCCGAACACCGACACTCCCTCACAGTAGGTACAGCGAAGAAAGAGATAGGTAATATTTCTCGCGCGAGAAAGAGTCCCGTATGACAGTTGTGCTGGTGCTGCTCATAGCTGTTGTGGGCTACTAGACTGTCAACTTGACTGTCGACGCGTTGTCCCGGGTTACGAGCGGAGCGAGTCAAAAGACACTTGTACAGCAGCTGGGAGCGACCAGCGGAGCGACAAGCGGCGCGACGAGCATTTGATGGAAACCTGTTTAAATATGTTGTAAAAGGTATGGGTTATGCCCGATTACACCTTAAGGGTGTTTCCACATATCTTTAAAAAAAAAATAAGAAGTCTTAGGTAAAAGAAAGCTTTGAGGTAAGATGAGCCAGAACTCCCACCACTACACTACTAACTCAACTTACCACAATACTCTTAAGACATTAGCTAGCTACAGAAATGTTGTTAAAATGAGAAAGGAATTACTCAGGGTCGAAGTACGGCCAGGCCAGAGCAGAAATAAAGCAATAAATTTATAAGTTAATTAAAAAAGTCAATAAATTGGAAACTAAGTGAATTTAAAAACCGTGAGCGCCAATTGCTTTATCACCGTCAAACGTAATGGAGGATACTTGAATTAAACAATGAAGATAAATACAATAATATTTATTGTATAACACTACGCACTTAATTTACGCTTAAGTATTAGGTACAAACTTTAGGTTTATCGTTATAGTCAACCTTGTGTTTCAACAGTAACACGTTTTTAAATTTAAAATACACCGTTTCAAGATGGAGGTTCTATTAATTGTAAATGAAAATATTATGGGTGATCCACCGAGGACGGATGGACACCTCCACGCAGTAAAGTATGAAAATAAAAAGAAAATGTAAGGTACCTTGTAACAGATTGCCTCATGAAGGCATGGACCTTATTGCACCGAGCTAGTAGACGCCAGTGCTCCAAACTATCGACGCTCCAGTGAGTCAGCTAGACGTTGACCACAGGTTTCCCGAGAGCGGGGCGATGTCGGGTAGCGCAGCAATCTAGCCGGCAACCGAGACAGGACAGAGGCCTGCTACGTAGTCTAACAAGGCTTGCAAGAGCTTGCAAGTGTGGCTAATGAGGCTAGCGACCCAACGTTGTTGGGTCAAATAGAAGAACAGAATAGGATAGTGGTGTAGGCAGACATCACGTGGTACAGGCAATGGTGTGGCTCAGACTTTATTTAAGGATATTTTATAGTATGGCGTCAGCCGCCATAGGTTTTAGAGCGAAACATCGTGCGGATACCCGAGAGGCACCAACGAAACTCCATGACTTTTTATTTTACGAGACGACTTTCTATATCCGAAACAATGCAGTTCGATCTCCAGAATGAATTTGCAATATCGAAGAAGAAATCTAACGGGACTCAACTAACACGTTCTGAAGTCATCAACACAACCAGCTATTCGAGACTTGACGTTCGAAATAATAGTAAACTAAACAGAACCAATTTAATCCAAAAGATATACAGAATTTAGCAAAACAAATGTGAAATTGTTTACACCATAAAAATGTATATTAAATAATTTTCTGAAATAAAAACATCGTCAAAACTATAAATCTGTTAAGGGCTGTGACGAACGAAACGTTAAACTATACTTCCGAACGTTCCTGACTGTGTCTTATTATTGCATGGTTACGAAAATTGTAACATTATTGTAGTCGTTTTCTATTAAGGTATTTTATGAATAACTACGTATTTAAATTAGAAATTCCTCAAAAACATTGAACATCAATAATTGAGATTAAGATAATAAAGAAAAGAAATTATTTGTGACGGACATGAACGCTTCGCGTACCATGTCGGAACAGTTTAAAGCGGTAACTAAACGTTATTCAGAACGAACTGTCAGAATTGTTTACAAGTGAAAATAGGATTTATATTAACAAGTTTTACTTGATTTAATTAAAAATTACAATAGTTTGGGGTTTAATGTGGTAGTATGCTAGCATAGAATAATAGTATCAATCCGTAAGAGTGTCGGAATTACCTAAAGTGAGAGAAAGATAGGCAAAAACAAGGAATGACAATGTATGTTTAGCAAGGGTATTTTGCATAAGTATTTGAATGAAAATAGAATATTTAGAGGCCGTTGCTAGTGAAAAATAAAGACTACAGGATATGTTCTACCTAGTGCAAGGATTGGAATCATAAAATATGTGGAAGTTAAACTTATAATCACCTACGAAGGCGACTCCTAGTCAAGGTAAGGATTTTCATTTCGAACGAGCTAAAATGCTTATTTTAAGGTTCATGTACACTCTAAAGTGTTACAGTTCATCCTTAGTTGGGTTAAAAAAAAAATTAAAAATTTTAATTTTTAATTTTTTTTTTTAAGATATACCAAAAAAAAACTAATGAAACGTTTAAAGTTTTAAGTTAAAGTTTTGTAGGGAGAACAAGAGACAACTGTATAAGACTATGTATCCAAAGTGTGTACCTAATTAAACTATCGTTTGGTAATAAACCATACGTATCTAATTAAACTACCTGGGTATTCGACAATACCATCTATCTAACCTATGTACTGTGTCAACTTATTTTATGCACGGGCCCTGTGCGATATAACTAACCAAAGCTTATCTAAACTTATTCAGGATTCAAAAAGTTCCTTACTAAAAATTAAGTCTAAGATTATAATTAGCTACTTCTTACCTACCAAACTATCTAACGTATTCTAACCACTTCTAGGGTATTACCGGAAAAGTACACTTAGAAAGTACTTCCCAAAGCAATAGCGTTCAAAGAGGGACTTAAGATAAGTTCTTAGACTAAGGTATTCAGAGGTCTTCCTCATTATATCTGAGAAAAACACCTATACTAATCTTACGCTAAGGACTAAAGGTAAGCTTTATAAATACTTCCTTCAGTAAAGGATTCCTGGTTAATGTTGGACTTTGAACATAGGTTGAAAGACAACATCCTTAGGTTTTGAGTAAAGACTGTCAGTGACAAGACTTGAAAGTTATAGAATTACTGCTGAGTAGGCGTGACACACAGCCGATACTAGTCAGTAATGGTAATGCGCTTTAGACAAGACACAATTTACCTATAGAATTGTCATGTGGCAGTACCAACATGAACTAGCGATTTTTAAAGTAGGATAACCGTAAACCTTTTGACGCGAGGCGGAACACACGACCTACGCTAAGAGAGTTTTAGTAGAGTTTTAATCGAGTGAATCACAGTACTTTATTAGGTCCAGGATCAGCAACGATAGAGTTATAGACAAAGAAAAGTTGAGGTTAGTCTGCGCACAACATAACCTTTATTTAGAGAAGTTTAAGAATTTACAGAAAGTGAGTTCGATCAACTGAGCAAAACCATTACATGTCGTTTATTCATGTGCTTCGCCAGGACGAACTATATCCTTGATGTGGAAATTACCAAGAGGTTTTCCCGCTAAGGATTTTAAAGAGTAAACTAAAGGACTTAGTTTTTTATGAATAAAGCATTTTTCATAGCGAGGAGCTAATTTAGAGGAAAAATGTTTCGCAGCATTAGATAAAGTAAAACATTTCTTGTACACGATTTGCCCTTCTTCGAGTTGAATCGGCCGTTTTCTCATATTGTAATATCTAGCATTACGAGAGTGAGAAGACAATAAAGATTGACGCACCTTTTGAAAAATTGTTTGTAACTCTTTGAGGCTATCTGAAAAAGCAAAACTATTATCTAGAGTGAGGGCGTTACGGTCGATAGGGACATCGGCATTATAATAGGAACCATCGATAATCATCTCGCGACCATGAGTTAAAAAGTAGGGAGTAAATTTAGTTACATCGTGAACAACGGTATTCAAAGCGCATTGAATCTCAGCTACATTCTTATCCCAATTTCGATGATCAGAACGCACATATGAAGCAATGGTTCTCACCAATTCACGATTTACTCTTTCAGTCTGGTTAACTTGAGGATGATACCTAGGGTTATAGAAAAGATGAGGTACATGGTATTTAGGACACAGATCTCTGAATTCCTTAGAAGTAAACTGAGGTCCGTTATCTACACAGAGATATTTAGGTACACCATGAACTAAAAAGATTCCTTTCTCTACACATTTAGTAATGGCCTTGGCGGTTACATTTCGCAAGGGAAATAGAGTGACATATTTACTAAAATAGTCTGAAACTACAAAAAGGTATTGGTTTCTTAGATAAGAGGGAGGGAAAGGTCCTAGGATATCGCAGGATATACCTTCACCAGGTGAAGATATCTGCTTCGGATTCCCCATAAGACCCGGACGAGCTAAATTAACTGGTTTATAAGTTTTGCAAATTTCACACTGATCTACGTAATCTTTTACATCTTGGAAGAGAGCAGGCCAAAAGTACAAATGGGCAATTCTTAGATGAGTCTTAGTTACGCCAAAATGACCAGCGGTAACATCATCGTGATATTTCTGCAATATTTCTTTTCTATCCTCATATGGAACTACCAGTTTCCAGTCAAATTGAGCTGTCAGGTGATATTTATTTTTAGAGAAACGGAAAAGTTTATTATTTTCAATTTTGAAATTTGGAAAAAGAGAAGGTTTATCAGATACCTTCTGGAACAAATCTTTATACCAAGGATCTTGAGTAGAGAGTACATCAATAGCATTAACCTGAATGCGAGAGAGGCAATCTGGAATTATATGTTCTTTACCTTTACGGTGTATTAGTTCAAAGTTAAATTGACTAAGTCGACATGCCCATCGGTTCAGACGACCGGTCGGGTTTTTAAGATTAGAGAACCACTTAAGTGATGCATGGTCACTTATGATAAAACACTTTCTACCTTCGACATAGGCACGGTATTGTTCTAACGCGTAGATTACAGCTAACAATTCGCGTTCGGTTGCTGAATAATGTGTTTCAGTGGTACTAAGTGTACGACTACAGTAGGCAATCGGGTGATCACAGTTGTCAATCCGTTGAGTTAATACAGCACCTATGGCGAACGAAGAGGCGTCAGTATGTATATAGAAAGGTTGATTGAAGTCAGGGCACCTCAGTATAGGAGCCGAGACAAGAGCAGCCTTAAGCAGAGTAAAAGATTCGTTGGCTTCGTCAGACCAAACAAAAGTAGCTTTTTTGCTAGTTAAACGCGTCAAAGGACGTGCAATTTTCGAGAAATTTTTGATAAAGCGGCGGTACCATCCCGCCATGCCTAAAAAGCGTTTGATACCTTTGGCATCTTGAGGTATAGGAAAATTGAGAATTACTTCAACTTTAGAAGGATCTGTACGTAAACCGAATCGGTCTACTACATAACCTAAATATTTTAATTCAGTTCTACAGAATAGACATTTCTTCATGTTAATAGTAAGGTTAGCAGCTTTGAGCTTTTCAAATACAGCATTTAGTAGTCGCACATGCTCATCAAAATCCGATGTACAAATTATAATATCATCTATATAGCAAAATACTTTATTATCGAATTCGGCGGTGAAAAGTTGGTCCATCAAGCGTTGCATTGATGCACTTGCTCCAACCAAACCAAAACACATCCGATTATAGTGAAACAAACCGCGTCCAGGCACGGTAAATGCAGTTTTTTCTTTTGAGTCTTTACTTAGAGGAATTTGATGATATGCTGCGCTTAAATCGAGAGAAGTCAGATATTTAGCATCTCGTAAATTATCTAAGATATAATTTACATAAGGCAAAGGATAGGCATCGGATTTAGAAACTGAATTCACCTTTCTACTATCTAAGCAAAGCCGTAAATCACCGTTCGGTTTTTCAACCATTACTACCGGAGAATTCCACGGAGAATGAGAAGGTTCTACAATTCCTGCTTCTAACATGCGATCAACTTCTTTTTCCAAAGCTTCCTGTTTACTAGGACTAAGTCGGTAATACTTTTGTTTAATAGGAGGAGAGTCCCCCGTATTAATGACATGTTCAAGTAGATGAGTTTTACCGAGACCTACTTTATCAGTGTCTATTTGGTTATATAAAAGTTTAATATCTTCTATCTGAGTCTGTTGATCAACAGTCAAGGATTTAAAATCTTTTAATCCAGTTTCACTAGGCATAGAAGATACACTAGTGACATTTTCTATCGTATCTAAAGAAGAAATAAGCTCAGGAGCTAACTGAAAAGCTTTCCAGAAATTCAAACCAAATATTAAAGGAGTAGTTATCTTTGGTTGAATATTAAAGTTTACTATTTGAACATTATCCTTGTAGGTTATGGGCAAGGCCATATATTCAGTACATATTAGTTCTTGACCATTTGCTACTCGCAAAGTAAGTGGTTGAGAATGAGGAAGAGTGGGTATTCCTACAGAAGCAAAGAGTAGGTGACTGTCATTTCCTAAGACGGAGCAAGAAGCACCACAGTCTAATAAACCCTTAACATTAAGTCCTAAAATTTCCACACCTAAGTACAGTCTAGTGTCTCCCTTTGGAGGTTCGAATAATATTGTCTTTTCGGGAAGAGAGGGAGTCGTGTTTGATCTAGATATTTTATCAGAAAAGACAAAACCATTTAGTTTTTTGAAGGATTACAAGTAGGACAGTCGGGAGTGCGAACACCTTTTTTCCCACATTTAAAGCATACAATGTCTCTAGATTTCTTACAAAGATTTGTAGGGTGATTAGTTAAACCGCATCTAAAACATGGCTGTTTACAATCTACAGCAGCAATTTGATTTACTTGTTTCTGATACGAACCAGAGGGTTTAGTATAATTAGGCTTAAAGGTTTGCTTTGAGTCAAAAGAAGAGGTAGAAGGCTCGCGAAATTGATCTGCTTTAACTTTAGCTAACTCAATCCGTTTGCACAGAGTTTTTAACTGTTGAATGGAAGTTATATCATGTAAGGCAAGTTCTTTGCTGTATTCAGGACGTATATTACGCATAAGGATGTCAAGTTTATCATCATCTGAAATTTTACGGTGTAAACGTTCAAACATACCGAGAATAGTGGAAACGAATACAACAATAGTCTCTTTCTTAGATTGGGTTCTATCCCTAATTTTATTTAGAAGTATATGATCTAAGTCCGGGATATCAAAATCCTCTTGGAGAGCATCTAAAACCTCCTTGTACGAAGACAAGTGACCACGATTGGAGCGAAACCACGACAATGCAGGACCGTCGAGAATTTCCGGAAATCCGTGATAAATACGATCCTCGGGAATCTTCCTAGCACAGCGAAGTTCTTCCAAACGAGTTATAAAAGAGCGAATGCAAGAGTCCCCTCTATATTTCAAATTCAAGGAATTTATGTTAAAAGACTTGTCAAGTTTATATACCACTTCCCTAACAATGTTAGGAGGGTTTTCAGAATGAACTGATTCTGAATCAGATCCAGAAGAAGAAGCAGATGGGTCACATCTGATACGATCAAGTTTTGAAGTCAGCTCCGCCTTGAGAAGATTAACAGCTTCCTGTTCCGTAGGCAACCTAGAGAGGCGACATATTAAATAACGACAACGAGAATTCAACCGGTCTACAGCTGCACGCGATAAATCTTCAGACAGTTCACGTTCAATATCCGCAGCTTTCCGTTGACACGTGTCTAGTTCTGTTGACGAATCGGTTTCCATCAAAGTACCGAGCTTTAGGCTACCCCTACGAGCTAAATCGGCGGTCTGCTTCAACACTTTACATAAACTGGTACGACGAGAGAGCGGATTTACCGAAAGTTTTCGAATTGTTAATTCGTGAGTAATCTCGTCTTTTAATAAATGGGTTATCTTACATCCCGCTTTAAGAAAGTCCATCTTGAATGTAAATCAGGTAAGAATGAAAGTAATTAGTTATTACTTACAATATTTTCCTTAGTAGGTATTATTTGTAAAAGTACAATAAGAAAAAGTTATCTAAAAGAAACTTTTTATAGATTTACTTAGGTAGTAAAGCTTAAGAAGGCTGAGTTTCAAAGCTCAGTACAGTTTAATAAGTCAGTAAGATACAGACAAGAAGTTTGAATAAAGTTGAGTACCTTGTATAGGGTACTATGAATAAGAGTAGTATAAGTACAAACAGTTAATAAATCTCATACGTAAAGTTTGAGAAACAAATATAAGGTAATTATAACCTCAGCAGGTCAATTTGGTTGACCACTTAAGTATGAACACAACATCAAAAAGATCTGAGTTTATAAGCTCAGAGTAAGAGAGTAAATGAAGTGACATTTACATATAAACAACACAAAACATATCCTTAAATAAAAGCGAAACCGCACCAAAACAAATACCACTGCCTGAGATTATTTGTTTCTTACAAATAATTAATTTAAAAATATAAAGTTTTTTTTTTATTTCAAGTATCGTCCAAAACTCTGGCCCTGAAGTTGGGAGCCAATTGTAAAAGGTATGGGTTATGCCCGATTACACCTTAAGGGTGTTTCCACATATCTTTAAAAAAAAATAAGAAGTCTTAGGTAAAAGAAAGCTTTGAGGTAAGATGAGCCAGAACTCCCACCACTACACTACTAACTCAACTTACCACAATACTCTTAAGACATTAGCTAGCTACAGAAATGTTGTTAAAATGAGAAAGGAATTACTCAGGGTCGAAGTACGGCCAGGCCAGAGCAGAAATAAAGCAATAAATTTATAAGTTAATTAAAAAAGTCAATAAATTGGAAACTAAGTGAATTTAAAAACCGTGAGCGCCAATTGCTTTATCACCGTCAAACGTAATGGAGGATACTTGAATTAAACAATGAAGATAAATACAATAATATTTATTGTATAACACTACGCACTTAATTTACGCTTAAGTATTAGGTACAAACTTTAGGTTTATCGTTATAGTCAACCTTGTGTTTCAACAGTAACACGTTTTTAAATTTAAAATACACCGTTTCAAGATGGAGGTTCTATTAATTGTAAATGAAAATATTATGGGTGATCCACCGAGGACGGATGGACACCTCCACGCAGTAAAGTATGAAAATAAAAAGAAAATGTAAGGTACCTTGTAACAGATTGCCTCATGAAGGCATGGACCTTATTGCACCGAGCTAGTAGACGCCAGTGCTCCAAACTATCGACGCTCCAGTGAGTCAGCTAGACGTTGACCACAGGTTTCCCGAGAGCGGGGCGATGTCGGGTAGCGCAGCAATCTAGCCGGCAACCGAGACAGGACAGAGGCCTGCTACGTAGTCTAACAAGGCTTGCAAGAGCTTGCAAGTGTGGCTAATGAGGCTAGCGACCCAACGTTGTTGGGTCAAATAGAAGAACAGAATAGGATAGTGGTGTAGGCAGACATCACGTGGTACAGGCAATGGTGTGGCTCAGACTTTATTTAAGGATATTTTATAGTATGGCGTCAGCCGCCATAGGTTTTAGAGCGAAACATCGTGCGGATACCCGAGAGGCACCAACGAAACTCCATGACTTTTTATTTTACGAGACGACTTTCTATATCCGAAACAATGCAGTTCGATCTCCAGAATGAATTTGCAATATCGAAGAAGAAATCTAACGGGACTCAACTAACACGTTCTGAAGTCATCAACACAACCAGCTATTCGAGACTTGACGTTCGAAATAATAGTAAACTAAACAGAACCAATTTAATCCAAAAGATATACAGAATTTAGCAAAACAAATGTGAAATTGTTTACACCATAAAAATGTATATTAAATAATTTTCTGAAATAAAAACATCGTCAAAACTATAAATCTGTTAAGGGCTGTGACGAACGAAACGTTAAACTATACTTCCGAACGTTCCTGACTGTGTCTTATTATTGCATGGTTACGAAAATTGTAACATTATTGTAGTCGTTTTCTATTAAGGTATTTTATGAATAACTACGTATTTAAATTAGAAATTCCTCAAAAACATTGAACATCAATAATTGAGATTAAGATAATAAAGAAAAGAAATTATTTGTGACGGACATGAACGCTTCGCGTACCATGTCGGAACAGTTTAAAGCGGTAACTAAACGTTATTCAGAACGAACTGTCAGAATTGTTTACAAGTGAAAATAGGATTTATATTAACAAGTTTTACTTGATTTAATTAAAAATTACAATAGTTTGGGGTTTAATGTGGTAGTATGCTAGCATAGAATAATAGTATCAATCCGTAAGAGTGTCGGAATTACCTAAAGTGAGAGAAAGATAGGCAAAAACAAGGAATGACAATGTATGTTTAGCAAGGGTATTTTGCATAAGTATTTGAATGAAAATAGAATATTTAGAGGCCGTTGCTAGTGAAAAATAAAGACTACAGGATATGTTCTACCTAGTGCAAGGATTGGAATCATAAAATATGTGGAAGTTAAACTTATAATCACCTACGAAGGCGACTCCTAGTCAAGGTAAGGATTTTCATTTCGAACGAGCTAAAATGCTTATTTTAAGGTTCATGTACACTCTAAAGTGTTACAATGTTAATGTTTGTTTTGCAATATATTGTTTGTTTTGAGTGTTAAATCATTTTCATGGATAGCCTTCTCGATGTATTAGGAAATTTACGTGTTGTAAGGGATAGTATAATTAAATTATGTAAGGACAAACGGGCTACTGAGCGGGGTAGGAATAAATTGTTACTGGCGCAGGGAATTAAGCGTAAGTTTGATTTATTAGTTAAGGATATTTGTAAAAAAGATGTTAAACCTATGGATCTCGAGATTGTGTTAAAAACCGTAGAACAGTTTGAACATTTATACTCGGAAATTCAGGAATTAGAAGGTCGTAGGACGGATCCAGTGTCTATTTGACGACGCGTTTGGCTCGGTTGGTAGACACCTGCCTACTGAGTCGGCGGTCCCGGGTTCGAATCCCGGCCGGGGCAAATATTTGTGCAAAATATTTGTTCTTGGGTCATGGATGTTATCTATATATGTATTAAAATACTTAAACGGGTTTACTCACGTCGTAGAAGTCGAATAACGCTCGACATGTTTCGAATCGGTACGCGATTCATCATCAGGAGAGACGATCAGCCGCGGCGGCGGCCAAACGAACACGTGAGTAAACCCGTTTAAGTATTTTAATATGTCTGAGACTCACGATAGTTTTCTATGTAAAATATCTATATATGTATTTATATATTATGTATATCGTCGTCTAGTACCCATAGTACAAGCTTTGTGTTATGTATAATGCACCGTTATCCGATTGCAATAAACCTCAGTCAATACCGGACCGTCTTGTTTCATTGACGCGCCTACCCTATACCTAACACTGGCCGACGAGGATTATTAATTTTATCGCGTGCATACGTATTTAATATTTATTTTGTGTTTCAAAATGCCATTTGGACATGTGGAGGTTTTAACATTTCTAACGATAACTGGGACGCTTACGTACGGCGTGTAGAACAGTACATTAAAGTAAATTCAATCAATAATGATTTAAAAGTGGCCACGTTAGTGACGGTTGTTGGCCCCGAATGTTACGAATTAATGTGCGACTTGTGTTCACCGGCTAACCCGGAAACTAGAACGTTCGAAGAGCTCGTGAGACTGGTGAAGGAACACCTCGAACCTCAAAGGTCCGAGATCGCCGAGAGGCACGTGTTTCGGCAAAGAACACAGCGGCAAGGGGAAAGTGTTCGAGATTACCTTCAAGCGTTAAAACATTTAGCTAAAACGTGCAATTTTAGTACCTATTTGGAGGTTAATCTTCGGGATCAATTCGTTTCGGGGCTATACAATGAAGACATGAGGTCCAGAATATTCGCTGAGAACAGTATTGACTACAAGCGCGCCGTGGAATTGGCGCTGGCGCTGGAGGCGGCAGAGCGGCACGCGGCGACCGCGTGCGCGCCCGGGGCAGCGGGCTCGGCGCGCCAGGCCGCGCCGCCGGCGCTGGCGGACGACGGCTTGCATCGGTTCGGGCCGGGCCCGGGCGCCGGCGCCGCGCGCGCCGACGCCAGGCAGCGCTCATGCGGCCGCTGCGGGAAGGCGGGCCACGTCGATGGCAGGTGTCGTTTTAAGCATTACACGTGTGATAATTGTGGACAAAAGGGCCACCTAAAAGTGATGTGCAAAGCAAAAAGTGCGGTCGGTGGTACGGTCGGGAAGAAGACTGCGCGAGGTCAGTTATATTTTAATAATCCCGCTGACAGCGACGACAGCGACGACTGTCCTTTTTATAATTTAGTAGTCAATAGTGAGGGTGACGGCCCGTATTATGCATCTTTGAAAGTCGAAAATATCACTTGTAAGTTCGAAATAGACACAGGAAGTAAAATATCGGCCATATCGAAGCATTTTTATGACAAATATTTCTCGAATTTACCCATTCAAAGTAAACAGTTAATGCTCAGATCATATACTGGTGACGTCATCCAAACATTAGGCTACGTAACGGTCAATGTAGTTTGTGGAAATAATACCGCGCTGCTTAATTTATATGTAATTGAAAATGGGGGACCGCCATTGATGGGTCGTACGTGGATAAAAATGTTAAATTTGTCAGTCGATTGTCACAATATCGCGGAAGACAATTCAATGGCTGGGTCCTTAAGAGATGAGTTCCCTGAAGTTTTCGCAGAGGGGTTAGGCACCTTTAAGTCGGAACTGCGTTTGCATTTAAAAGATACAACGCCGGTGTTCGTTAAGGCGCGCGCGCTGCCCATAGCGCTGCGCGAGCCCGTGGAGCGCGAGCTCGAGCGCCTGCAGCGGGAGGGGGTGATTTATAAAGTAGAACGATCCGACTACGGCACTCCGATAGTGCCGGTCGTCAAATCTTCGGGTAGCATTAGATTGTGTGGTGATTATAAAATCACCATAAATCCATTGTTAAAAGATTATCACTACCCGCTGCCGCGGATCGAGGACCTGTTCGCGGCGCTGGGCGGCGGCGAGCAGTTCACTAAATTAGATTTGTCGAATGCCTTTCAACAATGCTTATTAGATAAGGATTCGCAGCCTTTGACGGCCATTACCACTCATATTGGCACCTTCGTATACAGAAGAGTTCCCTTCGGGATTAAATGTATTCCTGAAAATTTTCAGAAAATTATGGAAGAAGTGTTGAGTGGTTTGCCGTCAACGGCTGTGTTTGCAGACGACATTTGTGTAACCGGCAAGGATAGACCTACCCATCTGGCAAATATAAGAGCGGTGCTACAAAGGCTGAAAGACAATGGTTTAAGAATTAACTACGGCAAATGTGAATTCTTCAAAAATAGTGTCACATATCTAGGATATAAAATTGATAAATTTGGTTTACATACGGACGAAAAAAAAATTGATGCCATTGTAGCAGCGCCCACCCCGGCTAATGTTACGCAACTGAGAAGTTTCATGGGACTCATAAATTTTTACGCCAAATTTTGTGTTAACATGAGTGATATTTTGAAACCGCTGTATAATTTATTAAAGAAAAATGTCGAATGGGTATGGAGTAACGACTGCGATAGGGCCTTTAATAAGA
The DNA here is from genome assembly GCA_947623375.1 of Apotomis capreana. Lineage (NCBI taxonomy): Eukaryota > Metazoa > Arthropoda > Insecta > Lepidoptera > Tortricidae > Apotomis > Apotomis capreana. Next base: position 14,393,294 of record OX392521.1, read on the forward strand.
TTAAAACGGTATTAAGTAGTGCTCCCGTCCTGGCGCACTACGACCCGGCGCGTCCTCTAATTTTGTCCGTGGACAGCAGCGCGTATGGATTAGGAGCGGTCCTGACGCAGCGCGCGGCCGACGGCAGCGAGCGCCCCGTTTGTTGCGCCTCGCGCACCCTTAGTCCCGCGGAGCTGCACTATTCTCAATTGGATAAAGAAGCACTGGCGATAGTGTTCGGGGTCACTAGACACCATCACTACTTATACGGGAGACATTTCATATTGCGAAGCGATCATCACCCCCTAAGCTATATTTTAGGGAAGCATAAAGGGATACCCGTGACCGCCGCCAGTCGTTTGCAACGGTATGCAGTCAAATTAGCCGCTTATGATTTTGAGATACAATTTGTGAGGTCCGCTCAAAATTGTTTCGCAGATGCACTCTCTCGCCTTCCTCTCGATTCGATGGCAGATCGAACCAGAACGAAGAGTCGAGAGGAGTTTAGCTACCTCCATTTTATCAAGGATAACTTTCCTCTTAGTTTCAAAGATGTGAAAACTGAGACGGCAAAAGACCCTTTATTGTGTAAAATATATGGATACGTTATGTACGGTTGGCCGAATAACGTTATATGCGATGTGGAGAAACAATATTTTAGTCGGAAAGATTGCTTGCACATCGACCAAGGGTGTCTCGTCTGGGGATACAGAATTGTGATTCCGAAATCCTTACGCGAAAGGATATTAAAAGAGATACACGACGGACACCCGGGTATCGTGAAAATGAAGCAGATCTCTCGCAACTACGTGTGGTGGGAAAATTTGGACGCGGATATCGAACGCGTAGCGCATGAGTGCCAGGCATGCCGCGCGCAGCGGCCCGCGCCGCCCGTGGCGCCGCTGCACTCGTGGTCGTGGCCGGCTCAGGTGTGGTCCCGTCTTCATATGGATTTTCTTGGTCCATTCTGTAACGATTACTATTTAGTGGTCATTGACGCGCATTCGAAGTGGATCGAGGCTGAAAAGGTAAAAACCACTTCGGCGCCGGTCATTATCGGACATCTGCGGCGGATTTTTGCACGTTTCGGATTACCACAAAGGATAGTAACCGATAACGGGCCTCCGTTTTCGTCATCAGAATTTGCATCTTATTTATTACGTAATGGAATAAAGCATACGTTAACGGCTCCGTATCATCCGGCTAGTAACGGGGCCGCTGAAAATGCGGTTCGCTCGATCAAACGAGTTCTGAAAAAGGCACAATTCGAAAACGAAGACCCGAACACGGCACTGTGCAGGTTTCTTTTTACATACAGGAACACTGAGCAATCTACGACCGGGCGCGAGCCAGCGACGATGATGCTGGGCCGGCGACTGCGCGGGCGGCTGGACCTGCTGCGTCCCGACGCTGCTGAGACGGTGCGCGCCGCGCAGCTCGTGCACGAGCAGCGCCGCGCGGGCGCGCTGCGCGTCGCGCAACCCGGGGATCAAGTGCTGTTAAGAGATTATTCCAGGCGGGGTCACAAATGGACAGAGGGGGTCGTGACAAAAAGGTCGAGTCCCGTGTTATATGAAGTCAAAACGAACGATGGGCACACACATAAGCGTCACGTTGACCAAATACTAACGAACAGCAGGGATAAAAGGATATCGCGTCATTCATTAAGTAAGGTACTCGGTGAGGCATCGGCGATTCCCGCGCCGCGTCCTGTAGGTAGCGTAGATGCAGACGAGTTTTATGACAGCGTGGCGGGGCCCGGACCGGAGTCCCCGCCATCGTCACCGCGGCGGGCATCTCCCGCCCCGTCACCTGAAACGTCTCCAGCGGCAGCGCCAGGTCGTAGTCCTCGTTTACGTAGGGCGGCCGCTTTAAAATGCATAGACCGTTTGCAAAAAGCCTAGCAGTCTTTACCCCAATACTTTTATAAAACTCAATAATTTGAATAGTGAGTAAGTTGTTATTAATAAATAAGAAAGAACATTTACGATTACTTTGATGTTTTACCTACTTGTGTTAATATCACACATTGTACGAATATAAACTTTCAAACGGCAATCATTAAGTTTAATCTCGTTTCAACGTATTTACTCGCAGATTCATTGATGTCTCTGTTTGGGTGCAATGTAAAAAAAACAGTAGGCTAAACTCGTTAATAGGATAAGTTTACGCAAATTGTGATTTTTAAGTAGTTAACTCTTGTAAGTTGTTGTTATAAGGTTGATATTCAAACGATTTAACAGTAATATTAAAGTTGCTCTGTAGCTAATTTACTAACCGATGTTGATTTATTTTTGTTGAGCATTAAGATATATTAAAACACTTGTAGACCTACTCTTTTACAGTACAGTTGGTATCATTTATGATTTGTTAACTAGACGCCTTCTCAGATCTCGTTGGTTATAAGATATTATTTAATATACGAATGTTAGTTAACAATTGAGGGGAGAAAAGTGTTATGTATAATGCACCGTTATCCGATTGCAATAAACCTCAGTCAATACCGGACCGTCTTGTTTCATTGACGCGCCTACCCTATACCTAACACTTTGCTTAGTTTGGGACTAGGTCGATTTGTGTATGATTGTCCCTTAATATTATATTTATTTATTTATTTGTCAGTGCCAGGGGAAGTTATTAGTTTAAATTAAATAAAAATTGTATAAATGTACCTACTTCCTTAACATTGTACATCTCCTTTACGTGACACCAATGTACCTATTTCAATAAAAATAATATAATAAAAAAAATACATTTATTTTGAGCGACATAGACTGATATACCTACAGTAAGGATTAAATGTCAGTATAATATTATTAAGAGTTAAAATTATGATCAAAATTAAAAAATAGAATTCGCTCGACAGTTCCTCTCTTCCATTCTATGTGATTGTGGTTTTCTCCAGTATTTCACCTATTTTTTGAAGAATTTTAAATCGGTACGCTTAATTTAATAAATAATATAAGTACACCAATTTTCCTATAAAATCTCAAAAAAAAAAACCGGCCAAGTGCGAGTCTGACTCTCGCACCGAGGGTTCCGTACAAACTTTCACTTATCCCATCTTAATTGGCCTGGTTGAGTTAAGTTTGCACCTAAAATGTATGGCGCCGCATACAAACGAGGTGCAAACTTAACGCTACCGAGTTCTCCAAATAGGATGTTCGAAAAGGACTATATCGTCGTTCCAATGCTAAACTAACATAACTGCCATTTTGTTAAAATTTAGTTTTTGATGTAAAGCGGTAGCAAATAATTCCCCGCATAATGTCACAAATTTATAGAGCCCTATCTTTTAAGGTTCCAGAGTTACAATATTGTGAATCTGAACTTTTATTTTTTTGCCCCCATGGTAAACTTACAAAATGTAGGTCAACTAACGAATTTGACATTTTCGTTAACTTTTTATGGTGATAATTATCACTTACCGGTCAGATAACCAATAGCAAATTTGTGAATCTGCCAGATTCGTGAGATTTCTACGGTGGCTATTATGATCTGCTCATATAACAATCCTATAGCAAATGTGCGAATCTGCCAGATTGGTTAGTTTACTATGGTGGCTATTACGATTGGCTCACATAAGTAGCCTTTGCAAACTTGCGAATCTGCGAGATTCGGTAATTTACTATAGTAGCGATTATAACATACCAACATCGGTAGCCTACAGACATTTACGAATTTAGCATTTTCGTTAGTTTGTCATCGTGACTAAGGCTTTTGTAGAGGGTGAAACTTGAAGTAGATATGCGAATCAGGCAGTTTGGCAAATTAAGTATTGCCAATTTATTATAAAAAATAAAGTTCATGCGATTTGCGTATGAACAAAGGGATAAACGTATCAGGGGGAACGCATAAAAATCCCTAAGTTATAAAGACGTTGCAGCAAGACAAGACCGATGAAAAAACCTAAATGTGTGACAAAATGCATCCATTAAAGGGGTTAAATGAGAGGTGTAAGTTTGTATGAAGAACGTGAGATTTTTGAGTAAGAGTAAAAACATTTCGAGTATAGGTTCTTCGTCAATAACTAAGAAAACGGTTTCAACATTTTTAGAAAATAAGGAATTAATTGGTAAGCGGTATTTTATGAGAAACGTGGCCTTCTTTAAGTAACGGGTGCATTATTTTGCGTGTACATTCTCATTTAAAAAAATACCCTTAATGGAGTAGGTAAAGTCGGTCTTGAATGTTTGCTAAACAATTTGAACTCGATATTTCGAACAAAAGTAGAGATGCATTTATTCTTATCTGTCACCGATGACACTGGGAAATAAAAATAAAAATATTTATTTGCCAAAACACGTTACAAATTAGGTCATGATATTTATAGTCAATGGAAATTCTCATAGCAAATCAAACTTAATACTAAGTGCGTTTGCATTTGAAGCAATATGAACATCATCCAATTTGATCTTAAAAATAATTATTTTAATAATGCTTTAAAAGCAATATGTTGACATCATTATATTCACATGAATGAAATAGTCAAAATTAATTAATTTTAATACTGCATTTATCGTAAAATCTTCATTATCAAATTAATTCTAAAAAATAATTACACATTAAGTCAAATGTATAGGAATACAATTTTAAATCTATAAATGTATAAATTTCTAAAGTTACGAGAATAATAAAATAATTGCTAATTCTTAATTTCGAAAGTATCCCCGATTAGAAAGTGTAGAATTGGACCACAATATGTAACTCTTCCAAGCAAAGGAACAAAACTGTCAAACACATAAAAACTAAAGTATGGCAATATTAACAAAAGAGTAACCATCAATCTTAGTACTTCCATATTTTTATTTCAAATTTACTTACACAACTTTTATCTCGTTTGAATCCCCTTAAAGCCCTTAGAGTAACAATGTCAATAAACGCTGAAGGTACTGTTTTGATTTACATGTATACTCACTCAATACAACGCAATAAGTCCTCTCTCTCTCTCTCTCTCTCTCTCTCTCTCTCTCATCTTTTATAAATCTTTAGTAAATATTTTTGTAAATACAACACTGATCAAAACACAATTTAGCAAGTTGTTTTTTTATTTATATAAAATTTGCTATAATCCTATAGTACCTACTTTAAAGATTAGGAATTAACACAAGTGTCAAAGACAAAGCACAGACATTTGTGACATTTGATTTAAGATAGTCCACTGTGTCGCTTACCATGAGCGCGAAATTTGTTTGCATGTTTAAACCAACCTGTCAACGCGCCCTTATGGTAAGTGATGAAATGGCACCTTTTGCACGAAACCTTCGCATTTTAAAATTCGAACATTATTTCTAGGTCGAATGCGATACATTTTATACAATGTACAATAGTATTATGTTATTGGAAACAAAAATAAGTACAGATTCGCAACCCTCTTTTGATAGCAAATGAAAGGAAAAGCATGTACATTCACCATACGAAAACTGCGAAAGTGGCATTTTCGTAACTTTACTTTGGCTTAACAATAAAAAATACATTTCGAACTTGCGAAAGTGGCACTTTCGTAAATTTACTATGCTGAATAATCTTATCTTTCTGTTCCTTTCTAAGGAGCTGCAAAATTGCGAATGTGCCTTAATTTCTAAACCCCAGTAATTAATACATATATGACACATTGATAATATAAAACATGCATTTTAAAAACATTGTGCGAAGACAGTTCTATTATAACTACAAAAACAACCGAGAAAATATTTTTACAAAATTTTTACCAACTTAAAATCGCTCCCCTGTAAAATTAGTTTTTTGCAGTTATGTTAGTTTAGCATTGGAACGACGATATGTTTTATGATTTTATTACAAATGTAATAAAAAAATAATGTATAGTAAAAAATGTAAAATAATGTATGTGTAATAATGTATAGTTTTCATATTTTTATAAGTATTTGTAACATCAAAATTTATTTACAAGAAAACATTAAAAAAAACAAATAAACATACTAAAAGGTGGCTAAAACTAATTACCTATATAGAATTATAAAAATATGGTCCTTTTGGCAGCGTGCCCATCACACAGGCAGCATTCTCGCGTTGTATTGCGATGGCAATTCTTTGCGCGAGAAAGCTGCCTGTGCGAGGGTCACCCGTTGCCTCCCTTAGGCGTTTGCTTAGCGCCTTGTGGAGCCCACGTGCAGCCCTACCCCACGGACCTAGTGTCTCGACGCCAAAAGGGATAAACTCGTATACTGGGCGCCGAGACACATATATTTATTGAATTTAAAACTCTCCCGAGCGTCAGCCGCCGCCCCGGCCGCTTTAGAAGTTGCTGCCAGGTAGGACGCCGCCAGCGTATCAGCGCAAGTGGCGTCCCACACCAACGCGCGGCCCATTCTCCAGGGGATCAACGACATCCCGTCGGGGCGCTTGCCATCGTCCCGCACGATCTGGGGCTCCAGTGCTGCGGGCACGTTGGCGCTGACGAGCGCTCTTCTGAGGATGTCGTTGAGCGCAGCATGTCGGGAGAGACGGCCGGCGCCCGAGGAGCAGGAGAGTACGTGGTGGCCAAGTCGATCTACTGGGGCCCCACAAGAGGCGCAGCTGTGTTCTACACACACATCAGCCCCAACCCGGAGACCGACAGCTATGCGAAGCGTGCAGGGGTCAATGAATATGCCAGTGGTAGGTGAAGGGTAGGCATGGAGCCATTGTCCGGCCTCGGGTCTTGCTTGACACTGCGAGTAGTCGTGCCCGGTCCTTATGATGATCCCAATTGACGGTCCCAATGAATTTGTAGTGATGACGGAGGCTATGGTGTCCCAGGCCCTTTGACTCTTCGGTTTAGAAGGTAAATTTGGGTTCGGTCCAGCTTCCCAGGCATTCAAGGCTTCATCCAATCTCGCAGTTTGTAGCCGTTGTGGCTTTTAGGATTTTACCTGCGAGATCAGTATTTGTAGTATGTGACGATATTACTTGCCAAATTTCATAGTTCTAGGTCATCGGGAAGTACCCTATCATTTTGATTCCCTTGAGTGTCGAAATGTACGTTTTTTGCGACATATACGGCCGTAGGTATCTTTTTTTCACGTTAAGTTCGATTTTTTCACAGCTTCAGTGGTGATACCTCCACGCGTTCTCGAGATAAAGGGTCTTGACAGACAGACGGACGGACAACAAAGTGATCCTATAATAAGGGTTCCGTTTTTTCCGATTGAGGTACGGAACCCTAAAAATGGATTAAAAACCTGTGTATTCATAAATGTACGTTAAAACTGTTAAAAGGATAACATTAGATTGAGGAAAATAATATGACAAGAACATTGTAAATACCATTAATGATTGGAATGGAGTAGGTAGTTATGGTGTGATTGGTGTGCGCTGCCGGAACGACGCGGTATTTAAAATGCTACACATTTCACAATTTTTTATGATCACAAGTGAGTACAATTTGAATTCGATACAATTTAGTTATGTACTTTATATTTTGTTTTTGTCTTTCTCTAACCCTTCGAGCGCCAAGCGGCAAAGCAATTCACCGTGCCACTGACGCCAAACAAAAAAAAAGTGCTTCAAAATCAACAGAGATTGAAAAACACAGATAGTGGTTTGAATTAGCATGTTTTTGACCATTGAAATTTTTGACGTCAATAGGCGTCGTTGGCGTCAGTGGCATGAATTCCCGATGACCTGATTTGCCGTCTTTGGCGGTCAAAGGGCTAATTATGACCTTGAACAGTGCGAAACTATGTCCAATTAGAAATAGGTATGTCAAAAATGTCCAATAGTTGCAATTAATTTGGATGATCGTTCAAACTAAAATAATTCGTCTAGGATGGATAGATATTCGAGATAAGCTTCTAATTTTTAAATAAATTTATAAAATATGTTTATACAATTATTTGAAAGTTCGTTAACTTTTGAAATTTTCTAAAATTTGTTAAAATTTCATTTTTTTTGCTTACTTGGACCGAAAATTTCCCAATTACTTTTCTTCGAGCTCGCTTATTCAAGAAACGGAAAAATTGGAACTCGGGATTGAATTAAGCTACTATTTGAGCCATCTCAGGAGGCGGGCGGACAAACAATAGGCGGCAGGGACCCCCCCACGCGTGTGGTCAGAGAACAAAGTCAAATTTTATCATGTTATGTGCTTTATTTAAATAGGGTGAAGACCAAAAAGTTTACCAACCTTAACTCACTCAGTTAATATTTGTAACAAAGTCTCCGTTGTGCGACGACAGTTAACCTTCCAATAACGTACCTTAAGGTTCTATTTCAAGGTTCCTTATTGTATCGTTAATTTTTGTCGCACAACGGAACTTATTCCAATCGCTTTTATTTCCTCGTTTTGTATGGCTAACTACGCTTTAATTTCATCCAACTTTTTGGTCCTGACCCAAATAAATTTTCAATGCCTTTGATAGTTGCGCGTAGTGTGAGATCTATAGATTTGTTTTCTTATCTAAATGTGGAATTGATTAATTTCTAAGTCAAGATTTATTAGGTATGCGTTTCTTATTATTGCCGCGCCAAATAATTCTTGAACCGGCTAATTAACAAAATGACTAAAACAGAAGCAAATCGAATACGATCAATAGAACGTCCAGGAAAATAATACATTGTGGTTAATTAACTAATATTAATATACCTATACCTATACAACTATCAATAATACCTACCTTTTTTACAAATGTCAATCTCCAAGCCTAAAGTTTGTGTCTCTAATGGCTCAGTTTTATTGGTCGATAACTCGGTCGATGTACGGCATGCGGGACTCCCCGCAGACGGTATAACGATAAGTGAAATCTCATAATGGCAGCATGCGTTATGGAAATCTCCCGCACCCCGCATGCGGGCCCTATCGACCAATGAAAACAATTCCCCGCATGCGGGCCCTGTTACGGACAGCTAGGCGAACTTAGAATAAATAAATAAATAATATATTTGTAAACGATTAGCTAAAATTAGAATTAAGACGAAATAAATAATTTATTCCTTATGTTCCTAAATGCCCTAAAAAGCGGCCATATTATGTGTTTAAAACACTTATTTTCCTAAAAACCTTACTGTAAGAGAGCTCCCAAATATAATGTATGAAGGATAGTTAAAAGACCACGGCGTCTTAAAATAAACAAGTATGACTCATCCTGGTAACTTTCCGCTCACAGTCTAAGACAAAGGAGTCATGTTGTTTACATTGAATGTAAAATTTAAGGATAAAAAATTAAATAACTCTGAAACTTTGTAGTAACGTTCCTTGTAGAAATATGAGTAAATTCTCTTAATATTATACCGGCCGCAACCTGCTGCGAGCACGGCAAACATGAAAATAACACGGCACGCCGCGCGCGCCGCGATAAGAGGGAACGGGCAGGTGTATATCTCGACCCGTGCGAGCGAGATGGCCTCTGAGCCGGAACAAAGAAAACGAATAAACTTTATATCGCTGTAATCAAACGGGAACTCTCACATAAGAATCACATATGTAATTTTGTTCTATAAACGAACCTCCATGTTATCTATAAGATAAATTTAAGAGAAATATTGTAATTTAACCAAAAATCAGTGCAATGTAACAGAGCGGGCGTCCCGCCAAGAATGTAAACAAACCTTGAACGAATCATATAAAAGGACGCCCGTTTCCGCCATTATTTAGTACAACCTCAGTCTGCGTAGAGTTACGACTCCGTAGTCAGTTAGTAGTACCACTCAAGTACATCTGTAGTAAACATTGAGTCCACACTCTGTTTCTCAGTGCGTAGATCAGCGATCCGCTAGTACTTCAGTTTCAAGTCTCTTACTTCCGTGTATTACCATCTTGTTAGCGTAGTTTCATCAGTGTTAGATAAAGGACTACATTAGTTAAGGTTTAATTGTAAATTCGCGTTTTGTAATTTGTGTTATTTTTCTGTGTTAGTTTACGCTCCGATCTTTAATTGTGTTAATTTGTTTGTGTTTAAATATATATCGTTTTTCCGTTTACCCTTATTTTTCTTTCGTTCTCCTACTGAGCTATCGTAGATGTCAATGTGAGGACCCGGCCGACGAGGCATTCCCTACATTGTTTTGGTCCTTCGAACCGGATCGGAGCTAGGTATTAGTTTAGGTATTTCGTTGTTAGGTTTGGAAAGTGCGGTTGCCAAATAGTTAGCGATGGTTAATACACGCGGAAACAAGAGCGAGGAGAGTGCGCGCACGCAGCGCGAGCGCACACAATCTGCGATTGACCTTCAGCGGTTTGCGGTGACTAATGTGGCAGTCACACATTCACCGCCCGCTGCCCATGCCCGACCGCCTACGGGACTGCACCACCAAACAGACTCGCCCGAGTCTCCCGCCGAGGAAGCTCCAGTTTCGCCGCCAACCGACACTACGGTTTGGCGCAGCGAACTTGACAAACATTTGTCGAAGACTACTGCGCGCTTCGACCAATCGCAGCACACCGCGCCGGCCGCGCACTCCGGCCAATCACTGCACTCCGCGCCGGCCGACCAATCAGAGGCCCGCGCGCAGCGGCGCGAGTTCGGCGTCACCTTCGGCGATAAAACCCACGCGCCGCCCCGACCAGCGTCACTTCACTCACGCGCATCGCACGCGTCGGACGTGCTCCGCCGCGAGGCGGAGCTCGCCGCCATGGAGCGGCTCAAACAACTTCGCTTCGAAGAAATTCGCCTTGAACGCGAGCTCGTCGAGAAGAGGCTCGCCGTCGAAATGGAGCGCATCGACGAACAATCTCGGGCCGGCGGATCTCAAGCCGACTCACAGCGACGCGTCAACGATTGGCTGTCCAACGTCCACCCTGCCGACGCGGTCCACGCGAAGCAGACGAGGGATCCTACACCGCAACGCGACACACGCAAGCGACACGAAGAGGAGCCACGGACACCATACAGCCGTCGAGAACGATCGTCGAGTCGAGACCGAGTGATCGACCGCCTCACCGATACCATTGAAACTATGATGCGACCTCCTCCGAAGCAAGTCTACGAGCTACCGCCATTCTCCGGGGAGCCAAGCGAGTGGCTCACCTTTTATAACTCATACACTGAGAGCACCGCACGCTACAAATACTCCGCATACGAAAATGTCGCACGCCTGCGACACTGCCTGCGAGGTGAAGCCCGTCAATGTGTGCAGCACATGATCGCCTCGTCCGCTCGACCCGACCTAATCATACGGGTCCTTAAGAAGAATTTCGGGCGCACCGATCTACTCATTGATCGCGCCATCGACGAGCTGCGAAGAATGCCGCCGCTCGGACCGAGCGCCAACGACCTCAACCAGTTCGCCATACGCATCATGAATATCGTTTCAACGCTTGTGGACCTGGATCGCCGAAGCTACGGCGCAAACCCACTTCTCATCCGGGAAGTCACCGAGCGACTGAGCCCACACTTGCGCAGTCGCTGGTGTTCCTACGCTAAGGAGCACCTCAACTCCGCCGAAAACGAACTCATGTTGATGGCGGAGTTCCTCCTTGAAGAAAGCGATGCCGAGATGGAATTCTCGCACGCTAAGGCGCCGCATAGAAGACCGACGCCCGCCGCCGAGCAACGTGGATCGCAGCGCGTCCCAGAGCAACGCACGGCGGCCAACGCCGGAAGAGGAGCCGTACGACGCCCTCCGAGAGATCGCGTGCAGACATACGCACTCGAGCAACCTACTAGCTGCCTATACTGTGGAGGCAGCCACCGCACTACCGAATGCCGCAAACTCATCGCCGTGCCAGTCGGAGCCCGATGGGATTGGGTGCGACAGAATCAAATATGCTTCAAATGCCTGGAGCGCAAGCACCGCCGCGACCAATGCAACGCCCGCGGCTGCAACGTTCCCGGCTGCACCTATCCACACCACCGACTGCTACACGCCGAGAAGACGCAGACGCATACGCCGAGCGCCCCAGCTCCATACATGCCTGCGCCACAAGCAGCGCCGTACATGCCTGCACCACAAGCAGCGCCGTACATGCCTGCGCCACAAGCCACGCCGTACGCCTATCAACCGTACGCACCGGCTACCTACGCAGTCAAGCAAGCCGCTAGACGAAGCGCCACGCCGACTGCCCCGCCACAAGCTGCATACGCGACCTATACCGCGGCGTCGCGACGCCGCCCTAACACGCACGCAGCCCCAGACGCACCGCCAGAGACGACGGCGTGCGTCGAAGAATTCACTGCCAACACGGCCGAATTTGGACGCAACGTGTCTTCGGTCCTGTTGAAAGTCATCCCAGTCATCGTCGGCGGACCCCGCGGCGAGACACTCACCTACGCCTTGATGGACCAGGGGTCCACAATCTCGCTGATTGAAGAGGACCTCGCAGATGCAATCGGCGCCGACGGTACGACCTCGCGCCTGCATATCCAAGGCGTGGGGTCAATGACGACGCAACAAACGAGCCGTCGGGTGCACGCCCACGTACGCAACCAGACAGGCGGTCCGGCTCACCCTCTAAGCCTACGGACCGTCGCCGACCTGGGCTTGCGCGCACAGCAAGCAGAGCGAGACTACGTCACGCAGTTCCCGCACCTCGCGGATATGAGCGCCGCGTGCTACGACACAGCACGCCCGCGCATTCTCATCGGCGCCGACAACTGGCACTTGATGCTGCCATACGAGCTACGCGTGGGCAAGATAAACGAGCCCGCCGCCATGCTGTCTCCACTCGGATGGGTGCTCTTCGGGTCGGCGCCACAACAGTACGCGAGATGGCATCAAACCGTGCACTGCTACGTCGGGTACGAGACGCCGCTAATAGAAGAGGACGCTGCCCGACCTACAATTACGACGGAACAAGACTGCCGCCCGCCACACAATGATGACATCAGCGCCGAGCGGATGGAGCCGGCGCCGAGCAACGCGCCAGACAAGGCGCAACCAGCACCGCCACGGACTTGGACGCCGAATGCGCCGTACACGAGTATCGCCACAGCGCCGTGTACAACCGAGCCGTTCGCTTACCGCCAGTACGTGCCGGCACCTCACGCGGCTGAGCAATTCACCGCGACACCGTATACGTTGAACGCCTCAGCGCCGTATACACCGACGCAGCATGCCGCCCCGTACGCGCCGGCCACCCTCGCGACTGAGCAAGTCGTCGCGACGCCGAGTGCTACGCCAGCTGCCCTGCCGCCCACTGAAGCCGCCGAGTTTGCTGACTGGCTACGTGGAACACAATCCGTAGCCACCCTACGACTGTCACGCCCCTACGCCTCTACGGGGGGAGCTACGAAACGTGAGCTACACGTGTTCGTAGACGCCAGCGCTCAAGCCTACGCGGCCGTAGCGTACTGGCGCGAAGAAACAGACGACGACGCCCGTGTGAGCCTCGTCGCTGCCAAGGCGAAAGTAGCCCCGACACGACAGCTGAGCATTCCACGCCTCGAACTGCAAGCAGCACTCATCGGGGCGAGACTGGCTGCCAGCATCACCAAAGAACATCGTCTACGCATCGACGAAACGTTCCTGTGGACGGACAGCAGGACCGTGCTACATTGGGTGCGCGACGACGCCCGCCGCTACAGCGCCTACGTCGCGCACCGCCTTGGCGAGATCGCCGAGACCACCAACGTCGAGCAATGGAGATGGGTGCCGACAAAACAAAATCCCGCTGACGACGCGACGCGAGCCGACAGCACACGCCGCCTCGACGCCGCCAGCCGGTGGTACTGCGGGCCGGACTTCCTACAACGTCCGGCCTCCGAGTGGCCCCGAGAGACGCCGGCGCCACCGCAAGAAGAAGACGCCGAAGCCCAAATCGCAGCCACACACAAATGGGAGTCGCCATTGCCGGATGTCAGTCGGTTTTCCAATTACAACCGACTGATAGGCACGACCGCCCGCATGCTGCAGTTCGTGGAACGACTGCGAACTAGACAACCCACCGAGCTGCAGCAAAAACACTTCAAAAACGCCGAACATATGTGGCTGCAACAGGCGCAGCGAGAGGACTTCCCGGCCGAGCTGCGAGCACTGTCCCGCGGACAGCCGATCGACCGAAGAAGCAAGTTATTCAAGCTCGACCCGTACATCGACGAAGAAGATGGCCTGCTGCGGGTGCGCGGGCGTATCGACGCCGCGCCCGCTTACGTCAACCGACGCCCGGCCATCTTAGACGGCCGCAATCCCTTTGTGCGGCTGTGGCTGCAACGGGAGCACCAACGAGCAGCACACGCCAATCACGAGCGTGTGGTCAACGACGTCCGGCAGCAGTACTGGGTGCTACGCCTGCGGCCCACTGTGCGCGCTCTAGCGCACGCCTGCCGGACCTGCGTGCTTCGGCGCACGCAACCCCGCGTCCCGGCGCTGGGAGACCTGCCGCGAGCCCGCGTCGAGCCGTGCCAGCGGCCCTTCACTGTAGGGTCTCTTGGTTATATGTATATATTTAGTTATCACCGGACCACCCTACTGACTCATTCATTCGAAGGTTGCATCAAATGAAAACACGTGTTGACAGTTACTCTATTTAATCCATACTGAAACTCGAAACCACCTTATACAATATATATGTGCGCCTTGCGCCTACACTATTCCTCTCTTTTTTGAAAATAAATTTTTTGAACATAAACAATTTTTAAAAAAAATCAAATTTTCAACCACATTTTTCTTAAACTTACTATTCATATGTTTACAAATAAAATTTTTAATTAAAAATATCTAGGTTACACAGAATTACAAGTCATATTGTTCATTCATTTGATTACATTGTATTTGTCTTAGTCGTCATTGTTTTGTCTAAGTATTATTATATTACAACGGATGTATAGCGTTACTGTAATGGAATTTAGTTCGTAGAATTTATAAGTAACACACAATTCAATATCATGTTAGTGAAACAGAAATATGATTTAGAGTTTAAGTATAAAATATGAATGTGACTCTAAATATATTGAATTACAATTAATAAACATGTTTTATTTATTACACTTACTATCTAATAAACAACCTGTTGGGTGTTCACCGGGACTGCCTGTGGTTGCAGGTGTTCTCGCTGGACTCTGACTGTGGCGAGCGGTGGGGAGGCCTTGTCCATTGCTCGCCGCACCCAGGACTGCGCATAATCCTTACATTTACGTCGGATGACGTACAGCAACAAAATGCTCAATATAGCACATATTACAATGAGTGCTATTCCAACGTAATTAAGTTTGGATTCCACTTGCCCTGACAAGTTCTTCACTTGGGCAATAGCAATAGTGTTATGGGATTCTTTTTCTTCTTCTTTACTCTGTCCCCAACCCATTATGTAGATTACACTTTTGACAGAGTAAAAACAATTAATATTTCAAAAAGTAGCTAAGTCTACTTGCTTCTTTAGTGGGTAATAAAGTAATAATTATATAATTAAACAATTTCTTATATAAGTAACTTATTGCTACGTCTCATTATTTTCTGAACTTCGGTCCAGCTCAATAATGATTCGTTATGCTATTTAACTATGTCAACTTAATATTATTTAATTCAACAATATAAAACATCGCTCGTACATATTGTTGAAGTAAGCGTTATCAGCACCTGTTCATATCGCAAGGTAAGTTTTACGCGTGGTACAAGTTAAACGCTGTTGCAAAAACGCTATCGCTCATAAACATTAAACAATTGAACTTTAAGCAATAGTAATTCTAATCAACGGTAATAATTAACATTCCCTTTTAAGTCTATGAGAACCAATTACCTTTATATCTAAGAAATCGACCTACGCTAATTATTTACCTATCTTAGTAATTAAATGTATCCCTAAAAGTTACGGGTTTCTTAACAACGCGGCCACTTCTAGTAACACGTTGTTGCGGTTGTTGTTGTGGTACTATAGGTACCGGGTCTGCGTTACCTGTATAGTCTGTCTGTTGTCTCGTGTTATCCGCCGGCGTGACGCTTGTACTTGTACCATCGTCACCCGTATTCAACACATAAGCTGGTTTCAGTCTATCTATGGAGACAGTTACATGCTTATTCTCCATTTGAATGACAAACGTTTTATCTCTCCTGCTTATGACGCTGTAAGGGCCTTCATAAGGAGGTTGAAGAGCTTTTCGTACCAGGTCATTCCTTAAAAATACATATTTACATGTTTTTAAATCCTTATGAACGAAAATAGAACGTGAATTCCCATGACTTTGCGGTTTCGGCTTTAAACTACGTATGGAGTCTCTAAGCTTTTGCAAATATTCCGAGTCCGAAACACTAACCTTACCCTGATCGTAAAACTCACCTGGTAACCTAAGTGATTTTCCGTAAGTTAGCTCAGCTGCACTCACTCCGGTGTCACTTCTAGGAGCTGCACGCATACCTAACATGATCGTCGGAAGTTCCTCGACCCATGATGAATTATCGCATAAACGGGCCTTAAGGGCTGTTTTCATAACTCTATGCATACGTTCTACTATTCCATTGCTCTGGGGATGGTACGTTGTTGTACGTATTTTATGAATTCCTAAATACTTCATTAACTGCTGAAATAGATCACTCTCAAATTGTCTACCACAGTCACTCGTGAGACGTGTTGGACACCCAAATCGCGAAATCCAACCCTCATATACAACTCTGGCCACTGTTTGTGCTGTAATGTCTTGAACTGGGTATGCTTCGGGCCATCCTGAAAATCGATCTATCATCGTTACGCAATAACGATAACCATCACTCGTAGTTTCTAACGGACCAGTTATGTCAATGTGCAAATGACTAAAACGATCAGACTTCGAGAATTGTTCTAATCCTGACACTGTATGTCTAGTAATTTTAGCTTTTTGGCATTTCATACACGATCGTGTCCAAATAGTAATATCTCTATTCATTTTTGGCCAAAAGAATTTCTCGGTAATTAAACGTTTAGTAGTTCTAATGCCAGAATGACTAAGATTGTGTATATAATGCCACGCTTGCTTCCTAAAACTTTCAGGTAAATAAGGTCTAATATTACTCGTAGATACTTCGCAGTAAATCATTTTCTCACAGTCGGGCAAGCTAACACGCTTATATTGCAAAGTATCATGTGACGATGCCAAGCTTCGTTGTAAGTATTCGTCATCGCTTTGCTTCTCTGCTAAGTCTGCGTAATCTATTCCCGTGGGACAGTATATTGTCTCTACACGTGACAAAGTATCTGCTACTACATTCTGCGTACCACTGACGTGATATATATTAGTAGTGAACTCGCTAATGTATGACAAATAACGAACCCTTCTAGGACTTTCCTTATCACTATTTACCTTACTAAAAGCAAAAGTAAGAGCTTTGTGATCCGTATAAATACTGAGATCACGCCCTTCCAATATATTTCTAAAGTATTTGACGGCCAAATATATTGCAAGTAATTCTCTATCAAATGTCGAATACTTAACTTGCGCGTCTGACAACTTCTTCGAAAAATATCCTAAGGGTTGCCAAACGTTGTTTACTTGTTGTTGCAACACGGCACCTACAGAAGTGTCAGAAGCATCTGTCATTAATGCCATTTTCGCATCTGGCAAAGGATGAGAAAGCGTAGCGGCGCTTTGTAAGCTCACCTTACACTTTTCAAATGCTTCGTTTGCCTTATCAGTCCACTGGATAACAGTCTTATCACGCTTTTTCGTATTATGTAAATATTTATTTAACTCGGCTTGGTAGTCGACAGCCCTAGGAATATGCAACCGATAAAAATTTAACATACCTAGAAAACGTCGCAATTGCTCAACTGTTTCTGGTTTCGGAAAATTTACAATAGCTTGCACTTTATCGTCCAAAGGTCGAATACCTGTCGTTGACACTTCATATCCTAAAAATTTTAGCTTATTTTTGCCGAAATCACATTTAGCCACGTTAATTGTTATCCCATATTGATTAAACCTTTCAAACACTAACTTTAAATGCTCTCTGTGTTGCTGTTCTGTTTCGCTCGCTATTATGACATCATCTATATAACAAAACAAAAAAATTCAGGTCTCTCAACACCACAGTATCCATAAAACGTTGAAAACTCTGGGCACTATTTCGCAATCCGAAACATAATCTGGGCCATTCAAACAAACCAAATGGTGTTATAATTGCCGTTTTTTCAATGTCCTCTGGAGCTACCGGTATAAAATGATACGCTCTATTTAAATCTAACCGTGAGAATACCTTTTTATTACCTGCCACCAGATAAGTAAAGTCTTGTAAACGAGGAATTGGGTAACGGTCAGGTTTAGTAATCGCATTTAATCTTCTAAAATCCCCACAAGGCCGTAATTCCCCATTACTCTTGGGCACAACATGTAACGGGCTAGCCCAAGCTCCTTTTGAGGGTCTACATATGCCAAGTTCTACCATTAACCTGAATTCCTCCTTTACCTTATTATAACGGTCTGGCGGTAAAGGTCTTGCTTTTGCATATACTGGAGGTCCAGTCGTCTCTATATAATGCATAACAGCGTGCTTCGGAGCATCTTTGTAAGATACTGGTTTGGTCAAATCCGGGTAACTTAATAATAACTCATGCCATGGATTCTTAATGTCTACAGACTTAATTGACAATTCGGCCGTGTCGTGACTAACTATCGCAGCGAGAACATTTATATTTGTGACTTGATCTCTCAACTTTCTCGCGTTCAGATCTACTAATAGCTTATAATGGCTTAAAAAGTCGGCTCCAATTATGGGCTGTTTAACGTCTGCAACGATAAAAATCCATCGGAATGCTCTCTTTAACTTAAAATTTAACTCTAAACTGCGTATCCCGTAAGTACGTATTTCGCTGCCGTTTGCGGCATATAACTTATATTTATCTCCACTTACACATGATAACGCACACTTTTTTGACACTGGCAAAACTGACACATTGGCACCTGTGTCTATCAAAAACTTTAATCCAGAATTTAAGTCTGTAACACATAGGCGGTTATTACTTAAGCCGATACACATCTCCGCCCCCGAATGTATCGCGCTTAGTTTTCCGCTGACCTTGGCATGTCCTTCTTCCAGTCGCATGGACTGATGCATTTAGCTGCCTTCTCCTTGTATCTATAATGATAAAAGCAAAGCCACCCTGGCTTCCGGCCTTTTACGCTGGGATTTCTCGACCTTGACTTCGAACGCCCTTGACCTCTCTTATAATTATCGTTACCTCGGCTGGGGTTTCGCGAACGCCGCATTTCGGCCACTTCGACCATGAGTCGGTCCAACTTGGCTGCCAAATCGGTATCCTTGTTGTGTTGATGTCGACCGCTTGCTACTTCTGATACCTCCATCGGACGCGTTGCTTCCATGACCTTGTCTGCTATACCGGCCAATTTCTCCATATCCTTGACCTCCGACGCAGCCAATACTGCCTGAACTGTCTGTGGAAGATGACCACTCCACATAATAATCAAGGCTTGATCCATAATTTTACCTCTGGCAAGGTCACGCATACGTCTGAGGAGCTGGGACGGCTTTTGACTGCCTAATTCCATTTCCCCAAGTAGTTTCTTGGTCTGCTGAGCATCTGATTCCTCGTACACTTGCAGTAACCGATCCTTCAGCGCCTGGTATTTTTCCGTCTCAGGAGGTGATAATAATAAATCGCTCACCTGCTGTATAGCATGCTTGCTTAACTTAGTCATGACTAAGTTTTGCTTCGCCGTATCTCCCAGTCGTTGATTCTCGATCGCGGCCTCGAATTGCAGAAACCAAATCCGCGGCATGTCGGGCCAAAAATCAGGAACCCTAGATGAAACTGATATACTCGCTAGTGCCATTGTGTCGCTTCCATTCCTGGGCTCTTGTTGCTGCTCCACCTGCGGGGGTACCTGGTTAGAACCAATGTTCGACGGTCCAGGCACTCCAAGGTCATTTCCGGGCACTTGCATCGGTATCGGCACTTTATTAGTATTATTCATCGTCCTTCACTGAAAACACTATTTAAATTCAAACGTTCGGGTCACCACTGTAGGGTCTCTTGGTTATATGTATATATTTAGTTATCACCGGACCACCCTACTGACTCATTCATTCGAAGGTTGCATCAAATGAAAACACGTGTTGACAGTTACTCTATTTAATCCATACTGAAACTCGAAACCACCTTATACAATATATATGTGCGCCTTGCGCCTACATTCACCTACACAGCGACCGACTACTTTGGTCCTGTGTGGGTCACCGTCGGCCGCCGCAGAGAAAAGCGCTGGGTGGCGCTCTTCACGTGCCTATCGACGCGCGCCGTGCACCTCGAGACAGTCCACACGCTGTCCACTGACTCCGCCATTATGGCCTTGCGGCGGCTGGCCGCGAGGCGCGGATGGCCCGCGCAGATCTGGAGCGACAACGCGACTTGCTTCCGGGCCGCGGACCACGAGCTACGGGCGGCCTACGCGGAATGGCTGCCTGCGCTGCGCGACTACGGGCTGTACCGCGGCCTGGACTGGCGTTTCATTACTCCCGGCGCACCCAATCAAGGCGGTGCCTGCGAACGACTGGTGCGGTCTGTGAAGACCGCGCTGACGGCGACGCTGCACACGCGGGCACCGAAAGAAGAGGTGTTCGCCACGCTGCTCGCCGAGGCCGAGCAAACAGTCAACGCTCGGCCACTCACCCACGTGTCCGTCGACCCGGCGGACGACGAGGCGCTGACGCCCAATCATTTCCTGCTGGGCACGCCTACAGCAGCGCCGCTCGTCGGGCCCTGCAGAGAAGCCGACCGACGCACTTGGCGGGCCAGCCAGGCGCTCGCCGACCTATTCTGGGCGCGGTGGGTACGCGAGTACCTGCCTACACTCGCGCCCAGGCAGTCATCACCGACGGGGAACGAGCGACGCATCCAGCCAGGCGACTACGTGGTGATAGCTGACCACACGCTGCCGCGCAACGTCTGGCCGAAAGGGATCGTCGTGGCGACACATCCGGGTCCCGACGGAGAGGTGCGCAACGTAGAAGTCCGCACCAAGGGAGGAGTTTTTCGCCGGCCTGCAAGAAAACTAGCTGTCCTCCCCTTGCAACCCGAGCCTACGCGGGAGCTCGGCGGGGGGAGCTCTGTTACGGACAGCTAGGCGAACTTAGAATAAATAAATAAATAATATATTTGTAAACGATTAGCTAAAATTAGAATTAAGACGAAATAAATAATTTATTCCTTATGTTCCTAAATGCCCTAAAAAGCGGCCATATTATGTGTTTAAAACACTTATTTTCCTAAAAACCTTACTGTAAGAGAGCTCCCAAATATAATGTATGAAGGATAGTTAAAAGACCACGGCGTCTTAAAATAAACAAGTATGACTCATCCTGGTAACTTTCCGCTCACAGTCTAAGACAAAGGAGTCATGTTGTTTACATTGAATGTAAAATTTAAGGATAAAAAATTAAATAACTCTGAAACTTTGTAGTAACGTTCCTTGTAGAAATATGAGTAAATTCTCTTAATATTATACCGGCCGCAACCTGCTGCGAGCACGGCAAACATGAAAATAACACGGCACGCCGCGCGCGCCGCGATAAGAGGGAACGGGCAGGTGTATATCTCGACCCGTGCGAGCGAGATGGCCTCTGAGCCGGAACAAAGAAAACGAATAAACTTTATATCGCTGTAATCAAACGGGAACTCTCACATAAGAATCACATATGTAATTTTGTTCTATAAACGAACCTCCATGTTATCTATAAGATAAATTTAAGAGAAATATTGTAATTTAACCAAAAATCAGTGCAATGTAACAGAGCGGGCGTCCCGCCAAGAATGTAAACAAACCTTGAACGAATCATATAAAAGGACGCCCGTTTCCGCCATTATTTAGTACAACCTCAGTCTGCGTAGAGTTACGACTCCGTAGTCAGTTAGTAGTACCACTCAAGTACATCTGTAGTAAACATTGAGTCCACACTCTGTTTCTCAGTGCGTAGATCAGCGATCCGCTAGTACTTCAGTTTCAAGTCTCTTACTTCCGTGTATTACCATCTTGTTAGCGTAGTTTCATCAGTGTTAGATAAAGGACTACATTAGTTAAGGTTGTGATGGTACGGCTCGTGAAGTGATCGTCTAAGTTATAGCTGTTTATGTAATTGAATAAATTTTAAAGAAATTTTAAACTTACTGTATGGTTAAGAGAATTCGCTACTACTTTTACATACATCCAGGCTGAAGCAGTCATAGCTATCTGGCTACTAGAGGTCGGCGTTAGTGACATCGATTCCGTTATTAGGACAAATGAAGTAAACTTCATTGTACGGGTTTTGTTCCCGTCGTGAACAACCGATCGCCCGCAATCACAGGGGAAACCTACGCTTGACAGACCAGATGCCAAGCCTCGTACTCGAGTTATAGGGGCGCAGTTGACCCTCTTTCGCTGAGAAGCGATTATTTGCCTCGTATCCGAAGATGAGGTCTTGTTATTGGGCTGTGAGCCCGCCCCATTCGACCCGGGTCATAGTTTATTTAGGTGTCGGTATGCAAATAGGTTAGGTTTTGATTTGGCCAAATCAAAGGTCGAGGGTCAATCTGCAAGACATGGCGTGTAGTAGAGTGACCAGCAATCGCCGCTGTCACGCCTTTGTAAACGGAATAGTTGTCACGCTACCGACTGCTTCGAGTCAGTTTCGCTATCTAGACTCAGCCTGCATTGTCCTACACTTAAAGGTTAGGCCTTACGATGCCTACCTTAGAAAATATCACCTTTCTCTGCCAATACGCCCTTCGCCTCCAACTGGTCCGGTACTCGCCGCCCTCAGTAGTCAACCGCAGCCCAGTGTGATCCATAGTTATATACTTACGTAGAATGAGTAGGTAAATGTGTAAGCATTCGCCTTCAGGTGTCGCCCCGCGTCTCCGCGTCAGATCAGTAGGTAGTAACGGGTATTCTAGGAATATCCTAGTGAGTATTGTCCTAAGAGGGCTTCCTACATGAAGGCCTGACCCAAGGTCCAAATTCCATTGTCTCTGATTTACTTGACTGCCTGCCACACAGTTTAGATTCGTCTCTAGGTCCAACTAGGTCTCAAAGAAATGATTCGACTGATATCATTTTAGAACGGAAATCGTAATTGAGTATAAGATACGGGTTTTGGTATCGGAGGTTCAGTCCTAAAGAAGTCGCTCTGGCTGTAACAATCATTAAACAATCTAGCTATGTACTATAGGCTTTATGAACCACGACCTTAGTGGGGAACCTCCGTTAACAATCCCGAAGGGTACCTACCAATGGGATGAAATAAAAATATGGAGTTGTGCAAAATTAGATTTATTTTATCAAAATTGTTTATCTAAATTTATTTCACTTTTAGGTAAATTTGCAAAAGAAACTGTTCGATTAATTAGACTATGGTTGATGGGTTGCATCAATGACATAGCCGAGTGTTATATTCCTACCAGCCATACTAATTTAGAGGGAAAACATAACACTCAAATTAAAAACCCTCTAGGCTCTTAAACCTAGTTATACACACATGCACACAAAAGTTTACGGTCTTAATCTAAGAGTTGTCCCTAACTACCAAATTCAAGAGGAACAACAGTAAGAGAGGCTAACCTTCAACTTTACTTAAATCTATCAACACAAAAGCACGTATTTACAGCTAGAGTGATTTCACACTTGCACTCCTCCTTTGATTCTAATTAATAACGGACCATTTTGATTTCTATAGTATTATCTCCTCCCGTACGCAGAGTACGTAGGGTCTCACGACACCAAGCATTAACCCTCACACAAAAGTCGGCGCAAAAAAATCACAATTAGGCATGCTACCTGCCTTCCAATAAAATTGTTAACTCACAAATCGAAAGTGGGTCCAGCCGGTGGGGTTTATTACGTCCTTGCTGGTAAAATTTATCTAATGATGCTCCCGCGTCCATGTTCGCTACTTTTACTGTAAGGCTCTACTGAGTTTAATATGAAAGTGGGATGCGAATCTGAATCACTCTAATCGTTGCGGACAATGATGGTATTGAAGTACATTACCAAATAATTCGCAGTCTATTCGAGCTGCTAGAGTTCGCCAAT
Organism: Apotomis capreana; assembly: GCA_947623375.1. Taxonomy (NCBI): domain Eukaryota; kingdom Metazoa; phylum Arthropoda; class Insecta; order Lepidoptera; family Tortricidae; genus Apotomis; species Apotomis capreana. Next base: position 14,417,137 of record OX392521.1, read on the forward strand.
GCGCCAACTCGTCTCCTTTCGCAGGTCGGGTCGCCTCCCCGCCTTGCTCGTTCGACAAAAAGTCCTCTTAATCACTAATCACTTAAACTATATTTCCTTTACTTTATTTAAAAACTTATTATTATTTTACAAAGAAAAAGTGACCACAGTTGACGCTAGTCTCGAGGAGATCCCGAGTGCTCGCAGCGCGGTTCAAAACGTAACTGTCCAAGCCTTGCTCCCGTCCGAGTCGAGCGGCCTCCTTCCAGGTCCATGCCACACCTCCTGTAATCCAAAATTTCTCCCGCCAGTCAATGTGAACAATGATCCGAACCCCACCCCGAACTAGTCATGCTTGGTTATTGGTCATTGGTTTCAGCGTCAAGTGACACGCCCTTAGATTCATTAGAATTACGTTGTCTGTTTGTCTCGACGACATTAAGATTAATGCTTTGCACATGTGCGCAGCTTCAAATTTCTCCCCATCGCTCTGAAAAGGTTGCGCAATATAGTTTTATGACGCCCCGTTGTGTTGTTTCTAGAATTGCCTATATTTAACTCTTTTTTCTAACTTGCTTCCTTAGAAATAGATTTAACAATCTGTGAGAGAGTTCGGCAGTTAAAAACAATTTATTGCGTAATAAATTTCCCGTCACTCTTTGTCTTTAGTGACAATTTAAAATTCTAGCGAAATTGTTTTTAGTATCATAAATAACATCGGGTTATTTATGGCCGCGCAGTATCTATTATATTTTTGGATTTACGATTCCAGCCTGCCAGACGTGATTTCGAGGTCTCACGCTTTCACAATACCAAAAAAAATTATAATAGTAGATTTGACCATCTCAAGGTTTAATTGTAAATTCGCGTTTTGTAATTTGTGTTATTTTTCTGTGTTAGTTTACGCTCCGATCTTTAATTGTGTTAATTTGTTTGTGTTTAAATATATATCGTTTTTCCGTTTACCCTTATTTTTCTTTCGTTCTCCTACTGAGCTATCGTAGATGTCAATGTGAGGACCCGGCCGACGAGGCATTCCCTACAGGCCCTATGGCATGCATTATGGGAATCTCCCGCACCCCGCGTGCGGGCCCTATCGACCAGTCAAACTGAGCCTTAAAATCATCCAGTAGGTAAAGCGGCGTGATCGTTCAACGGCCAAGCTCCTAAACGTTGTCCTAAAATTAGTTTTTTTTCTTTTTTTTTTTTTTTTTTCGTAGGTGGCAAACGAGCAAACGTATCGCCTGATGGAAAGCGATTACCGTCGCCCATAAACACCTGCAACACCAGAGGAGTCACAAGTGCTTGCCTACCCGGAGGACGAAGATAGAATGCCTCTATGCTAGTAATTTCGATTAAAAAAGTCATCTGGGTCATTGTCAGATTTAGGTGCGCGTCTTTCCGGTGGACATTTACGAAATTAAGGATTCCAGGGCCTAATTTTCTGATTAAATACCTGTGAGAATAAAGAACGTTCCCTCTTCTATAATCCGATGTAATAGCAACATAACCTAGATTCATACAAGCTCTTAACTTTTGACCACCGAAGGTACAAATTTTGTTTTTTGAACTGACAATGACCCATCTAGTACTTATTAGATGATTTTGGCCGACAGCTTCAGTAACAACTCGCTGATTCACCACTTTCACCGCTACATCTGAGACCACGGCGTGTGCAACCCCGCCGAAACGTTAGATTATGAAGGTAAATAAGGAATATCGCGATAGACACGTTATAATTTGTTTTAATATTTAGTTAGCGGCAGTCTTCCCCCGGTGATGATTTACCCCACCTTACCGTACTGACAAAAAAAGAGTAGAAATTAAAAAGTGGCAATACTGTAGTGCCGCCCCCGTTTTCTTAGATTGATTAGATGGGGACGGCGCTACAGTATTGCCAGTTTTTAATGTCTAGTCTTTTTTGTCAGACTGTACGTTGATTGACAAGCAGGAATGTTCCAGTGACGGTGATGGGGGTCGCCGGCGTTCTAGTTCAGCCATGTCGGTGAGTCAACGTTTATTTCGTGTCGAATTCGTATTATAGTTGGTCCAAAAGTTTAATAATCAAAAGCACATCAAAATAACAAAAATAAATTAAACAATAAACTAAACCTAAATTAGTTTTCTAATCTAAAAGCCCAACCCGAATCGTTCCCGGTGCAAAAGTGCCCAACACGCTCGCCGCTTAATACCGCGCTGGATCGCGATGGACAAACTCTGCACCAATAACGACTCGGAACGGGTGTCATAATATGGCCTTTTTCCCATAACCGATGCCCAACTTCGCTCAGGAACTTTTGGCATCGGAGCCCCAAACACTGGTAGTTTCGACCGCGAGTGGGACAAATAGGTAATTGTTGAGCGCGGAGTATTTCTCACGCTGTTATTGTTGGTAGGTTTAACTTGTATACGATTCACTTGAAGCCCACAATGCTATTCTGTCTATTGTATTGGTCTTGTAGCTCATTCGTCTGCCATAAAAGAGAAGCTACCTGCGTAGATACTTAGATTTTATACAGCTGGTAATCAAATCTAGGGCCTTTAATATTAAGAGTTAAAATAGCTTTAATTGAAATGTGACTTTAGACCGAATTATGAATTTCATGGCCGAAAAATAGAAGTGGTTGTAATCAGCACTCGGTCTTTATGATCACGTTCTTTACCATAGATTATTAAAACTTTCGTGAGATTTAATTATTGTATTAAGCGGTTTACACTCACGTGAAATTGTCAGGAACTGACGCTGTACGGGTAGCAGAATGATGAAGAGCTCCATACGAGTTCGAAACATGTCGGGCCGTTCCTGACAATTTCACGTGAGTTCCTTTCGATGTTTTTCATAATAATTTTCAGAGAAAACGTAGAGTTTACATGTGGTGATGAGACGTGCATACCGCGCGAGCAAGAGTGCGACGGCAGTATCGATTGCAGCGATGGGAGCGACGAATATCTGCAGCATTGCGAGGAATTAGGGTATGTAGTAAACTATTATTTTAACCACGCTCATGCTTAGGGTACGGTTAAATGATTTACTTTTGGTATGGTTACACCTACTAGTTGTAAACGAAAAAAGCTGAGCACTGTCGTGTCCTCCACAAAGTATTGGGAATTAAAAACAGATATATATATTTGTGTATACATCGCAGGTAGGGGTGCAACGTCCATCTAGCGTCAAACCTGGTCACGGAATGCTTGAGGGGCGCTCCACTCAGCCTGCCTGGATGTCACACGTTTATTTATACATATACAAATCTATACATCCAAGATACCACAAGCGCTTATAATGAGATTTTAAACTTATATGTCTCGTTCTCTGTTACGCGATCCAAATTCTCAGTTTTCACTCAAACACGAATCGCAACCTAAGATCTAAGTAAGAACTCAAGGACTACTTTTTCTTCTGAGTTATTTTCGGTCGGTTGCTTATTGTGGGCCGGTTATTGCGTTTTTTATTTTCACCTGTCACTGTGTCTGTCTATATAAATCATACAAGTAAAATACTCCGGTTTCCAGGAGACATATCTGGCCGCTCGCGTTCTACTGCACCGTATCCTTTTACGAGATCCAGTACCCGCAGCTCTGCCACCCCCTGTGCTTCACCAGACCCGAGTTCTGCCTGTTCGCCATGATGACCCTGAAGGAACCGGCTCCGTGAGTATCTCTCCGATCATATCAGTCAAAATACATTTAGACGATAGCAGGCGTTACTGCTTTAATAAAAATAAAAATAATTAATTTGGGTGTAGTACATCATTACCTAACATTTTGTTTGGACACCTGCTACGACATGACGATTACATAAAAAACCATTATTGAAGGGAAGATTGAGGGAAGGAGGAAGAGAGGAAGACCTAAGAGATCTTATATAGACCAAATCAAGGAGAAAGTGGACGGCGTGTCGTATCAGGACATCAAAAAGAAAGTTGAAGATAGAGAAACATGGAAGTTGCTCCACCGACAAGAGCTAAGCTCTTAAATTTCTGATGATGGACATCATTACCATCGATTCTCAACATAATTTGAGACGATGGTGCCGATTATAAAGTCTGGATCTTAGCGGTAACGGTATTTGGCGCTACGATGCTCCCCTGAGGCATGTAGAAGCAAACTAATTGAAAAATTCAATGGCTCTGGCATCAGGTTCAGGTCTAGTTGGTAGGACAACCGTGTTGACCAGGAAAGCCGTTGGAGACGCAGGTTTGAATCCTGCCTGAACCGTTAATATTTTAAATTTTGCGCTTCATTGTAAACAGTCGAAAGACATCAATTTCTGGAGAACGGCCTCACAAAATGGTCTCCTCAAAGATCACTCGTGTGCTGCCTTTAGTCCAACCGCTGCCTTCGATTGAATTGGCTCTAAACTAGCGTGCTATCGTGCATTGCGACAATAGTACAAGTGTATATGGAATACTGTTCTCATCTGTAGGCTGGGGCACCCAAGTACCAGCTTCTCCCCCTAGACCGCATTCAACGGAGAGCGACTCGTATCGTTGGCTGCCAGCGAATTTCAGATCGGCTTGACTCCTTGGCGCTGCGTAGAGATGTAGCCTCTCTGATTCCTGCATCCTTTCATCTTCACCACTTAGATAGTTGGCAGTCTACAAATGTGCGTGTTTCTAAAAATTTCCTGCCTCGCAGGACTGCATTGTAGAATGAATTGTCGCTTGAGGTACTTCCGGAGCGATACGACCTTCAAACCTTCAAGGAAAGAATGTACGTTTCATCCTTACAAAGGTGAAGTTACTAAAGATTACAGATCCGAGACGTGGGCGTTCACATTGAGACTCAAAAGGCGCATTTAATGACTAGCCACGACTTCAGACTTAGCAGCGGCGGCTACAAGAGGGGCGGTATGCATGCCACGGACACTGGCCGATCCGTCCGCGTGAACCGCCACCCATTGCCACTCTGAAGTCATGCCTTAGCTCCACACTACTTGCGAAGTTGGTCGAGGTTGGGCGAATTGATATATGCACTTCGCTGCCGAAACCCATACTTCCTATAACATCGCCTCGGCGAACTTCGGTCAACTTCGCAAGTAATGTATAGTTGGGGATGGACTATGAAGCACGCAATGACGCAGCTGCCGTTGGTAGACGGGCTGGTGGCTAAATTGTTTGACTATGCAATATCATTGCCATGACGGGGATTTGAAGATCAACACAAAATTCCCATCCCAGCACAGCAGCAATTATTTTTTATCAATTCTCGGTTTCTAATAAAACGGACTTCATTCCAGAGATACCTGCACGCTGCCGAAGTGGCCCGAGAACGGATTGTACGAAGTTCTAGAAGCTTCGAGCTACTCCCAGTTTTCGCTTATCTTCTCGTGCAACCCAGGCTTCGACCTCGTAGGTAAAAGCCACGTGACGTGCAAAGATGGCGGCTGGCGTAGTGACATCCCTACATGTAAACGTAAGTCACAAAGACCTACCCCTTTACCATAGAGAAAACAAAAAGGGACAAGTTCACTTCTTTCGTATCTTCTACTACTTACTTTCTTTTTGTATCTGCTATCTTCCCCCCACAGTATAATACCATATCTAGGGAGAGATGTTACGTATCCATGATATGCTCATAAAGGAACTGTTTCCAATACTACATTACGAACTTGATGATACGGCATTTTGATGTACGTATACATATCTATCAAGGTTGCTATCCCAAGTTCTCCTTATTATCGAAAATTTTTAACGTACCTAAATAAGTAGTTTGGAGTAACTATTGTGTGATTTTGGTACATAGGAGGTTTTCCGGTATTAATTCCTGAAAAAGAGGAAACCGGAGTGTCTCGAGAAGAGCCGAATGTGTTGCGGCACCCCTTTTTTGTTTTCTTTTATTGATAAAAATAAACTGTCTATATTAAGCCATCGAGTTTTGAACATAATTATATGTTTATTCTCTTTCAGCTGTATCCGGGTGGGAGGTATCAGAAGAAGATTTACGGAAATAAAACAAGTTGAAATATGATTTGTGTTTATTTTGCTATAATATGGACCTAATTTAAGAACACTGACATATATACGAGATTGCTTGAGAAAATGTATAAGTGCCTGTAACATTTGAGGGTTGCTGTTGATTTCCCTGGGATCCCACCTTCAGATCCTGACTTGGCGACGATGGGACCACCTCAGGGGTATTAAGGATTTTTGTTTTTCTTTATGTTCTGACCTATCTAAAAGCAAAAGTTCCAAAGGATAACTATTAGGTAGGTAAGTATTAAGTGTGTGATCCAGAGGACAAACTAATTAAATCTCATAGAAAAGTGTTGATAATGTATATAGGTATTGATGGTATTGTCAGAAGGCACTCTATATTTTTTTCGTGAGTTGCTCAGACCCCACGTGAGATTAGGGGCCCACATGATACTGCAGTCCCTGGGCACCTGTGCGAAACAGTGAGAAAGAGGGGCCTGTTTTTACGGTTATATCTCCAACATCACCATGGCAACTTCAAACCTTCAAGAAAAGAGCGTACTCTTCTAAATAGCTCCTATCGGGCGATCCGTTTGCTTGTTTGCCTTCTACGACATAAAAAAAGTTACAGACTACAGTAGATTGACCAAAGTCTCGTGTTAAACTGACGACGAGGGTATCTTCGCGTATGAAACGTCACTAGCGATGCCACAGGCGTTGATGCCGCGCTGTAGGTAGTAGTAGCCGTGATCCCCCCACACCTCCCCCCACGAATTCTTGATGATCCAATACGGAAGCTCCTCTCCGGTTTTTTTATCTGTGGTCATTAATGGAATGGACTATTATAAAGGCGAAAGTTTGTGTGTTAATGGGTATGTTTGTTAGGTACTTCACGCTCAAACGGGTGGACCAATTTTGATGAATTTTGGTATGAAGGTAGCTGAAACCTTACATTAACACATAGGCTACTTTTAATTCTGAAAAAATGTAGTGTTCCCGTGGGATGAGCGGGTAATACCATGCGGCGCAGCTTGTAGTTCTATAATAGGTACTTAGCTATATACCTTGAACGTTCAGGTTCAGTCTGTCATGAAGAAAATTAATTGATATTCGCCAAGAAACGTCTGTCTACCGCCTTGCATAAACGTGTGCTCTAACAACCAGACATATTCTACAGACTGCAAACAGGTAGGTACATTAAAAAGTTGTTCATTGAACAATTTCATAATCGCGGACAACCAAATCTTGAACAACTTTTTAATTTCCTTCTGATAGTCATTATCCTATGCTGAGTTGATGATGGAAGGTATAACTTCTTAACGGTTAGGAGTCAAACGAGATGCATGCAAACAAGACCTCCGTTCATTCCCGCTACATGTATTTTATTTTAATCACTAAAAAGCAGAAAAAAAAAACAACTGACTTCAAAGGATGTTTCAATGTAATCTGTACATGACCGCGTTATTTCTGGCTTTTCAGTTTTTTTGAAGTCGGTTCTTTTTTAGGGTTCCGTAGTCAACTAGGAAACCTATATAGTTTCGCCATGTCCGTCTGTCTTTCTTTCTGTTTGTCCGTCCGCGGCTTAGCTCCGTGATCGTACTAGACAACTGAAATTTGGTATGAGTATGTTGTATCACGCCGACATAACGGTAAAATAAAAACTAAAGAAAAAAACCTTTTTTCGGGTACCTCCCGTACACTTAAAGTAGGGGTGTTTTTCACTAGTGTGTGGGGTGTCGTTAGAATAGGTATTTTAAAAATAATAGGGGTCTCTCAGCATTATTTTTTGATAAAGTCAGCAGTTTTGTAAATATGTGCTCCGAAAATAAAAAAAATGCGTCCCCCGCCCTCTAACTTTTCAACCACGGGTCAAAAAAATTATGAAAAGATTCATGAAAATGAAGCCTGATGAGTACTTTCAATGAAAACTATATTGAAGAAAATCGGCCGAGCCGTTTTTGAGTTATCGCAAAAATTCATAGTTTTCTTTAAAATGACGTAGGTAAGTGCCGCGCGGTGTCCTTATACGTCGAACGTTAGTACACATATTAGTTAAGTGCCATACTGTATTAAAACATTTCGCTCAATCTGGCGCGTATAATCGATAACTTCCAGAAGGTAATAAGTAATTTCTGTTACTTTGGCGTTTACGACCTTTTTATAGACCTTGAAATCTTTCTCGTAATTTTCGTCTATTGTGAAAGATGGGCAACTACGGAACCCTACACTGAGCGTGGCCCGACATGCTCTTGGCCGGTTTTTTGTTAATAATTTCTACACTATCTTGCAAGGCTATAATTACCTTTATACACGCTGTAACCAACAATCAGGACAGCGTGGTTCAGGTGTTCTTTGTCAGACGGACACTGCTCTTCGCTCGGCTGGTCTATGCTCCTGGGGTCTCGGTGTGGGTCGATCATCATCGCATCGTTAATGGCTGAAACGATTTTTTTTTACAAAAATAAATATACACATCGACAGAACTAAGTTAGGTACCGACATGGCACAGCGAATAAGAAAGTTGAAGTGGCGTTGGGCTGATCATATTTGTCGTAAAGCCGATGACCACTGGGGCTAGGGAGTTCTGGAGTGGAGGCCATGAATTGGTAAACTTAGGGTGGGTGCCTTGTAAAAAGGTGGAGCGACGACATTCGTATGACAGCGGGAGTTAACTGGAGTAGAGCTGAAAATCGAGCTATGTCCAGCAGTAGACTGATACAGACTAATTATCATGACAAATACACTTACCGGCTGAGAGTGGTCCATGAGTCAACAGCTTCTGAACCATCTGCGCCTCGTTCAAGGGCTCTACTCTCTGCATCCCCACGACAGGCACCAGCAGTGAGGAGTTGTGGTTCCACCTGCACTGTTCCTTCCGCTGGATGTATGGCGGGTAGTCCAAATACCTGTTCACGCCGCCGATATTCGATATGATGTCCCTGGAATATTTTAATGCGGTAAATTCATAAGCTTTGTAGGGCGCCCTGTAACAAGGTGGAGCGACGACCTTCGTAGGACAGCCGGTAGGAACTGGAGGACGAGAGCTGAAAATGCAGCTCAGAGGCGTGCCATGGGAGAGGCCTATGTCCAGCAGTGGACTGATACAGGCTGATGATGATGATGATGAAATTCATCTCATATAGACCTTGAAATCTTTCTCGTAATAAGTATTCCTTTTATACCGTAGTCGGGTGAAAAAATCTCTGTTTGTATATCCCTGTTCCAAAATTGGTTAAAATTTATCCAGGCGTTTAGGCGAGATGAGAGGACAAAGGAAATTGTGCCTAACAGATGGTGCCAGACTGGCGTGACGCCGCGCCCATATAAAGCAAAAGACGATCCTGCATCGCGCTACTAAGAGTTTTCCTGAAATCACGACCCCCTCCATGTAAAACTGATTTTCTATACAAATCTACAATTTTATAATAGTAAGTATGGAATGGATGTGGTATGTTCTGTTTTCTTACGCAAACGCGTTCACGATACCGGCGGCGCTGCAGCCGGCACCCATACCATTGCAGTCGATGAGGAACTGCTCCGACAGCTGCACCTGGTAACCCTGGATCCAGAGCTGGCTCTCGATGTTGGCTGTAATGTTAGAATAAAGCAAAAACCGGCCAAGTGCGAGTCAGATTCGCGCATCGAGGACTCCGTACAAACACTTCCCATCTTAACTGGCCGGTTTAAGTTAAGTTTGCAACTGTGATGTGTGGCGCCGGATACAAATGAGGTGCAAAGTTAACGCAACCGATCATGTTTGTTGTATGGGAGGCTGGGAGCCCCACTTAAATATTTATTTTCCGTGTTTAGTATTTATTGTTGTAGTGGTAACAGAAATAGATCATCCGTGAAAATTTCAACTGTCTAATTATCACGGTTCATGAGATACAGCCTGGTAACAGACGCACAGACAGATGGACAGAGGCTTAGTAATAGGGTCCCATTTTTTACCCTTTGGGTACGGAACCCTAAATACTAGTCCGGAAACTACATCGCGTATGTTATCTATAAGATTTTTGAAGTCATATTAAAATACTTAAACGGGTTTACTCACGTCGTAGAAGTCGAATAACGCTCGACATGTTTCGAATCGGTACGCGATTCATCAACAGTTTCTATGTAAAATTTTTGAAGTCTTGTAGGGACGCCCTAACCTAATTACATAGTGTACGTAATATGCCGTCCACAGCAAATATGATCGCGATGCGAATATTGCGAATGTTCATCTGATCGACGATTCGGGTGACCCCAGAGCTGGCGCTTACCTGGAGAATCTATCTGACTATAGGTACCTACAAAGAGGTAACGCCGCCAGCATACTGGGGAGCATGCTGCGAGCGGAGCTCTTAGAAGGGGTACTCTTTTTAATGATACTTTTTTATTATAATATTGGTGTTTAACCGACTTTACATGTTTTGTTTCCGAAATTATAATTTCGTATGACTTCGAGATGTCTCGACTTGTCTCGGTTTTATCCTAAATTTGGTTACTTATATTGATATAAGTTGAAGCCAGCAGTCCTAGTTTTATGGTTGACTAAAGGTAGGACCGCACTGGGCTGGGCGTAACTACGCGGCAGCAGAGCGACGCTACGCTAATATTATTTTCATGGAATTGTATGGGATAGAACGCACTACGCCTCAGCGGAACTACGCGTCGCGACATCCAATTATATACAAACAATATTTGGTCGCGTCGCGTAGTTACGCTTAGTGCGTTCGCACCTAATGTAGATTTGATGTTTAGTTTTATTCAAATATTGGTGTATTAATTTCATAATTCATAATAGATGTCGCTGACCCATATGGAATCCGCTGCGTCGCGCCATTAAGATTTCTCCTGTTTTCATAACTCCGTAATTATAGTGACCTAATTCAAAATCTTGAAGATTTAGAATTAGATCTCTTTACCTATAATTCTAAATATATAATTAAAAATTTAAGTGTCGACAATTTTGAATTAGGTCACTATAATTCTAAAGGCGCGGAACATAGATATTGTCAAATCAATCCAAAAGAACCAGTGAAAACCATTAAGTAAAATAACCAGTGTAAATAGAATAGTATCTACGGGAAAATAGACCATACTGAAACAAAGTAAAGTTTCAATTTTATTCAATAGGTTATTAGATATTAGCGATGATGATGGTTTTGGACGAATAGGTTCGGAAATTTTGGGTGTTCCGATTTATTAGATACATACCCACAGCACTGAAGGCCCAGCAAGCGTCACATTGCCCCTGATCCTTCACGGGACTCACACCACCATGCTCTCTCCAATCAAAGTACTTTGGGACTGTCACACTTTGGTCAACTGGTAGACTCTCATTCCAACTCTTTCTCTCTTTAACAGTAGAACTTGAGTTAAATTTTTCGGCTCTGTCTATCAGTTGTCTCCAGCTCAAGTGAGTTTGCATCCGTGGCTGTGACGGGACATTACTTTTGGATTGATTTAGAGTTTGACTTCCATTAACTTTATAACCAGATTTTTCGAGTGTGTGTAATACGTGTATCCAGTACTTAGGTATTATACTCTGGGCATCTCGACTGGATTCCTTAAATCTCTCTTTGACTCCAGAACTTTGTTTAAATCCTGGTTCATCGATTCCTCTGATCAGTTGGAAACCACACAGGAAAACGACTAAAAAACGTTGTCCCAAAGACATTGTGACTTAGAATAGCTTTAGGTATTTTGTTTGGTAAGTATTTATTTGCTTTGAGGTATTGTTGACCACGATTAGCGGGCATTTTCGGGATTCCTTTACGCTCGTTATTCAAAATACACGTGTTAACTAGAGATCCCACGGCTTTATATAAAGCTAGCACTTATTTGATGAATTATAAGTAAGTTCGGAATTAAGAGCTCTGCTTCACTGAGACGCCACGGCAGCATCTCGCACCTTTACAAAAATGTGATGATCAAGCTCGCCAAGTGACCTTCCATAATTCCATAATCTAGGTACTAAATGATTTGCCTGGATACGGGAGGACAGCATCTGGCAATGTCACTGGCACGGCTATTTTTTTTTCGTAATATGTCAAGATGGTTCGGATGCCTGTTTGTTCGGATTTCTGGCTTTTCTTACTTACAGGCCGCAGTGTTCAACCCATTTTCGTGTTTTTTTTAAATTTTGTTTTTTCTGGCGAGTCAGTTTTTTTTTTAATGGCGGTTGGTATGGGGGGTTGAAAAGGTAAAAAGACAAGTATTTCAGGCATCTCAAAAAAAATTGCGAGTGTCAGAGCTTAGCTGAATAGTAAAAAATGAATATCTGACCGAGGTGGGTCAGAACAGCTACCACTACGTTGCAGCGGACGTAAAAAGGATTTTTACCACGTGTATACAATTACGGAACATTATAGATCTAGCCCTACTCGCACTTGACTGGATATCATATCGTCCGTTCGTTTTGTTGGCGTATTTGGCATAACTTGATAAAATTATACACCGCCTTTAAATAATAATTTATTATCACTGACATTGAATTTTCAATAGGTTTTTTGCTATATCCGTGCTGCTACGCGACTCGCGGCCCACTCAGAAATTACTGTGAATAAGTTATTGGAACGGAATCTAGGTAATACACATTACAGATAGAAATAAAATTGGTTTTAGATAATCACATCACAGTTGTTTATTTTCTATTATTTATCGTGACTTCAAATTAAGCTATTATAATACTAGTTCGATACTATTCATTGTTACAAAAACAAAACACTAACTATCGATAAAATCACGAGAATCATCACAGGCGCCGCACTAGCGGCGCTACCTTTCAAATCAGACAGATGACAGCTGTCAATCGACTTCAAGCTGCGTTCAAAATTTAACGGCACTTTATCGAACGGGTGCGTTCTTAGAACGTCACTCGTCGCCAAAGATTTGGTGTTATCATCGAATAGAATATTATTTTGATGATTGTAAGGACCATATAATGAAAACATAACAGCTGCAGTCTGGTATGGGTTGTGTTTGCCAAACAATTGGTCCAATTTGGTCAGGACGTTGATGATCTCTTGGGAGCGCATGTCAGAGGAGTTTTTGGCAAATACGTGGCCAATATTGGACCAGGATAGGAAGCAGTACTTCTGGTTGTCTTCGGCGCAGATCGGTTTTATTGTGACGTCCTTGACCCACGGTTCTGGGATCTGCTTGGCTGAAAAAGTAATTGTACAGATTACAAATGAGAAGGCGTAACGTAGTACAGATGTTGAGAATCATTTAAACATACAGGATGATAATATGTCTACATTAAATAAACAGCACGGACGGACAAAAATCTATACCTACATGTACCAAAACCCTTAACCATTGTACTTTTTCCCAAGAAAGAAGGCTATTAACAAAGCAATTTATGAACGACTCAAGTATCGCTTTGTTGCGATAATCACTAACTATCGATAAAATCACGAGAATCATCACAGGCGCCGCACTAGCGGCGCTACCTTTCAAATCAGACAGATGACAGCTGTCAATCGACTAAAATATGCATATATAATAGCTATGTAGTTACAAAATACTTACCAACATACTGATTATACGTGGCCATACTCAAAAACGCGACATCGCTTCTCCCCTCCACCAGAGACCTCAGCGCCTCCCACTCCCCTTCCATCACTTTCCCCTCCTCCACATTACATCCCTCCGTCCACTTCTTACTTTCCTCCCCATTTAAATACTCCTCAACCCCCGGCGCGCAGACTGCTCCAAAGAAACTGCTCAAGATATCTTTGCAAGTTTGTTTCTCAGTTCTTGCCAGATAGCGTAGGACGGAATGCCACGCGAAACCGTCAAAGCGCGGGAACACAGCGCGCGTCCCCCTCAAATCGGCCATCTTGGATATTTTGGAGTCTCCCCTGACGTACGCCACAACGGTCGCGCTTTGGTTTATGATGGGAGTTGTTTCGTGGAGAATCGGTGTGAGGGATAAGTCTCTGGAAAAATGGAAAACAAAGTTAAAAAGACACACACATAAGTATTCTTCATGTAAAGCCAGAAGAAAAAAAAAAAAAAAAAAAAAGTATTCTTCGGGGACTACAGTCAAACCATGCTAACTCTTCCAGGTAAACGAACTTGCAAACCACACAAACTAACTCACTTTGTATGGTTTGACAGTTCATTTGCTTACATGGTTTGACTCTACGTCCACGCCTAAATCCTAAAGATAGATACAAAGTAGGTACTTAAAGTTCATATTGCTGTAATAGTTAAGTATCCTTTCCGAAAAAAATACTAATTGTTGACTTTCTTTCCGCGTCTCTTCTCAACAGTGGTCTCATCTTGTGAAATGCCGGTAGACTCAAACATGTATACCCCTGTGGCCTACTTACAGAATAATTCATTATTTCATTATATACACACAGTAATAAGTTATTTCTTCTATCATCGGAGTTAACGTCACAATTTAACTCCAGACTGTATCCTCCTTTTCTCCTCAAATAATGAAGGAGGCTTCTCTTCTCATCGCCAAACCCCCAGCCAACACAGCGGTGACGAAACAGTTCTCATTCCTGAACTGAAGACACCTTATTCTACCCACCGAGGTGTCCACGCCGCTTCTCATTATCAGACTTACCTCTCAGCGCGCACCAGCCAGTCCCCGCTGCCCACGGTGACGTCACAGCTGCCATTTCTGACAGCCTCTAGGCAGGTCGCCTTGTCTTCCTTCCGCATGCATTGCAGCGAGGGTTCCACTCCATACACCGCGCCGGCTTCGCTCAGCCACTCGCATTTGTTCTGCTCGAGGAGTGTTGTTGTGCACATCACTATATGCCTGAAATTAGATGTGCTTTATGTACTGAGGATCGAAGAGGTTAAGAGGAATTGCCTAGTGATTAAACAAGCCTACAATGTGTTCAATTTTGAAAGTATCCTTCTGACTGTCGTCAAATTTGGCCGGTCAGGTTCTTACCAAGGAGCAACTAGCATCTAACCTTTTAGTGTCTATTTTGATAGGGAAACAAGACCAGACCGTGTAGGAAAACTGTGACACGCGAATCTTTGTCACGGGGCAAATAGGTACTATCACTTTCCTTTCAATATTGTGCAAGCAAGACAGATAGCATTGAGACACGTGACAAGCGAACTCGCGGTAAGATATGCTGCAAAGTTCAGAGCAATGAATTGTCTGACACATAATGTAAGTCCGGGTATCGGTCGAGTGACGTCATGAAAGTTCATCGACCGGAATGGCGAGAGGTAGCTCAAGGTAGAAGATGGCGTTCTCTGGTGTCGGAGGCCATGTTCCAGTTTGGGTCTTTGAGTCAACGCAGAACAGAACATAATGTTAGTGACAGCATCACGCATTGGATTCGCGTGTAACCAGAGATTCAATCTCTCTGAGCCTTTTTGTTAGTGCTGCTTCTATGTATGTACTTCTGGTTGGTATGACAGTATACTGGCGCTCACCTGGACGGGGTACATCCAGCCTGGCTATAAGCTTCTCGGAAGCCGCCGGCGGTAGCGAGGTAGTCGAGCGGTGACCGCGGCGGCTGCAGTGGCTCCGGTAACGCGCCGTTAACATCTAACAGCGCTGTTAGCGCCCCGCGCCAACCGCCGTTCACCGCCACACCCGGATCGGTTAGGTTAGCGGCCAGACGACTCACTTCTTCTGCTGCTTTTCTGTAAAAATAATGGGATATTAAAATAGTTTAACGAGCACGGGTGAGTGATTTATCTGGAGTTCGATCAGTTTGTCAGGCAATCGGCTCACTTCTGCTGCTGTTTTACTCTAAAGGTTTTAGTTATTAATGCTTGCCAACTGACCTCAAAATATAAACAGAAACTGACCAGACAACCGACAGATTTGTAAAGTTCACTCGATATTAGTGACACTGACCACTGTTTTGGAGATATGAACAGCTTTTAACATCCTTATTAGCATATCAATTAAGAGGGCGCCAATGCGTTGGCTAGGTCTCTCTCTCACTGAGCGTAAGCGTGAGCGAGATGGAAGTGCGTGCTCGGAAACGCGGAAATCATGTTTTTTGAGTTGTGTCATAATCATAAACGTGTGCATTTTATATTGAAAATAGTTTTACAGTTTTTGAGAACTTATAATTGTGCATCTATTAACCTAAAAAATTGCATTGCCTTGCATGAGTGGACTCTTAAGCAACTAAAAATCCTATATACATATTACCACGTCACGTTCACGCCTGTGACCATGACGCGTGGAACCGTGTCGAAACGTTCAGACAATGAAGGTAAATAAATCGTAATAAAGAAGGTAAATAAAGCGGTTTGTACACATAAGTAATTAAGACTAGGTATACAGTTTTAATAACTTATGTGTACAAACCGCGAGAGTAGAACACTTTAGAGTAAAACCAAGCTAACTCTTCCAGTTCCAAGCAGCTGTCAACGTGACAGTTCATTTGCTGGGAATAGTTAACGTGGTTTGACTCTACAAATAAACCACTCTTTAGCACTTACGTTTTCGCCACGAGTAGTGGCCAGGGTCGCCGCAGCCAGACGCAAGGGTCCTTGTTCCCGTGGATGTTCTGCCACGTTCCGTCGCGGCAGAGGTACGCGAACTTGTCCGGAGAGGCGTACGCTGACTTACCCTCTTGCTGAAAAACAAATGTCAATAAGACTAGCCCGTAAAGTTGGTTGGATTCATGCAGATCTAAAACTAAACAGGTGCACCCTAATCACAATAGAAAATCAGTAGGTACCAATTGTGGAACTTGTCAATGGCGCTTCCTTAGTGAGGTCTCTGTCCCAGTTATTTCTTATTCGTTTTTTTCTTGATCCATCAATGAATAGACTAACATGCTCTACCAACTGCGACTTATGTCTGACAATTAAGAGCTTGCTTATGTAGAATCGTGTGCATGATACTTAATCTTTGATGTATATTTTCTACCTTGTCTGTGACGTTTTCTTGTCATTGGTAGCCTCGGCGGATAGACACTCTCTGTAAGCGCTGCTCATTTTCTATTTATATAAATTATTAAATTCAATTTAAAATACTTCGAATTCCTGGAAGACTACTAAACTTGTATTGCGTGCAAGTAAGGATCGCAATAAAAGTCAAAGCCGAACACTGTGGTTTTACTTCCATTGCCCTAATAGCCTTGAGGTTTTATTAGATAGGGACTTACTCCAAAGTATCCAGCAACGAAGTCTGCGTCAGCCCAGGTAAAGTTACCGGCCTCTTCTGACAGACAAGTCAGGGCTCCAGTGGGGCCCCAGTAGGGGTCATTCCGGGCACATTTAAATGGATACTCGCAGGCAGCGCAGAGGGACGGGTACTTGGCTTCTGCAATCACATGAAATATTGGAGTTGGTGCTTGGCAGGTTAGATTAAGCCGGCGAAACAAAAACTACTGAGAGCATTGACTTTCCGAATTGACCACTAATTGACCTTAAAATAGCTTTAGGTACCTATGGAAAGTGTCTGTCTCACAATTATGTGGTAAGTGGTTCTACTTACTGAGCTCCGCGTCCCGCCGGGCGTCCAGCACCCACGGCCCCGCGCGGCAGGCGCTCTTGAAGAACCCTGTCATCGCCTTGATGCGGTTCTCCGCCACCGACATGCTCTCGTCACAGGACTTTATCGTCACGAGGGACTCCAGGTACTGGAACAGAAGATTAGTATGTATTACTGCTAAAGGTTTACGAAATAAGTACGCGGTGCCTTGCACACGTATCTTATAAATCCACTGGGTTTTAAGTCATTTAAGATGTTCTTTCTGGTAAGGGTGATGGCTGATGAACGATCGTGCAGTGCTTGCAGTACATACTTTGATCCGGAAGAAGAGGCTAATCGCAAAATGATGCACCCTTTAGTTGCTACAAATTTGTATTCGTGTATTTGTGTTGTATTTAAGAGGCTTGTCTTATTTTTCTCTCTTTACATCTGTAAAGGACTCATGATAAAAGAAGATAAGTGGACACATACCACAGCCAGGGTCTCACTGAGCGGGCGGCGGTCATCTGCTCCGAGACCGATGTGGCACATCGTGCTGCCCTTGAGGATGGAGTGGACGGAGCCTACGGTGTCCAGCTCCGGTAGCAGGCTCTTGTTGATTACTGCCACCACGCTGCTCGCAAACGGGCCTGGAAAAATATAAAAAAAATGAAAACATGCATACACTACTATAAAATGTAAAAAATGATTGAAATTAAAACCCATTGCTGCCCAACATGTCTGAACACCCTGAAGTCCACCTCGCCTTTGCTCAGAACTATTTCGATAAGAATATGTACTAATGTAAAGAATTTGCATGCTGTTTGTTGTCAGCTAAATTAGGAGACACCAATGCAATATCCAAAAACCTGTAATCAGACCCTATACTCAAGCAAGTAAATGATTTATGCAGGGTGTGACCAATACCAAAGCACCAGCACATGATAACAGGATATAACAACTGCAACAAGTGTACGTCCTGCATCGACTTGGAAGTCAGATTCCCTTGGGGAGCTTAGGTTCGTGTCTTACTAACTGCGCCATGTTAAGGCTTGGTATCAGGAAACATGAGTAAAATACCTACATACCAGATGCGGGGGAGCTGACTTATTTATTTTCCACAGTTGAGGGGATAACCTTAACCTACCCACATGTAAGTTTTTAGTAGTTTTCTTGATTACTTTTTGCATCGCTTGCTCATCTTATTTCATTTATTAATCCGCTACCCAAAGGTTGTCTGGAAGATATCGCTGTTTAGCGATAAGATCGCCTATTGCTTACCCCTATTGTAATGATAAGTGTTATCTGTATTTGTATTTCTTTCTTCTTGAGTTGTGCAATAAAGAGTATTCTACTCTATTGTAAGCAGTGCCGTATTTACTGGTCTTGTGGGCCTAGGGGCCCAGCCAGTCTAGGGGGCTCCAATCCCAGATGTAAAACTACCTTTTTGCTGAAAAGCGTTTTGAGATAGGGGATGCCAAGTGCCTAGGGGCCTTGGCTTTCTACGGGCCTGATTCTAAGTATGGTACTTACGAGGCCTAGTCCGCACTTCGTCGGTGACCAGCACCTTGATGTTGGCCCACTGCGTGGCGACCAGGTCTTCGGGACTGAACACTCCGAAGTCCACCACGCCCTTGCTCATACGCCGTAGGCAGTCCAGCCTGTAATGGATAAGAACTTATTGAAATGAACTAACAAGTTATATCATGAACCAATCCTTTGGGAAAACTTTTGGTCTTTTGTAGGTCTAAGCAGCATACAAAATTTACGAAGGGCCTCGCTAGGGTGGCATCATGTACATCAGGTCGATAAAATGAGACTTAGTGTAGTAATTTTTCTCCAGTTTTTCAATCATCAGTCATAAGATGTCGACTGCTGGACAAAAGACCCCCAAATGTCCATATCAACCAATTATGAATAAATGTGAGCGTTATTTGTTTCCCGCAACCCAGATTACTACGCTGTATCTTATGCTATGCAGTCGCAACTTAATAAAATAATAAAATAAATATCCGACAACCTCGCACAATTCGATCCAGTTCCTCAGTAAACTCAAGTAGGCTTGTGTTATGGGCACTAGACGACGATATACATACTTAATATAGATGAATACATATTAGAGTTCATCGCACACATATTTGTTCTTGTCGGGATTCGAACCCATCAGGACCGTTGGCTCAGGAGGCACGGCTCTCTTTCTCCTTTTAGTCTATATTTGTCCAAGGTATAACATGATCACCTGTCCTGTCCGATGACGCACTCCACTCCGCTGGCGGACTGGTCGAGCACGGGGCAGAACTTGGCGGCTCGCTTGTACGCCCCGCGGCCCTCCACCACGCAGAGACGCACTGTCA
This sequence comes from Apotomis capreana, assembly GCA_947623375.1. Taxonomy (NCBI): domain Eukaryota; kingdom Metazoa; phylum Arthropoda; class Insecta; order Lepidoptera; family Tortricidae; genus Apotomis; species Apotomis capreana. The sequence continues at coordinate 14,436,795 of OX392521.1, forward strand.
ACAAACAAGCAATGATTACAACATCTGCTGGTTCATTCTAGGGTGATACCGTTTTAAAAAGGTACCTACAAAATTGAATTTATTCGGGTACCGTTACTGTTAGATACCTTTTCAAACTTTTTTACCGGTCTTTTGCGGTTTTTCAGTCCCTGTTCTAAACACGATTGGAATGTCTCCAAAATAATAGATATAAATCGTCTCCAAGAGACAGACTTACAAACAAAGCTGGGAGCGATCACTTAGTATAGGGGAAAATCATCGACAAACTCGTTTATCGATATAGGAACACCCTACCTGTCACTCGTAAAAAATCCGATGTCTGCTAATGAACAATTTAACTAATTTCATGAGAATCGGTTGAGAAATGCGTCCTCTAGACGAGAACAGCCGGAAATCCGTACAAACGGACATCCGAACAAAAGAACATCCAGACATCCGGGCATACGTAATAATTTTAGGCCAAGCTGATGAAACGGAGATGCATGGTTCGCTCGCTCTACAATAAGGTATATAGCTAAAGCATAGAATTTATGTCATTTTGGACATATCCAATACTCGATCATTTAATTGCATTCCACAAGGTTAGTTTACAGGATACTAGGTAAACTTAATTTCTAGTTGTGCATTAACGGTAAACTTAATAGTGGACCCTGTTAGGCACAGCAAAATCGATAAGAGATCCACTCCAATGTGAGTTATTCCCACGGTTTATTACAGAACGGGACTAATCGTGTTCAAAAAAGGGTCTAATTACCTCGTCATTTTGAATGTTCATGGTCTCGAAGGGACCCTTTTGAATGCCACTAAGTCGCGTTTTGTTAAAATAATGTGTGAAAATCGTATGTTTAATTTAAATAATAATTATTCACATGCTACATTTACTTTGAAAGTAATAATCATTATTGTTCTTTTACATCGATAACAGATGAATAAATCAGCATCTAATAAAGTGCGACATTTACGAAGATGGCTGGATAGCTCGATACTTAAAATAATAATAAGACAAAATTAATCATAAATCAATAATTATATATTCTCACGGTTATTTAACTAACGTTGAAAAATGGTTAATTTGTAACGAATCAAAACAAATGATTTTAAACAATGAAATGTTTCCAATTGCACAAACCTCCATTGACCTTTACAATTAAATGTAAAAGTCTCATTATCTTCATAATCCCCCATCATTCAGTCGCCCACGTGACGTGATTTATTTACTGTGCTCCCATCGATCTTACTTACTGCTTATTGTTTATTTGACAGGGCTTTTAACACGCCATCGTATGAACCTTGACCTAAAGTTTACATTGAAGCGAAAAATATAAAAACTTTTGTGAGACATATTTAATCGTTATAGCGGATTACACTCAAGAGAAATTGTCAGGAACGGCCCGACATGTTTCGAACTCGGAGCTCTTCATCAGGGGCAGCTACCCGTACACCGGCGAGGCAACTTTGTCACTGAAATGTCGGGCCGTTCCTGACAATTTCACGTGAGTGTAAATCGCTTAATACAATAATTGAAGCGTTTTTTTTTTTATATTTTTATGCTTTAAAAGTTGTCAATAAATACAGGAAGAAATGTTATATTTAATGGGTGATTATCTCAGCGAAAAAAAATTGCGGCGGAATTGATAACTATAGTGTGAAACAATTGTTTTAAAAGTTTTAATTTTTTTCTGAAAAGAACACACTAATTATTATCTTAAGCCAAATCGCAAAGTATTGTAAAAGTCATTTATGTTTAGGGGAGATAGGGGAGCATTGGGCAGTCGGGAGGTTCGGGCACCACCTTGTAAGTCGGGTCGTATGGAATCTACTTAATTTTGTATACTGTGGTAGTTTAGCTTACTAACTGGGAACACCGCTCAGGCTAATGTTATCTGCTATTTTGAATAGTTGTCGGTCTCACATGCCGTCGACCGTTTTGTGCGTGCGAAAGTGAATATTTTGATGTAATTTCGAAGGAAATAACAACGTGATCTGTGTAAAGTCGTAAGTTTCTGTATTGTCATCTAGTTATGTATTTAGGAAAGCTAATATTAACGTATAAATTATGGTAAAACATTAGGCTACAAAAAACTTATTTGAATTTATTTGTGAAATGAGGGGGTGGGGAGCATTGAGCACTAATTCTAAAGGGAGGTTTGGGCATGCCCAATGCTCCCGCCACTATTGTTTGTTTCGGCAATCGGTGTAAAAAGTAGGTTCTGTTACGAGAAAATTATTTCGACGTGTTTAAATTGCGTGTAAATATTGAATTTGAATACTACATACTTTTGATGTGTCACTACTATTTGTGTTACTAATTATTATATTTTTTTTCTAAAAATGCTGTTTGAATTTAAAAAGAAAAATAAGCGACGCGAAATCCCTAAAGAGAGAAAAGAGTGCCATAGAAGAAATTAAAACCGGCCAAGAGTATGTCGACTTTGCAAGCCACGCTCAGGGTAGGGTTCCGTAGAGCACAATAGACGCGCTTAAAACTGCGGTTTTCGGTCCAATAACTCAAAAACGGCTCCATCGATTTTATCCAATATAGTTTTCATTGAAAGTACTTATAAGGCCATAATTGTTTCGCCCGCGGTTGATTAGTTAGAGGCGGGGGACGCTATTTTTTGGATTTCCGGAGCGATTTTTATAAAAAAATAATGTTTGGAGACCCCGTATTATTTTTAAAAGACCTATTCAACGGCACCCCATACACTAGTACTGGAATGAAACGTAGCTAAGCCGCGGACGGACAGACAGACATTGCGAAACTATAAGGTTTCCTAGTTGACTACGGAACCCTAAAAACGGAGCAAAAATTGAATCGCCTGCAAATCTTAGATAAAATTGATTACTTAATGAAGTAAGAATACTGAGTATTGAGTACTAGGTATGTCTTTATTTTTATTTTTTTGAGTATTTATAGTTTAAAAGAGTTGATCGTTTGTTGATTTTGTTGAAAGTTTTTATGATTATATTATTTAATATTCAAGTAATTTACCATTATGAGGCGTATTTAATACAGTGCCCAAACCTCCCATTGAGGTGCCCAAACCACCCGACCATTGGGAGGTTTGGGCACTTTTGACAGTGTTCAGAAAATCTCTTGCAATTTGGAGACCGATTATTATTGTATAAGTGTTCTTCGTAATAATTGAAGCCAAATATATGTGCTACTAATATGAGGAGTAAAAAGTCGATTTTCTTAAAAAAATGCATTTTTATTAAGACTTAAGTAAAAAAGTGCCCAATGCTCCCCTACCTCCCCTAATTTTTTTTTTTTTGCGGTTAAATGATAATTTTGGTGCGGCGTCCAGTATTCGTTGTTCCTCATAAATGTCTTTGATAGAACCATATCATCAATGTTTTGAACTAAAATTGCATTTATTTATAATCTTCATTAGTTTAAGTATCTTATAAGGATATATAAATAAAGATTAATACATAAATAGATACTCAAAATTGAGCACTAAAAGTTGTCCGGATGAGATTGTCAATTTTGGTGGTAAATATTGAAAATGTGTTTATGGTTGAACGAAACCCAACAAGATCAACAAACGTTTGTTAACCTGTTCGTTTAGTTCCGCTCTGGCATGGAGCGATGACAAACTTGTCGTACCTTGCTGGATCTGTCCACTCAGCACGTAAGTATCTAATTTTGGTGGGGTACAAATACGTTTTGACACAATTTTTGGGGTATATGTTTCTAGTGACTTAGCAATAATTGATTGTGTGTGAATTGTGTGAAGACGTGTTAAAGGTTTCCTTTTTAAAATATAAAGTTAAATTGGAAGTAAATAATACGGATATTTTTAAAATATTGTTTTAATCACTTTTTCTAATTTTGGTGGAACAATTTTGGTGTTTTTGGTGGTAATTTCAAAGTCACCAAAATTGCTTGATGCCACCAGAATTGTTAATTTTGTAATCTGTATATAATTACACATTTGTTATCGCATTTCCAACACTTTTGACTCAGTGAATTTATTTGAAGTATAAACACAACACATCTAATATTACAAGCTATCGGTGAGGGTAATCTTAGCTTAGATATGCTTATGCTGGTGGCGGATTCTATAGCTCCTATCCTTTCCTATATTACAATTTTTTTTCCTCTGGCATCTTTCCTACAATTTGGAAATGCGCCTATGTGATTCCTCTCCCTAAAACCCCTAATCCGTCGTACTTTTCGCAGTATCGTCCTATGTCCATGCTTCCCGTTTTATCCAAAATCATTCAATCCTCTGTAAATCCACGTCCCTCGTCACATCTAAATAGACTTAACTTGTTCAATTCTTTAGCACAACCACAGCTTTGGTTAAGATCACCGACGACATTCGTCTTAATATAGAATATAGAAAAGTGACAATATTGGTGCTCCTAGATTTTAGAAGTGTTTTTAACACTGTTGATTTTGATATCCTTCTCAGTTTACTTAGTACTTTAAATATACTACTATACTGTCCTGGTTTCGTGATTAACTCTTTGGGGGGCAACAGTGGGTTCGAGTTGATGTCCGATTTTCTAGCTGGTGTGAACTGTCTGCTGGTATCCCTCAAGGGGGCATACTCTCTCCATTACTCTTTTCTGTCTTCATTAACGGAATCACCAACCATAGTCACTCTCCTCCTCGTTCCACGTCTATGCAGACGATTTGCTGCTTTATGCGGTAGCCAGCATTGATGATTTTGGCTCCTTTGTTTCGCAAATCAATTTAGACCTGGAATCAATCCGTGATTGGGCTTGATTCTTTGGTTTGATGAAAAATGTCAAGAAGTCGCAGGCTATTGTCGTTGGAAGCCCCTTATTTCCAAGTTTTCAGATCAAGTTAAGCCAGTTATTTTCTTTGATGGTACGCCTGTACTTTTCTCTTCTACTGTAAAAAAAATTGGCATTACCATAGATCAATCTTTGTCATGGGTACCTCATATTTCTGAGATCAGTAGAAAACTTTTCGCGTCCCTTCATTCATTGAGGTGTCTGCAGAATTTCCTTCCTCTTCATACGAAGATCATGCTTGTCCGCTCTCTTTTGCTTTGGTCTCCGCAAGTTTGAACAATACCGCGCTGAACTTAAATGGCTTCCGATCCGTCAGCGCAGAGACTTACATGTTCTTTGTCTTTTGTATAATGTCCCTTTCATTCCTTCTTCAGGACGTTACCTTGCAGAGAAGTTCTTTTACATGGCGGATGGTAGTGGCCATCGCCTGCGGTCAAGTGCGAATCTGGCTCTATCTATCCCACTAGATAGATCTCATGTTTACGAGGTATCTTTTGCTGTGCGCGCCGTGAAATTATGAAATAACATGTCTCCCGCCCTAAGGCAGAAGTAGTCCGTAGCATCGTTCAAGGAGAAGTTCAAGAAATTGTGGCTGTCGAATGAATGATTATTTGATTAGGTTGCTGTTTTTGTTATAATTATGATTATATTTATGTTGTATGTATTTATATAGATATTACGTAATATGTATTACATTGACTGTTTGCCTATCTCTCTCTCTCATTTGGTTTTTGCATTTTCATTTGTACAATTGTAAAGTTATCGTATTGTACATGTTGCTTGGTTTGTCTGCCATTTACTTGTGTTTAACACTCATTTACTCGAAGGTTAATTGGAAGAAATCCCTTAAAGCTTCGCTTTAGTACATGCTTATTTTTTTGAAATGTATGTAGTTTTTACGATGGCTAATTGCAAGAAAAATCAATCAAGAGAAGAAGTCCTCGAAAGAAAAATATACTGTTGTTACAAACTAGTGATTGTATTTTCATACATATTTTGGTATAATTAAAATGATTAATTAAACATATCTTTCTTTTCATTGTCAGCAGGCAATTTCATTGACAAATATTAATTTTTAGCACAAGTAACTAATTTTGGTGTAGATGTACAATTTTGGTGGCAGGCAAATTACTAAAATCATAATATCTTTAAAACTATTATGTATAACAAAGGGCCATTACTACACAATATTGGTTATGACTTTATTCGTATTATTGATGTATAATTTTGACTTTAACATCAAAAATAAAAAAAGCCACCAAAATTAGGTAAATTTCGAGCTTGTTGAAATTCACCCTAATATAATTGTGGAAGGAGGTACTTTGATCAAAGGTCTAGACAGAAAGGGATAGGGTACACTATACAAAGAGCCTCCACGGAATCCTGGTTCTTGTTGATTTAAGCCGTAAACATATCGTGACTGCTCATAGATTGCGAACTGTTCATGTGCCACTCAACAAGTTTCGATGTGTTATGTTATGAAATTCATTGATTCAACTAATTGTGACTCCTGTGGCACTGTAGAAGATGTCCAGATGTTGATGGAGTGCAGGCGGAATCGTGCCCAGAGAGAGGCGCTGATAACGTCAGCCAACCTAAACCCATATGGTACCGGGGCTTTTATGCAGTCGCCCTAGGAATGTATTACAAAACCAAACGCCTACAAAAACCCTCTGAGCAATGCCCGTATTGTTTATTCACAAAGATGACACAAAACAAATCATGTGCTACAAGTTAGAACCATAATTAAAATACAATATTGTGTATCACTTATTACGGTTATTATATGTAATAACTAGAAAATTTGTTTGTGATGTGCGGAGTGCATATATACGTAGCGCGTTATTTATTGTCGAGTTGATAAGCGACGGTTTTCCTCAAAGCTTCTAGGAAAGGCTGTGTAGGTACACAGTAACAGTACATACTATTTATAGAATGTGCTAAGTTTTCAGTCTTGCAATGTTTGTGAATGATTTGCCGTATAGTAGGTATTGGCTTAGTATGTCTGCTAACGTAAACCAAATATTTACAGTGAAGCGAAAAATTGAAAAATAATAAAAAAAATAGAAAGTTTTTTTTTTGGTTTTTTTTACTTGAATATTTTTCAATTTTGAGTGAAAAAAAAAGCTCAACTAGTTTGACTACTTGAGAAATAGCCACATTGTGCCTACATAGTAGTTATCAAAATTATGCTAATTTTACATACATCCGGACAATACGTTTTCTTTTTTGGCGAGTTTGTCTTTTGATATAAAAATAATAATTACATAAGACAAAATATTAAATTCGGACATTCAAAATAATTTTGGGCCATCGGGGCCTATGATGGTTGCGTTTATCACGTGATAAATAAGTGACAAAACATATGTCACTCACACTCGCATTTTATCGAAACGTGACGGATGCTTTGTCACTTATTTATCGCGTGATAAAAGCAACCAGGCCGAAGCGCAACCGCTGCATTCGCTTCACTCAGGCAACAACCTCCTTCTTATCATCCGGTAAATACCGAATCCTTACGAGATTGTAAATCACATTCCAAGCCGACGTCATTTTTTCGATTCCCGCGCGGGGAGCTCCGGTATCCTTAGCATGAGTTTAAAACAGTGACTCGACTGCGTAAACGAGAGAATTGTAGTTCTACACAGTAACCGCTAAGGGCTCTATCATTATATAGTAGTTTATGTGACTGTACATAATGAAAGGTATTAAACACTAGTGTGGGTTTATGAAACGAGCCGAAGGCGAGACATTTCTTTTTTATTCAGAGATGTTCGAAATTTGAATGAAGAATATCATCGAAAACGATGTTATTATAGCAATAATAACATTTCTACAGATAAGAAATTTGTTTTAACAAAACAGTATATTTTTATGGTGGTCATAATGTGCGGTACTTGAACGCATCATGGAGGGTTTATGATGATATTTGGATAGATAAAATCGTTTACCTACGCTTTCGCTAGCGAGTACGGTCACATTAACTAATGGCAAGGGTACTGTGCTTTACCGAATACCGACCGGATCGGTTTATTGACAAATTTGGTCATACTTACCTTGGATCAATAATAAAGAGTCACTGATAATCATAAAGGTGCGACCAAACCGACGCTTAAAATACTGTCGGAGACACACCGACATACGACAACGACAATAGTTGGTTCTCTTATTTATCGCCGATTATCACTTTCCCAACTCAAGTTTTGCGTAATTTTATTTCGCCGAACTTTCATTTCCCAACTTATCAAAGTTTGTTTTATTTGCCAACCTCACAGTTACCAACTAAAAGGCCGGCTCCTCTACACAATGGGCCATCATGGGCCACGATAAGGGACGCAGCTATACGTTAGAGGAGACAAGCGATATTGCTGTCTTGTTCTGTCGTATAGCTGCGTCCGCGCAACTGCTCACTTATTTTTATGACAATGTAAAAATTTAATTAACGCGCACTGTTGTGGTCGCAGTTCTAACCTAACCTACTTTACTGGTAGCAGATCGGTTCTGCATGACGCTTCGCCGACCGCTGCCGCGGGACGCTCGCTTGGCTCACTCGGCTCGCGCGTTGTTGTGGTCGCAGTTCTAACCTAACCTACTTTACTGGTAGCAGATCGGTTCTGCGTGGCACTTCGCCGACCGCTGCCGCGGGACGCTCGCTTGGCTCACTCAGCTCGCGCGTTGTTGTGGTCTCAGTTCTAGCCTAACCTACTTTACTGGTAGCAGATCGGTTTTACATGGCGCTTCGCCGACCGCTGCCGCGGGACGCTCGCTTGGCTCACTCGGCTCGCGCGTTGTTGTGGTCTCAGTTCTAACCTAACCTACTTTACTGGTAGCAGATCGGTTCTGCATGGCGCTTCGCCGACCGCTGCCGCAGTACGCTCGCTTGGCTCACTCGGCTCGGGCGTTGTTGTGGTCGCAGTTCTAACCTAACCTACTTTACTCTGGTAGCAGATCGGTTCTACATGGCGCTTCGCCGACCGCTGCCGCGGGACGCTCGCTTGGCTCACTCGGCTCGCGCGTTGTTGTGGTCTCAGTTCTAACCTAACCTACTTTACTGGTAGCAGATCGGTTCTGCATGGCGCTTCGTCGACCGCTGCCGCAGTACGCTCGCTTGGCTCACTCGGCTCGCGCGTTGTTGTGGTCGCAGTTCTAACCTAACCTACTTTACTCTGGTAGCAGATCGGTTCTACATGGCGCTTCGCCGACCGCTGCCGCAGTACGCTCGCTTGGCTCACTCGGCTCGCGCGTTGTTGTGGTCTCAGTTCTAACCTAACCTACTTTACTGGTAGCAGATCGGTTCTGCATGGCGCTTCGCCGACCGCTGCCGCAGTACGCTCGCTTGGCTCACTCGGCTCGCGCGTTGTTGTGGTCGCAGTTCTAACCTAACCTACTTTACTGGTAGCAGATCGGTTCTGCATGGCGCTTCGCCGACCGCTGCCGCAGTACGCTCGCTTGGCTCACTCGGCTCGCGCGTTGTTGTGGTCTCAGTTCTAACCTAACCTACTTTACTGGTAGCAGATTGGTTCTGGCGCTTCGCCGATCGCTGTCACAGTTTTCTTGGTGTTTCATGAATATGATTTTTTGAGGTAAAGAGGTGAAGTGTTTGTTGGCACTCTGTTTTCTTGAGGATTCTAAAATATACGTATATTTCAACAAGATCCTGCGAATATATTTATCAATATTTCCCAACCAAAAAATATGTAGGTTATGGGTATGTATCTTTTTCTTATTTAGGTATAACTTGCCCAATGTATGAAAAGGGAACTGTTGCATAAACGAAACGTATTCGTCCAAGAGGCAAGGTAAGTCGCCCAAAAGTTTAGAGGCATTAAGTATAATAATCTGCTTTACAATAATTCTACCAGTTGTCATACAAAAATTTGCTATTCGTTAGTTGTCAAAGTGAAACGTCGGCGAACTGTTGGTTGGCAAATGACATTCGGCCAAATACTTAAGTTCTGCGGGAAGGCACAACACCAATTTTCGCCTGTTAGAAATATGAAATGTTGTCAATTCTTCACTTCACCGATGCTAGTTTCTAATATAGAAACATTATGTTTTTAGGCCTTGGTCGTCTGGTTTGCCAACTCAAGGAAAATGCGACTTAATTTGATTATTGTGACATCAATGGCGTAAGCATCATCAAGGGACCAGTGTTGTGTCACTGGTGAGATCATAATTGACCGACCGAGCGAAGTGTCTTCTTTTCAGCTTGGCCCATTATTTCGTATGTCAGGATGTTTGGAGGACCCCACAACTACGCTTCGCGACTCTTGTCATGCGAAATAGCATCGGCCGTCACTCTCTCACAGTACAGCGAAGAAAGAGATATGTATTATCGCGAGAAAGAGTTGCGTGTCACAGGTGCTGATCCTTTAATATATTTTTCTGAGTTTTCCCTATTATTGTGTTAAGTGTCTTGTAATATAAGTCACTTAAGACTGTACTACTTGCCAAATTTCATAGTTCTAGGTCAATGGAAAATACTCCCTAAATTTTGATTATCTTGAGTGTCGAAATAGTTTTTTTTTTCGGTATTTACTGCCGTAACTTTTTGACGTTTTAACTTAGTAGTTTGAATTTTGCACAGGTTCGAGGGACCTGAGTATATGATTTTAATTTCAACTCGATACGTCCAAGCATTACATACGGACGGACAGATAACAAAGGGATCTTATACGTGTAACCCTAAAATCAGTAATTAGAAAATGAAATGAACGCACACCTTTTACGAAAACGTACGTTTGTCTCCCAAGTGCACCCGCGGTAAAACCTAACACAATCAAATGATCAAATTGCTTTGTTTGTCCATTTCTATCGGCCCTGACTTTACACGGTTATTTGCGTTCGGACTGGTCTAGCGACCACAAAAACTCGTCCAGTCACCATTCCGATAACATAACGCCGCCAAACATATGTTGCGACCGATTTAAGTATGCACCTCGTTTGTATCCGCCTTCGTGGAGTCTAGGTGCGTACTTAACTTAACCGGGCTGTGCGGTTCTTGTGGGCAGTTGTAGCCTTTTGAATTTGGATGTGTACGACCTTGTCTCGCGCCGGGCAGAAGACCTTTACACAAAACTGTGTGATCGATCAGTACTTTAACTCTTCTGACTTAAAGTACCGGTGTAGCGCGTAGCCAACACCTTTTTTGTTGGATAGAAACGAAACTATTTTCTATTTACTTTTTATAAGGTTGTTAGGTTCAGTTGTAAAAGTTTGTTACTTAGTTCGTTTATAATTCTACTGGTTCACCTGTAAATGTCCAATTAAATTATAATAATATTTTTAGCTGACTTGAGATAGAACGTTCCTGGAATCCTGGGGTTTTCAGAACCAGGGTCCGCGTTATTTTTTGTGACAGTCGAGTTCATACATTTATTTGCAAACATTTTGATCAAAAATATCCAAACTCGCGTCTATGCCGTAACAATAAGCCGAAATCACATATATATATCTTTGATGAACCAACCGAAATATTGTAAGAAACTTCTTGGTCGGTGATTTCGGCGCTGGCATATATAAGGTTTTGTACTCAATTTCCTTTCATATAAGCTTTTGGACGCTTTACGTCAAATACAGAAGGGTCAGCCATTCCAAACGCTAGGAGCTAGGAGAGTGAAATTAAATATGTGGCGGTGGCGCTGGCGTGGTAGGCACGACAGCACATGACATGTTCCGATGTTCTTGGCGTCCAAAGAGTTGTATCGACGGATGCATTCGAAGCCCAAATACAGTTGGCGTATCTAAGATTGTTCTTCAGACGGTGGCTGGGTGGGAGCCTAGCTATGTGGTGTAGTAGTGGCCATGGCCTATGAGATGAAACCATGAATTTCTATGGGTAACCCCTGGGTATGTATATCTAAAAATACTCCCATGTTTTGTTATTAAACCCTGCTCATCAGAGTTTAATAACAAAGCATGGGAGTATTCGACTGGTACAAAGAACTGAGATACGATACTGGTGATAATATAACTACTGTAATTTACATACATGTGCAAGTCGGTTCTTGGTTTACCCGCGGGCAAACCCGAGTGATATCCGCCACTTGCATCGCTAGTAGTCTGTTAACTTGTCACTTCTGCCAATAACGAAAAGAAAATACTAAATTATATTTTATTTTACTTAAATATCGTAAAGAAATATCACAAGTTTTGATACATATGGATTACCATAGATTGGTCTGAGTACTATAGGTATTTTTCGTTGGTTGACTTGGCATTTTAGCAAAAAGCAAACAAATATTTACAGAAAATATATACGCCATCGTTATTTTATAATGCTAAAAAAACCTCGATTATAGCATATTGTGACTGATATGCGTAGGTACCTATTTGACCCTTACCATAGAGTAGGTAAGGAATTATATTTGATCTATGCCCTTACCTACTCATTGTGGCAAGAGCAAAAATGTACGGTTTCAATTTCCTTTACTGTACGTGACTGTAGGTACTTACATTAAGTATATTTTTTTACAACGGCACCACATAGTTCATTTCATTGAAATAAATAATAATTGCAAAAAGTATACAGAACATGTATGAACACAAAAAGCACAAAAACAAAAAATATTCCCGCCGAAACTTACGTCAATGTTTTTTCAATCTATAAAAATACCACGGCAGTTTTTATAATGCCAAACTTTAATTGCTTGATATTTCTCACGAAAAATGTTAAATAAATTCAATAATTTGCATTCATGATGTAGTTATGCATTGTAATATTTTGAATCATTTCAGAGAAGGAAGTTATAACTTTTTTCTAGGTCAAAATAATTAGGTGTTTTTTGGACAATAACGTTTGCCCTTGTGATTAATTAGTATGAATATTAGGTATTTTATTATTGGGATTACGTCATAAAGGTCAAATAAGCTTAAATATTATTGTTGCATATGTTGTGTTTATTAACTTCGCTTCATAATTATTTTTGTTTTGTTTTTTTTTTTTAACAAAACAATCTTTAAATCTAGTAGAATGTACCTAGAGTTTAAATAGAACATAGTAAATCATGTCATGGAAAAAATAAAATGATACAGAAATCTAACTACATATGTATATTACAAAAAACAAACAACTAAACTACAAACAAGTGAGAAACCGTCGAAATCTATTAAATAAAAAAAACGCGAGTAGAGTCCTCTTTCAAGTATAATATATTTGTTTAAAATATACAAATGTTTCGGATTTATTTAATCGTCGTCTTTAATGGCATCAGTGAACCTCGTTTTCCTGTTCTGCACCAGGTTTTACTAATCATTTTAGACCATTATAAACACATTAAAGAGCAATGATTTACGGGAAATCGCTTATTCACAAAATAAAGGTACCTATGTGTTATTTTGGTATGAGGTATATTAAACGGTCTTCTATTCTGACCACTCGGGCTTTTTGGATATCAATATTCGAGGAATATTCGACTCCTTCATTCGGAAATCTTCGTCAAACCTTCTTTAATAATTACGGAATTACGGAACATCATAACTTATTTCCATCGCGCTTTCTTACTTATTATTGTAAAAGGTTAATTTCGTGAGGCCCAAGCCCAAATAAGACCATAAGGCCTAAACCTCCAATGTAGTACAGTCGAGTTGATTTACATCTACACACTTACGAGGACAAAAATATCTGAACACGACTTTATGCTCCTGACAATAGGGTCGTGTTCAGATATTTTGTTCTCGCTTGTATATTTAAACATTTAATTTGTAATTCTAACCAACCAAAATACCAACGTCGAATACTTATTGTATTAAGCGGTTTACATTTACACTCATGTGGAATTGTCAGGAACGGCCCGACATGTTTCGAACTCGTATGGTGCTCTTTATCAGGGACTGCTAGCTGTACAGCGACGGGCGCGGCAACTTTGTCAGTGACAGTGACAATTTATTCATGTGAGTGCAAATTAAAGAGGTCTTACGAAAGTTTTAATAAGATTAAAGGCGAATATGTTATGGTATGGTACCGGCTAAGCAAACCGGGTCTACAAAACTTCGAAATCCTAATGTAAAGTAAATAAAGGAATAAATGGCGGAAACCGAAGACAATAATATTGATGTAATCGCGGATAATCGTTGCATTCATGGTGACAGATCAATATCCATTGACAATTGTAACGCTTTGTCATTATATGACGCACCGGATTGAGATCATAGTGATCATAAAAATCATCATTTTTATGACAATGTGGACGAGTGAGTGATTAAAATACCTTATTCGAACTAAGATGAGAATATCGCGAGGTTTTTAGGGTTCCGTACCCAAAGGGTAAATAACGGGACCCTATTACTAAGACTCCGCTGTCTGTCTGTCTGTCCGTCTGTCACCAGGCTGTATCTCATGAACGCTGCTGGGGTGTCCCTTGTTTTGTCGACAAACTTTTAATCGAATTTCATTTCATCGATTATTGTTTGGTGTAATTTTATTTCATGACCAGATCATTCCAATTTTGTATTATTTTATAGAATAACTGTTCAGGGAATATTATTTGGCAAATGATTTCATTTTCTATCAATTTGAAATGGCAGAATAACAAAACAACGAATTTCATTAATATTTCGATATCGAGTGGTCGAAAAATCCTAACATTACCTATTTCACCTTTAGGCCGGTCCGACTTGACTTAGGTTAGGTACGACGGCGAGTGAAGCGAGGAGGAGTTTTAGGTGGAATGGAACTGCGACACTAACGAGCGAGCGAAGCGAACGAGCCGCGGAGGTCTATATCAAGTGGGAAATAAAACGTCGCGAATAAAAAATCGCATTTGGTGATTGTTTCGTATGACAACGATAATTTGTATGTTAATTAAAAATACTGGAAACAATAAACCACAAAACGTTTTCCATGACATAATACAACTACGTAATGAATCATCCGACAAGTATCTTATCTTATCTTATTAGGAAGGGGTCCTTGCGGATACACTTCGACCCAATGGGATCTTTTGTGTAGTTACCCCCATCGCGCCTACTCAAAGGATTGTTCCACCACCTTCATATATCGGATGATGGAACCAGTTGGTAGTGCCTGGAATTCCTTCGGTTCTGGGTAACCAATACCGAATTCCTTCATTCTGAGTCTGGCGAGGGCATGACATCCACACAGTATGTGCTTCATTGTCTCTGCCTCCTCGCCACACATTCTACAATCTGTATTGTCAGACAGTCCCAACTTGGCCAATAGTCCTTTGACCCCAAAGTGACCGGTAAACACCCCCGTTATGATTCGGAGCTGTCTTTTGCTGTATTCCCATAATTTCTTGGTCCAGCCTGATTCTATACATTCCATGAATAGCTTTGAGTGCCTCAAGCCTGCCATTTTCCTCCACTCTTGTTGGTGCTGGTTTTTGGCATAATCCTTGATGGCTGTTGCTATGGTTCCCTGCGAGAGACCCACAAGAGATCCGACAAGTAAAAATACACGATTTAAAATTACTTGTAATGATCATTCCACGAACTAAATTGTCGACGAAATGAAAATACATGAAACGTTGACTTTGAAGTGAAATTCGACGCATTAACTTTGCACCTCATTTGTAGTTTGGACAGAGAGACAGACTCGCACAAGGTTTTAGGGTTCCTTACCTCAATATACAGGCTCCCAACCTTCTTATGACCACTTTTATTTCTTTTTTGGTGGCGGGGACTAAATGTAGGTAGGGTAGCCATATTCCTCCTCTCCAGCGGATTCGCTCGCGGACCATACTTTGACTCCTGTACCTCTAGCACAACTGTGACACGCCACTCTTTCTCGCGCAAGACTTATTACCTATCTCTTTCTTCGCTGTACTGTGAGAGAGTGACGGGCGATGCTATGTCGCGCGACAAGAGTCGCAATGCGTAGTTGTGCTAGACGGGCTGCGAACCACCGGTCGGGATACCTGCTTTATATGATCACTTTTTTGTCCGTCTGTCTGTTTGTCAAGGCCAGGGAATCAATCAATAAAATGAGTGGGTTCAGAGGATGCCTATGCACTCTGGTCCTGAAAAATACCGGGTTGCAAGTGTTGTATTTTTTTTCATTTTCAATTGCGCGACGTTGCGCGATTTTCTATTAATCGGACGATTAATAGAAAAACAAATAGGTACTTAATCAACTCAGTTTGGGTTTACATCGCTTT
Source organism: Apotomis capreana (assembly GCA_947623375.1). Lineage (NCBI taxonomy): Eukaryota > Metazoa > Arthropoda > Insecta > Lepidoptera > Tortricidae > Apotomis > Apotomis capreana. The sequence continues at coordinate 14,452,682 of OX392521.1, forward strand.
CAAAAATAAAAAGGTCGCGCTATATACTTTTTTAAATGAAATAACTTGCCTATTTCTTTATTTATTAAAGACGGTAATAATCTTTATGATAACTTTAAGTAAAAAGTTTTTAACAAAGTAAAAAACTTACATTTTCCATTAGTCCCTGATCCCGATCCTTGCGGTGACACCGAATTTACAAAAACAAACACAAACAACACACGGAACTTAAAACACACCATTTTGATATTTATAAACAAAACATTACTTCTTAAACAACCCTAAAACTCCTTGATTCTAATCTTTTAAAAAATAAAATAAATTTTGAAACTAAAATAAACTTTAAGCGAAGATGACTCAAAAAAGAACCTAATTTCGCCCGCCCAAAAAAACGTCAAGTTTTTTTTTTAAAACGAAGGTCTGTTTTATTATGCCAAGACCCTCCTTCAGCTGCACACACAACGCAACTAAGATCACTCAAGGCAAAATTATGTTATTGATGTACTTTATACGACTCGTTTTAATGTGCAACTCGTTTGCTCGCGTAGCGAACTAGTTGTGTACTTCTTTATTTGGTATCAGCATGTTTGAGAACTTAGGTATTTTGCGTAGAGGTCAATGATTGATACTTAAATGTTCTTGGCAATGACGGGAAAAGCTTGAGTTAAGTCAGCGTTTTTACGCAAATTACATTTTTCAACAATATTTCACAAGCAGTAAAATTAAACTAGCTGCGTAAATTTATTTTCATGTAACCCAAAATAGTATTTTTTTAGCAACTGTTATGGAATGACACGTTGTAAGGGTTAATTATGTACAGTCAACCAATTTGATTCCTAGGCCATTTCGTACCTTGTCACAGTGAACGCCAATATGAAAGCCGTCTAAGATCTCATATTATCATTGTCATTGTGAAGGTTCTATATAGTAATTGGTTGACTGTACAGTTGCAAATAAAACACTACTTTGTCAACGCACGCATATCATATTCATCATTACATCATGGATTTTCTTTTATTAATATATGAAGTGCTCGGTAGGTACATAGTATTTCCCGAGGCGGTGGCGGTGTGGGCGGAGTCCGACATCATCATAATATCGTAATGTTTTTTTTTCTTTAATTAATAGCTTTGTCACTGAGTGACTATGTCGCTCCGTTATTAAAAGGCATTACAATTTGACTACATCTAACTTAGTTATGTAGATCTTTGCCTATAATTACTTATCTGAACTTGTTATAGTTATAGTTATTTAACAATGTAGGTGTATATAGAATGTATGTATGTATAGGTACAATATTATAACATAAACATAACAGTACAGCTACATCACAATATTTGATATAAATGGTCTATCTATCCATCTATCAGCCAGAGACGTCCACTGCTGAACATAGGCCTCCCATGCCTCACCACAAACTGCGATCCCGTGCAGACCGCATCTATTGATTCCCCGCTACCCTCACGAGGTCATCCGTTCATCTAGCTGGACCCGATCCACGCTGTGCTTTCCTATACGTGGTCGCCACTCCAGGACTGTTGCCCGAACGCCGCTGATATATGATGCATTCTTTTAATTATAAATTTAAATGCCTACGAAGAGCTGCTGTGTTTAAAAGTCACATTTCTTCTTAGTAAATTGAAAAACAATTAAAACAACAAATAAATTCGTAACTTTTATTCACTTTTCCGTTTCCCCGTCCTTCTCAGGCCGCGCAGCACGATCCGGCCCGCCACGTAGAGGCTGTAGCAGAAGACTACGAGGCCGAGTAGTTGGTCGATGCGCGCGCGCTGGTACCACGGGTAGTGGCGAGCCGCGGAGCGCAGGTGATACGCGCCTACAATATAAAACATATGAAAATTTCTAGTCGGTATTTTGGTCCAAAGACCTGTGTCTTTCAGACAGACAGCGGAAGCTTAGTTATAGAAATAAATAAATCATGATCAGAATTATATGAGGATTGACAACAGGGCGCTATTTATAAGATTTATATAGCAACAATTTTGCAACCTATCGCAATTGCACTATAATGACATTAGTTTAAATACCTGGCATGTCAAGTTCCTATGTTAACCTCGTAATATCATTTAATGAAATGCACTCGAATAATATTACGTTCACGTCTTTCATAGTTTTCGGGATATTGTTTGGATATATTAAAATATTTGTGTTCTTAAGACAACACCACGTAGAACATTGACAATGTTAACAAACCATCATAAAATCATTGCCAGTGTAAGAAATTAGTTCCAGTGAAATTCCGCAATATGGCGGGTCATATATTTCTGGTCGGGCTTTACATTTATTTGTGCACATAAAACATACTGTATAATTATTGTGACATAAATAATAATACAATAAGTAACTATAAATTATGGTTATGCAACGAAAAGGTCAGCATAATGCTAACTCGAGAGCCAGCGCTGATCTTCTGGTGGGACCATGGGTGGCGCACGAATGCTGCATTAACCTAAACGCAGTGACAATCAAGTGCTGTCAGTGTATCTCGTTGAAACCCTAAGATCGGGGCCGACCGGGGAACACCTTGGATAAACGCTTCGCTGTCTTATAGTAACTGTTGTCTAGGTTATCTTTAAAGGCTATGTTACCTTTAAAGGTAACTGCTGGCTAGGTTACCTTGAAAGTGCTGGCTATGTTACCTTTAGAGGTAACTGCTGGCTATGTTATCTTGAAAGGTAACTGCTGGCTAGGTTACCTTTAGACTCGATGGCCAACTCCACGTAGTGTGCTATTAGCTTGGACGGCGGCGCCGGTCGATCGTGAAACAATTTTGACAGATGCTTCGCTGTCTTGTAGTAACTGTTGACAAGTGAGTAACAAAATGTAGGGTAGACCGAGGCGATTCGGATCACAGGGCGAATTGAATCAAAATAAGCTTTTTGTCAAATTCAAAAGATCGCGGCTAGCTACGGGCAGCCAACCACCGTCCAGCGTTGGGTTTGACCTTCCCGCACACTATGACACAGGCGGCCATTTTTTCGGACGCTTGTGTCAGTCTCAGCGATGCCTCGCGTCGAGTCACTAGTGTTGATGTGCTGTGATTTTACTGGTGATGTAAAAAACGTGTTTACAAAATTTACCATAAAAACAAAGTAAGTTGACTGAAGTTTAATATTTATTACTCAATGTTGTCATTAATGTGTCCTGTTTTCGTAATTAATGTGATTTAAACTGTATTTTAAAGAATATTCGGGCTAGGTTTAAATATAGTAAACCTATGGTTTGGGGCTATTCGGATCACTTGTTCGGGGGCGATGTGGATCACTAATTTGAAACGCTCTTTTCTAGTTTATACTAATAATTTTAACTGTTTGTGTGTTTCAGATGGTGCGTACGTACAAAAGAAAGACACCAAGGAGAATGGAGTACAGAAAATATGACAGAAGCAGCTAGCACGGTGTTAAGAAAAGAGCTGACATTGCGTCGGGCGGTTGAAATTTATAATGTACCGTTCACATCTTTACAGTGAAGAGTTACCATGTCCCGTGGTGTTATAAAACAACGAGGTGGGCAGACAGTATTTAAAGCAGATGCAGAAAAACTATTTGCTGAGAGATTTCTGCAGTGTGTTTCACTCCAAAATCGGTTCGTAAATAGGTATGCATATGAATTTGCTAAGCATAAAAAATACCACATTAATTTAGCAGAGTCTCTAAAATGGCAGGAGAGGACTGGTTTCATCGATTTCTGAAAAGAAGTCCGGAGTTGACTATTCGCAAACCTGAGGGTCTTTCTAGAGTGAGAATGAACGGGATGACTCCTAATGCCAATTTTGCTACACTAGAGAAAGTGATAAATGACAATAATTCAAGAGGAAAACGTGTGAAGTAAGTGAAGAACGGTGCCATGAAAACTGTGCAGATCGTGGAGGTGCTATAATTTCTTTATTATTTTACCAAAGATTTAAGACCTGTTTTGTTTGAAATAATTCTTCTGAAGGGGTGAATCGGATATTTTTAATGTTTGATGTTGAGTTTATTGCTGATAGCAATTTAAGTTTTAGTTCATTTTTTGTTGTAGAAACGTGTTAATTAGAAGTTTATAACACCTCGTAAATTTATTTTCGATACTCTAGTTAGCTTTAAATACCAATTTTTATGTTACATTTATAATGAATAAAAATTATTAAATTGTTCTATAGGGGGCCATCCATAAATTACGTCACACGTTAAGGGGGAGGGAGGGGGTCGACGAAGTGTGACATTGTGTGACAAGGGGGTGGGAGGGGTCCTACATTTCGTGACGTCACATTTCAAAATATATTATAAGTGTTAAAACACGAACTTTAAACTATTAATTTACGAAAACCTCAAACACATACACAACTATATCTGTATAAATATAAGACCAATTGTTTTGTCAACCACTCGATCTACTATCATCGTTTTTTGTTTTGTTAATTGTTTGATTTGATGTTAATTTTATAAAAAAAATATTTAAATGGAAATAAAACCGATTTCGGAACCGCTGTTTTTATTCAATAATTTCTAAATGTAAATTTGCAACATATGTGACGTCACAGTAGGGAGGGGGGGAGTCTCCCAATTGTGACCAGCTGTGACAAGGACGGGGGGAGGGGCAAAAAATCATGAAATTCGTGTGACGTAATTTATGGATGACCCCTAGGAGAAAAAAAGAAATGTTACAAAATTACTTCTTACGTCGTGTTATTAGTATTAATATATAATAATATATTATGACATCGGTTTTTCCAAACGTTATTAATACATTTGTTTTTGATTCAAAACAAATATTTTATGGACGAGTTTTCTGTGATCCGTTTCGCCTCGAAAAATGGGGCGAATCGGATTATTTGAGTGTTTTTCTATTTAATTTCTCAAAATTAAAAGACAGGCTTTATTTTTAGTTTGAGAACTGGATTTTATAGTTCGATAACCACTGTATCCGGAATAATATTAATATACATGATACACTGTAACAAGCTGGTTTTATTTCACATTAACTAAAAATTGATCCGAATCGCCTCGGTCTACCCTAATCTTGTATATTAAAGAAGTCTTTATTTTAATATTCATATTCATTAGCACACGTACCACAAGCACTATGAAAAATGCCACTTAAAAAGAAACCCTTACTACAAATTGAATCCGAGAGTAATTATTCAACCACTGAAAAGAGTTGCTAGCTGTATCTTAGAGGCAGCTGGCGCTGGCAGAAGAGAGCGGGAATCGAAGCCGGTACCTCTGGATTGCCGGTCCAACGGGTTAATTTCTCCACCAACCTATCGCCACGGCGACGGAGGCCGACTGGTCGCCCATCGCTGCCACAGCTAGCGGGATGAAGTGGACGGCTTGACCTAGCTATTGTTCTGACCTGTCGTTGTTGACTATCTCAGCCAACGCGCCCCTCAGCTCCCACGCCACGCCGCCATGGAAAGGGACGGTCACGGCGAAGCCGGCGGCGGCGGCGCGCGCCGCGTTGGCCGGCTGGTCGCCAAACACCGGCATCGCCAGCAGGGGGACTCCGTAGTGGACGGCCTCAATGATGGAAAGCAGACCGGCGTGGGTGATGAACAGCTTAATGTTGCGGTGGGCTATAAATGCAATTATAAATTATTTTATCCACACTTATAACGTAATTGGAGCGGAGCGAGCGAAGCGAGCGAAGCGAGCGAAGCTCCCATGGATCGACTTGAATGGACTTTGTGACAATGCGCAGATCTCAGCGAGTTCTCAACCGATTTGAGAAATTTTTGTTTTAAAATGCAAAAATTAAATTTCGCTAGGTCGTGACGACGAGAAAATTTCGAAAAAAAAAAATACTCCGCTAAAATCTATGGTGCAAGCTTAGCCGGTGGCTGACTGCATCGACCTAGTATTTCTATAATCAGTTCAGATAATATAAGTAGAGCCTTACTATGAAGCAGTTACACGGGGCGGAGGAAGTCATTCTTATAACGCTGTGATAAATTGATAATCGATGCTATTATAACCGTTTAAATAAAACAATTTAAACGGATTATATCGCGTATATTAATTATTTGACGTTTCGGTGGCTATACAGATCCATACCGTTATCAAAAGTTGAATCAAATAATAGTGTTGCATAATTAGATTATGCAAAGTAAAGGCAACATAAAATTATTTTATGAAGGATACGGCTATACAATACTACGCGCCTAAAATGGGACTTCCTGTCCTAGTTCCAATGTAATGTGACAAAAATGTATTGTGAATTGTGAGAAAAGATGTTGGTCGTACCTAACAGCCCACCCTGCGGAAACCACTTCCTGGCATGCACGTTGCTGGGCAACCCCGACAGCTCCTCATCACTCCGCCATAGCACGGTGTATGGCAGCTCGCCAAACATCTGGGCCAGTTCTGCCTTGAAGGCTGTGGGCAGCTGAGAGGTCTTCACCACGGAACCCAGGCTGAAATAGACGAAGCCCTGGGTTGAGGAGTCTAGGAGCTGCTGCAGGTCCTGAGGAGATGAATTAGATTCAGTAGGGTTAGTAACTCGAAAATGATGAAAACTTTGCAGGTGTCAAATAGTAATTCCGTCATTTGGAAAATCTACGGGTTGAACTGAAATATGTCGAGTAGTTCTACAATTCTACATTGTCAGTGTAACTGTTGTCAACTCCTGGTGAAAAAACATTGTGGTTGGCATCGAAGTTGCTAAACAGATAAACCGATTTGAATGCGGTTTTTGTTCAATTAAACTTTGTCTGTTGAAATGGTACTAAATAGGCAATGTTTGGTGGAAATAGATGTAGTCGTATCCAATATTTTCAACGTTCAATGGAATTAATGACAGGATCTGAGAATTCCAAATGTGACTGTTTTAGGGAAAATAAGGTCCCACTTTGTCGATATGGAGTTATGAGTAGGTAGTTCCTAATACTACAGAACATAATACGAGTAGCTATCTTTTGGTGAAAGAATTATGTCTAGGTGCTATAGTAATTTTTTTTTTATTCTCCAAATTTGCAAAATTGAAAAAGCGACAACTGAGAAAAGGTTGGCTAAAGTTTGGGACGGCCTTGTACAGTCGAGTTCATTTACATCTACACACTTACGAGAGCAAAAATATCTGAACACGACTTTATGCTCTTGACAATACGGTCGTGTTCAGATATTTTTGTTCTCGTAAGTGTGTAGATGTAAATGAACTCGACTGTACTTTGAAGTTATGGAGTAGTTGCGTTGGTATAAAATTAATTGCCATACATGCATGCGTTGGTATAAAAATCGTCGATGTCATAGGTACATCGACGATTTTTTTAGATATTCGGCAAAGTGGGTGCTAGGCACTAAACTTTAAGGCCCTAAAAAGTGCTTAAATTTGACATTTACGCGTCGATATCAAAATCATAGCTTTATTACAGTATGTTCCATTAGTTTTTATTGAAAGCCGATTTTCGGTAAGTTTTGCCATATTTCACTAAACTGCCCGCAACTCCGTAACTAGAGGGTCATTCTTGAGAATCGAATTCTTCATGTGATTCCCTTGGCGATTTTTATTTTATATTTTTTTACCTATTTGCTAGAAAATTAATATGAAATTGTATTTAATTATACGCAGATTTATCAAATGGGCACCACTTTTGGTCAATTTGATACAGAAATATACCACTTTATGTTTTAGCCGCCTGGGGAATAAGAAAAGATGACAAGGGAATAAGAAAAACGCCAAAGGAATAATAAAAAAAAGTACAGGGGAATAATATTAAGATCAGTTTTTCTTACATAAATAAAAAGCTTTACAAAGTGTAGGGATACAAAAATTCACAGTGTTTTATTCGAATTAATTGGCAATTTTTTTAATAATCGAACCACCGTCGAGGTATAAAAATTGCTGGGCATAAGCATCTTCTCTTGAATTCAGCTCAAAATCATTTGAGACCTGCTGTACCTAAATGGAATAAAATTCTAAATCGATGATTCAGTCATCTGCAACGCGAATTATAGGGAAATTTATTTTCTTTTCATGAAAACGCAAGAAAACTGTGATTCCCTTGTTCGAAATTAGAACCAGAGGAATAAGAAAAAAGTATGTTTCTTGTCGATTCTGCCGAAACTTAAATTATTATAAGAACAACTATTAAGTCAACACATGCAAGCATTCATGTAGTTTTCTTTTTACTAAACACTATGTACCTATTGCAGATATAAAATTTTATATAAAAATTCAAGGGAATCAAAATCATAGTGAACCAAAGCCAAGTGAATCATATATTAGCCTTCATAGCTAAGAATTCCAGCAACTAGTCGCGACCATTCCCCGCATATCTGGAAGCGTTACTGACGTTTGCCAAGCCCGGCCATTGCAACTGGTCAGATGACGTTTAAGTAGGGATGTGCGCCGTGTTGAATGAGGCACCAGGGGAATCATAGCTTAGCTCTGGACAAACCTTTAACTTAGATTTTTTTTTAAATTACGATACACACAGCAACCATATTTTTTCTTCTAAATAAATAAGTTATATTCTTACAATTTAACTCAATTCTATACTTGATTTCAATTCACAACATGTACTTTTTGGGGTAGTTTGTTCAAAAAATGGTGAATGGACGCACCAAGGGAATAAAGTTTTATGTGTTTAATATTTTTTTACAGTTAATTTATACTTAACTTAAACAAAAAATATATCGTGCTCCAGTTAGATTAGGTGCTAATGTAATATATAAAAAATACTATGGTCAATTTTTTCAATTGTGCGGGTACTTTATCCTTCTGGACGCTGTAAATTGACCCTTTCAAGAATCACCCTAGAATCGACAAAGTGGGACGTTTTACTAAACACACTCACAAATTTTCTGTTTAGTTTTATAGTACTACTGCACTATTATTACGAGTTGGTTTTGCTAGAAACATTATTAATAGAGCCATATGCTAGAGTACAAACTAACCTCAGGAAGCGCATCGTCCTCTCCAATATGATACCCCGCGATGTCCACCACGTTGGGCGGGAAGCTCTGCGCGGGCGCAACGATCGGGTGAGAGTTCACGAGCAGGACGGAAATGTTGTTGTACACTTCAGACAGGGGTGGCAAAGTCACGCCGCGTGCTGCCGCTATTGGACTGAAGGTATCATTGAACAGTCCTGAAGAGTCTTCGTATACTCGTAAGCCCCTGGACAGGGGAAACAGTGGAAAAGTTTGTAATACGGTTGTTTAATCCATACTTAATATTATAAATGCGAAAGTGTGTCTGTGTGTCTGTTACCTCTTCACGCTTAAACCGCTGAATCGATTTTGATGAAATTTGGCATGGAGATAGTTTAAGATCCGAGGAAGGACATAGGATAGTTTTCATCCTGGAAATAATCCCTAAAAAGATTGAAAAGTGAGTAAGTAATTCATGATGACATTGATGACCCTGTAGAAAATGTAATGATTAAACCAAAAGCACAATTGCTCTTAGATTTGCTTAGGCGCTCTTTTATTAATTAAGGTGATTAGGTGGATATCTATCGTGTTGTACGAGGTTGCTTCCATACTTCCAAGTTCCACGCGGAATTAGTCGCGGGCAAAAGCTAGTTTACTATAAATATAGAACTACTGATGCCGAAATAAAGGGAAAATAATAAAATAAACAATAGAAATTTCAAATAATTCTGAAGAGACATTGATTGTCTGCCAGAATAAGCTACGTAAGGTTGTCTGGAAGAGATCGCTCTTTAGCGATAAGACCGCCTGTTGTCTACCGTTATTAAAATTATTGTTCTGTATTGTATTTGTAAACTTTTTTGGTGTGCAATAATGCATTTTTGTATTGTATTACATGTATTGTATTGTAAAACAGATACAATAGAACGTAGTAATTCAAGATGGTGGATATGGATAGTAAGGATTAGGCGGAGGCAGTCACATACTTCATCTATCTATCTATCAGCCACGGACTTCCACTGCTCAACATAGCCCCCCCATGACTCATCACAAAGTGCGATTCCGTGCACCACTACCCTCAAGAGGCCATCCGTCCAGTCGGGGGACTACCCACGCTGGGATTTCCTATACGTGGTCGCCACTCTCGGACTCTGCTGCTCCAACGGCCGTCCATTCGCTGGGCTACATGGCCGGCCCCTTGCCACATACTTCATACTTCAACATCAATAGAACTTTGACTCTTATGATAACAAGTACGCTCCTGCTACGACTTCTGGTCTTAGCCAAGTCTTAAGGGCTTATGCAAAAATCACGCGAGGTTCGATAGGGGGAGGGGGTGTCACGAAAAAATCACGATAGATCAAAATGTAGCCGAAAAAACCTCGCTTGATTTATGCACAAGCCTTAATGGCGAGCGGCGCAGCGTGAGAACAAATAGAGCGGCAACCGCGCACGGCGGCTCGAGGCGTGCTTCATATAACGCTATGATTTTTAGGGTTCCGTACCCAAAGGGTAAAAACGGGACCCTATTACTGGAGACTTCGCTGTCCGTCCGTCCGTCCGTCCGTCTGTCACCAGGCTGCATGTCAAGAATGAATAGCTAGACAGTTGAAATTTTCACAGATGATGTATTTCTATTGCCGCTATAACAGCAAATACTAAAAATAAAATAAAATAAATATTTAAGGGGGCTCCCATACAACAAACTTGTTATAGATTATGGTACGGCATACGCGAGTCGGACTCGCACTTGCCCAATTTTTTTTTTATCCCTCACCGCTCACTGCTGGGCACCGAGCTGGTTGTGCGTAACCGTTGGCGGGCCACTTTATATGAATACGTTCGTTAGGGTTTGATCCAGCCAGCAGAATAAGATCCAGTTCTCACCAGGATATGACCTTTATGCCTCCAACCAACAGACTGTTAGCCACTCGTTGCCAGAAGTTCATGGGCAGCGGGGAGTGGTTGAAGAAACAGGGAATGAGTGGCGTGCTGGTGACGTCATCCACTAAGGATTCCAGGACCGGGTGCGGCGCGGTGCTGCTCAGCATGATCCAGGGTACCTCAAGGACTGCTGCATATCTGAAAAGGTAATAAGTACGTGGAAGGAAGTATATTGGATGTTCGTGACATTGCTAGTGAGCTACAGGAGAGTATAATAAGATAACATTGCCTGGTGACGACCAACATTCACTAACATTTCCGTCACTATAGTATTTTATGCAACCGTTGTACAAGAGGGGGCAAAAAACGCGAGTGGCATGGGTTACGATGTTCGCTACGCTCACATCGTAAGAAAGATGCCACGAGCGTTTTTTGACCTACTTATACAACGTTGCATGCAATACTTTTTCTACGACTCGACATTTCATAAATAAAATGCAAATAAACCACAAAGAAAATAATTACATGTTCCCGCTCGGAATCAACAAAATTAAAAAAAAATATAGTCTGATAAACTTTTTTTTTATTGACGTCCACCTGTCAAAAAAATATAAACTTATACATAAAGGTAGGTACACTAAACATCCATGCACTGAAGACAAAACTTTTTTTTTAAGTTAGCAGCAATGCCTTAGTACCATAAGTTTTTTTTTAATTGCAAATTGTGTGAATGCAGCTATTTATCTTGTAGTCTGTGGTACTAAGTGATGCTTTTGTGGCGACATTATAATATCGTTTAGCAGTGTTTTTTTGGACAGTAGAGTATAGACTTTTACAGACTTTCATAATTTATGTCTTTATATTAGTTAGTATATAACTAAGTATATAAATGACAAAAAAAAGTACTGGAGTAGAAAAAATATTTTTATTGATTCTATTTTTTTATGAGTAAATACCACATTTTAATTTTTATAAATAATGACACAAAGGTAAATTACGAAAGTAAAATTTAATGCGATCTACTACAATCTAAGCAGGACTTGAACCTGCGACCTCTACGTTTCCGAATTACCGGAAATTGACCTGGTTAAAATTCTTCAAGTAATTGCAGGTCGTATTGTAAATACTGATTGTTTATGGATTGGAGATTTAGTTGATCTTGGTTTTGAAATGTTTGTCGTTAGTCCAGGGAAGGTTTGAAAGGTAGCAGCTTTAGCAGCCACGCGGAAGGAGCCGCGGGCATGGCTAGTCTCTTACACTGTGACTTCTCCTCACTGACCCATTTGGATTGATCACTGGTATGCTTACCCAGCGGGCATGTCCGACATGAACCACTCAGTGATCACAGCATCAAAGTCCTGCCGCAGCGCGCGCCGTACATCTGGCGATGATGCAGCAATGGTGGCGATTTTGGTGCCCATTCGGAAGTCCATCATAGAGGCGGGGTCAGACGTGTTTAGATCTGCAATCGGGATTAATAAGTCATGGGAAACTAAAATAGTAATTGTATGCAAGAGTTGCACAATGAAGGTTCTTAAAGTCGAGTACTTACCGCGTTTAGGTCACGAGGCTTGCTGAGTAAGTAAGATTGTACGAGATTTTAATACCTAGTTTATACGAGCAAAACACAGAAAAACATTTTTTTATTTTAATCTATATGAGTTTTTATTTCTGATGTCAACCTTTTCCTTTCCATTAAAACAGTTATATTAAAAGGTCATGACGGGTGACTCGTGTTTTAATTTTCTTCTTTTATATACATATTTTTATTGCACAAAAGAAAGAATTTATCGTACAAAAGGCGGACTTAATGCCATAGGGCATTCTCTACTAGTCAACCATTTACGATGATGTATTTCTGTTGCCGAACGACAAATAGGGTACAAAAAATAGATTGAAATTAATACTTAAGTGGGGCTCCCATATAACAAACGTGATCGGTTGCGTTAACTTCGCACCTCATTTGTATGCGGCGCCATACATCAGGTGCAAACTTAACTGAACCCTTAAACTTTTCATTTCTTTGTGTTTAGGGTTCCGTACCCAAAGGGTAAAAACGGGACCCTATTACTTAGACATCGCTGTCCGTCCGACCGTCTGTCACCAGGCCGTATCTCAAGAATGGTGATAGCTAGACAGTTGAAATTTTCACAGATGATGTATTTCTATTGCCGCTATAACAACAAATACTAAAAATAAAATAAAATAAATATTTAAGGGGGGCTCCCATACAACAAACTTGTTATAGATTATGGTACGGAATGCGCGAGTCGGGCTCGCACTTGTCAATTTTATTTAATATCGCATTTAAATTATAATTCAGATAATAATGAAAAAAAAGTAAATAATAATACATATAAATAAATTATACACTAGTTGCATTTGTGCATTGCGTTGTCTGTTTTCATTATTACTACGAAACAAAACTTTAAATTGGAAAACTGGAAGAGATCGCTCTTTAGCGATGAGACCGCCTGTTGTCTACCGTTATTAATAAATTGTATTTGTCTTGTTTCCTTTTGTAAACTTTTATTGGTGAGCAATAAAGTATTCTTGTATTGTATTATATAAATGTGAGCTATTGTGAAGGTTTGAACTTCACTCTTAGTGGTGTTGGCCACTATACAGGGTGGAACGAAACGACGTTATTTCCTTTAACTGTGGCATTATACAGGCTTAGAATATTATTTTCTCCAAATAAACTTTATTAATATCTCTCACCGTTTTCCAGTTATAGCATGTTAAACTTTCATACGAAAAAGTGTGTGTGTACAACCCTATTTTAGAGTGCAATGACCTCTTCATAACACAGTTAACTTTTGTAAACAAACTTTTTACAAATTGCCTAGCCATTTCTTATCGGTTTAAAAACCTTTGAAAATACCCTTAAGATTGTTTTTAGACTTTTTAGTTGACATGATTGATAGACGTTACATTGACTTTTTGTATCGTATGCTGTGTGCAAAAATGCCGGAATTAAACGCTAGAGGCTATTTGAATTTGCTTCTTTTGTACGCGGAGTGCGATTACAATACTGGAGAGACTTTGCGCCAATACCGGAACAGGTATCCTCCTCCTCACCCATCACACTCTAGTACGATATTACGCGCTCTTGACTGTGTTGGTAACAATCGTCCTATTGTGCCACGAACGGGTCAGGATGACCAGCGCGGAGGACGCGTTATTCAACATGATGTCAGATTGGAAGAGAGAGTGCTGCAGTACTTCGAAGATTATCCGAGGTCAATTTCAAGACAAGCGGGCCGACATTTTCGTATGACTCATACGAAAATACTCAGAATACTAAAACGTGAGGGCCGTCACCCTTACAAAATACAAAGAGTCTAGGCATTACTACCAAGAGATTGCCCCGTTCGCGAAGCCTATTGCCGGTGGCTACTGCAAAAGGCGTTAGAAGACCGAGACTTCATCAAACACGTAATATGGAGTGATGAAAGCTTGTTCACACGGAACGGTATGTGGAACAGGCATAACGAACACGTGTATGCCGAAGAAAATCCGTTTGCCTACCGTTATACGGGACACCAGTATCGTTGGTCTGTTAATGTTTGGGCGGCGATACACGGGGATACAATAATAGGCCCTGTATTTCTGCCTCAGACTTTAAACAGACACGGATACATGGCTCTGTTGAGGATAGAGCTCGACGACTATCTGGATGAGTTGACGCTGGCAGAAAGAAGACGCACTTGGTTCCAACAAGATGGAGCACCAGCTCATTCAGTAGTCGAAGTACGTGAAACACTGAATAATGTGTTTGAGGATCGCTGGATCGGCCGATATGGGCCGCACCGTTGGCCTCCTAGGTCTCCAGATCTCACACCCTTGGATTTTTTTCTGTGGGGCACCGTAAAGGACATCGTTTACAAGACTGAGTGTGAGACGGCTGAAGAGATGAGGGAAAGGCTAAGGGTGGCCTTTGAAAGTCTTCGCAGAAGAAATAACCGACACAACATCTTGTCGAGGGTGCATCGCCACACGCGGGCACGAGCAGCGGCGTGTATCGTACGCCACGGCGGTACTTTCGAACACCGGATGTAAATGTAGGTAATTGTAAATACTCCCAAACGTCAAATAATAGTTTAAAAAAACTAGGGTTGTACATACATTAAAAAATACAATTTTAATCGATTTTCGTTTTTTTATTATTAAAAGAATTTAACTATTGCAGGTCGATTCTACATGAAATACATAGCATTATAGTTTCAGGAATGAACATCGCTTCGTTCCACCCGGTATAAAAATAAATATGATTTTTAAGTTTAGAATAAGAAGCGTGACGTCCGTCAAATGTAATAAATGTAGATTCATTCTTAATCTGGCCTCCGGGCAATAAAGAGCTTAAACCTCTCACTGCCCTCTGCTCTTTATTCAGCTCCATCTGAGTGCATCCCCCGTAGTTTTACACTATATAATTTTACTAGCTTTTGCCCGCGAATACGTCGGCGTGGAATTTGGAAGTATGGAAGCAACCTCATACAACACGATAGATATCCACATAATCACCTTAATTAATAAAAGGGATTATTTAAAGCGCCTAAGCAAATGTAAGAGCAATTGTGCTTTTGGTCTAATCATTACATTTCCTACAGGGTCATCAACGTCATCATGACTTACTTACTCACTTTTCAATCTTTTTAGGGATAATTTCCAGTATGAAAACTATCCTATGTCCTTCGTCGGATCTTAAAGTATCTCCATGCCAAATTTCATCAAAATCGATTCAGCGGTTTAAGCGTGAAGAGGTAACAGACAGACAAACACACTTTCGCATTTATAATATTAGTATGTATAGTATAGTATAGTATAATAGTATATAGTATAGTATATATAGTATACAGGCTGTAACCGACGGTGTACCGAAAACTGAAACCATGGCTTCAGACCATTATTGTGGCCTGGAAAATCGTGGACATTTCTTTGAGAAAATTCTCAAAATTTTCTCACGAGTTTTCATTTTTTCTTTATTTTTCCGTTAATCGAACTCTACCGGTAACAATTTTTCATGAAAAATCGCATGAAAATAGCATTTTCCGCAAAACACGCAACAGTATGATGTAAGCTTTACGGTACAACACAAAGCGCGTGGAGTGGGACAGATATCGGTACTGGCCGGTCATTGATCCGCCAGGCCAGTCCGCTGGCGCAGCCCGTTGCGGTCGGACGCATGAATAATGTTTACCTACCCGCACATTTTATTTGCTTTGCTTGCTTGAATGAAAATAATCTTGTTAGACTGTTTTAATTTATCGGTCAGTTGTTATTGGTGTTAGGTACTACACTAGTTGTGATCTGTGGTTGAGAATTAGACGCAATACATTGCGCGTCGAGTTTTATAATTTATTTTGGAAAATCTTATACTTGAGTTTTCCGAGAAAATGAACACTCGTTTTCAGTTCGTGATTATGATCTAAAACTAAAGTTTTGGTTTTCGGTACGCTGTTGGTTACACCCTGTATAGTATGGATATTAGTAGGTACAGATTTACTTTTGAAAAGCACCTGTGTACCGCTGACGTCGAGTACAGTCATGTTGCCCCGCGGCTGCGCGTTGGCGGGGTACGGCGTCGCCCACCACACCTGGAAATATATACTTTTAAATTAATTTAAAAAATATAAACAATGTGAAATAAAATGACATACCTACTGAAGGAATGTGGACGGCTCGGAGTGCGTCGGGCAGGATTGGGATATCAAAAGACCAGCGTCTCGTTTCGATCGTGTATATTTTATAAGTGAAATAATAAATTAATACTAATGACAATTGACAAGGCGGTTTTAATTATAGCGACATCTCTGGAGAAAATCATTAACTACGTACTTAAATAGTTTCCTATGACAGAAACTATCCAATTAACCTAATTAAGCCATCTAGTGGTTCCAGTCTAGGAACATAGATGGCGCTGTTCTTAACACCTACTTAAAATGAAATAAAATAAAATAAAATGAGATGAAATGAGATGAAATGAGATTAAATGAGATGAAATAAGAGGAAATGAGATGAAATGAAATGATTCAAATTTGGAATATAGGTTATTATTATTATTATTTTTTTAAATAAATAAATAAATATTAAGGGACAATCATACACAAATCGACCTAGTCCCAAACTAAGCAAAGCTTGTACTATGGGTACTAGACGACGATATACATAATATATAAATACATATATGTATAGATAACATCCATGACCCAAGAACAAATATTTGCCCCGGCCGGGATTCGACCCCGGGACCGCCGACTCAGTAGGCAGGTGTCTACAAACCGAGCCAAACGCGTCGTCAAATTTTAGGTCTGTACTGTACCTATCTGTACTCACATGATGCCCAGCGTCCAGCAGTGCGTCCACGATGCCCATTCCCAGGATGTTGTGACTGGCTGTGGGCACCGGGAACACGCACAGGACTTTGTAGCAATGCGCATGCGCCAGCGACACCGTAGCCCAGAGGGCTAGTAGGGCTAACTTCATTCCGTCTGAAAATTTCATATCTTTCTATCAAATCAAATCAAATATTTGGAACAAACTCCCCGAGGATGTAATTTCAGCACCTAACGTCAATAATTTTAAGAATAAATTAGACAAGCATACCACTGAGCAACGAACTCAAGACACAGATCGCAGGATATAGGCACTATCAGTTGTTAAACTGCCTGCCTCATTATAAATAATAATAATAATAATAAAAATAAATCAATCAAATGTGAAAAAAACCGACAGGAACCGGTACCCAAAGGGTAAAAAACGGGAATTACTAAGACTCCGCTGTCCGTCTGTCTGTCTGTTTGTCCGTCTGTCACCAGGCTGTATCTCATGAACTGTGATAGACTAGACATTTTATTTTTTTACAGATGATGTACTTCTGTTGCCACTCCAATAAAAGATTGAAGTGGGGCTCCCATACAACAAACGTGATCCGTTGCGTTAACTTTGCACCTCATTTGTATGCGGTGCCATACTTACATACTAGGTGCAAACTTAACCTGGCGACAAGTGTTTAGTACGGAACCCTCGGTGCGCGAGTCCGACTCGCACTTGGCCGGTTATTAACTGTCGGAACCCTAAATTAAGGGATGCCCATCAGACACAAACGCCCCCGCATTCCTTAAGACTGCCCTGCACCATGGAAAATACTATAAATTCACAAATGGCGGCATTAATGCCATTAAGGCAATCTTTACCAGTCACCAGAAACTATATAGTATTTGGAATAGGCTCATTGTCATTAGATCCGTCAACAAAAAAGATACATCAATGTTATTAACAAATGGGTACCTATCTATTCATCGTACATAGTATATAGATTACTAGCTGTGCCCCGCGGTGTTACCCGCTCATCCCACGGGAACACTAAATTTATTCAGGATGAATAGTATCCTATGTCCTTTCCCGGGTCTCAAACTATATCCATACCAAATTTCATCTAAGTCGGTTCAGCGGTTTAAGCGTGAAGAGGTAACAGACAGACAGACACACTTTCGCATTTACGTAGTCAGGTCATAAGTTCTGTCACACTGTTCGAATTTCAAAATTTGAACCCTAGCTGGAAAAATAAGCATTACTTTTGAAATTCGAATATCTCATCAATTAAAAAAAATTAAAAAATTTACATTGCCGCCATTTTCAAACATGGAGTGGACGCAGACAGAAGACCGTGGCGCTGTTATTGCATTACACCGCTGTGGTTACGCGCCAAAACAATTTTTTAAACTTCTAGAAAATTTGAAAATTACGCTTAGGTTCGTATATCGTACCATTAATCGATGCCAAGAAGTCTCTTCTTTCTTGGATAAAAAGAGAAGTGGGCGTCCACGCTCGGTTCGGATTCGGACTAAAGCCGTCATCAAAGCTGTGAAGGAGCGAATACGAAGAAATCCCGTGCGCAAGCAAAAACTTTTAAGTCTTCAGATGGGCATAAGTAGGCCGACAGTTAAAAGAGTGATAAATGAAGACTTAGGACTTCGGGCTTATCGGAAAAAACGGTCATCTTCTTAATGCTCGCCTAAAAAAAATTAGGCTTCTAAGATCGCGAGCACTGTTAAAGCGGTACGCAGGTAAAAAATACCGCGAGATCCTATTTCGGACGAAAAGATTTTTACTGTGGAGGAAGCCTTCAATTAACAAAATGATAAAATATACGCAACTAACAGTGAAGAAGCGAGCAGGCGTATGCCCCGTGTCCAACGTGGCCACCACCCGTCATCAGTTATGGTTTGGCTCGGAGTGTCATATTCAGGCCTAACTCAAGTGTTTTTCTTCGAAAAAGGTGTAAAAATTAGTGCTGCTGTATACCAAAATACCATCATAGCAAACGTTGTAGAACCTCTTTCACGTACAATGTTCAAGAACAGACAATGGGTGTTCCAGCAAGATTCAGCACCGGCTCATAAAGCAAGGAGTACGCAAGCCTGGTTCACTAGCCGTAAAATTGACTTCATCCGGCACCAGGACTGGCCCTCCTCCAGCCCAGACCTGAACCCCCTCGATTACAAAATATGGCAACATCTAGAGCAGGAAGCATGCTCTAAACCTCACCGCAATTTGGAGTCGCTGAAAGCATCTATCGTCAAAGCAGCGGCACAAATCGACATGGAAGTCGTGCGTGCAGCGATAGATGACTGGCCGCGAAGGTTGAAGGCATGTATCGAAAATCACGGAGGCCATTTTGAATAAATATTTAGCTGTTAGAAAGACAAATTCATCACCTTTCAATTAATGTATATATTATAAACTAGTTGTTTTTGTTTAATGTTTAACCTGTGACAGAACTTATGACCCGACTACGTATAATATTAGTATGGATAGACTTGTCAAAAAATTGTGCGGAGCTGGCGGGGGTACCTATAAGTCGATTTTGAACACACATAAAACCTCGTCATACTCTAATATTTCCAGCAAAATCTGATAAAAAAAGTTTGTATGCTATTTCTTGTTGTCTTTTATAAAACCTTTTTGTATTGTTAGTCGATAAATAGAATCAGCTACTGGCCACTAAACGCCAAAAACTTTCTAGGATGCCACTAAAAAGTAAAAATGTTATTTTTTTTATATTCTAATGGCGATGTACTGCCAGAACAATTAAGAGGGGTAATTATCAAAAAAAGTTTTGATACGGACTTACCTGTATAGTTTACGAACGCATCACCTGAGATCCTAAAACAAGCCACTTTTCAAAAATACAGGCGTTTTGAAGTTATCTTTGAAAATATATCTTTTATGAAATGAAATGAAATGAAATAATTTATTCAGTAAGTAGGCCACAAGGGCACTTTTACAAGTCAGATTGTGAATCTACCGGCATTTCGCAAGAGGAGACCGCTGTTGAGAAGAAAGCCGAAAGAAACTCAACAGAAGTCATTTTTTCGTAAACAATACTTAGAACAATTAATTACATTACATTAGAACTAATTATTACATGCGTACACGTATAGGAGATATATTAGATACTCCAAATCAATGTTAGGTAGGAATTATTAATTGTGGTCCGCCTCGCCTACGAGTAGAAGATGCACGCGAACTTTGCTAAAAAAGACATAATTAACCCTCTTTATTATATTTCTTCGTGGCGGGGTAAAAAATATCATTTCGCTGTGGAACCATATAGGCGGATTGAACGCTTAAAAACAACATACAAAAAATATGTTCTGGTTCAATTACCGGCAAATAGCCTATCTCATGTTTTAAATACTTATCTTCAATAGTCCCTAGTGTAAAAGTGCCCTTGTGGTAGACTTACTGAAGAATTCGATATCAAAGACATAAGTTATTAAATAAATTATGTCAAGAATGGCCTGTAAAGTGATAAACAATAATTTTGACTTCTTGCTTCTGCCCGAATCAGTAGACTGAGACTAATTTTGTGTACGCATTAAGATAATCGACAAATTATCTCACAAATCGGTTTGTGATAACATTGCATCGCATATTATCGTAAATGCTGGATTCGATATCTTAAAACCGGCTAATTGAGTAATTATTGATCTGCATATCTATTTATTTAATTATAAGTTAATAGCGTAAAGCCAAAACAAATACACATTAATGAAACGAAAAAAAAAAAAGATTGATTTCTTCACAGCTTCAAGGGACTATAGACTTGAGTATAATATGGTTTTAATTTAAACTCGATACCTCCACGCGTTCCCGAAATAAAGGATTTTGACGGACAGCCGGACTCTGGACAGACGGACAACAAAGTAATCTTATAAGGGCGCCGTTGGTACGGAACCCTAAAAAACCAATTGATTTGCTTTATAATGTCGAATCAGTACCTAAATCCGTTGCGTTCCGATTTGAATGGTTGAGATATGGCAAAATATCTTATCTTCGACTTTAATATCACTTAATATTACGTAAGGTCGAGGCCAAATACTTACACATTACGCGCTATTGAGCGCGGGAGTCTACCAGGTGGGTCCTGTAACAGGAGCAAAAAATTAAAACATAGATTTTACTCGTCAAACTGAACAACATCTATTCAGAAACTTAAAAAAACTGTTTTCATGTTGATTATTTCAAACAAAGTAAATAGCATTTTCAATGGACGCCGTCCAACATTGACATCGCCTTAGCATTGACATAGCTGTCACTTTACTAAATATCTAATGTTTCGCAATACATTGCGAAATAAATTTTATTTTACAGGTTTAAATTATAAGACTTGTTTAATAAATGTTGTTTAATTTAAGGGGTAGAATCTATGTTTTAATTTATTGCTCCTATTACCAGGACCCACCTGGTATATTGACTGTTCTAGAGACGCCATAATGTTTGGCCGGATCGCTAGAGTTTTTTTAGGGCACCGTGACATACCGTGGTGATTATTTATTTAATCTTTATTGCACAAAAGAAAGACTAGGCTACATTCTCTACCAGTTAACCTTCGGGGAAAGCAGTGTTCGTCCGTAAGAAAACCAAGTTCGTAGTTCAGAGAGTTAGCCAGTTTAGCCAAACTTAATCTTTTGAACGTCACGCGACGAGGCCACATTAATCATACATGTGCTAACTCGGCGTTTGATATCTATAAAAAATATGTCGATATATATTAATACATGTCATTGAAAATTGACGATTACTATATAAAGGTTCGATATCATGTCTGATAAAGTGGATATTTTAATTTAGACGGCAATACTTAATGCCGACGAATACTTATGGAAAAATATTGATTGTACTTACTATGAAAATAAACAAATAAATACCTGCACGTTTTAATTAGTTTATTGTTTTTGTTTCTGAATGAAGAGAATAAAATAATACATTTATATTGATTAACATTTTGATGTTGACAGTAACATCGATATATTTTTTTGTCGATAATAGTATTTTATGCAACCGTTGTATAAGAGGGGGCAAAAAACGTGAGTGGCATGGGTTACGATGTGAGCGTAGCGAACATCGTAAGAAAGATGCCACGAGCGTTTTTTGCCTACTTATACAACTTTGCA
Organism: Apotomis capreana; assembly: GCA_947623375.1. Classification (NCBI taxonomy): domain Eukaryota; kingdom Metazoa; phylum Arthropoda; class Insecta; order Lepidoptera; family Tortricidae; genus Apotomis; species Apotomis capreana. The sequence continues at coordinate 14,474,883 of OX392521.1, forward strand.
TAGGTACAATACTTTTTCTACGACTCCACATTTCATAAATAAAATGCAAATAAACAACAAAGAAAATAATTAGGTACATGTTCCCGCTCGAAATAAACAAAATTAAAAAAAAAATTGTCACTGATAAACTTTTTTTTATTGACGTCCATCTGTCAAAAAAATATGAACTTATACATAAAGGTATACGTTCACTATACTAAACATCCATGCACTGAAGATAAAACTTTTTTTTAAGTTGGCAGCAATGCCTTAGTACAATAAGCTTTTTTTTTAAATTGCAAATTGTGTGAATGCAGCTGTTTATCTTGTAATCTGTGGTACTAAGTAATGCTTTTTTGGCAACATTATAACATTGTTTAGCAGTGTTTTTTTGGGCAATAGAGTATAGACTTTTACAGACTCTCATAATTTATGTCTTTATATTAGAGTTAGTAACTAAGTATAGTATATAAATGACAGAAAAAAGTACTGGAGTAGAAAAAATATTTTGCTACGTCACTTTAATGTCAGTGCCCCGAGTTAGCACAGGTATGCACATTATTGCCATATGAAAGCTGTTTGTAGTGTAGCGACACTATCCCTGGGCAAGACCGACTTTGTTAGACGATAGTTATCTTCAGACATAGAAGTGTTCGTGGCAATTACGTCAAAACCCTTTGAGCGCCGAGCGGCAAAGCAATTCACCGTGCCACTGACGCCAAACCAAAAAAAAAAAAAATTTCTCCAATATCAACAGAGATTGAAAAACACAGATAGTGGTTTGAATTAGCATGTTTTTGACATTGACATTTTTGACGTCAATAGGCGTCGTTGGCGTCAGAGGCACGAATTCCCGATGACGTGATTTGCCGTCTTTGGCGGTCAAAGGGCTAGATACATCCTTCCGATAAAAAAAATCGATGACTGAATACTTATTACGAAATGACTTTTGATTAGGTAGCTATTAAGTTCACCGGATAAATAGAAATTAACTTAAATATACTTTTTAGGAATATTAAAATTCAAATAAAAATCTGTTGATTTTTATTTGAATTTTAATATACTATTAGGTACCTTATATTTTTTTATATTCAATCGAATAATATACGGTAAGTATATAATTATATTATTCATAATATACGTAATCGTTAGTCGTACAACTACTGTCATAAGAAAGTCAAATAATATCGGGTGGCTCTCCCTAGTAAAATTTTATTCGTGCCACCAACACTTCTATGTCTGGTGTATCTTATTTATTACAATTATTATAAGGATCAAAAAATACAACAGTTATTATGCATATCAATTTACTTATCAATAATATTGCTGTGAAAGTGTCTAATCTAGTCTTACAGTCAAATCAGAGTAGAAACTTGTCAAAGTGTAAAACAAAATTCTTCAAAAACTCTTATCTACACGTTTACACACATAGGTGTCATTGTTTGGATTTAGCATCTACATGATTCCAGTCATTTCAAAGCTGTCGATTCATTAAGACTACAGTGACAATGAGTTCGAGAAAGAACTTGAGATATTTAAAATATAAAACAGGTTGTTCAAATCCCTCTACAGTTTTATTGTTCTGCCAGCACTGGAATGCCACTAGGACGGCCGTCCACACGATTCCTGTTGTACTGGTATCCTGCCAGTGCTGGTCTCCATTGTTCCAGTAGTGCATCCAGCAATCCAGTCCGACGCTGGACTAGAATAATGTAAAGCGGGCTTGAAGCTAATTAGATAACGCATATCACTGGCCATGGTCACCCATCGTTATCTCATCGTCATCTCGTTTGTTGACGACGAGTACTATCTATTTAGATATCAAATCATTTACAATCACCGACAACTTTTACTCTCTATTGAAATATGTATAGCTCTATAACAGGGCCAGATATCTGTGGAACAGCTGTGCGTAGTCCAAGTTCTTCGATTGCGCCAGTCGATGCACTTGCACGTCTCCCTCCTCGGTGACCAGTGCCTGTGAATAAACAGACAGATTAAAAATCTCAACACTATGAGACTATTAAATCATTCAAAGGCCTTTCAGTCTTTACAGAGTATGCAAAACAGTGTCATGTAGGAAACGATATTCATGGCTATGCAAGCCAATACGAGAACGCGAACGGTACACGCGACCACAGGCTTGGCAGATGTGCGCGCGGTGAGCAAGGGCCGAGCTAATGTCTTTTGGCACGTCTGGTTGCGAGTGTCCTGAACCATCATCTAAGATCTTACGCCCGACCAACACTAGTTTCCGCCATTTGTCCCTATCCACGGACTCCTCCCAGTGATGGACACGGATGTTAAACGCGTGCATTTCTCGCTCGGCGCAGTAATTATATAAGAAAATAATACTCCGGCTAGTGAGTCTTTCTACGTCACTGATTAACTGCCACTTTATGGTAACAAAATAACTAAGTATAAAAAAAATGTTTGCCGCCAGTCGTACATAAAATAATTATTATTACGAATGACATGTTCTCTAAGTTTTATTTTACGTAATAATTGATTTAAAACACTCACTATTTTATGAGATTCCTACAGGTAACAAGGGAATCGGGGAGTATTAATACACCACTGGCAACACAGAAACGGACTGACACAGAACCAACCAACCAATCATAGCGTGATCATGTCAAAAGTACCGCCTGTCATTCCGGAGTGCCACACCTTATTTTCTTATACCATGGGCGCAGTCTTTGAGAGTATTAGCACTAGCACAAAAGGTCACACTCCTATCTTAAGTTGAGTGTGTGATCAACATACCCCGGGCTTTCCAGTGCATGAACGATTTAACACTAGATCGGCAGTATGTCAAATCAAGGTATCACTTGTGTTTTATACGCTCTCAGACCGATTCGATTTCTACTTAGCGCCTATTTGAAGTATTTCTGTTTGACCCTTTGGATGTCTAGTTGAGAATGCCATTTGGCACTAAAATCGCCATTTGTATTGACTTTTGTTTTGTACTCTCGTGGGAAGATATGGAACAAGGGACTCACCAGGGTGCCATCACTGGCCATGCAAGCGACTGTGGCTTTACTGCCACCATGCCGAGGGTAAATGTCGCTGTGTGTGAGCTCCCAGCACGCTAGTGCCCCCTCCTGGGATAGCGTGAAGATGGAACAAGGGTTGACGCTCGACCAGAGGACTGATGACACGCTGATAAATAAAATTAAGTATGCTCACCAAAGTTCCATCACTGGCCATGCAAGCGCCTGTGGCTTTACTGCCACCATGCCGAGGGTATATGTCGCTGTGTGTGAGCTCCCAGCATGCTAGTGCCCCCTCCTGGGACAGCGTGAAGATGGAACAAGGGTTGCCGCGCGACCAGAGGACTGATGACACGCTGATAAAGTAAATTAAGTGTGCTCACCAAAGTTCCATCACTGGCCATGCAAGCGACTGTGGCTTTACTACCACCATGCCGAGGGTATATGTCGCTGTGTGTGAGCTCCCAGCATGTTAGTGCCTCCTCCTGGGACAGCGTGAAGATGGAACAAGGGTTGACGTGCGACCAGAGGACTGATGACACTGACAACTGGAACACAAAATATATCTCAAGTACTTTTACCAAAGCACCAGCGAAATCCAAATGCTAAAAACTCAGGTGACTATTGTAGAAAAGTTCTATGCTTCGAGCAGGATTCGGACCCACATCTCCATGGCTCTCTGGGTCAGACGGGCGATCTATACTAATGGATTTATCGAATCCAATGGCTTAAGCATCGTTTTTCTTCTACCAGTAGATTCTTTTCTAATATGCCTTGTGTGTAAATGATTTTATGATTATAGTAATGTTATGTATTCGTTTTTTTCTACCAGTAGATTCTTTTCTTATATATCTTATGTTGCATGTGTGTAAATGATTTTATGATTGTAGTATACATATTTATAGTGATGCAATGTTTTTATTATTTGTAATTTAATTTGAATTTTGATATATTATTTTGGTATTGTGTTGTGATTATGAGTCCCATTGTTACTCGAAATAAATTAATTTTATTTATTTTTTAAAGCGGCATCGCAGCGCCATCTACCAAACGCTCACCGTGTCCTTAAGGTTTGTCACCATTACGTGACTGTGTCTACGAGGAGCGTCCACGAAGCTTCCTTTGAAGTCCGCTCGTGGCCCCTCGGAGCCATTCGGAGGGCCGTTACTGGAAATAAGAAATAAAATAAAATCGTCGGTCCTACCATGGACCTGATATTCTCATACATGTCGTATACGACAAAAATAAAAGAATTCGTCCAAATGTGAGTCGGACTCGCGCACGAAGGGTTCCGTACCAATATCAAACAAAAACACGTTCTTTGTATGGGTCCCTTTTATTATTTGTTGTTATAGCGGTAACAAAAATATACATTCTGTGAAAGTTTCATTCAACTGTCTACCTAACTATCTTTGTATGGTAACCCCCCTTGATTATTATTATATTATCATGACTAGTATTTGTTGCTATAGCGGAAACTGAAATACATCATCTGTTAAAATTTGTAATTATTACGGTTCCTGAGATACAGCCTGCTGAAAGACGGACGCTTAGTAATAGGGTCCCGTTTTTTACCTTAAGGGTACGGAACCCTAAATACGAGTACGCTTGTATACAAAAATAGCGTTTTATTGACTTGAATTTAACTATCAAGTCTGGCTAGCCTTCACTACCAGGGAGTCAGAAAAATGGCTGATGCTTCTTTTCAAAGTCCCATGAGGCTTTTACCGGCAGTCCAGCGTCAGTAGCACCCTGGCCTCCGCCAACGAGTAGAGGTGGACGGTTCCAGAATCTGTGCCTGCTAGAAAGTACGGCCCGTGAGGAGACACCTCCAGGCAGCTTATTGAAGAAGTGTCCGCTGAAAGAAATTGTTAAGATGATGTATGACCATCCTTATAATACCATAGAGTTCGTTCCTATGCATGCATAGTCTATAATGTTTGTCTGTGTCGACACTCTACAGTCTGACCAAAAAGAGTACAAATTAAAAAGTGGCAATACTGTAGTGTCGTCCCCTTTTTCTTAGATTGATTGGAAAGGGATGACACTACAGTATTGCCACTTTTTAATTTCTACTCTTTTTGGTCAGACTGTTCCTGTACAGGCAGAGGCACCAATAAAAGTTTAGAAAAGGAAACAAGACAAATACAATTTATAAATAACAGTAGACAACAGGCGGTCTTATCGCTAAAAAGCGATCTCTTCCAGACAACCTTTGGGTAGTGAAATTGATGAAAATTTTAACTTAATACGGAGTAGACTTATATACGTGAAAATAAATTATACTTACAAGAAACACACAGCCTTTCCACTTTCACAGCCCCTAAGCTCCTCGTACAACTCAACACCTCGCCATTATTTTTAGCTACCAAATACCTATCGGTGTTATTGTAATGCATTATTTTCATGTCCCCACAAACGAGTCCACTCTCCCAATCGTGGGGTAAATTATTTTCCTCTGGTAACCTTCTAGCGCTGGCAACACTGCTTGGTCTGTCAATGTCACTTTTTTCTGCGGATTTTTGGCGGGAAAAGTTTCTGACCAGTGTCTTATCTTGTTTTCTTTTTACCAACCTCCTTTTACCAGCATTGAGATTGAAGCGGTTTTCACTTATAACTTCTTTGGCGCTTAAAAGTTTAGTGAGTGATATGGTTTGCGTTTTTTCGAGTTTCATTTTGGACCAAAACGCTTTACCCGAGTCGTGCATGTTAGATTTTTCTTGAACTATTGTCCATATAATTAGAAGTCCAAGTCGTTGTAAGGAACAGACCTGTAATAAATAAATTGGTTAATAAAATAATATTCACGAGACCAATGCTTCCTTTTTGAAGAAACTAAGTGACCACCAGATTATCAACCATCGTCTTACAAAGATTGCTGGAATACTATGGGCACATTTCCAGAAGAAAAGACGATACTCTGGAAAAAACTATTGGCTACAGAAAAGATCCAAGGGAAGAGGCCACGGAGCCGCAGCCCGATGCGTTGGTCCGACCAAATCTGCACTGCACTTGACTCCAACTTCCACGACGCACCTTGACCGCAAGGTGGCCGAGTACCGTGGAAGGTGGCGTAACATCCTCCAGAAGAAGCTAATCCATGGTGGATGTCACGACCCTCAGCAATGAGGATAACGATGGACGGAAGAAGAGCACAATATAATCCCAAACAGACGGGTTTATTCCCTACAATAGTGTGACGTGAGAGCTAGTTACCTGTCCTACGACCCTGCGCGCAGCGTCCTGCGCCTGGGCCGCGATAAACTCCAGCCCCACGGAGCGGTCAGTGACCTCTGAGGACGTCAGGTTGGCAGCACTGCTAGTGTATGCGCACGATTGTAGCGCATGTGGTATAGCCAACTGTTAAACAAGAATAATCAATTTTTATTTTTATTTTTTATTAGCCTGTTTGAGTGTCCCACTGCTGGGCAAAGGCCTCTCTGTTAGATTTCCAGAACTCCCAATTGACTGCTGCTTCCAGCCAGTTGCCTAGACGATTTAGAATCAATTATTAACATACGAAAAAAACACGTTTATCTTCTAAGGGGTGTTTCTTTGACCAGCTGTATTTCGTATGACTCCTTTTGTCCCTAATTTGTTAGTCTCTTTTATTTTCTCGCATAGGAAATTAAAATAATAGTGTTTATGTACAATGAGCTGCAGAATGGCATGGCCCATTTATGAATAAATTCATTCCTAATGGGCCATGCATACCTATGTGCAGCCTATCGTAAATGTACTGAAACCGTTATGACACTACGACTACATATTTATATGCTCGGTCGCTTTGCTTGCTGGTCCAAATAATCACTGCGTGTCACAAAGGTTTATTTTAGCCCCTAGTCAAACAATCCACTATTATTCGTCAAAAACGCCATGCTGCATTTTTATAACATTAACCACTTGTTTTAACAGTAAATGTACTATAAATAATAAAATATCGGACACCTCACACAAATCAATCTAGTCCCACAGTAAGCACTAATAGGCTTGTGATCGTGCTTGTGATAGACAGGAACAAATATTCATGTTCATCACATAATTTTTGCCCTAGCCGGGATTCGAACCCACGACCGTCAGTTCAGTAGGCAGCTGCACTACCACTGCGCTGACCACGTCGTCTATGTGTACTAAGGCTTACAATCCCGTTTTATTGTACAGTGGATCCCGGTATTGCTCATACAAAAAATCTATCATAAAGTGTGCTTTACCTGATCTGTTTTTTTACCTGATCGTATCCAGCATTGCTATTCTTCAAGTTCCATTCCCGATCCGCTTCAGTCTGGGTCAAAGCCTCAGTTTTCACTTCTTCCAGAACCGTTTTTGGAACAACGTCGTTCCTCCATGTTGGTTCTTCTGACAAGTCCCAAAGGTGGATGGAACTAAGAATATGAATAAAGGAACTACAATTTAATCCACGCGGGTAAAAACGTCATTACCCTCTTTGCACCCATCGTAGTCGAGTGATATAATTTCGAGCTCCAGAAAGACTGTCCAAACGCTGGTTTTGGCATACGATGTATTTTCCTAGTCTGACCAGCGGATGATGTCACAAGAATTGTATTAAAATTCTTTATAATATGGCAATATTTTCCCTATAAAACAAGCTGTCACTTTATTGGTATAAGTAGCTAGCAATTTTTCTAATTTGGCTAACTCCTTTGGCAACACGAGTCGCTGGTCAGCACTATACAAAAAAAACTATTCGAGTACTTAAATTGTCTGTAGACAAATCATATTAATATTGGTAGCAACTCACCCATCTTCTAAAGCAGCCACAACCAACCCATCAGTGCCACCCTTAAAACGTCCGATAGCCACGTTGTCGATGGCCACCAAAATCTTCATCGGCTCCGTCCTTGCAACACTCGCGTCCCACAGACATATCACACATTTCCCCGCCAAAATTCCATTCGTAAGTCTCCTGTGCACCGTTAGAATCAAATTATTTTTATCCTCTGAAAATATCAACCCTGTAATTTGTGCTTGTTTTAAATAATCGATATCGTCTGGCACGTTCTTTGTTGTTATACCAACGTAACCAGAACTAAAAGGTAACGTTGATTTGGTTACGTCTTCCGCAGCCGTTCTATTCAAATTTAAAACATGGCACACTTTACTTTCTACCTTCTTCAAAAACCTTCCCATTGCATTTGTTGTGAAGTCAGTCGTTAATTTATTTTTGTACATTTCATATGGCAACATTTCACAACTGCCGACTCCGTCTTTTTGCTCAAGAAATATTCTCAATGGATTATCTTTATATTCTTTGATAGTGCTAAAATCATTGGTATCCTTGTAATCTTTCTCTAATAAAAACGTGAATTTTGACATATAATCTTCACTATTTCTCCTGTTCTTTTTGTAAGTATTATCGTTTAAATAAACGTCAGATTCTGAAAATTTTACAGGATGCTGTGTCCATTTATTGTCCACAGCCACTTCGTCAGTCTGAATCTCCTCAGTGACGCCATCGTCAAACGTCTGAACAGCAACTTGCGTATAATTCGTCCGGCCGAATGTTGCCATATACAAGTCATACGATATGGGTTTCATTTCGAAGAGCGTGTACGGCATTTCGTGCAGTGTTACCATGCTTAGGATATCTTTTGCCCGCCGCATCATTTCTTCAACTATGCGCTTCTTGCGTTTCTGCTGTTTTGATTTATTGAAATCTATAAATAGAGGTCTGAAAAGAGAAGAAAGTCTAGATTAATCTTAACGAAGAATATAAGGAGGTAATAAATGATTCATCATCATCTTAGGCTCTTCAGTCTAATGCAAAGCGCCAAACCATGCATCGTTGCACCACCTGCGACCGCCCGCTACACACTTGCCCCAATCTGAGCGCCTTTCCGCGGGTTCTTCCCAGGATTGCTGGTCGATCTTAAAGGCAATGCTTACGCGCAGTCCTCATAGCGAAGCAAGGGCCTTCCGAGATTACGTTTTGCGTTCGCTAATGCGCCAAGCAAAACACAGTGCACATGAGCCAGTCAATATACTGCATATAAGGCGGGACCCACTAACGCACCGTACGGGACCCTAACGCTCGCAATCTTCGTCGTGCGCGCAGTCATTTTGCGTTGCCATAGCAACGCCGCTCCCTCCCCGCGCGGTTCCACCCGTAGACACCGGCCGCGCCGCTCGCCAGACGGCACGAACAACTCGCGCGCAATCATTGCACCTCTAGCCTTTTATAAATGTTACGTTGTGTTTAGTACATAAACCTATGTTTCTCCAAGTATTCCTTATGTACGTTAATTGTGTGTGTGTAAAAGGATTAAATGACTTTCGAGTTCAAACAATCTTTTTATAATGGCGCTCAACTCGAGGCAGAACTCATAAATAGTGAAAACCGAGTCTGTGACGTGTTTACCGCGTAAACAGTGTTTGTGACAATGCCGCCGAAGAGACGAGAAGCTGCTGGCCGTTCACAAGGCGCGCCGGACACGAACTCTACGGACGCCGGCCATGCGAGGCAGGCGCCGCACGTTACGATAGTGCCGCAACCGCCGCCCCAGCAATCACTCTTCGACGCGCAGCAGTTTGTCGCTTCGTTCATGCAGTCCTTCGCGCAAGCCGAAATTAATAGAAACCTCATCGAGACCCTACGATCCACAGCCGTCACGCCGTCATCGAGCGCGAGTGAGCCCGCCGCGGCCGCCGCGCCCGCGCCCGCCGCCGCCGCCGCCGGGAACTTCAGTAACTGCACCGCGCGCTTCAGTGGAGTGACGCGAGACCCGGAAGTACTGGAAGCTTTTCTGGACGCCGCTGAAACGTACCGAGAGTGTACCGCCGTGAGCGACGAGCATGCCGTACGCGGCCTGTCTATGCTGTTGGAAGGGGACGCCGCCGTGTGGTGGCGAGGAGTGAAATCGTCGGTGACGACGTGGCGCGACGCGACGGCCCGCCTGCGCGCTGTCTACGGGACCCCGCGCCCCGGCTACAAACTACTACGCGAAATCTTCGCCGCGGAACAACAAAACGAACGCGCGGAAATATTTGTGTGTCGTTTACGTGCTATGATCATAAGATTACCGTATGTTGTCCCAGAAGAAATGCAAGTCGATATGATTTATTGTTTGTTAGATAGGCGAATCCGTAAACGTTTACCTCGCGATACTATCGACACCGTCGATTGTTTATTATATAAGGCAAGAGGTACAGAGGATGCTATATCAGAGGTTAGTAAAATCACTCACTTGTCTCAAACTAATTCGCCAACCGTTACGACTATTGCGAGCGTTAGCGATTCTGCGAAATTCGGAGGCGCGGGCGCTCAAAGCGTTACCGACTCTAGGGGGGTTATTCCGATCGCGTCCGACGGCAAATCGAAACGCCATCGAGTACGGTGTTCTTATTGCAAAATATACGGCCATACAGTGGACGAGTGCCGCAATGTACGGCAAAAGCATTTACCTCCATTAGGCACTGACGAGATCAGGGTAAATGCACCCGCGCCCGTTACTCCTAACAGTCCCAATACTAAAATAAATGCCCCGAATACTGAAACAAACGAACTTCGATGTTACGGGTGCGGGAAACGAGGGGTAATAAGGTCTAGATGCGACACGTGCAATCCTCCCAAGCGCACGGATTTCAATAATTATAGTGACGACAGTTGTTGTAGTTCGCTTCAGAACTCATCACATCCGATGATCATGGTGAGAAGTTTCAGCCTTGAAGGAGTGGCGATCGTCGACACTGGCGCCACCCATTGTATTGCGAGTCCGAAACTGTATGAAATTTTTGTGTCTAATAATGTCAAGTTCCAGGAAACGCAGCGAACGATACGCCTAGCCGACGGGTCTCAGCAGCTAAGAAAAGTACTCACCGCTGAAGTACACCTATCTCTGTTGGCGGCCGCGACTTTGTTGCTGACTTCATGGTACTGCCCGGAGGTGAAACCAGAACCCTGCTTGGTTTTGAATTTATAACCAAAACTGGGATAGTGCTCGATGGATCCCGGGATACCTGGAATTTTGCGGACGACCCCGATAATCAATTCTGTCTTGTACGTAAGTACCACTTGACCAGTTCTGACGACGCGGAGCTCACTCCGGGCCGCGCGAATGTCATTGCCGACACGCTCTCCCGCCCAGTTTGCACCGAAGATACCAGCTGTGACCTGTGCCTCGCTGTCGTCGACATGCCTTCGAGAAACAAAGGTGACGTCCGCGAGAACCAGCTCAAGGACCCCGAGATACGCAAGATTATGGACGACATGGAATCCGACGATCCGTTTAGGGGGAGGCCTTGGTCTGATCGCGGTTACGTAATGTCCGACGGAGTACTGTACAGGTACGATCTCGAAAGTGACGACAACGACGATGCTCTCCTGGTAATACCGGACCACGAGCGCGCCACCGTACTAGCCGACTTTCACGATGCGCCCACAGCAGGCCATTTTGGTGTCGAGCGCACGCTGAGCCGCATTAGGTCACGTTTCTACTGGCCAGGTATGAGAACTTCCGTGACTAAGCATATCAAAGAGTGCTTAGCATACCAGCGATATAAAGCAGACAACAGGAAACCGGCAGGCCTTCTCCAAACTCCTGCCGACGCTACCACCGACTTGCGAGCGATCGTGGATAACGATAACTTCGTCCCGATCATAATACCTTACCTGAAGAAGATGACTGCTACCTTAGCCGAAGCGAGAGACATCCAGGAAAAGGCGCAGGCGCTTCAGAAGAAAAACGCTGACGAAGGTCGTCGTCAGCCACCTGATTGTAAGGTAGGCGATCTAGTCCTTCTCAAAACGCAAGGACTCAACGATACGAGTGTCGGCCAATCGTCCAGATTTATTCCGCGTCGTGATGGGCCGTATCGGATTAAGGATGTGTTGAGTAGCACAACGTATAGTCTGGATAACATTCAAGACGAGACAAGCTTGGGAAAATATCATGTGTCGCATCTCACTCCTTTCATAGGTCAGGTCGAAGCCCCAGTGCGACCTAAACGACGCCGTGGTAGGCCGCGTAGGTTAATAGAGTCCTAGCCCGAACGTGAGGGCACTAGTTCGAACTAGAGGGGGAGTCTATAAGGCGGGACCCACTAACGCACCGTACGGGACCCTAACGCTCGCAATCTTCGTCGTGCGCGCAGCCATTTTGCGTTGCCATAGCAACGCCGCTCCCTCCCCGCGCGGTTCCACCCGTAGACACCGGCCGCGCCGCTCGCCAGACGGCACGAACAACTCGCGCGCAATCATTGCACCTCTAGCCTTTTATAAATGTTACGTTGTGTTTAGTACATAAACCTATGTTTCTCCAAGTATTCCTTATGTACGTTAATTGTGTGTGTGTAAAAGGATTAAATGACTTTCGAGTTCAAACAATCTTTTTATATGCATGATATTGGCTGTTTAACCTTCTAAAATAATAACCATACCTGTCCAGCACCTCCACATGGACTGTTCTCATGCTGGATCCCTCCTGGAAGCCCTCGTCCAGCGAGGTCACCTTGTCCTCTTCAGTCTCCAGGATGAACTCCATGGCTGCCGGCTTGGACTTGGCGGAGCGCTGCTCGCGGAGGTCGAAGCTTCCTAAAATAGCAACCACTTTTAAATACCTATTCCAGAAGATATGACGGAAGTAAGTAGGTACACTTATGTGTGTTATAATTAACAGTCACCAGATCACAACGCACAAGTTGAACACAGGTAGGTACAATGGACATAGTTTTCCTCAAAGGTTTTTGTCACAGCGACTATGTGAAGCTAGAGTCAGTCATGTAACCATTTTTACATGGGGCTTTTTCTTTTTGAATTTCTTCGCTGTTTCGCTGATTCGAAGTCTCCCTTTGGGAGTGCATTTTAGAGTTAATTTACATGACATAATAAGGATTCGTGCTTCGGGCCTTATTATATTATACACACCTGAATCCAGCATATTCTCTTCATCTTTCTCCTTTAAAACTTCGCTCGTATCTGAACTTTCTCTACTAGCGTTCTCGACATCTTCTTCTTCGAGATTAGTCCTACATTCTCCTGCCTCTTGATCTGTATGGTCACTGTTAGCTTCACTGTGGTAGGAATCAAAATCAGATTCGTAGCTCTCAAAATCGTCTTCGTAACTGACGTCTTCATCGCTTTTGGTATTTTGAGTCTAAAACGTGACAAAAAGTATAATGAAACATGTACAATTAGAAAAGTCTAGATTAGTTTTGAAAATCAGTTTTCGATAGAGCGATCATGATTTGAGAAAAAAAACTTAATATCGCCTTTTGTTTTGTTATTTATATTATACCATGATGGTCCATAGAAGCAGCACATTTTATTTTAAGACCACTGCCTTAAGTTTGGGTCTACCTTTTAATATGAAAAGAGAGCAGTGGCGTTTACAAAGTGGTTTTTAAGTCAATAATCTTAGGACAGCTTACCTCCGCTTTTTTCTTATCGTCATCGAGACCAACATAAAACGCCTTCGGTTTCGCAACAAGCTTTTGCTTTAAATTCAACATCTCTTCATTATTGTCTATTTTATCGGATGTTAACAGTTTCACCTCATTTTCGTCCAAAGTTCTCGTTTTAGACCTCACTCTCTCAAAATCACCTTTTTCATCTATTTTTTTATTACGATCACTCTTTTGTTTATCCTCTTTCACCTCTATTCGATTCTCAGTTAGTTTTTGCTTAGCTTTAGTGTTATTTAATGTTCTATTGGTATTTAGTTCTGCATCTAATCTTCTTTTAGCTATAGGAGAGTTTACTGTGACATTCACAAATGGTAAATCTTTAGCCGTTCTTGCCCTGACACTATTTTGATTTAGCTTAGATTTGCTACTACTACTAACTTTACTTGAACTACTTATTTGACTTATAGACGACGGTGAAGACTTCAAATAGTCCTTCATTGGTGAGGATTTAAAGTCTTTCGAAGACCCTGGTAACTTTTTAGGCGTTTTTTGGTAAATGTCTGCGGCGGAGGTTCGCTGAACGAAGTTTCTGGGTGTCGACACATTGTGAGTGGTTTTCTTTAACTTGTCTTCTTGAGCTTTCTGTTTTTCCTCTTTTGTTTTGTCTCTGGTCGTTGTACTTGTTTTTTTCACTGGCTTTTTGAGAGTTTGCATATTCTCAGATGAGTCTGGAATAAGATTTATAACGGTCACGCACGTAGAATTGCGATTGACATGCTACGAAGTAGAATTGGGCTGACTAGTCGGCAAACCGACTTTTCGGCATTTTTGTTGACTAAGTAGGTACTTGGCAATTCGTCTATAAATGTACTCGACCAGTCGGCTTACCAACTAGTTGATCCATCTCTGTTGCCTAAGGACTACGCATTCCTTATTCAGAAAGAAACAGACTTGTAGATAAGAAATAATATCAAAACCAAGAATAAATATGCCTTCAATTTTCAATTTTCTGTCTTTAACAGTGCTCGAAGGCGGGGCAAAATATACTCAGGGCCTTTTAAAACCGCTTTGCTTTCTAAAAGCATTTTTGGAATGGCTCCAAAAATTTATAATAAATTGCCCAAACATATATTGATGATCCAAGACATAATAGAATTTAAAAAAAGCCTGTATACATTTTTAGTACAAAAAGCATACTACTCAGTATCCGAATATTTAGCGGACACTACCATAATTTGAACTTATATTTTCAATTATATTTTTAATTTTAATCTCATTATTTCAATTTTATTTTTTATTTCATTATGACTATTTTCAATTTTAATTTCATTATAGACTTTTTAATTTTTGAATGTTTAATTTAATTTTAGTTTTAAATAACATGATTAATTTTATTTTCGTGAAAATGCATGCTCCATCTTGACTCAAAATATTTGTATGCCTTATGGCGAAACATAGTGATACACCTACATATAAGTGCAATGTAACATCCACAAACCTATGTTTACAAATAAATTATTTGACTTTGACTTTGACTTTGAAACCGAGTCAGCGTTAAAAGTGAAGCCACTTTTGGTAAGGCTTAGTTTCGTCCGTGAAGACATCTATCGCAACGTTCATGTCACACAAGCAAAACGTCTTAAGTTATGGTCTACCTATACCTACCCAGAAAAAATATTGGTTCGTATTAAGACGCAAATCAAATGATGACTCTCGTTCTAGGCGTATTCATATTATAAACTAGCTGTGCCCCGCGGTGTTACCCGCGGGAACACTAAATGTATTCGGGATGAAAAGTGTCTTATGTCCTTTCCTGGGACTCAAACTATCTTCATACCAAATTTCATCTAAATCGGTTCAGCGGTTTAAGCGTGAAGAGGTAGCAGACAGACAGACACACTCGCATTTATAATATTAAGTATGGAAGTATGGATAGTATGGATGCGATTAGTGTGTCTGTCTGTTCTTCACGCTTAAACCGTTGAACCGATTTAGATGAAATTGGGTATGGAGATAGTTTGAGTCCCGGAGAAGGACATAAGATACTTTCCATCCCGATTAAACTTAGTGTTTCCGTGGGATGAGCGCGTAACACCGCAGGGCACAGCTAGTTAATTCTAAGTATCAAAACGATAATATCGTCTGTTGACAAGCAAAACTCACTAAGACACAAATGCCTACTTGAAATACCTAAAGCTCGTATCTCTGTAACAGTCTACTAATTAGATACGAGGTTTTGAAGAACAGGGACATAATTTTTGTGAACCAGGCGATATATATATAGGTACTATGATTAAGTCATGTACGTATATATTAATTCTACCGACTGTATAATGGCACTGAATTTAATGCAAAAAAAAGCGCTAAATACGTACGTATACCTACGTATACGTGATCCAATGTTATTATGAACATCAATAACATTTTGTTTTCAATACACAATATGAAAATGTAATACTCACCTAGAATACTGAAAAGAAACTGCGACGCGAATTATTGATAGGGAATCAATTATTTATAATTGGTCTACCTTGACATAATTTCACATGTAGGTTATCAGTTAAAAAATGTAACACTTTTAAAAAGTACTTGTAAATGTAGAATTACACTTAACAATTAACTTTTCAGTTATTTATCTTATGTTTTAAACCTCTTTTAAACTAATTTTCCAGTATTTTATACGCGAGTTTTCATGACAACTACAGAATGAACACATTTTGTAGCCATAGCAACGGATTTGACACAACAAACTTTTAGAAGCAGCGGCGAAAATGAGAACTAAAATCGATTCACGTAATTAAAGCGCGTTTCAGCGTAGATGGTGGCGCCGCCGCTAGCGTATAAGGTAACTTTGAAACACCGCAATCTTATTTGAGTTAGTGGCAGAAATTGGAACTTATATTACTCTATACTTACTACTAGTGACCGACCGAAACACGTTTTTCTGCCGAAACCGAAACCGAAGGTTCGGTTCTGATTACAGTTTCGGCCGAAACCGAAACCGAAACCGAACCTTTTTACAAACGTGATTAAAACGTTGTATAAAATGTCAGCGGGTCATTTTTTCTAGATCTAATATGATTACAATGAAACATGTCACCGGCATAATTGACCGATGGAGCAAAGCGTTTCAGTTTCAGCTTGGCCCAAAATTCTTTCGTATGTGCGGATGATTGGATGCTTTTTGGGGTGTTCTCGCCTGGAGGGCGTATTTCTTAACCGATTCTCATGAAGTTTTGTGAGTAGGTTTTATAAGAATATACTTAGATTCAAGAAAGTGAAGATGTATATAGAGTGGAGGGGGGGTGGAAAAGGTAAAAAAGTACAAATTTCAGCAATTACACAACATACTCACGTTTCACTTTTGTTCAATTGATATTTTAACATTGACACTTGGTCTTGGTTCAAATTAAATTACGCAAAAAAAAATGTAGCATTAACAGCTGTAATGCTGTACTGAGGCAGTGATCTTTTAATTGTAGATGGTATAAAATAAAACAAGTTTAAAAACATAGCAACAAAATAATTGATTGAGTTTAAATTATTATAATTGCAATCAGGTGGTCTCGTAACGCTAACTCAAACGTACGAATTTTATGTGTATGTAAATACACGCAACAATGATGAATTCGAAAGTCATTTTATGAAATAAGTAAACCTCCTCACTTTTCTCCTAAAAAACCAATATCGCCGTCAATTTGTTTGTAAATTTAAGAAAATCGTTACGAATTAAAATATGAGATGACAAATTCATAACAAAAATAAAATCAAGTAGTGATGCTTTTACCCCTCCTATCTCCGCTATTTAAAAAAAATTGAAAACTGAATCGACGAAAAAATACTATACAGGGCGTCCCAAGACTATGGGACATCAAGAAAAAGTACCTTAAATATCGTAGATAGGATATTTTGCTAAAAAAAGACTTTATGTTATTTCTAAAAGTTAGTTTAAAGGTAGTTTAGTAATTCTTAGAAAATATTTAAATGCAGAATTACTAACTTTTAAAAATAACATAAAGTCTTCTTTCAGCAAAATATGCTATCTACGATATGTATGGTACTTTCCCTTGGTGTCCCATAGTCTTGGGACGCCCGGTATACTTATCGAACATACTCACAAAATTTCATGAGAATCGATTGAGAAATTCGACATTAAGGCAAGAACAGCCGGTAAGCGCATGGACATCCAAACGTCCAGGCATACGAAAGAATTTGTAAGCCAATGCTGAAACGGAAATGCTTTGCTCGGTCAATTACTTAACATTATTCGGGGAACAAACACAAACGTCACCTCACTGAGCAAAGTTATTCAGCGGCCGGCAGAGTCAGGCGAGCGACGCCATATTGCTAACCGTGCCGACTGCCGAGCGCACCCGACGTTAACCGAACGCGACCCGAAAGTACGATGTTGAAAGTTTCGGCGCGGCCGAAAGGTTCGGCTGTTTTTTGGCCGAAACCGAACCTTTGGCCGAAACATGATTTTTAGGCCGAAACTGGCCGAAACCGAAACCGAAACCGAAACTTCGGTCGGTCACTACTTACTACGTATCTGCTCTGCGACAGTAGCGACATAGATATATGCACACATAAAATTGTGTTTTAAATCATTTTTAATTTTGTTTTTTTATCCAGTTTGAATGGAGTAGAGTTTTCGTAAAGCAGACTGTTTTTCTGGTTTTTCTGTTCAGCTAAATGATGCGTCGAAGTGAAAGCATGTAACTTGAATTCAATGAAAATTAAGTAAATGTTTTCTTTTTAAAAACCTATTTGTTAACTAAGTACAGAAAGAAAGGTAAAGAAACTATCTAACTTATAATTCCAAGGTAGGTAGTAGCTATTAGTACGATCGCATATGTTTTTATTCCTAAGAATGTTTGCATATTGCTAAAAATAGCGGACTCTATTGAAAAAATCATGTATACGTGTAAGTCATTCTTTTTATAGCTTCAGCTTCACTTTTTATTTTTTACTGTGGCATCAGGGACACGGTGAATTGCTTCATTGCCAGCGTTTAAAGGGTTAAAATAATAATTGGTCAAATAAAAGACTCAGTCACGTAGGAGAAATGTACTGCTTCGTATATTATTACTTAGAACATGATAAATAATACAATCACATACGGACAAACGTACGTAAAATAAATACACACACGGTGTCGGTGCTACTAACAAACATAATTTACACGATCTTCAAATATCTATTGGCCTGTGACAAATACCACAAGCTACGAGATGGTACACGCATACACCCAACGTCGTCTACATAATTATGCTTTATACTGTTCAGATCCTTAAAATTGGATATATCCACCTCAATAATAGATATATTCTCTCAATGTCGGATATATTGACTCAATAATGGATATATCCACATATTAAAGAGTATACCAGCAATCCGTCGTATTATGGCGATTTAAATATGGAAATTTGAATTCGAGAAAATGGGTTTTTTTTTCAGACGATTAAATGTTTTGGCAGTGTCGAGTGACATAATGACAAAAGTTAAATGCAACTTGGCAGACGAGTTGCGTTCCTTTGTCTTGAAAAAAGAAGACTGTTGAGTCTATGCGCGCTTTAATTGGTAACTCACAATCACAACTGGCCGGCTTTCCATTTTACAGGCCAGCGATGATGCTGGTCGGCTCCTCGACTCCCTGTTTGATTTTCCTCAGGAACATGACCGCTTCGCGCCCGTCGATTAGTCTGTGGTCGTAGGTTAGCGCGATGTACATCATCGGTCGGATGACCACCTGGCCGTTCAGGGCGATCGGGCGCTCGAAGATCCCGTGCATACCCAAGATGGCCGACTGGGGGGGGTTGATGATCGGAGTTCCCAACAGGGAACCGAAGACTCCGCCGTTACTGATGGTGAAAGTGCCACCGTCCATCTCCTCGACGGTCAGCTTGCCATCCCTAGCCTTCTCCGCTAAACCAGCGACGGTCAACTCGATATCGGCATACGTCATGTTCTGGACGTTTCTCAACACCGGCACCACTAGACCTTTAGGGGTCGCGACGGCCACGGAAATATCAACGTAGTCGCGGTAGATAATCTCGTTTCCTTCGATGACCGCGTTCACGACCGGCTGGTCCATCAGAGCGCTAGCGGCGGCCTTAACGAAGGGCGACATCAGTCCAAGCTTGACTCCGTGCTTCTTGGTGAAAGCGTCGAGGTTCTTCTTCCTGAAGGCCATGATGTAGGACATGTCGAGCTCGTTGAAGGTCGTCAGCATGGCGTTCGTATTCTGGGCCTCCTTCAGGCGCTGCGCGATCCTCTGGCGCATCCTGTTCATCTTGACGCGCTGCTCGGTTCTGGTGCCGGCCATCTCCTTGCTGTAGTCCGCCGGAGGCACCTTCACGGTGGCGGTCTCGATCGCCTGCGCGTGGCGGATCGCCGCCACAGGGATGGAGGAGATTGGGGCGGCCGGGGGCGGAGTGGCGGGCTTGGGGGGCGGGGGCCGAGCGGCCGCGGCCGGGGGAGGAGGCGGAGCAGGCGCGGCGGCGGCAGCTGGAGGCGGCGGCTGAGCGGCGGCTTTAGGCGCTTCAGGCGCCGGCGCCGCCGCGGCCTTCGCCGGCGGTCCGTCGGTGAGCTCGAGCCTGAACAGCTTCTGTCCGGCCTTCACCGTTTCACCGTCCTTCACGTACAGCTCCTTGATGATGCCGTGAGAGGGGGCCATGACGGGGAGCGCGGTCTTGTCGGTCTCGATTTCCAGCACGACTTCGTCGGCGGCGACGGCGTCGCCGACTTTCTTGTCGAGCTTGACGTCTCCCTCGGACACGGAGTCGGGGAAGGCGGGCGTCATCACGTCCTGATCCGCGAGGAGGGGGCTCGTGAAGTGGATCGAGGCGACCTGCTTGTGGGACACCAGCGGGACCACCTGGAAACAGATGGTTGTATGTTACCCGGTACACTGGCAGGCTAAGCGCCACAGACGTTGTTTTCGTTCGGTTTCGGTACGGATGTCAGAAAGTGTCTCTGTCTCTGTCTGTCATACGGCGATGACTCGCTTACTGACGTCATGCCGAACGGAAACCAAACGAAAACTCCAAACGTCAGTAGCGGCCCTAAGATTATCAGTGGGACACCGAAGGCTCTTTCTATCATACATGTTGTGTCAGTCTAAAACAAGATTTAAACATACATCATAATACAGATACCAGCATGCCTGCCCAAAGATGGATATATAAGCTCAATAATGGATTCGCTTAACAATCAACTTTTTAAAACTTTTCAAGAAAGTTTTAAGGGTTCCGTGGTTGGCTGCCGTGGCGGGGAAGATCTAGAACCCTCGTGGTGGTGGTGGACCGCAGCCAAGCCTGCTGCCGAGTCAGACACTCCAGGTGGTCAAGAGAGGTTACCTGGTTGGCTGCCGTGGCGGCGGGCGCGTGGCAGGGCAGCGCCAGGACCCTGGTGGTGGACCGCAGACGGGCCGGCTGCCGCATCAGACCCTGGTCAAGAGAGGGGGTTACCTGGTTGGCTGCCGTGGCGGCGGGCGCGTGGCGGGGCAGCGCCAGGACCCTGGTGGTGGACCGCAGACGGGCCGGCTGCCGCATCAGACCCTGGTCAAGAGAGGGGGTTACCTGGTTGGCTGCCGTGGCGGCGGGCGCGTGGCGGGGCAGCGCCAGGACCCTGGTGGTGGACCGCAGACGGGCCGGCTGCCGCCGCAGCAGACCCTGCAGGTGCGTCGAGCAGCGTCGGAGCATTCTGATCAGTTGAGATTTATTTTATCCTGGAAAGAACAGTACAATTTATGGGTTGGTGTGACTACTTATGAATATTTATGTGACTTTGTGCCTGATTGGTTTAGGACTTGGGTGTTATCATGCATTGCATTTTAGATGTTTAATTGAATCATCTAATTTATTGCCATTAATATAATAATAATAATAATAATAATAAAGCCTCTTTATTCCAAACATTGCTACAATTAAACAATTAAATTACTTCTGTATAATTCAGACAATAAATGAAAATAATCTTTCATAAGCCACTGTCCTGAAAGTTTTCTAGTTGTTTGGGCGCCCATTGCTGGGCATAGGCCTCCTCCATCTTGTGCCACGTGCGCCGATCCCTTGCATGCCTCTGCCAGTCTCCACCAGCGGTTATGATAATGTCATCGCTCCAACGCTTTTTTGGTCTGCCTCTTGCTCTCTTTCCATCTCTAGGATACCATTGTATGACCCTCTCGCTCCAGCGTCCGTCCTTTAATCTGGCAACGTGTCCCGCCCATCTCCACTTCAGTTTACAAACTGTTTGTACTATATCTGTTACTTTTGTTATTTTCCTTATGTCAGTACATCTTATATGGTCTTTTAACCTGATGTTCAACATTGACCTCTCCGTAGATCTTTGAAATGTTCTTAACTTGTGAGTAATGGTTGCAGTGAGAGGCCAACATTGACATCCATATGTAACTGTTGGAAGAATTGTTGTGTCCAATACTTTTTTCTTCAGATGTACTGGTAAGTTACTTTTGAATACATCTTTGTACGACCAGAATTTCCGCCATCCTAATGCTATCCTCCTATCAATTTCGTTAACCAGAGATTTGTTGAAAGTTATTAGTCGACCTAGGTATATATATTCATCTACATAAGCAATATCTCCACTCTGTATTATTATGGGCTTTTTAACTCCGTTGGTCATTATTTTTGTTTTAGATACATTCATGCATAAGCCATTATAATTCTGTATTTATCGTCATGTCTTTGTAGGCTTGAAAAAGGATATTATATCACCTTAAGCCAGAAGAATAATTATCACATCATCATACACTTATTAAACGCGCGTTCCTATGTGTTGGTTCAACGGCAGTTAAACCTTAGTATGGTTTTGCTTGTTGCATTATTGTTAAATGTATTGTTTTTTCTGTATGATAAATAAATGAAAAAAATAATCTAAAAACACTACTAAATTTTATTTATTTATATCAACATTAAATTACATCGCGACGTCTTTAGTATAAGATTTTGTACATTGAAATCAATGATTAGAATAATATTGTATGTATACATATTTTTGGGTAGGTACTCCAAGTATATATAAATGTACAATAAGCTGCAGAAACGCATGGCCCATTTGCAAGTTGTAATAAATCTATATCACAATCCATCTGCATCCCGATCTCATACACTCATGCGCTTAATGTAATTTGCAGTTTCCTGCTTAAGAAGTTTGTTACGAAAAATAAGCCGATTTGCCTATGTGCCTTCCTAGAGGCACAATAGTACCTATAATTTAAAGTAAAGTTTTAGATAAACACATCTTTTTACAAGCATCTCATTTAGCTGTCCTGGTATCTGACTGTGTATAATCAAATCTTGGAAGTTGTACTTGTGGTACTTTTCGGACCTCGAAGACTAATCGAGATTTGGACTAACTTCGTAACTTCAATGACGAATTGATCTGATGATGGAGCCGTGGTCATAGCAATTTTGTACTAAAATAACACAATCCTACTAAGTTTGGTAGGATATTGCTATAACCTATAATCCTGCACCAAGTACATATTTCTGTTTAACCCAGTAGATAACTGGTAGAGAATGCCTAGACCGCCACTTATACTTATTTTTGTACTGTTCAATAAAGTTTAAATAAATAAGTCTGGGCTCTGTACAATCGTCTCGATGAGAAGTAGATGGATGTATAAACAAAAGTATGGTCGGCCATAAAAGATTGTCACAAAAAAATTTTTATAGCCGTTTTATTTTTTTGTACAACAACAATATACATAATATATAAATACATACATGGATAACATCCATGATCCAGAAACTGGAATTCGAGTTTGTCACACAAATATTTGCCCTGGCCAGGATTCGAACCCGGGACCGCCGGCTCAGTAGGCAGGTGAACTACACACTGTGGCAACCGCATTTACAAACCCGTCCCTCCAGTCCATCGTTTACCTAACCCCCACATTGTTTTACATTTATAGCCAATTAAATAGATATGAATGTCTAGGTATTGAAGTGATAACATTCCCAATAATATAAACAGCTCATAATTAATTGCTATTTATTACAATTTAATTGCTGTTATTAATGTTATTTAGTTAATGTATCTACAAGTAGCGTCGATAGAACACAGCTTGTGCTAAAATATTTATAAGCACTTGAAATACATCTGTGTTTTAACCTGTCCGTTGCATTAAGGTAACTGTTAACATTAGTTATTGAGAACATTATTATGAAAAATATGAACACTCAAAAAGAGAATGCTTTTTTCTCCTAATTAAATCGAAGGAGCTCTCATGATTCTGAGTAGAAAATATCTAAGATATCTAAAATCCAAAATAAAATTGGAGTGTACAACAATTTATTCAACATCTATTCTCCAGACAATGCCAGTAATATAAATTTTCTAAATTTTTCCAGCTAGGCTTTAACTTTCAAGTGTATATTGCAGTTGAAATTCAGTGAGATACACATCCTAAATTTAATTTTTATCTGCAGGTTGTGCAAATTCAAATTAGTACAGTTATGTCAAATTTCAAATTTGTTAAAAATATGCAATCATACTACAGTATACTTTTTTACTACTTTACAGGCTTCACCCATATCAAAAAACATATTAAATGGCAATAGAAATTGGCAAAAAATATGTATGTCCTTAAACCAAGTTTCATTTCATTGCAAATCATACATTAACATAACACATACAGGTGTACAAAGTACATGGAAACTATTTCTTAAGCAAAGATATCAACACAATAGGAAATAGGAAATCTATCATGAAACAATAACCATTTTATCATATGACAAATACACTGCGAAATTGATTTATTTGCCATTTTACTAGACTTGTTAAAACATAGTTATTGAGATAAGCCATAGTAATAGTATTCATTGACTATAAATATTCTATAAAAATCATGTTATTGCAAATAAAAGTGATAGTAAAGTTGATTTTGACTAAAATGTCAAAGAAAATAAATTAATGATGCTAAATTAAAATTTGCCATAATTTCACAATAATTTACTTGTGGCACTTTGCTTCATCACTCATTTTGCTACTGCAGTAATTAAAAAAACAAACGCGATAAATACCTCTTTTGCAATTTCTTAAAAAAAAAACAATTGCGTTGCGAAATTGGATCAATGCAGTGGTGACATTTCTATCAGCGACAGAGTGAAAGGGCGAGAAGCGGATGAGAATAATTGTGAAAGAAACGATATAATAAGACAAGAAAGCGAATATTTTGGCACAAATGTTAATATTTAATTAGGTTTTCATATGTGAAATGCACCACTGCAGTATTTGGCATGCGATTTTAATTAAAGGTTAGTCATCAAAAACGTAAGTAATTAACACAGAGATTAATGATAATAACCACACCCTTACCTCCTAGACGGCGTAAACAATTGTTATCAGTGCACAGTTTAGTTATTTCACGGACAAAAATGTTACATAAGCCGTGGTCTCATGACAAGACTACACCGCCGTGTTAGAGTTTCGAGTTCATTATCGTTTTTTAAGCGTTATTCAAAGCATAGCTGGTGTGTAACGTGTGTAGGATAAACAGAACTAATACTTCACTTTGATTTTGACGCTGCTTTTACTGATATATTAGTGCTGTGTCCCCGAGACCTACATTTATTTCGATTGGATCCTGTCGCTCGGTTTAGGTAGGCCTGGCTGCCATCTGTCAAAATTCTGACGGTGCTTGGGCGTTTTTTCCGCAAATCTACGTGGTATGGCGCACTACCTGTGGGCGAACCAGAACGGCTACTCCGATGTTCAAAATTCGACTGTCGAATAGTGCCATCTCTCTCGATCTCCTGTCAAGTTATATTTGAGTGAATGAAATAGCACTATACGAAAGTAAAATTTCGAACATCGGAGTAGCCCTTCTGTGTTAAGCAGCGCAAGCATCGAATGGGAATTTCTTTTGAAGAGTAGTTACGGATATTTACGTTTTATGTTCATTTAGCATTAGTACGTATAGTAATCATTGTTCAAATTCATAATGACTGCCACTGAAAAAAGATTTGCTATAAACTATAAAATGAAGATTTTATAATAAAGCATAAATGTTGTTCAGTTTGAAGGGTACATCTATGTTTTAATGTATCATATTAGTATTAGTACAACCTGTATAAGTAAAAATAACTATCTAGTGGGTGAAACAAGCAATACAATTTAGTTGGCCGATATAGTGCCTACAAGTATTCTGCTTTGCCTCAAGATTGATTGGTAGATAATGTTTTTTAGTGTTAAGTCCAAATTATGAAAGGTATATTTTCTATTGTACAATAATAATTGTGTTAATAAAGTATTTAATTACATTGCAGATAAGTACCGACCTGATCAAGTCGATTGTGTTTTCTGACCGTGTGGACGCTCGACAAAATCGTCATTGGCTCAATATCTACTACAGACTTCTAATACAAGAAAAACAACATATTTTGACGGCAAAGGTGGCTCAAAATCATCCGGAGGAAGTTAATCCATGGTGGACGTCACCACGATGTCACGACCTTCGTATTGGTAGGGGGAGGTATGAACAGGGGGCATATTCTAAAAGATGAACATTTTATAAGGCTAGTGAAGTATCAGTTTATATAATGTAATTTAATTTATGTATGCAATTTCTCGTGCTGCATCAAATAAGACCATGTACATACTTAGGAACAATATTTTACGAGATACATAAGCAGTGCCGTATTTACCACACCCCACAAGGCCCGGGCCTAGCCAGTCTATGGGCCCCAATCCCAGAAGTAGGACTTACACCATACTTTTGTTCTCCTTATTTATCACTTAAAACACTAACTACCTACTATTTAATTTGCTGAAACGCTTTTTGAGATAGGGGAGGGGGCCAGAATTCCAAGTGCCTAGGGGCCCTGGCCATCTTAAGTCCGGGCCGAGATTGTGCCGTTAAAAAAGTACGTGTCTGTTACCATACCTACTCTCTAACATATATCAAATCAGACTAGACAGTTGGGTACCATCCCTTTGTTAGTTTTCTCATACTAGTAGTTTTTTAGCGAAAACCTTTCATATTTTGCAAAATATGGATCCTAGGATAGCTATGGTCTCATTCGATTCAGCGCAATAAAATAGAAAATGATTCATCATGCACCTATTTTGTTTCATTTAAATAGACTACAGGGTTTTACAGGGTAAATAAAATTGGACTTCAAATCACTATGCTATTGTTCTAATTTCTAATAAATAATGAAATAACGAACTTTAGGGTCGATTGCAAAAAATTACATTAATAATGACCAAAGGTAAATTAAGAAAGAAAAATTGAATGCGATCCACTACAATCTAAGCAGGGCTGTAGGTACATAGTTAAAAGCTTAGTTAACATAAAAAATATGATCGCTTCCTTTGTGTGACGAAAGTTAGTCATACAACATGTATGGGTAACTTTCGTCACACAAGGGAATCAATTAACATTGTTTTAATTAAAGCCCTTAACAATGTACAATTTTTTTGCAATCGACCCTTATTCTGCAAGTACCTAACAAGGGCACTTTTGCATGTCTGAGTCTACCGGCATTTCACAAGAGGAGACCACTGTTGAGAAGAAACGCCGAAAGAAACTCAACATGTCCCATTCGTTATTCTTGGTGTTCTGCCTTTTCGCTTGCACATGCACCCATTCGCTCCGCGCAAGAATAGGATAGACTACTATTACTAGTAAGAGCCGATACAGACGGCCGCCATTTAAACTGCAACTGCAATGCAAATGGCAATTCGAGGGCAGGTCGCACCTCTAGCACAACTGCAATACGCGACTATCTATCTCTTTCTGTGCAGTACTGTGACAGAGCGACAGGTAACGCTAAATCGCGCGGCAAGAGTGGCCCCAACTATGCTTATAGTTGTGCTAGACGAGCTGAAACACTACTATACCTACTATTAATGCAGTTGACACGAAGTTGGCGTCTTCTGTGGACCGATAGTACGCCAGCTGTAAGCGAACTGCGTGGTTGCTGCGGATTGGATACATTTACCCTAACTGCCATTTTGCAGCTGCGTAGCAGTTAAATGGTTTTTGTTACCCGTGGTACTGTATAATGAATGTTCGCAGTCGGTCAACATAGTAAAAAATCCACACAAATGAATTTATTGTATCATTATAACAAATGTATCGCCCAGCTGCCGCATAGGTATGTCACCAGCATTCCTAAGAAAGAAATTGAAGAGTTTTACGAGACGGCCCGGTGTTCCACTCGTTTGCTGAACATCACGCACAGGACATGATTAATATAGTTATTCAAAGAAGCGTTCTAATTTTCTTCGTTATATTAAAGTTCCCCGCCGCGTCTATCTGTATGTTCGCGATAAACTCAAAAACTACTGAACGGATGTTGATGCGGTTTGCACCGATCGATAGTTGTTCCTGAGGATAGTGGTACGGTAGGTAATTATTTTTGTGTGTTCCTCCCTGGCCGGACCCCGGAGCCTGATTAGGTAATAATTGCAGTAATAATATATACCAATTATATACCTTATGTACCAGGTCGGAAATTGTGTGTACCTCCGTAGTTTTGAAGATATTGGTAATTAAAGGTGGCCCGGCTGCAGAGTACACTCAGCAGCCGGACCCCGCCCGGAGCCGCTGATAACCACCGCTTTAAGATATGATGTCTATAACAAATTAATGTACCTATCATGTACCTTCCGATAAACCTGTTTTTGTAAAAAAATGGCTTCACAAATTATTATAATCATACATTAAACTTTTTGCGTACAAGCGCCTATAAGAATATAATAGCAACGTATGTGTGCGCATATATTGCTATTAGTTAGTCACAGGCACTTATACACAAAAAGTTTAATTTATAGATTATAATAATTTGTGAAGCCACATTAAAACATAAGTACATACGATTTCGCGCGTGCAGCTCTCCGTGGCGCCATCTATGGTCCCACCGGAAGATCAGCGCTGGCTCTTGGGCTAGCATCATGCTGAGGTGGGACCCTTTCGTGGCACAGCCATAGTTAGTAGTTTATTTTCTTGTTTTATTTCATTTGTTCACTATTTATTTTTGTAATTATGTTCTATGGCCACGTCATGAATAAATGCATTTCATTCTTTTTTTCTTTTTTTTTATTTCCGACCTGGTACATAAGGTACATAATTGGTACATATTATTACTGCAATTATAACATAATCAGGCTCCGGGTTCCAGCCAGGGAGGAACACGCTTATTTTTCGCTACGATACCACCATAGTGCTGAGACACGGGTTGCGATTACAATTTATGTATATATTTTATTATCAACAACTTTATCATAAGGGTGCGGTAGATTTGCAAAACGCATGCCATAGGGCTCGCATGCGGGGAATTGTTTTTTCTCAAACATGCAATTAAATATTGTCTTTACGTTCCTTATAATAGGCTCGGAAGTATCGCTTTTTGGGCGCAACAACTCGAGAGGACTGTAAAGGGATTTCATACTGCTTTTCAGGCCTAGGCCTGCAAAGTAACTTTTTTTTGGTTTCAACAACAGGTCATTCACACAGCTGGCTGGTTTGACAAAAAGCAGGTTTTGTTTTTAAAGGTTGGTTGTTAGACTAAAATGTCCTATTTGTCAATTAATAAAATGTTCTTTGAAGTATATTTTTTTATTTCATTGTATGTTTGAGAAAAGCACTATACATGCCTCGTCGAGAAAACGGATTCCCGGCCTCGTATCACTATCCGTATATACCTACTTGGCCGGAAATCCTCATTTTCCCGGCCTCTGATGTAATGTACTATTACTGGTCGATAGGGCCCGCATGCGGGGTGCGGTAGATTTTGATAGCACATGCCATTATGAGTTTCACTGGTTGTTATACCGTCTGCGGTGAGTCCCCGCATGCCGTATGTCGACCGAGTTATCGACCAATGAAACTGTCCCATTATCTCCGCTCCTTTTCAGCGGTTACCTAACATCACAACCATGTTAGGTAACCGCTAAATTGCCGCGTAAATTGAAAGTAAACAACACATTAGGTCATCATATTTATTGCATCATAATGCTAAGTCTACAGACGCACACACACCTTAAAATACTTTGTACATCCATTTGCGAT
This sequence comes from Apotomis capreana, assembly GCA_947623375.1. Lineage (NCBI taxonomy): Eukaryota > Metazoa > Arthropoda > Insecta > Lepidoptera > Tortricidae > Apotomis > Apotomis capreana. Next base: position 14,504,256 of record OX392521.1, read on the forward strand.
ACAAGAATTTGTGCAATACACAACTAAACCTATATTTGGTAAAATAATACTTTAATTCGTTTTAAAATACGAACGTAAAAATAAACATTTAGGTCGAATATGTATAATTTATAATAAATAATAGATGAACATAATTTCTAAATACATTCATATATTTTGCTCAAAATATAATGGTAGTTTATGCAACTATCACATAATGAGAACTGTTAATACACGTGTGATTTTATGAAACGAGCCAAAGGCGAGTTTAGTGAATAATGTTTTGTCGTATTTTTTCGGAATAGTGTGTTTTATGCTTGCTTTCCTGATTAAGGCTGCGTTTCCACCAGACATGTGTAGCGAGGGATGTGTTATTGTTAACCAATGGAATAACTTCATTCAGTCATCCTCGTTCAGCGCTGATTGTATCTATCGGTTAACAAAAGCACATCCCTCGCCACACATCTCTGGTAGAAACGCAGCGTTACTCGAGTTGAAAAGTTGAGATAATAATACGACCTTCCCCGTCAAAATACGATGACAAAGCTTTATTCAATAGATCGGTAAATTCCCGAAGAGACACGGGAGTATTCAAGGTTTTATAACTGTGACTTCAGTTATGAATATTGATTTGTGCTTAGAATCGTCAAAGAAATTACATAGAAAACTATCTCCAATGCGTCACGTTCATAGAATTAAATAAAAAATAATTTATGCAAAAATGCAAAAAAAATGGAACATTGTTTTAAAACAGGCAGTAATTTGTAGCTAACAGTAAATTCATATAAAGAGGATAATGTTTATTCATCGTATTTTGTCGGACAAGATCGTTTTTTTATATTTCTATCTCAGTTTTTTACCGAAGTTGACAGAGAAAGCACGTTATAACTATTTTTTCCGACAAAATACAAAAAAAAAAACATTGTACCTATCGTAAATGTACTGATTTTATATATTTTCAATATAATAATTTACATAAAGACTATAATAATAAAAAAAGTATTGCTATTAGTATTTGGTATCGCGTTAAATAAATAACTTAAGGAATTACGGATAAACATTAAATATTTAAAAAATGCGTACCCACATCAAGAATACAAACATAATATTTCAATTATCCAAAAGTGTTCATTATCAAATACATCTGTTGCTTGTCAATACTTTTTTTTTTGGGAATTTTATGGCCTTCTCTATGCTCAAGGCATTATAGGATTCAAATAAAAAGATCGGCGTCAGAGTTCGAAATCGCTCTTTTCACATGAGACTAGGTATAGCTCCTTTACGAGTACAAAGTCATTATGTGTTTTCTTTGGTAATTTTTTTCTAAAACAATCCTAACCTCGAAAAAGTTGGGTAAAAAATAATAATGTACCTATTATTTTAAAAAAGTATCCTATTTATTAAATTAAAGCTCCTGTAAAATACATTGAAAAAAGTTCAATTTACGATAATTACATTTGAAGATTGATGATCTCCAAAAAAATTCAATGTTCCGGGGCATCCATAGCATCCGATTCCCACCGGCTTGCACATTGTAGATAGTTTCAGCACGTCTATCGTTATTAAAGAATAAGTAACCCAATTCTGCTCCGTCTTAAATAAATTGAAATACGATGTCAAGACTGTTCGTCTATACCATTTACTGCATGTGCTTGTGGCGCCTCTAGCGTTGAAACTTGACAATATGTGGCCTATTATATTACAATATGAACAATCTTGTTTATTTGTAGGTGCTTGATATAGTCCAACACGGTTTTTCAGCCCACGCCATATCGCCGATTTTCAGTGGCACTAATTTATTTCACTGGCAACGACAATTTTTTGGTAACTGACGTTGAAAGTCAGTGAATGTCACCGATATAGAAGAGAAAACAGGACTAAATATTCCGAAAATTTCAAGTAATGTTTGCATAATAAAGCCAAAACTATCCACAGTGATGAAAGTAAAATATTTTTCAATAGGATTCAGTATTTATTTCGCAAGAAGGATTGAGCTGCATTCCGGTAAACAATGTTCCGAATTTGGTTAATGACAAATCGCTATTGACGTTTAATAATGCAAATATATGACGTATGCACATTATTGCCATATGAAAGTTGTTTGTAGCGCCACTATCCCAGGGCCGGACCGACCTTGTTAGTTAGGATATATAAAACACTACTGATCGTTTTTCTTCCATGTTTGTTATTTACTAACTTGAATCATTCCTCATTGAGCTGATTCAAGTTTTTGTGATGCTTCATCTGTCCGCCTGAACAAAAAATACAGAAATGCGTAAATAAAACTAAAAATCACGATATTATTAATGATAATAAATTATTTACTTGTTAATTTATTGAAAATGTATTGTATTAGTATAAAATGACTTGTAAGATGTATACCTATATTTTATTAACAAAGATCTGAATCTGACAATGGAAAGGTTACTTTCCTCTGGTGTCTAATTAAAAACCGACATCATTTGACAGCATATTTTTTTTCGCGGATTGATTGAAGACTACAAGTCTATGCAGGTATAGTTGTAGATTTCGATTATTTTATGTAATTTCTTACATACAGAAAAATCTATTCAAATAACTTTTTAGGGTGTACATGATGCAAAGCTTTCGATTTCTATATTAATTTCCATCTTTTAGAAATGTGAAATAAATATAAATAAATATTGTCGGGAGAAATATGAAATGTTGTCAATTGCATACTCAAATTGTCAACATCTTATGATACCGGCTACAGAGGCGCGCTAAGCGTAAAAATATCAGTTTCAAATACCCTATCGTACCTAAGCCATATATTTTTCTTCTTTTTCTGGTTTCGTTTCATTCTCCGGCTCCTGTGGATGGAAAACTTGTTGTAGAATATTACATAATATTTTACATAGGCAGGTGTTTGTGGCCCGAACCGAAGGCGAGTCATTGAATCGAAGCTTGAGTTCTTTTTAACTTGTGTAACTGATATATGTTTACGTTTAAGCAAAAATGTACAGAAACAATGATTCACTTCTTATTATTATTATTCAAATCACGAACTCTTCTGAATAGAGAATACCCAAAATATAAAAAAAAGTGTGGTGTACAACTTTAGAAAAAATGCCCATATAAGCGTCGCGGCGAACGCCTTCATACGAATCGTCTTTACCAACTCTAATTAGGATAGCGAACTAGATGCCAGAGGCCAAGATAACTTAAGGTCTTCGCACATTATAACAACTCAACGGCGACTCGATTCTATGCCAAATATTGAAATTTAAGCCCTATGTCATATTTACTAGGTTTAATTTCCAAAAATGATATTAGTAGTGGACGTCGGTGCATAGTCGAAATTAAACCTAGTTAATATGACATAGGGCTTAAATTTTAATATTGGGCATAGAATCGAGTCGCAGTTGAGTTGTTATAATGTGCGAAGACCTTTAGGCACCCTAGGTTACTCTTCAGCGCACGCCCATAATCCGCCAGTAGTGGACCTCAGGCCTGACAGAGATAACATTACCCGAGGCTCTCGCTCCCTCTCCCTCTCGCCCGTGAGCGTGTTGGCGAGGTAGGGCGCCCTCAGCACGGCTCTCCAGTACAGCTTCTCCACGGGCCGGTTCACGCCCAGAGACCGCCAGTAGTGGACCTCAGGCCTGACAGAGATAACATTACCCGAGGCTCTCGCTCCCTCTCCCTCTCGCCCGTGAGCGTGTTGGCGAGGTAGGGCGCCCTCAGCACGGCTCTCCAGTACAGCTTCTCCACGGGCCGGTTCACGCCCAGAGACCGCCAGTAGTGGACCTCAGGCCTGACAGAGATAACATTACCCGAGGCTCTCGCTCCCTCTCCCTCTCGCCCGTGAGCGTGTTGGCGAGGTAGGGCGCCCTCAGCACGGCTCTCCAGTACAGCTTCTCCACGGGCCGGTTCACGCCCAGAGACCGCCAGTAGTGGACCTCAGGCCTGACAGAGATAACATTACCCGAGGCTCTCGCTCCCTCTCCCTCTCGCCCGTGAGCGTGTTGGCGAGGTAGGGCGCCCTCAGCACGGCTCTCCAGTACAGCTTCTCCACGGGCCGGTTCACGCCCAGAGACCGCCAGTAGTGGACCTCAGGCCTGACAGAGATAACATTACCCGAGGCTCTCGCTCCCTCTCCCTCTCGCCCGTGAGCGTGTTGGCGAGGTAGGGCGCCCTCAGCACGGCTCTCCAGTACAGCTTCTCCACGGGCCGGTTCACGCCCAGAGACCGCCAGTAGTGGACCTCAGGCCTGACAGAGATAACATTACCCGAGGCTCTCGCTCCCTCTCCCTCTCGCCCGTGAGCGTGTTGGCGAGGTAGGGCGCCCTCAGCACGGCTCTCCAGTACAGCTTCTCCACGGGCCGGTTCACGCACCAGCCGGCGCAGCGCACGCCCAGAGACCGCCAGTAGTGGACCTCAGACCTGACAGGGATAACAAGTTTAACAACGCTGACTGGCTTCTGTTACTCTTTATTTATTTATTTGAACACGTTTACATGACATTACAGTTTTCTTAACCTAATGTGCCATGAAACTTACATTATAATTGACCATGGTTTTGCAGAAAGTGACCAAAGATTTTTTTTCATAATGTAAGAAGCGACCAAACTCATTCACTGATTAAGACTTAAGTCACTTTGACAAAAATCTACGCTGGTCGCTTCCTGCATAACTATGGTCGTCTATTGACAGCCAAAACTCACTAAGTAACGAATACCTACTAGAAATAAAGCTTGTAATTCAGTATCAATCTACATATTACATACTAGGTTTTGAAGAACAGTGACATAAATCTTTCAAAACCTTTCGAATAAACAATGCTAAGATCGACACACAAAGCATAAGGAAAAATTCGTCAGGTTACCTGGAGCTAGGGTAGCGAAGTGGTTAACGCGCTGGACCGGTAATCCAGAGGTACCGGGTTCGATTCCCGGTCCCTTCCACCAGGTAGCTCCTTTTTCAATTTTTCTTTAAGCTTTGATCTTCGTATTAATGGTTTAAATGAAAATCGTGGTGTACCCAAATTAAAACAAATGAGTCATTACTTGTTTCATAAATGTAAAGTGACAGAAATGTTAATGAGTGTTGGTTGTCACCAGGCGATGTAATGTATATTTGATCATGATCAAATGTAAACTCTGTTGTACTTCTTCAATAAATAAAATAAATGATGGTGGATATATTTACGAAAAACATTGAAACATAAGAAACAAGTTATGTAGACGTTTCTCCTGAAGATACCAAAAATAGAAATTGTATAAACTGTCTCATAAGAAGTTTAATTACATTGTCCCCTGGGTCACGGCAAGCGCTCCACACAGTGACACGGTACCTGACGTCAACACTCACGCACTCACGATGTCCTTGTGCAGCAACACGGCGCTGACGGCGCACCAGCGAGCCGACCAGCGCCAGAGCGGCTCGTGAGCTCGCTCCACACAGTGACACGGTACCTGACGTCAACACTCACGCACTCACGATGTCCTTGTGCAGCAACACGGCGCTGACGCCGCACCAGCGAGCCGACCAGCGCCAGAGCTGCTCGTGAGCTCGCTCCACACAGTGACACGGTACCTGACGTCAACACTCACGCACTCACGATGTCCTTGTGCAGCAACACGGCGCTGACGCCGCACCAGCGAGCCGACCAGCGCCAGAGCGGCTCGTGAGCTCGCTCCACACAGTGACACGGTACCTGACGTCAACACTCACGCACTCACGATGTCCTTGTGCAGCAACACGGCGCTGACGCCGCACCAGCGAGCCGACCAGCGCCAGAGCGGCTCGTGAGCTCGCTCCACACAGTGACACGGTACCTGACGTCAACACTCACGCACTCACGATGTCCTTGTGCAGCAACACGGCGCTGACGCCGCACCAGCGAGCTGACCAGCGCCAGAGCGGCTCGTGAGCTCGCTCCACACAGTGACACGGTACCTGACGTCAACACTCACGCACTCACGATGTCCTTGTGCAGCAACACGGCGCTGACGCCGCACCAGCGAGCCGACCAGCGCCAGAGCGGCTCGTGAGCTCGCTCCACACAGTGACACGGTACCTGACGTCAACACTCACGCACTCACGATGTCCTTGTGCAGCAACACGGCGCTGACGCCGCACCAGCGAGCCGACCAGCGCCAGAGCGGCTCGTGAGCTCGCTCCACACAGTGACACGGTACCTGACGTCAACACTCACGCACTCACGATGTCCTTGTGCAGCAACACGGCGCTGACGCCGCACCAGCGAGCCGACCAGCGCCAGAGCGGCTCGTGAGCTCGCTCCACACAGTGACACGGTACCTGACGTCAACACTCACGCACTCACGATGTCCTTGTGCAGCAACACGGCGCTGACGCCGCACCAGCGAGCCGACCAGCGCCAGAGCGGCTCGTGAGCTCGCTCCACACAGTGACACGGTACCTGACGTCAACACTCACGCACTCACGATGTCCTTGTGCAGCAACACGGCGCTGACGCCGCACCAGCGAGCCGACCAGCGCCAGAGCGGCTCGTGAGCTCGCTCCACACAGTGACACGGTACCTGACGTCAACACTCACGCACTCACGATGTCCTTGTGCAGCAACACGGCGCTGACGCCGCACCAGCGAGCCGACCAGCGCCAGAGCGGCTCGTGAGCTCGCTCCACACAGTGACACGGTACCTGACGTCAACACTCACGCACTCACGATGTCCTTGTGCAGCAACACGGCGCTGACGCCGCACCAGCGAGCCGACCAGCGCCAGAGCGGCTCGTGAGCTCGCTCCACACAGTGACACGGTACCTGACGTCAACACTCACGCACTCACGATGTCCTTGTGCAGCAACACGGCGCTGACGCCGCACCAGCGAGCCGACCAGCGCCAGAGCGGCTCGTGAGCTCGCTCCACACAGTGACACGGTACCTGACGTCAACACTCACGCACTCACGATGTCCTTGTGCAGCAACACGGCGCTGACGCCGCACCAGCGAGCCGACCAGCGCCAGAGCGGCTCGTGAGCTCGCTCCACACAGTGACACGGTACCTGACGTCAACACTCACGCACTCACGATGTCCTTGTGCAGCAACACGGCGCTGACGGCGCACCAGCGAGCCGACCAGCGCCAGAGCGGCTCGTGAGCTCGCTCCACACAGTGACACGGTACCTGACGTCAACACTCACGCACTCACGATGTCCTTGTGCAGCAACACGGCGCTGACGGCGCACCAGCGAGCCGACCAGCGCCAGAGCGGCTCGTGAGCTCGCTCCACACAGTGACACGGTACCTGACGTCAACACTCACGCACTCACGATGTCCTTGTGCAGCAACACGGCGCTGACGGCGCACCAGCGAGCCGACCAGCGCCAGAGCGGCTCGTGAGCTCGCTCCACACAGTGACACGGTGCCTGACGTCAACACTCACGCACTCACGATGTCCTTGTGCAGCAACACGGCGCTGACGGCGCACCAGCGAGCCGACCAGCGCCAGAGCGGCTCGTGAGCTCGCTCCACACAGTGACACGGTACCTGACGTCAACACTCACGCACTCACGATGTCCTTGTGCAGCAACACGGCGCTGACGGCGCACCAGCGAGCCGACCAGCGCCAGAGCGGCTCGTGAGCTCGCTCCACACAGTGACACGGTGCCTGACGTCAACACTCACGCACTCACGATGTCCTTGTGCAGCAACACGGCGCTGACGGCGCACCAGCGAGCCGACCAGCGCCAGAGCGGCTCGTGAGCTCGCTCCACACAGTGACACGGTACCTGACGTCAACACTCACGCACTCACGATGTCCTTGTGCAGCAACACGGCGCTGACGGCGCACCAGCGAGCCGACCAGCGCCAGAGCTGCTCGTGAGCTCGCTCCACACAGTGACACGGTACCTGACGTCAACACTCACGCACTCACGATGTCCTTGTGCAGCAACACGGCGCTGACGGCGCACCAGCGAGCCGACCAGCGCCAGAGCTGCTCGTGAGCTCGCTCCACACAGTGACACGGTACCTGACGTCAACACTCACGCACTCACGATGTCCTTGTGCAGCAACACGGCGCTGACGGCGCACCAGCGAGCCGACCAGCGCCAGAGCGGCTCGTGAGCTCGCTCCACACAGTGACACGGTACCTGACGTCAACACTCACGCACTCACGATGTCCTTGTGCAGCAACACGGCGCTGACGGCGCACCAGCGAGCCGACCAGCGCCAGAGCGGCTCGTGAGCTCGCTCCACACAGTGACACGGTGCCTGACGTCAACACTCACGCACTCACGATGTCCTTGTGCAGCAACACGGCGCTGACGCCGCACCAGCGAGCCGACCAGCGCCAGAGCTGCTCGTGAGCTCGCTCCACACAGTGACACGGTGCCTGACGTCAACACTCACGCACTCACGATGTCCTTGTGCAGCAACACGGCGCTGACGCCGCACCAGCGAGCCGACCAGCGCCAGAGCGGCTCGTGAGCTCGCTCCACACAGTGACACGGTGCCTGACGTCAACACTCACGCACTCACGATGTCCTTGTGCAGCAACACGGCGCTGACGCCGCACCAGCGAGCCGACCAGCGCCAGAGCTGCTCGTGAGCGAGGTCAGCGATGCGCAGCAACACGTGCAGGGCCACGTTGTCGCTAGATCTGACAAACAAAGAAGCATATGCTGTATAAAAACCGTTTAAAGTCACGTTATAATTGTCTACTAAACTATCACGGTTCATGAGATACACCGACGGAAAGACGAGTCCCGTTAGGGTAAAAACCCTGTGGGTACGGAACCCTAAATATATCTCAGGGTTAAAATTTTAAATTTTTAACTCATACTTTTCGATGCACCAGTACAAGTTAAGTCTGAGTTAACTAACCCGAGGTTAATGTAACATTCATTCACTCTATTCATATCTTACAAAATGTGAAAGAATAAATGATGAATGATTTAGGTGTTGTGCTCTCTGTCGCTCTACAGTACTTTCCATAAGTCTATTCCACTATGTCAGATTTGGAATAACATTTCGTTTTTTAGCGTATTATATATCTGTATTAAATGTCAGTCAGGCGTCATTATTGTTTTTGCGCGAGTTGTGTCTGCTTTCTATATTGTATTGTTTTGTTTTAAACTGCTAAAAATGGAAAACAAATCTCATGTACGTGCCCCAAATTTTACAAATAGCGACAGATTACTGCTTTGTGATTTAGTAGCGAAGTTTAAGCATAAACTTGAAAACAAAAAACAAGTCGAAAAAACATTGTCTCTTTGCGAGTAAAAATGATCCTTTTCTGCAATTTTTCTATTGTAAAAGTCGGAACTAATGCATTTGATGATCTCTTCATCATCATCCGACAACAACTATTCAATTACCATTATCCTGGACAAAACATAACAACATAACATAACTGTGGGATTCGTAGTAGACTGTAGCTTGATTTTAACTTTAAACGGGAAAAGGGATACTTCAGTAGTATAGGGAAGTCCCATAAAATAATAACACTGTGACGTAAGTTTCACATAATGCTGCTGTGAAGTGTTGCTTGATCGGAGGCGGCCGTGAGAATGAAATCAATTAATCGAGCGGCCATATTAGTATGATCGCTGGATTAAACTTATTGATGGCCAATGGGTAAGAAGGGCGTGGCCCAATTCTTACGTGTGGTATGATGAGGTGTGTTAATGTAACCCTGAACAACATTATCTCTTTATTTCAGTAAATACACATTTGTCATACATAATATACATTGGTAGAACATATTAACATTAAAAGTTGTCATATAAGATTCCTATTGGAAATTCTAATGTTTACAATATTAAACCTATTCGATGAAGCTTTCTATGTGTTTATATATTTATTCAGGTGGTTTTACATCTTAATTAACCAAAGCTTCATATCTTATGCTATACACAATGATGAGAGAAATTAACCTTATATATTAAGTAAAATTAAACGAAAAGAAATAAGTCTGTATATAATGATTTCTTATTCTATGCTGATTACTTACTGCTATATATGATCGAGCTAACTTATAATTATTACATTGTATACCTAACCTACATGCGACAATAACCTAAGCTATACGTTAAGTCGATTTTGATACATGTTTGATACTACTAACCCAGGGTTAATGACTTTAACCCTCACACATCGGCGGGTTAAAAAAATAATTTTTAACTCAAGGTTTACTTCTAACTCTCGGTAGTGCAAGACGTACTCATTACTTAACCCTAGATGGCGCGAGGTTGAAGGACCACTCCTCAAGATGAGGAGATATATGGGAACAGCAGGGACGAAGGTCCCTATGTGTCCCGAAGGCGAAAAGTGGAAATGTAAATATGGGGCGAAGCCTGCCGTACCTTTATCTCGACGTCGATGGGTTTCGGCGGCGCCGCCGTATGCTGGTTCTCTTCTTCTTCCGCACTGATATTCACTTCGTTGTGTTTTTTTATAAAATTTTAAAGCGCGAGCGATTTTAATGGATATTAGTTTTTGCGACAGATGTCAATTTTGAAAGTAATTTTTCTTCTTATTGGTTTTGGCAGGCGTGCGGGTGACGTGAATATGAGGTCGAGGTTTTAATGATGTGACATGAAAGAAGGTGAAATGTTCTTATATAAACAGATGGCGGTAACAGTAGCATTTAACTCCGAGTAAATTTTGCTAACCCAGCGTGGTGCAAGTGGGCCATAGTGTGTGTAGTACCTGGGGTTGGTGGGCCCGTGCTCGGCGTCGTAGTCATGCGCGCTGAACCCGTACGGCCGGTAGCTGATGGCGCCCACTATCTTCGGGTCCTTCTTCCTTATCTGCGCAAACCAAATTTGGTGTTTTCACAATCAAAAATTATGTTCCGACTAGGAGGTGCCTCGCAAATTCGTAAGCGTATTTCTTTTTATACCGCAGTCGGGTAAAAAGTATCCTATCCCTGTACCAAAATTGGTTAATGCTTTGTCCAGCCGTTTCGGCGTGATGCGAGGACGATGGAAGTTAAGCCCAACAGATGGCGCCAGGCTGGCATGACGCCGCGCGCTCATACAAAACAAAAAATTGGGCAAGTGCGACTCCGACTCGCGCATGAAGGGTTCCGTACCATAATCTATAACAAGTTTGTTGTATGGGAGCCCCCCTTAAATATTTATTTTATTTTATTTTTAGTATTTGTTGATATAGCGGCAATAGAAATACATCATCTGTTTAACTGTCTAGCTATCACCGTTCTTGAGATACAGCCTGGTGACAGACGGACGGGAGGACAGCGAAGTCTCAGGTTATACCGTTTGGGTACGGAACCCTAAAAAGCGATCCTGCATCACGCTATTAAACATTTTTCTTGAAATCAGCCATAGAAAATTTATTTTCAATACAAATTTAGGATTTTGTAATAGTATAGAAGTGAGGTTTAGTGAGACAAAACTCGTTTAGTGAGAGCCCTTGTCTTTCCCATTTTCATGTATAGAGTGGAAACATAGACTATACCCGAGAGTGACAAAGAATAGACGCATTCGAGATGTGGTGCTAGATGCGAATGCTCAGGATACCCTAGATGGCCAAACGTACCAACCTCTAAGTTTTTTCCTTAAAGTATTTGCTACTATATGTTTTTGCTATTTTTTCATTAAAGTAAATAAATAAATATAAATAAATATTTTAGGGACAATCTTAAATCGACCTAGTCCCAAACTAAGCAAAGCTTGTACTAAGGGTACTAGACGACGATATACATAATATATAAATGGTTCAGTCATCTTTTTCTGTTGCTTGTTACCATGATTATGTCCCCTGGGTCACTCTTTAAAAATACGATTTTAAGCGGCAATATTTAATAAAAACTTTGTAATTTCAGCAGTTATAAGCACATTATTATTAAGATCTCTTGAAAATACCAATATTATGATGGGACAGAATAACAACAAAAAAATGTTGATCCACTCAAATATCCAGGAACAAATATTCGACACAAATATTTGCCCTGGCCGGGATTGGAACCCAGGACCGCTGGCTCAGTAGGCAGCTGCCGAACCAACCGCGTCATCATGTAGCCGGAATAAAGGGGTTGTATTCGACTGTGTCTGTTGTCACCTGCCGTGTCACCTGAATAAGGGGTTGTATTCGACTGTGTCTGTTGTCACCTGGTACAGCGTGAGCGGGTTGAAGCACGTGACGGCCGCGGACTTGTACAGCACCGGCCGGTTGTGTCCGTGTGTAGTATGCCGCGTCACCTGAATAAAGGGGTTGTATTCGACTGTGTCTGTTGTCACCTGGTACAGCGTGAGCGGGTTGAAGCACGTGACGGCCGCGGACTTGTACAGCACCGGCCGGTTGTGTCCGTGTGTAGTATGCCGCGTCACCTGAATAAAGGGGTTGTATTCGACTGTGTCTGTTGTCACCTGGTACAGCGTGAGCGGGTTGAAGCACGTGACGGCCGCGGACTTGTGCAGCGCCGGCCGGTTGTGTCCGTGTGTAGTATGCCGCGTCACCTGAATAAAGGGTTGTATTCGACTGTGTCTGTTGTCACCTGGTACAGCGTGAGCGGGTTGAAGCACGTGACGGCCGCGGACTTGTACAGCACCGGCCGGTTGTGTCCGTGTGTAGTATGCCGCGTCACCTGAATAAAGGGGTTGTATTCGACTGTGTCTGTTGTCACCTGGTACAGCGTGAGCGGGTTGAAGCACGTGACGGCCGCGGACTTGTGCAGCGCCGGCCGGTTGTGTCCGTGTGTAGTATGCCGTGTCACCTGAATAAAGGGGTTGTATTCGACTGTGTCTGTTGTCACCTGGTACAGCGTGAGCGGGTTGAAGCACGTGACGGCCGCGGACTTGTGCAGCGCCGGCCGGTTGTGTCCGTGTGTAGTATGCCGCGTCACCTGAATAAAGGGGTTGTATTCGACTGTGTCTGTTGTCACCTGGTACAGCGTGAGCGGGTTGAAGCACGTGACGGCCGCGGACTTGTGCAGCGCCGGCCGGTTGTGTCCGTGTGTAGTATGCCGCGTCACCTGAATAAAGGGGTTGTATTCGACTGTGTCTGTTGTCACCTGGTACAGCGTGAGCGGGTTGAAGCACGTGACGGCCGCGGACTTGTGCAGCGCCGGCCGGTTGTGTCCGTGTGTAGTATGCCGCGTCACCTGAATAAAGGGGTTGTATTCGACTGTGTCTGTTGTCACCTGGTACAGCGTGAGCGGGTTGAAGCACGTGACGGCCGCGGACTTGTGCAGCGCCGGCCGGTTGTGTCCGTGTGTAGTATGCCGCGTCACCTGAATAAAGGGGTTGTATTCGACTGTGTCTGTTGTCACCTGGTACAGCGTGAGCGGGTTGAAGCACGTGACGGCCGCGGACTTGTGCAGCGCCGGCCGGTTGTGTCCGTGTGTAGTATGCCGCGTCACCTGAATAAAGGGGTTGTATTCGACTGTGTCTGTTGTCACCTGGTACAGCGTGAGCGGGTTGAAGCACGTGACGGCCGCGGACTTGTGCAGCGCCGGCCGGTTGTGTCCGTGTGTAGTATGCCGCGTCACCTGAATAAAGGGGTTGTATTCGACTGTGTCTGTTGTCACCTGGTACAGCGTGAGCGGGTTGAAGCACGTGACGGCCGCGGACTTGTGCAGCGCCGGCCGGTTGTGTCCGTGTGTAGTATGCCGCGTCACCTGAATAAAGGGGTTGTATTCGACTGTGTCTGTTGTCACCTGGTACAGCGTGAGCGGGTTGAAGCACGTGACGGCCGCGGACTTGTGCAGCGCCGGCCGGTTGTGTCCGTGTGTAGTATGCCGCGTCACCTGAATAAAGGGGTTGTATTCGACTGTGTCTGTTGTCACCTGGTACAGCGTGAGCGGGTTGAAGCACGTGACGGCCGCGGACTTGTGCAGCGCCGGCCGGTTGTGTCCGTGTGTAGTATGCCGCGTCACCTGAATAAAGGGGTTGTATTCGACTGTGTCTGTTGTCACCTGGTACAGCGTGAGCGGGTTGAAGCACGTGACGGCCGCGGACTTGTGCAGCGCCGGCCGGTTGTGTCCGTGTGTAGTATGCCGCGTCACCTGAATAAAGGGTTGTATTCGACTGTGTCTGTTGTCACCTGGTACAGCGTGAGCGGGTTGAAGCACGTGACGGCCGCGGACTTGTGCAGCGCCGGCCGGTTGTGTCCGTGTGTAGTATGCCGCGTCACCTGAATAAAGGGGTTGTATTCGACTGTGTCTGTTGTCACCTGGTACAGCGTGAGCGGGTTGAAGCACGTGACGGCCGCGGACTTGTGCAGCGCCGGCCGGTTGTGTCCGTGTGTAGTATGCCGCGTCACCTGAATAAAGGGTTGTATTCGACTGTGTCTGTTGTCACCTGGTACAGCGTGAGCGGGTTGAAGCACGTGACGGCCGCGGACTTGTGCAGCGCCGGCCGGTTGTGTCCGTGTGTAGTATGCCGCGTCACCTGAATAAAGGGTTGTATTCGACTGTGTCTGTTGTCACCTGGTACAGCGTGAGCGGGTTGAAGCACGTGACGGCCGCGGACTTGTACAGCACCGGCCGGTTGTGTCCGTGTGTAGTATGCCGCGTCACCTGAATAAAGGGGTTGTATTCGACTGTGTCTGTTGTCACCTGGTACAGCGTGAGCGGGTTGAAGCACGTGACGGCCGCGGACTTGTGCAGCGCCGGCCGGTTGTGTCCGTGTGTAGTATGCCGCGTCACCTGAATAAAGGGGTTGTATTCGACTGTGTCTGTTGTCACCTGGTACAGCGTGAGCGGGTTGAAGCACGTGACGGCCGCGGACTTGTGCAGCGCCGGCCGGTTGTGTCCGTGTGTAGTATGCCGCGTCACCTGAATAAAGGGGTTGTATTCGACTGTGTCTGTTGTCACCTGGTACAGCGTGAGCGGGTTGAAGCACGTGATGGCCGCGGACTTGTACAGCACCGGCCGGTTGTGTCCGTGTGTAGTATGCCGCGTCACCTGAATAAAGGGGTTGTATTCGACTGTGTCTGTTGTCACCTGGTACAGCGTGAGCGGGTTGAAGCACGTGACGGCCGCGGACTTGTGCAGCGCCGGCCGGTTGTGTCCGTGTGTAGTATGCCGCGTCACCTGAATAAAGGGGTTGTATTCGACTGTGTCTGTTGTCACCTGGTACAGCGTGAGCGGGTTGAAGCACGTGACGGCCGCGGACTTGTGCAGCGCCGGCCGGTTGTGTCCGTGTGTAGTATGCCGCGTCACCTGAATAAAGGGGTTGTATTCGACTGTGTCTGTTGTCACCTGGTACAGCGTGAGCGGGTTGAAGCACGTGATGGCCGCGGACTTGTACAGCGCCGGCCGGTTCGCATAAGTGTGTAGTATGCCGTTGATCACCTGACACAGAGTTAGAACGATTGAGACAAGGGATGTATGCATGTCAGTTTGACAAGAGAGAAAATGTGTCTTTCTCAGTCATACTTTGACAACGATAACTATGAAGTTAACGAAACGTCAGGGAGGCTAAAATAATGAATATGGGTACATCAACTTTTTTCTGTCACTCGTTCCCATGGTGATGTCTAATGGGTCACTTTTTAAAACTACGATTTTCCGTGGTTATGTTGAATTTAAGCAGTCATAAGCCCATTCTTATGTCGACGATCTCCTGACAATACCAGTAATATAAATTATCAACACTTTTCTGAGAAGTATAATCACTATTGTCCCCCGGGTTACGGGACAGAATAACAGCAAGAAAAAGTTGATCCACCCATATACGCGATATAATCCGTTTGTTTTATTTAAATATGTGACAATCGCCAAACCAAATATTACGATCATACAAATAAAGCACAAATTTCTCGCCGCGCATTTTCCTCGCGAGGCGGCTCGCTCTGTGTGGACGCGGCAAAGACATTCTTACTAAAACTGGACGATCTGGAATGGAAATTTCGGGACTTTTTTTCGAGGTTTGAATGTTCAATCGATGCAGTGCCATGGCTTCAGCTTGAACCACTATCTAAAATCTGCCCCGATTTAGTTGCTCAGTTGCTGCGCCTGTATGTTCCCACTCCAAGTATCCTTTTCCGACCCCGTTGTCGCCATCCGCGCGAACTGTGTCCCATCGAAAATCTCCACTGGTTCGGGCCTTCCTCTTAAACTCGCTCCTAGAATCAGCTCCACGCTTAGATATATTTGCAAGCAGATGGGTAGTGTGCGATGAATGTTTGAGGTTCTGTGAGATGATGGATGTTCGACCTTCTTCTGTATTTATAATTGTCCTTTGTTCTTATATGTAAACGTTATGTATTCTTAGTTTCACAGTGCCTTGGTGTAACTGTTATGCTGGAAATATATATATTATGCTGGTATTTCCACATAAAAAATTGAATCGATAAAAAAAAATATTCTATAAAAATATTTAGAACAGCGCCATCTCTCTCGCAGTCTTCACACTTGCTGTAAAGCAATGGGGACAAGGGATTGTACGTGTAAAGCGCACATCCTAGGGTATGGCTAATGCGCATAAGCATTTCAAACACATATGACGCAGAGGGCGCTCCAGTAGCGTAAGAATTATGGAATGAAAGATTTGGTGTGATTGACGTAGTGATCTAATAGCTCAGTTGGGAGAGCAATGCGCCGGAAACGCAGAGGTCGCAGGTTCGAGTCCTGCTTAGATTGTAGTGGATCGCATTCAATTTTTCTTTCTTAATTTACCTTTGTGTCATTATTTATAAAAATAAAAATGTGGTATTTCCACATAAAAAATATAATTGATAAAAAAAAAAGATTCTATAAAAATATGTAACTGTAGCGTCACTACATACATGCCTACATGCTGATTCAGCATGTCGGCATAAAGAGCAACATAGCGAGCGGGACAGACTAGTCGAATGCGAATACTTGAGCGCGACTCACGCCTGACCGTGACGATACATAACCCGCCCTGTTTTTACCCCAACAACCGGTCGTTGTGAATTATCTGTTGCTATTACTATTAACGTGTGTGTATACTGACAATAAACAGTGTATTTCCATCTACCTATCATTTAACACTCCCGCACCCTTAAGGCTGATTTAGACGATGCCAATTTTGAGACGCCTAAATGACGGCGCCAGTGATTACCGCACAGCACACCTCCGACCGTTTAGACAATGACTATGTTCAGCCGCCTAAATCTCGCCGCCAGTCGTGTTTACACGGTGCTTTTTTTCAGTACCAGTCATTAGTGGCAGCGAGAGACGCGGAGGGGGGGTCACTGGCGCCAAAAAATAGGCCCGAGTTCTATTCCGCGCCAGCGCTGGCATGCGGCGAAAAAATGGCGCGGAAAGTGTTTATACGGTGCCTTTTCGAGGCGCCGTAATTTAGGCGTCTCAAAATTGGCATCGTCTAAATCAGCCTTTAGGTAGTTAAATAACAAATAAATAAAACACTGGCAAGTGGCAACCCACGCCGGCTCTGCGGTATGCTCACCTCCTGGTTGTCGCCCTTGACGTCGATGATGACGCGCACGCGGTTGGCCAGTAAGTAGTCCAACGCCTCGTCCAGCAGACATGGCTTCACCACCTTGAACCGCTGCCTAAAAACACGAAATGAAACGTCATCAATGTCATCATAACGTGCGTTATGTTATAAGTTATAACAGGCTTCGAAATAACAAGAAGCGAACTGTAAAGGAATTTCATACAAAATTGAAGGCCTAGGCAGAGAAGTATTTTTTGTTTAAACATGGTGTCTGTGTTAATCAGCTGAATTAATTTTTTTTGAGTGATCTATTTTTTATTTAATTGCATATGTTTGAAACAAGCACAATATATGACTTAGCTGTGAAAAGAGCTTGCCGGCTTCGTATCACTATCCGTATAGTATATATCACCCGACAACCCCTTCTTTCTCATCGTCTGCAGTAATGAACGACGTAGTTGCGGGCACTTTCTTGTATATTATATTTTTGGTGAAGCTTTATCATAAGCACATACTCATTATTTACTCTAAAAATCATACCTATTGGGATGTGTGACGCCAATATCAATATCCTTAATCTCGTCCCAGTTGACCGTGGACACGTCAGAGATGAGGGACTCCGAAAGCCTCTGAAACCCTTGGTCGTGCAGCAGCACCAGCTGTCCGTCCTTCAGTGCCCGGACATCCAGCTCCACAAAGTTGCATTCTCGATCTACACACTGTCAAACGTAAATGTCATGAAATACACAGATACTGCTTGTATACTGTAGACATTTGACCAAACCTAACAAAAAAAAAAGCAAGAGACAGATTGGCTTGGAAAAATCTTGGGGAGGCCTATGCTGGAAAGCAATGGCAGCCTATAATATACGACTGACTGTAGACAAAGGCTTATAATATTATTATTAACAAAAAAAAAGTGGAATATGTACCGTTAAAACATTCTAGACCTTTATTGTATACCAATTTTAGCAGAAAGGGGTCATAATGTTAAGAAAAAAATCAAGACTGTGAGCAGGCTTTGTTAGGGTGCACGGCACAAGCCGCCAATTCACCAGATTTGTTAACTGACAGTTGGGTTATTCATCAGACCACTTGGTGGTCAACTGGGCCCGCAGAGCACTGAGCCCGCAGGTTCAGTTACCCACTCACTAGCTTTCAGACATGCACAATACGCGTCAGCATTGCTTAGTTTGGGGCTATATTAATTTGTGTATCACTGTCCCATCCATAATACATATTTATTTTATGTATTAATTACAAGAAACATTTACCTGACTATGGGGCCCTGAAAATTAATGAACATAATATGGACTCTGACAAGTACTGCATATGTCCAAAAGCTAATCTGACCTCCTCACCTGGCCTAATAACCCACTTGTCAGTTAACAAATCTGGCGAATAATAAGATCTGAAGATTAACATTATCTAACAAGAAACAAGAGAAAGACTAATAAAGGATTTTACGACAAGCAGATCTGGCAATAAACAGGCCTGATGGAAAGTGATTCTGGTGAATAAATGACCTGACTGATGGCGAATCTAATTAAAACAGTAACTGGAGATTGACATGACAGACCAATACTATTTTAACTGAACATTAAACTGAAAAAGGTTAAACTGAAGAAGGTGACCAACGCTGCTTTTATTCCTGTTTTGTACTTCTTCTTCTTCTTCGTCGTTCCCTCACTGATGAGGATCGCGACCACATAACTGTTTCCACTCAGTGCGGTCATATGCTGCGTGGACCGCCCGGTGCATGCTGCCGCCCGCTGCCTTCTTCACTGTGTCAGACCATCTAGTGGGTGCCCTTCCCTGCGCACGTCTGCCATCAATTTGCCCTATGATAATCTGCTTCTCCAGACAATGCTTTGAAGACCGCATAATATGGCCGAAGAAGTTCAGGGCTCGTTTCCGACATATCGCGGAGAGCCGCGTCGAGATGTTGAGTTCATTTAATATCGACTCGTTTGTTCGCATCGCAGTCCAAGGTATACGTAGCAACCTGCGCCAACACCACATCTCGAAAGCATCGATTCACTGCTATCGCGGCTTCTCAAACTCCAAGTTTCTGCACCGTACGTGAAAATGGAAAACACTAGAGCTCGAACCAAACGCACCTTAGTTGTACGGCGAATCCCACGGTTTTTCCATATCCTGTCGAGGTTAGCCATTGCACTTTTAGCCATACCGGCCCTACGGCGAATTTCGTCAGTGCAACCGCCGTCGCAAGTTATCAAGGACCCAAGATACACAAATTCGCTGACCTTTTCATACCCGATGAGTGCGCTTGTAGCTGGAAGTAATTTAGCTCTGTCCACCACCATTATTTTAGTTTTTGAATGGTTGATCTTAAGACCGAGCTTGGCACTCTCTACTTCAATTTTCTTCAGAAGAGTTGCCATTTCTACTTCATCCGACGCGAGTATTGTCGTGTCGTCTGCGTATCTCAGGTTGCTGACCCTACGGCCACCAACCACAACACCACCGTTCCATCCATCCAGTGCCTTCCTCATGATGTGTTCGCCGTACAGGTTGAATAACTTGGGAGACAGAATGCAGCCTTGACGTACGCCTCGTTCAGTGTGGAAAGATTTGGACGTTTGGCTTTCCAATTTCACGAAGCTTGAGCCATTGAGGTACAGGTTTTGTATTAGAAAAACCAAATGTTGCGGTACGCCCATCGTCACAAGTACATCAAACATAGTTTTCCACTGCACACAGTCGAATGCCTTAGCGTAATCTATAAAACATAGAACCAGCGGTTTGTTAAATTCGCGACATTTCTCGATTAGAACACGAACATTCAGGATCTGTTCACGAGTACCCTTCCCGGCAATAAAACCGGATTGTTCACTCGGTATCTGGTGATCGACAAATGACGAGAGTCGCGCGTTTATAATGCGCAGCAGAATCTTACTCGCATGTGACATGAGTGACAAGGTACGGTAATTTTCACATTTTCTTGTGGAGCCCTTCTTGTGCAACGGAACTACAGCAGAGTGAGTCCAGTCGTCTGGCCATTGACCTGTTCTCCAGACCTTGTTGCATATCTGGTGGACGATCATAGTTCCCTTAGAGCCCAGATGTTGAAGCATTGCAGCAGAAATACCGTCAGGACCCACAGCCTTGTGTTTTAATTTCCTGATTGCGTCTTGTACTTCGGAAAGCAAAATGTCTGGTTCACGCTCATGATCGTCCCATCTCCTTTCTACGCTATGTCCATCTTCATCCCGGTAGAGCTCATAACAGTAGTCTCTCCATCTATCTAGAACGGTTTCAAGTTCTGTCAAGGTGTTACCTTTACTGTCATCAATGACCCAACTCTTTGGTTTGAAGGTACCCGTCAGCTGCTTCACTTTCAAAAACAGGTCTTTTGTTTGCGCTTTGTCAGCATGCCCCTCAATTTCACTGCATATGTTATTGATGTGCCTGTCTTTATCCCTCCGCGTGGACCTCTGTACGTCTGCATGCAACTGGTTGTAGCGATCCATTTTAACTTTAGTCTCGAGTCCTTCACATTTAAGCATCTTGTTTTGTACTACTATTACTTATTCTGTGGTTTTGTAACCAGCTTCGAATCGGGATGATTTCTCTTTAATATTCCTGTTTCGTAGCCAGCTTCCAATTCAGATTATTTTTCCCATTTGGAAGCCAGCTTCAAAACCTGGATACGAAATGCGACTTTAATATTCCCGTTTCGTAGCCAGCTTCCAATTGGGATTATTTTTCCGATTTAGAAGCCAGCTTCTAAACCTGGATACGAGATGGGACTTTAGTATTCCCATTTCGTAGCCAGCTTCGAATCAGGATTATTTTTCCCATTTCGTAGCTAGCTACCAAATCTGGCAACGAGATGGGACTAAAGGAAAACATATTGGACCGTTCTCGTGACATCCAATGTATTTTACCCCTCTGAACTAAGCCCTCTGTGGCAGCATCTTCCCGAAACTGCTACTGCCACTTACTATGTATTCCTTACCTTGCTGAGATTAATATAAGCTTTTGTCTACAGTCATTGACTGTCTTGCTTTTCAGCATAGGCCTCCCCATGATTTTTCCAAGCCAATCTGTCTCTTGCTGTTCTCATCCATGGATGAGACCTTGCTGAGATTAACAAGTACTGAACATGAATGGTGTGACGACGCGTTTGGCTCGGTTGGTAGACACCTGCCTACTGAGTCGGCGGTCCCGGGTTCGAATCCCGGCCGGGGCAAATATTTGTGCAAAATATTTGTTCTTGGGTCATGGATGTTATCTATATATGTATTTATATATTATGTATATCGTCGTCTAGTACCCACAGTACAAGCTTTGCTTAGTTTGGGACTAGGTCGATTTGTGTATGATTGTCCCTTAATATTTATTTATTTATTTTATTTTATTTATATAAGATTATTTTTCAGATGGCATCTGGGTTACCTGGCCATGTATGAGATGAAGCCATGAATTTCTATCAGTAACCTAACATCCTAGGATGAGCCCTAGACCATATTGGGGTGGGTACGGTTCACCCGGCCACCCCCTTAAATACGCCTATGCTGAACACATTTATAAGTAGGTGCCATTGCCGAAGTACCAATTAAACTACGACTTCATGAATTAAAACCAAGCTACAATTACCAAAGTAATCGTTACTACTACCCAAAACAATTGAAGAGACTAAAAACAAAAGAAGATCGATAATACGTACGTATTTAAACGCTTCCAAAGTATTTTCCGGTGCGTCCAGGGCTGCTCCTCTATGTGCTATACAGTGCACTATCGAGTCGGGGTTGGTGTCGCCTTCGTTACTGCCAAATTCTGGCCCGAATATATGCATAACATTGGAAGGATCAGGCTTTTTTAATCTGGTCCAAAAGTAGGCACCTACACCGAGTAATCCGACGTCCAATCCGAGTGGTAAAACTACGTGAACAATGGAGAAAATAAAATAAATAAGGGAAACTAAATGGGCAAAACTATTGTAGATGATATTGAAGACAGTTGTGAACATATTTAAGTCGTTCGTTCGAATTTATTAATGTTTGTTTAGGTTAAGGGGTTCGAAAATAAATACATTGGGGAAATGGGGAGGGGTCATTTGACAGATGTATGTAAAGGCGTTTTGATTAAACTTCGTATTTCAAATCGATAATCGAACATCGAAAAACCAAGGGGTTTAAAAATAAACGTAAATCAAAGTAACCTCAATTAAAATACAGGTAGGCCATGATAAATAAACAGTAACAATTTATGAAAATATCTGGGGGCACGGTAGTGCCCCCGCCAAGACGAACAAAAAAGAAGGGGGCACTACCTACCTTTTCTCGAACCGTTTCGTCTCATATTCAAACCCTCATAGTTTCGTCCCAGTTAACACTAGAGCGCCCAAATTCTCAGGTTAAGATGCAGTTAGCAAACATATAAAATGTACAAAATTTAATTGATCTAGCTTTTATACTTTAGGTTTTATAGGTACCTAAAATACGCCGATTTTGCCACTCACTCACTGACGTATCAAAACCTCTGGGGTACTTCCCGATGACCTAGAAAGCTGAAATTTAGTATGTAAGCTAGTATTAGTACACAAACAACAAAATAATTCTAAAACTTGGAACTTTTACCCCCCAACCCCTTAAACTAGGGGATGGAAGTTTGTATGAAACTTCTGCAAATTTTGATACTAGAGGTCTGAAAATTGATATAGGGACTCCTTTATTATTTATAAATAATAAAATACATATTCTAGGATTTTAAAAAATCACCCCCACCCTTTAAATAAGGGGATGAAAGTTTTTATGGGTTTTCCATAATGGGCGATAGAAGTAGTATATATCGGGCTAAACGTAAGTATTTCTTATACACAATTATTACTACTTCCATATCTACACTTCGACTTCGTATTCTAAATATCTGGGGGCACGGTAGTGCCCCCGCCAAGACGAACAAAAAAGAAGGGGGCACTACCTACCTTTTCTCGAACCGTTTCGTCTCATATTCAAACCCTCATAGTTTCGTCCCAGTTAACACTAGAGCGCCCAAATTCTCAAGTTAAGATGCAGTTAGCAAACATATAAAATGGACAAAATTTAATTGATCTAGCTTTTATACTTTAGGTTTTATAGGTACCTAAAATACGCCGATTTTGCCACTCACTCACTGACGTATCAAAACCTCTGGGGTACTTCCCGATGACCTAGAAAGCTGAAATTTGGTATGTAAGCTTGTATTAGTACACAAACAACAAAATAATTCTAAAACTTGGAACTTTTACCCCCCAACCCCTTAAACTAGGGGATGGAAGTTTGTATGAAACTTCCGCAAATTTTGATACTAGAGGTCTGAAAATTGAAACCTATAGGGACTCATTGTTATAAATCAAATACATATTGTAGGACTTTTAAAAAATCACCCCCCACCCTTTAAATAAGGGGATGGAAGTTTGTATGGGTTTCCCATAATAGGGGATAAAAGTGTATATATATATGGGGCTAAACTTAAGTATTTCTTAAATACACAATTGTCTACTTCAGTTGACGCTCAAGAAACCCTACAGCCCAAAAAAATTAAAAAAACTAAAGCACCTTACAAAAAGAAATGAGATCCCACCAAAAACATTTCATGTAAAATTGACGGCCAAGACTCACATTCTCATAACGCTTTCGCTGTAAAAAAGTTATCAGATCCCAGGAAAAGCCAAGGCCCTAAGCCCCGACTTTACTAACCCCACCACCTTGGTTTAAAAAGTATGGCATCAACTGGCTTCAAGCCCCTAAACCCGGAGTTTACTAACCCTACACCTTTGTTTCAAAAGTATGGCTTGGCCGTTTCATAGACTACCGTAAATAAGTCTAGCGGACTGTCCGGCCTATATCGTAAGGAATTAAGTTTATAAGTATAATATTATCAAAGACATAAACTTAGTTTCTTGATACCATATGGGCCAGACGGTCCGTTGGACTTATTTACGGTACTCTATGAAACGGCCAAGCCATACTTTTGAAACAAAGGTGTAGTGTAGGGTTAGTAAACTCCGGGTTTAGGGGCTTGAAGCCAGTTGATGCCATACTTTTTAAACCAAGGTGGTGGGGTTAGTAAAGTCGGGGCTTAGGGCCTTGGCTTTTCCTGGGATCTGATAACTTTTTTACAGCGAAAGCGTTATGAGAATGTGAGTCTTGGCCGTCAATTTTACATGAAATGTTTTTGGTGGGATAATATTAATGGACTAATCATTGCAATACTAAACTCGTAATCATATCATAACTCACATCCATTAACAATTCCATTACTTTTTAAATAAGCCATCCTTATCCACAATAGAGTAAACATTTTTCTTAAATTTAAAAGGTGGAACACGTTTTTACCCTGAGATAAGAGCAGTATGACAGCACGTTATTGTAGGTGTTGCCAGTTTTTTTTTACCAAGGATTGCAGTAGAAAGAAGTCAGACCACGCTAACTCTTCTAAGCAAATTAACTGTCAAACCATACCATACAAAGTGAGTCAGTTTTCAGTTTGCATGGTTTGACAGTTCATTTGCTTGGAAGAGTCAGCGTGGTCTGACTCACTCTAATCTATGGTCTGACTATAGGACCGTGTGCAAAAATTAACCAAGAACCAACAGAGATAGTTGAGTAGTCTTAGCTGTTTAATTTTTTACAACGGACGCCTTGCTGAATTCCATTTCAGATTCGAGATACTCGTGTTTGTTAAGCGAAATTGGAACTAAAACATGCCTAACTGTCATGTTTGTTACTCTTAGCGGGGCTCGGGAC
The DNA here is from genome assembly GCA_947623375.1 of Apotomis capreana. NCBI lineage: Eukaryota > Metazoa > Arthropoda > Insecta > Lepidoptera > Tortricidae > Apotomis > Apotomis capreana. The sequence goes on from OX392521.1 coordinate 14,529,332, forward strand.
ATCGGCTCCCTGAGTCTGCTCCTAATGCTCCACTCAGCCCCGGATTTACTAACTGCTTATCTAAACTAACTGGTTGCTTTTTTACTAAAACTTACAAAATTCCAATATTTTCAGTTAACAGTTTGAGTTTTAATTTATTTAATTGGAAATAAGTAGAAAAAAAGGTTAATAATTGTCAACAATCTATGTATCTGTTCATTTATTTTTTATCACACACAATTTTCTCTACATAAGTAAGTATTATTTTCTCTGCTAACAACATTATATATTATAAGCATTAGGTATAACAAAATACTGTAAATCTTAAACTGCCTATCCACTGGAGCGGAGATGTATAAAATGGACCAATTACAATCCCCAGATTTAAATGCGTTTCTTTTGGGCTTCACAGTCCTAATAAAATTTGCTCGGCTCTGCGTCAGTGGACAAGCAGCCTTATTTACGGAAAACAGAATACCTAACTTTCTAATTATAAGTGACATCCATCAATGAAAACATGAATTAAGAGCCCGCATATGCGAAATTCGCTATCTTCATCGACCTACATCTCAATATCTATAAGGATTACGTATCTGTTCTTTCCAAATCTTAAACTTAAACTGTTTCTCTTCTAAACTGTGAAGGTGAAAGCATGATTGGTAATAATTTACTCGATAGCTTTATTTTTCAAACCTAACCCTTTTCCCGGATGTTTTTGGTTGGAACTCTAAGACCCTCCCATTTTTAACAATGTTTTTGCATGAAAAGATGCAAAATTGTAAGTTCTCAAACCTCGATAAAAAGATTTTCAATATAAATGTACACGTATAATTAAACAAAAATTATTTGATTTGGCGCTTACGCCATCCTGTCTGAGCAGCGCGCGAACTATGCCCGCCTCAACTATCGCGTGCAAAAGTAACGCAAGATACCTATCCCTTTTACTTATTTCATTTCAATCAGTATTTTTCGTCACGCACCTCTGTAATTTTATACATAGATTTTACCATGTTTATTAAAGTAGTTAGTGAGTTAAATAGCACTATCTACATAATAGGAAAGACTAAAAGAAGTGGCAAGAAGTGGAATTTTTTAAGCGCGTTAAAAGTCGAGATATGAGAGAAATAATGTACGAGATGTGTTGAAGGGCGCGGGGTACCAAATCACTCGAGCCGAGATGCATTGGTGGGCTCGTAATATTGAAAAAGGTTAAATTGCTAATTGGGGGAGAGATAATATGAACAGCTACTACCTATGCGTTATTAAATTGGTATCATTGACAGATTCCACTAATCAGCAGTGTCACATCAAATAATGCATTGTGGCATCAAATGCTTCACCATTTGGAGTGAGGATCAGAACTGAGGAGTTCCCTCGATTCTTCACTTCATCTCAGCGTCACAATAAGTTGTTTTAAGAATAGGACCATCGAAGTTTTCAAGTATCAACAATATTTAGAATGAAGCGAGAAATTCAATGGTTCAGGCGAAGCCCAACCCACGTTTCTAAAGGATTTCCGGGCCAACACGAACCATTATTTTTTTGCTTCATTCTAAACATTTGGTTTACGGTAACAGACGTTACTGCTTTAATAAAAAAAAAGTTATAGGGCATAACGAAATGAGTGTGGGTTGGTCCGGTAGTATAGCTAAGCACCATCAAAATGCCATCATCACACCATCCATGCATGTAGTATGTATACTTTGGTTGCACCCGCAAGTATGACAATGTGGTTCAGTGTGAAAAGGGACGGCCTGAAAACCAGTGCTGCGCAAGTGCGCAGTCGCCTGGCTGTCGCAGCACATGCTGAGTCCGCTCCTTTTGTCACACGGAATAATTTGGGTGGACAATGTACTCAATACATGGATTGACCTATTTTTTTTTTGGTGTGACAATAAATGTTTCTTTCTTTCTTTCTAAATTCACGAATACCGAGTTACTAGTTAGTTATCTTGTATCGAAAAGCTACCGGTTCTTCAGTACAGGTTTTCAGAGTATGTTAACTCAATCTTAATTCTAAGTGTGACGCTGCCTAACACAGGCAGACTAAGGCTTATAATCCAAGACTTCGACCCTGCCAGTCCTCCTCCTGATGACGAAGTCGACTATGTGTCTGATGATGAACAGGGCTGTCTCGACGACGGTCAACACGCTGGCTCCCACGAACAGAGCCGTGGTCCCGCCGAGGGAGGCTGCAATTAGTAAAAAAAGTCGTCGGTTTACAGACGATAAGTTTACGTGATAACGTATACCGACCGATGGAGTGGAAGAGAGATAGATGCATGACAAGCCGAACGCTTAGGCCAATTGTGCCTTTCTATCGCTTGTTCCGCGCTCTCGCTTGCACGCTCGGCTCAAGCGGAACATGTCATAGGTATAATGAGTCATGCTTTATCGTGCGTGCAGCCAGCGTTCATCGATTTATAAGAAGTTATCACGTCAAAAGATTAGTTGAATTTAGTTTATGTACAGATAATGAATTAACGAAAGAATAAACAGTCTCAGCAAATCTATTCATAAAACGTTATACTTACAAAAGTTATATATATCCATGCAAATGCAATTTAAGGCCATTATTTCCAAGTTTTCCATCTTGCAACGAAGAAATCTCAAAGCAAAAATATTTCCATAAGCTGCAAAAGTCCTGTTCATGCAATAATTAGACCAAATGCGTGTGCCAACTATGAGACCAAGCATGAGTGACTAAAAGTGCGCTAATGAAATTGGAAGGCGGAGTAAACGCGACGGTGCGTAGACTAGTAGCAGTGAAATTAAAACCAGGCGCAGAAGTATGTGCAAATCATGTTCTAGGTATTTTACTCTTCACGCTTCACACATTGCCAGTCAGGTCACGAACCGAATAGGTCTTCCAAGGTGAAGATGATGTCTCTATGTAATCGCAGCTTGGGCGGCATCAGGTTGATCCTCACGGCAGCTACCGGGCCCTCGTCGGCGTCCGCATCCGTGCCATTCATGTACACGGACAGACACGTTTATAAGCTAAGTTGGTTGCAAGACTTGATTAAGCTATACAGATAGGCCCATAGGCAAGTTTTGGTGTTCTTTTTTTATATGCAGCAAGGTGGTCTTCTGAGCGGTTCTTCAAGGTTTCAAGTGACGATAAAGATTTGAGTTATTTCTTCCAGATTATGGAAGATGAAATTGAAAGTAGAAATAGAAATTTGAGTAGAGCGATTTGACTAGTTAGTAGAATTTCATACAGTCTCAATCAAAACTAGCGGCCGCCCGCGACTTCGTCCGCGTAGATTTTTGATGATGACAAAGATATTAAAATAGGTAGGTAAGGAATTTTATTCTAAGTTAATTCACCCCCTTAGGAGCAGATTTTTTTAAAACGCTGAAATTACTTTTTTGTATTTGATTAAGTAAGCTTTCTACAAAGTTTCAAGTCTCTAGTTCAAAAAATAAAGTTTCTCCCATATAAACATTGCACCCTTATTGGGGGTGAAATACCTAAGGGCAGAATTTTTTAAAACGCTGAAATAACTTTTTTGTATTTGATTTAGTAATCTTTCTACAAAGTTTCAAATCTCTAGCTCAAAAAAAAAGTTTCCCCCATACAAACTTTGCACTCCTATTTAACCCTCTTAGGGAAGGTATTTCCAAAAATCCCTTCTTATCCCTAGCCCACGTTGTAAAAGTAACCTACTGTGCAAAAATCAACTCTCTAACATTAGTAGTTTCGGCTGTGCGTTGATGAGTCAGTCAGGACTTCTTCTTTTATATATATATAGATTAATAAAACATTAATGTTATGTAGATCCTTTCAGCAAGGACTATCGAAATAGTATTTTATGCAACCGTTGTATAAGAGGGGGCAAAAAAATACGTGAGTGGTATGGGTTACGATGTGAGCGTAGCGAACATCGTAAGAAAGATGCCACGAGCGTTTTTTGACCTACTTATACAACGTTGCATACAATACTTTTTCTACAACTCGACATTTCATAAATAAAATGCAAATAATTACATGTCGCTCGGCCAACAACATTAAAAAAAATATAGTCTCTGATAAACTTTTTTTTATTGACGTCCATCTGTCAAAAAAATATGAACTTATACATAAAGGTACACGTTCACTATACTAAACATCTGTTAAAAAAAAAATGAACTTATACATAAAGGTATACGTTCACTATACTAAACTCCCATGCACTGAAGATAAAACTTTTTTTTAAGTTGGCAGCAATACCTTAGTACAATAAGTTTTTTTAAAATTGCAAATTTTGTGAATGCGGCTGTTTATCTTGTAATCTGTGGTACTAAGTGATGCTTTTTTGGCGACATTATAACATCGTTTAGCAGTGTTTTTTGGTCAATAGTGTATAGACTTTTACAGACTTTCATAATTTATGTCTTTATATTAGAGTTAGTAACTACATAAATGACAGAAAAAAGTACTGGAGTAGAAAAAGTAATTAACAGAAGGGCCTATGAAGATAAGTGTTGAATACTTACCGAATAACGACCTTTTTGGTATGAGAGTAGTAGTTGAGCTCGGCACACTGAGGCAGGCAGGAGCACTTTGCCAGGTTCTTCGGAAGGTTGATGAGGATCTCGACGTTTCGGCCGATGCACGCCATACCGTGAGCGTCACACACCTCGCCATCTTAAAAAAAAAACATTTATTGTTGTAAACAAATTACTAACCACCGTAATTGGTGATTTTTGTTAAATGTAGATTTATATTTAATACATTTTCTTATAATTATAAACTTTATAAATACTTATGCGTTGGCAACACTGTTGAGTGGCAAATTTAAATTAAAAAAAGCTAATTTTTCGGCCCTTATCACCCGGCGCGCCGGGGCGTTAGAATGGAACGCTGTTTAATGAGTACCATTTTGGAAGATTAAGTATTGATAGTATTGTTAAATAATAATATAAATTAAAAAAAAGTACATTGAGTCCTGTTTCCAACCGAGTTTACATTTATTATAATAAGGTCGGATTGCTTTGGTTCTAACCTCAATAATTTAACTTCCAACCTCTACAACCAAGTATATAAGCCAGACCCCGACGAGTAATCAAAGTAACTCTACTTTACAGTAAAATTCTGGCCGAGTGATCTTAAAAGGACATTAGCTCCAGAAGCGAGACCACGCCAGTGTAGACAGCAGTTTGGCCAGTCTTTGACTTTGGGCTTACCATAGTTACATACGACGTTTTGTTGTCCACCAATCCCGCACCAATAATGACTCTTTGTTATGGTTGACTGTTACAAAATACCTAAAAGTCCGCCCTGTGTGTTTTTCTGTAACGTGCAATACTTACAGTTTAAATAACAAATAAATCCTGAACTATTTCTTTCCAGTGATACCTGGGACCACACCAAACAACAAAACGGCACAATAACGAAGGTACTTAACAACTTAAACTCGAAAATATTAAGATTTTATTTAGTGCAATGGAGTATTTTAATAATAATACTTTAGTAATGAATGAGAAAATAAATAATTACCGTTTTATTTCAATGAAGTGTAAATTGTCATTTTGTGTTTTTGTTTTTTGTCAGTTTTTGGATTGACAAGATACGGCCAGTCGATATCTCAGAGGCGGGTTACGATAGAGTTTGTAATTACATACATGTATGTCTTTTTATGAGTTTTTATTCACGTTTGCGTGGCTGGTTTCATGTTTGCATTGCGTAAGGGGAATGACAAATATTATGACAAGTTAATTATCTTTGTTATCGATGACCGTTCTTGAAGTGGCCATATGTGTCTGGTAGCTGTATGTAAATTGTTTGTCTTTATGAAATCAACCTCTATTAGATGTATAATTAAGAGTATATTTTGCAATTTTTTGAACTATTGTTACTTCGAAATATTGCAAGATGATTCAAAAAGAAACATTCTATGAAATATTTCGAAATATTCTTCCCAGAATTTATTGAAATTTATGAATTTTATGAATTCCAGGCTAACTCTATAACAACCTGTTGTAATCAATAGCGGTATGGTATCGTATGACTATACTCACTACCTACTATACTCTACGTCTGCGTGGGTAGGAATTCATTACCTATAAATTTCCATTGTTTCTAGGTCTGGAGAAAGTTACAGGAAATTGCACGAAAATTTCTCTTGGGAACATTCCGCAACATAGGAAAGTTTCCATAGGCACATCATTAGCTGGCCCAGCAAATAGTCCTCGCTTGCAAATTATATTTCATCGACCGGTTTCCGTCTAATTTGGAAGACAATGCAATATAAATTTAACGCATTGGGCACGTAGGTATAGATCAGAGACCCACACTCGCAGGTCCCCTTGCTTTAGCAAAATGTCCCTTCTGTACAAGTAAGCCCCTTTCGTTGAACTTCCGAAAAAAGCCTTAGGTATTTTATTCCTTCACAACTCTACATAGTAGAGTTGCTAAGCCGCTGTTTTCTAACATAATTGTGCGCATCGGGTTACAAGCATGAAATTTCTACCACAGATAAAGTGATCCACGGTGATTATTTTCAGATGTGGAGGGAAGTCAGATTCGTCCCCTGTGAGGTGGGAGAGCGGAGTGAATACGGCCAAGTATCCCTCTTTTCTTTCTTTATTGCTGGTCAGTTAAGTCTACCAGGACGTGTTTGGTATCGTTTCCGTGTAAAACAAATATCAGAAATTCATTTTTGACGTGACAACGTCTTAATTTAAGTTGCGCTCGGAGTCACACATGAAAAAATGTAACGCCCGCTCACGTCTGATGAGTGAGAGAGACAAAATATATTTATATAGTTAAAATTTGTGCAATTCTTATTTTCATTCATCGAGGCCATCGAGCATTACTGTAACAAGAGGGAAGAGGGCGGAAGAGGGAAGAGGGAAGAGGGAAGAGGGAAGAGGGAAGAGGGAAGAGGGAAGAGGGAAGAGGGAAGAGGGAAGAGGGAAGAGGGAAGAGGGAAGAGGGAAGAGGGAAGAGGGAAGAGGGAAGAGGGAAGAGGGAAGAGGGAAGAGGGAAGAGGGAAGAGGGAAGAGGGAAGAGGGAAGAGGGAAGAGGGAAGAGGGAAGAGGGAAGAGGGAAGAGGGAAGAGGGAAGAGGGAAGAGGGAAGAGGGAAGAGGGAAGAGGGAAGAGGGAAGAGGGAAGAGGGAAGAGGGAAGAGGGAAGAGGGAAGAGGGAAGAGGGAAGAGGGAAGAGGGAAGAGGGAAGAGGGAAGAGGGAAGAGGGAAGAGGGAAGAGGGAAGAGGGAAGAGGGAAGAGGGAAGAGGGAAGAGGGAAGAGGGAAGAGGGAAGAGGGAAGAGGGAAGAGGGAAGAGGGAAGAGGGAAGAGGGAAGAGGGAAGAGGGAAGAGGGAAGAGGGAAGAGGGAAGAGGGAAGAGGGAAGAGGGAAGAGGGAAGAGGGAAGAGGGAAGAGGGAAGAGGGAAGAGGGAAGAGGGAGGAGGGAGGAGGGAAGAGGGAAGAGGGAAGAGGGAAGAGGGAAGAGGGAAGAGGGAAGAGGGAAGAGGGAAGAGGGAAGAGGGAAGAGGGAAGAGGGAAGAGGGAAGAGGGAAGAGGGAAGAGGGAAGAGGGAAGAGGGAAGAGGGAAGAGGGAAGAGGGAAGAGGGAAGAGGAAAGAGGGAAGAGGGAAGAGGGAAGAGGGAAGAGGGAAGAGGGAAGAGGGAAGAGGGAAGAGGGAAGAGGGAAGAGGGAAGAGGGAAGAGGGAAGAGGGAAGAGGGAAGAGGGAAGAGGGAAGAGGGAAGAGGGAAGAGGGAAGAGGGAAGAGGGAAGAGGGAAGAGGGAAGAGGGAAGAGGGAAGAGGGAAGAGGGAAGAGGGAAGAGGGAAGAGGGAAGAGGGAAGAGGGAAGAGGGAAGAGGGAAGAGGGAAGAGGGAAGAGGGAAGAGGGAAGAGGGAAGAGGGAAGAGGGAAGAGGGAAGAGATGGAGTAAGATGGCGGACATTATTTTTTCTTAAAAATCGATATGGGTGTCATCTCCGAGGTTCCTCGGGGTTCCGATTACGAAAATGACATCCATTTTGAAATCCAAGATGGCGGACATTATTTTTTCTTAAAAATCGATATGGGTGTCATCTCCAAGTTTCCTCGGGGTTCCGATTACGAAAATGACATCCATTTTGAAATCCAAGATGGCGGACATTATTTTTTCTTAAAAATCGATATGGGTGTCATCTCCGAGGTTCCTCGGGGTTCCGATTACGAAAATGACATCCATTTTGAAATCCAAGATGGTGGACATTATTTTTTCTTAAAAATCGATATGGGTGTCATCTCCGAGGTTCCTCGGGGTTCCAATTACGAAAATGACATCCATTTTGAAATCCAAGATGGCGGACATTATTTTTTCTTAAAAATCGATATGGGTGTCATCTCCGAGGTTCCTCGGGGTTCCGATTACGAAAATGACATCCATTTTGAAATCCAAGATGGCGGACATTATTTTTTCTTAAAAATCGATATGGGTGTCATCTCCAAGTTTCCTCGGGGTTCCGATTACGAAAATGACTTCGATTTTGAAATCCAAGATGGCGGACATTATTTTTTCTTAAAAATCGATATGGGTGTCATCTCCAAGTTTCCTCGGGGTTCCGATTACGAAAATGACTTCGATTTTGAAATCCATGATGGCGGACATTATTTTTTCTTAAAAATCGATATGGGTGTCATCTCCGAGGTTCCTCGGGGTTCCGATTACGAAAATGACATCCATTTTGAAATCCAAGATGGTGGACATTATTTTTTCTTAAAAATCGATATGGGTGTCATCTCCAAGTTTCCTCGGGGTTCCGATTACGAAAATGACATACATTTTGAAATCCAAGATGGCGGACATTATTTTTTCTTAAAAATCGATATGGGTGTCATCTCCAAGGTTCCTCGGGGTTCCGATTACGAAAATGACATCCATTTTGAAATCCAAGATGGCGGACATTATTTTTTCTTAAAAATCGATATGGGTGTCATCTCCGAGGTTCCTCGGGGTTCCGATTACGAAAATGACATCCATTTTGAAATCCAAGATGGTGGACATTAATTTTTCTTAAAAATCGATATGGGTGTCATCTCCAAGTTTCCTCGGGATTCCGATTACGAAAATGACATCCATTTTGAAATCCAAGATGGCGGACATTATTTTTTCTTAAAAATCGATATGGGTGTCATCTCCGAGGTTCCTCGGGGTTCCGATTACGAAAATGACATCCATTTTGAAATCCAAGATGGTGGACATTATTTTTTCTTAAAAATCGATATGGGTGTCATCTCCAAGTTTCCTCGGGGTTCCGATTACGAAAATGACATACATTTTGAAATCCAAGATGGCGGACATTATTTTTTCTTAAAAATCGATATGGGTGTCATCTCCAAGGTTCCTCGGGGTTCCGATTACGAAAATGACATCCATTTTGAAATCCAAGATGGCGGACATTATTTTTTCTTAAAAATCGATATGGGTGTCATCTCCAAGTTTCCTCGGGGTTCCGATTACGAAAATGACTTCGATTTTGAAATCCAAGATGGCGGACATAATTTTTTCTTAAAAATCGATATGGGTGTCATCTCCAAGGTTCCTCGGGGTTCCGATTACGAAAATGACATCCATTTTGAAATCCAAGATGGCGGACATTATTTTTTCTTAAAAATCGATATGGGTGTCATCTCCAAGTTTCCTCGGGGTTCCGATTACGAAAATGACTTCGATTTTGAAATCCAAGATGGCGGACATAATTTTTTCTTATAAATCGATATGGGTGTCATCTCCGAGGTTCCTCGTGGTTCCGGATACGAAAATGACGTCCATTTTGTGATTTTGAAATCCAAGATGGCGGACTTAAATTTTGACGTGATAACGTCTTAAATTAGGTTGCGGCTCGGAGTCACTCATGAAAAAATGTAACGCCCGCTCACGTCTGATGAGAGAGAGAGACAAAATATATTTCTATAGTTAAAATTTGTGCAATTCTTATTTTCATTCATCGAGCATTACTGTAACAAGAGGGAAGAGGGCGGAAGAGGGAAGAGGGAAGAGGAACAAAATATATTTCTATACCTAGTTAAAATTTGTGCAATTCTTATTTTCATTCATTGTTCCTATTGTGCAATTTAATAATATTCATATCAATAAATATTCTACCGAGAATAAGACGTTGTCACGTAAAATCTTCCTTCGCCCGTAAAACCGACTTTACAGGCAACCATTTTTTTATGTTATTTTCGTATAGTTCTATATGAAAATATGGGTGTAATGGCCGAAAAGGTAAAAATCACAACAAGTTTTTTTATTCAGTTAGGTAAATTAGTTCAATTTCGTGAACATTTTCAAATTATTATTATTATTTTAAAAAGTTCATTTAATCTGATTTCTAAAAATATATTAATGTTGGGCACTTCTCATACAAACAGTAGCTGAAAATATATATTTACGTCGGCGTAACCAACGTAAATCTCCGAACGCATCCTATTTCGCTTCATTAAATACATTAAATAATGATTATTAACATGCTTTTACATAAAATATTTACTATATACGTCCTAGAAAAACAAATTAATGTAATTAAAACAATTTTTTTTTTGCTAATGTATCACGAGCGCGCGGGCTAATCTCAACATCAACAATTTATTTAAGTTACTGTTTGTATGAAGAGTGCCCAATATTTATATATTTTTAGAAACAAGATTAAATTTGCTATTTTGCAATATTTTTTTTAGTTGTAAATATTCAGGAAATATAACTAATTTATCTCCCTGAATAAAAAAAACTTGTAGTGATTTTTACAATTTCGGAAATACAACCATATTTTTATATGGTGTTATGAATAAATAACATGAAAAATGAATTCTTGATATCTGTTTTACACGAAAACGATACGACACAAGTCCTACTAGCGTTACCTGATCAGTAATATAAAAAGAAAAAGAGGACTCCTTTGTCCTATTCACCCCGCTTTCCCGCCGCACAGGAGACGAATCTGACTTTCTTCTACATCTGAAAATAATCACCGCAGAATATTCTATCTGTGGTAGAAATTTGGTGGTTGTATCCCGATGTACACAATTTCGCGACTTAGCAAAATGTACTAGAACACGCAGGCTAGGCTTAACATCAACATTTTTTTCAAGGTACTTTTTGTATCAGATGTGCCCAATATGTATACATTTTTAAAAACAACATTAAATTTTCTGTTTAGTTATATTTTTTTACATTGTAAATATTCAGAATAGATAACTAATTTATCGTTCTGAATAAAAAAAACTTGTTGTGATTTTTACCTTTTCGCCAATAAACCCAAGTTTTTATATAAAACTATTCTTAAATAACATGAAAAATTAATAGCTGATATCTATTTTACACGAAAACGATGTCGCACAAGCCCTAATAGCCTTAACTGATCAGTAATAAAAAAAAGAAAAAGCTCCTCTTCACCCCGCTCTCCCACCACACAGGGGACGAATCTGACTTCCCTCCACATCTGAAAATAATCACCGTGGAACGTTCTATGTGTGGTAGAAATTTCATGCTTGTAACCCGATGCGCACAATTTCGCGGGTTAGCAACTCTACTAACAGGTTTGTCGTAAAAGCTACATTAAGTATATCCTAACTTTTTTTTAATTTACAAACTGAATGGCGATTGACCTCTGTATCACCTGAAGGTAAGTGACTACGGGGTCGAGGATGAAGCTTGGCCGGTTCAGCAATAGCATATGAATGCACTCTTACCTTGAAGAGACCCAATTTATAATTTTCTGAAAATACACACGATGGGAGCGAGTTCCATTCCTTAGCGGTTCGCATTAGAAATGATGAAGCAAATCAGTTCGTGCGAATAAGTGCTAAACTGACAACATAAGGGTGGATTCGCTCCCCTCGCCTAGGGAATAAGCTGCACATTTTGCAAACGGGACGTCTTGCGAATGGAACGTTCTGCGAAAGGGACGTAATTTTAGGAGAAGGGTTATATGAAGAATGGTATATTTCAGAAAAGAGGTTTATATACCTCCTTTAATATGGAAGAATGGTCGACATCCGCAAAACATGACGGCCATACGACTCCTGCAGTCCATTTGACAGAGTCCGAAGCTGTATGCCTGCGGAAAAAAAGAGATATGTAGATTTGTACCGCAACGTAAAGCATAGTAGAGTAGGTATATACCTCTCAAATGTCGTCACCATCATCATCAAAGACGTCCGTTGCCGGACAGAGACCTCTTCTTAGGATCTCCATATCAACCGGTCGTGCACCACCCTCATACAACGGCTTTCCTTACACTCTTCGGCGGTTCATCTTTTAGATTTTCCACACTGCGTCATGCCGGGCTCAAAATTGAAGAGGTTTTACAAATGAAGAAGGTGCAGATCTGCGTCCTGGTGGGATACATTTCTCGAAGAACCGATGGCCGTCGAAATCCAAATCCTTGAGGCCACTAAAAGACAAGTAAACTTTACCCTAATGGAGTTGCTGATCCATTCATCAGGGTACCGGCACCGCCGCTGCTCCGGCCGAAGGTTCTTGACGCTTGGTGACGCTTGGATTTCAACCGCCTGTGAACGCAGACTAATGATTCAGTTCTATAGGGCCTGCAGGTTCAGGAAATTTTAGTATTGCCGTGCCGGGAATGGCGGAAATTCCCGTAATTTTCCAGTTCTAGAGGCCCCTATTCAGATCATTTTTGGTGTACCTTGCAGAGGCATTTGTGCAAGTGCGAGCAGATTTCATTTAGTTTTTCTTCAAGAACAATAAGAACAATGGTGATCCTGAAGGTGGAAGGTGTAAGTCTTGTGATTTATTTGGATAGGTGACCAGGGTTCCATGGACGCCTACTGACATCTTATTGTACCTTTTCATGGAATGATAACAGAAAACGAAGGATCGAGAAAAACAGTCGGGAAGGACAGTCATGGTTCGGGTTTGGGTATATATTTTTTACATATTTACCTTGAAATCCATAACCAGTTCCTCTCCTGGCAAGACTTCTTGTGTGGGGTTCGACAGAGCGTTTGGTATGTCAAATGGCGAATGAACGAAATACTGGGAAAAAAATGCAAATTATTAAGTACCTTGTGGGATTTACTTAGATAGTGATCACGTTATAATATAACGGGTTACCTATCTGAAAAACTAATTGTTGTAGCTCATCTGTAACGTTTCGCCAAATTTTCATTTCCGCATTTTTTTCCAAAACTGTTAATTTTTCAGAATAATTATAAAACAAACCTAACCTATTGGGTTTTTTAAAACGATATTTATAAAATCCTACAAATATTGCAGGTTTCAGGAAAAAATACTTTCGGAGATTTGGCGAAACTTTACAGATCGGAGTTGAGACAGGATACCAATACGTGACTCCAATTAGACTCCAGGGTGCAATTGGTTTTCACTCTCAAGTACTCGACGACCTGCTGAGCTTTATTTCAGTGCCGTAGGCTGCAATTAAATATCGTGAAGCCACTGAGGCACCCTGGCTGAATAATAAACCCACCCGAATGGCGTTGTTCATGGAATCCACCCTCACGAAGCACTGGCCGCTCAGGTAGTGGCATTTCAGGAGCTGGTCCACAGACCACTCCACGTTGGGCAGGAGGAACTGGTACACCGCGTACTCCGAGTTGAAGGTCATGCACATACCCATTTCTGTCATCACTGGCACCCATTGAACCTGACGAATTAATCAAAAGATGAACAGATTTGTATGGATTCTGGCCTAGTTACACGTCATAATCATAAGCCAGCTTGGAAAGGTTTTTACATATTCTACAACTTTTTGTATGGCGGGAAATCTTGAATCCATGTGTAAAAAAAAACCGGCCAAGAGCATGTCGGGCCACGCTCAGTGTAGGGTTCCGTAGTTGCCCACCCTTCACAATAGGCTTAAAACAGCGGTTTTAAGCCTGAGGTTTAAATTACGAGAAAGATTTCAAGCTCTAAAAAAAGGTCGTAAACGCCAAAAACCGTAATTACTTATTACCTTCTGGAAGTTATCGATTATACGCGCCAGATTGAGTGAAATGTTTTAATACATTATGGCACTTTACTAATATGTGTAACGTTCGAAGTATATACCTAAGGACACCGCGCGGCACTTAAGTCATTTTAAAGAAAATTATGAATTTTTGCGATAACTGATAAACGGCTAGACCGATTTTATTCAATATAGTTTTCATTGAAAGTACTTTATAAGGCCTCATTTTCATGAATTTTTCCATAATTTGTTGACTTGTGGTTGAAAAGTTAGAGGGGGGTCACAATTTTTTTTATGGACGCTGGGGCGCTATTTTTTGGATTTCTGGAGCGAATATTTACAAAACTGCTGACTTTATCTAAAAATTATATTTGATGACCCCTATTATTTTTAAAAGACCTATTGGGTATTTCTACCATTTCGTGTAAATCGGCAGAGATGAGGAGAAATTTTTATTTTTTATTTTTTTCTATGCCAATGGTAAGAAATAGGAAAAAGAAAAACTGTAATATAATCTATTTAGAATTATACTCAAAATTTAGCGAGATATAAGTAATTTTGTATTTTCAAATGGAATGGTAATGAACTACGGAATATGGTAATGATATAAAGTGGTATGGTAATGAAAATGTGTTGTTGGTAATGAAAGATTAAGCAAATAACCGATATTAGATATTTTTTTATATCTCCAAAAAAGGCAAAAAAACAGTCTCAAAAAAAGTAGTGCAGCAGTGCACATGTTTTTGATCTATCATACTTTACTAACAAAAATATAACTCTTCACGTAATATAAAAATCATTTAAATTCTGATAGTTATTGTATATTGTACACATTAACATTCCAGAACAAAGTATTAGTTAAGTATATGTTTTATACTCAAAACTAATTCGTAAACATTTAGAAGTTTCATCAATAGAAATCAACATCTCATTCTACAAACGCCTAAATAACCTAACAATACAACATTTCGAAATGAGTTAAATTTACAACTTACAGTGTAGTACAATTTAACCTTGTTATGTCGATACCTCCTACGTATACTGATACAAGTGCAAAATCACGATTTTACAGGAGGGCTGTTCAAAGGTATAAAGTGCCATAACTAACTTATACGTTGAAATATTGGAAAGAAATTTTCAAATACTTTTAATGAATATATTTTCCTTAAATCTACATATTTACTATTTCAAAATTAATTATACTTTTAGTAAAAAAGGTAGTTATACCAGTATACGTGAAATTTGCGAGTTCTAGTTTTCGGGTATACTGAGACAACTACCACTTGATCCAGTATACGTCGTAAACTATGATTAGATGAATATGGATATTATATTATTGTTATGCCTATTATGCGACATGTACCATTTATTAGATATATAAACAAACTCAAAGCTCGTGTTTGGATGGATCTGATCGGTTAGTTTCATCTGATTTGTCACTTGTACCAGTATTCGCCTGAATGAATCCGTTATGTACCAGTATACGGTTAAGGTTATTTTGTATGTTATGTCCAATATAGTAAGTTCAGAGGATGGTATTTAGGATATTTAAGCAAATTACTTTTGAAAGACAATAAATAAAGCAAATTTGCACTAAAATTACGTTTATTTAAAAGGTAATTAAAATCACAGCCCGCATTTAGGGAATGGTGTTTTTTTGTCTTTGTTACAGCGGTATTATCAACATTGTTACTGTTTTAACATTTATATATAGTAGATTCCGGTTCCTATTTTGTCCATCACCATTGTCAGAACAAAACCTGAATTCATCTACATCATCTTGAAGTATTATTTTAATTAAGTGAAATAATTTGTCATTTAGTATTGTTATAGTTTGTATTTTTGTCAACAGTCCCTAACAAGTAGCACCCCCAAACCAAATGCTGTGAAATTATACAGTTTAAGTTTTTTTTAATAAAACACGCTTATATTACCGTGCGGAGATGACAAGGTTTTTGAAGGTCGAATACAGCAATTGCATTTTTTTGTTAAGTTTGAGTTTTTTTTTCCTATTTATGTCAAGTCTCTTTCCTCCATGTTTCAATGTGTTTGGGTGTTTGTTTTTCAGTAGGTGTTTTCAAATTCTCGTAAATGTGACAAGCGTCAAGTTAATATTTTGACTGAAAATATCACGGTATTGTCGAACAGACTAAGCTTGTGCTTCGTATTTGATAGAATTAAACCACTCCTTGTAAAAATTATACATTTCAATGAAATTCAAACTTCCGCCAGCAAAAATGTGTGTGACGAACTTGAATATTTATTCCTGGTCATGGATGTTATCTCTATGTACATGTACTTTATAAATTATGTATATATCGTCGTCTAGTACCCATAGTACAAGCTTTACTATGCTTGGGACACTGGGTCGATTTGTGTAAGTAGGCCCCTTAATATTTATTTATTATTTAAAAAAATAAACCGTTTAGACACTAAAATTTAACGTAATGTTTGTCTAACATGTTTATTATTTGTTTTCTTGGCTTGTTTTTCCCGTTTTTTATTTTTATTTAAACTCATGATTAGATTTTTAATTTCTTTGTTCGTTGATCCACATAATATTTTTTAAATTACACGTAAGTTACCGACATCTTTTTTGCTATTTTATTTTACGATTGCCTGTTGTGCCAACTAAGCAGCTGCCATCTCTAAATTCGCCGAACATGGACAAAGACTTAAAAACCCGGACATTTGGCGTAACTCACATTTTCCCCGAAAATAATAAAATAAAAAAAATAATTGCTTTATTTTCCCCCGGACGGCCTCAAACTAGGACAAATCTGATATCAGCGCTAGTGGTGACTCTGGTTTATCCGTAGGTAATGGGGACATAATAGCTATTATTGTATTCCAAACAACCATCGGTACTGATTGGAGAAAACTGTATCATAAAGTCAAAGTCAAAGTCAAAGTCAAAATATTCTTTATTCAAGTAGGCCTAGCTACAAGCACTTTCGAATCGTCAGTTACAGAGAGCAGAGCAATTTATTGATAAACTTATACTAAAATAAAATAAAAAAACATAAAAAACAACATTATAGAAATAAAAGAAAAATCCTAAAAAGGATCGTCAACACAAAAAAAGTATATAAATAAAAAACTAGAGGCTAGAATATTTCTAGAATAAAATTCTAAATGTCAAAAATTATAATAAGAATAACCATAACCAAAAGTAAGCCTAATTTGATACGTAGTAGGTAGAAAAGACGTAGGCCGCATCGACTATCCGTCGCGCATCTCTATGCGCCCACTGGACATCTTACGTCCGCAACGACGACGAGCATGTATACTGAGCTAACTGCCACTTGTACCACGCCCGCGCCGCCCTTCCCCGATAGGTGTACTGCGTACAGTGGTACAAGTGACTTAGCTCAGTATACGATGTTCTAAATTCAAAAACGGTGTTAGTTATATCAGTATACGTCACTTTATTTCGAAAACTAGCAGTAATTTTGTCATGAAAATTTTATAACATGTAGATATAAGTATTTTGATCCTAAATATGCAAAAAAACGAAAATCGTATAAATGTCAGTTGTATCAGTATACGTAGGAGGTATCGATGTTACTTTTTGCATTAAATTTTACTTCATCATCATCATCATCATCATCTCAGCCACAGGACGTCCACTGCTGAACATAAGCCTCCCCTTTGGACTTCCATATATACCGGTTGGAAGCGACCTGCATCCAGCGTCTTCCGGCGACCTTTATAAGGTCATCTGTACATCTTGTAGGTGGACGTCCCACGCTGCGCTTGCTGGTCCGAGGTCTCCACTCGAGCACTTTTCAGCCCCATCGGCCATCTGCTCTGCGTGCTATGTGGCCTGCCCATTGCCACTTCAACTTGCTAATCCGGTGAGCTATATCGGTCACTTTAGTTCGTCTACGGATTTCCTCATTTCTGATTCGATCACGTAGAGACACCCCGAGCATAGCTCTCTCCATTGCTCGTTGAGCGACTTTGAGCTTTGAGATGAGGCCGATAGTGAAAGACCACGTTTCGGTGCCGTAAGTCATCACTGGTAACACACATTGGTTGAAGACTTTCGTCTTGAGGCACTGAGGTATGTCGGACGAAAAGACATTGCGTAGTTTCCCGAACGCTGCCCAGCCGAGTTGGATTCGGCGGTTGACCTCTTTCTCGAAGTTGGACCTACCTAATTGGACCACTTGTCCTAGGTAGATGTATGAGTCAACAACTTCGAGTACCGAGTTTTCAACAGAAACTGGGATGGGCACAACCGTGGCACTTGACATGAGTTTCGTCTTGTCCATGTTCATTTTTAAGCCCACCCGTTGAGAAACTCGATTGAGGTCATCGAGCATCATGCTGAGTTCCTCCATCGACTTTGCGATGACTACGATGTCGTCGGCAAACCGAAGGTGAGTGATGTATTCGCCATTGATGTTGATGCCAAGTCCTTGCCATTCCAGGAGCTTGAAGGCGTCTTCCATAACGGCCGTAAACAGTTCGGGGACACAACGTCCCCCTGTCTTACGCCTCTTCTCAATGGAATGGCCTTTGTGCTCTGCTCCTGAACTCGGACCGACATGGTGGCGTTACTATACAAACACTTCAACACTTCAATGTACCGATAGTCAATATGGCATCGCTGAAGTGACTCAAGCACCGCCCATGTTTCCACCGAATCGAAGGCTTTCTCATAGTCCACAAACGCTACGCATAATGGCAAGTTATACTCTTCAGTCTTCTGTATAACTTGCCGCAGCGTTATAAACATTTCGTTCTGCATATATATGCCCACTGAAAACGTATAGTCACGTAAGAGGAACGGATAGAAGATAGCATTTCCACAATTTTCATACTTAAATTCATTACCAGTATTTATATTCATTACCATCCGCATAAAAGTGACTGGTAAATCATGGTAATGAAGAGAATGGTAATGAATTTTCTTTACCTTTTGCAGATTTACTCATTATAATTAACTGCAATCGTAGGTATATTCCTACACTAAGTTTTCGAACTTAATATTGCTTATTTAAGTATCAACAGTACAATCAAACACTAAAGTATTAATATCAAAACAGCACGAATGGCAATGAAAAAAAACGTACCAATTCCAAAATCTCGCCACGAATTATTTTTTTACAAAATTATGGCACGCGTCTGCTCCCTTCACTGTTCACTGAGTCGTCTGAGGTGGGATCGCGGATGGAAGGGACAACGCATAAAATACTACTTCGTATGTCTACAGGCCAATGTTGCCATTGCAAATTTAATTGATGGTAATGAAGTTTTTTGATGGACAAAAATATTTTGCTATACAATGAACGTAAATAGGAATTATACAACTGTTAGACTCTCAAAGTTATATTCCTTATTAAATAGTTCAACCATATCAGAGACTAAATTTAATGTGATACATGCAAAATAGATTAGTTATTCGCTGTCAAATCTATACATTTGTGTTCTGAACGGTGATGGTAATGAATTTTTCGCATGTTATTATTTTTTGTATTTATTTATATTGCAATAGTATAATACATTTTAGATGCAAAGTATACCTATGTACCTATCACAATACATAAAAAATATTTGAAGTTAATTTGACACTTAATACATGTTTTTTTTTCTACGAACATGTGATTTGCACGAAATGGTAGAAATACCCTATTCAACGACACCCCCCACATTAGTTTTGGAACGAAAAATATCATCCCCACTTTAGGTGTAGGTACGGGAGGTAGGTACCTACCCGTTTTAGTTTTTATTTTACCGTTTTGTCGGCGTGATACATATATATTGATATATATATACATACTCATATCAAATTTCAGCTTTCTAGTACTAATGATCACGGAGCTAAGCCGCGGACGGACAGACAGACAGACGGACATGGCGAAGCTATAAGGGTTCCTAGTTGACTACGGAAGCCTAAAAATGAGTTATACATTTATTGTATTAAGCGGTTTACACTCACGTGAAATTGTCAGGAACGGCCCGACATGTTTCGAACTCGTATGGAGCTCTTCATCAGGGACGGCTGCCCGAACACCTCCGCGGCAACCTCGTCACTGCTGATACTTTGATCGACGTTCCGCTCTGAGCGCGCGCGCCGATGGCGCGGGGGCGGGGGTGCTTGCAAGCCCGCAACTTGTCCGTCCAGCACTCCAACGTCACTTTTGTCATCAATAGACATTACGCACACTTGACTAATGGTGTCCACGGGATTGTCTAAACGCACAATATGTTTCGCCGCCGCCGTTTTGAGTTATACATGTTTCAGAAATGTATCATCTTACCTCTTTGTCCAGCTTGGACACCATCACTTTAAGCGGGAACGTGGGATGCACATCCAAAGCCAGCTGCAGCAGATCCACGCCCTTCACCGACTCGTCCGTCTGGTACTTCCAGAAGTTCTGCAGGTTGCTGCGGAAGGACACGTCGGAAACCAGCTCGATGAAGCCCAGGTAGTACTGGTAGCGGTCAGCGTCTGACTCTTTGGTCACGTTCCATATCCTGCAATTACAAAATTTATAATCATATCGAAGTGTTTTATGAGTCTTTTTATTATTATCAACGATTTATTTATTATTAACCTTGCATTCTTCTGTTGTCTGGAAGAGATCGCTTTTTAGCGATACGACCGCCTGTTTGTCCACCGTTATTTATAAATTGTATTTGTCTTGTTTCCTTTTATACACGTTTATTGGTGTGCAATAAAGTATTGTTGTATTGTATTATAACTAAATCCTACTTAACTAAATAATGATAATTTATTTTGTGTGTGTATTTTTTTTGTGTGCAGATTGATTATATGTGTACCTCGGCCCCCTTAGGTTTTGACAGACTTTTTTACTTGGAAATATACGGCGACTTCGTCTCCGGTTGGTTTAAAGCTTTAACTTAACTTAATTAACTTTAGCTTTAGGGTTATTCATGGTTTTCAAGATGTAGAGAGCGTCACACCTTGCGGTTAGGGCTTCCCCGGATTCGTCCTAATCTGGAGGCCGTAGGGGGGGTTTTTAAAAATTTCCGGGGAAAATCCTGACACTTTTTTATGTGAGGGACAACCTTATTTAAATAACTATTTACCGGCATTATTGTTGCATTATTGACAGCTATAATGCGCAAGAGGTGCGCGTCCTTAATATGCCGACTGCGCGGCAGCCCCAACATCATTCTGAGCGTGTTTACAGAGCGCGGCAATGCTCCTATGCTCGCCCGCTGGCAGAATTTGCATACCGCAATCGTGGGATAATGTTTTTCTTTTTTAAATTTAATTTAGTCTGTCTTGTCTCACTTTGTATACTAACATTAGTATAAGTTACCTATTTGTACTGACACTAACAATCTTATGGACAATAGTCTGTAATAAATGATTTATTATTATTATTGTGTACAAAGTAAATAATAAATAGTTGTATCAGCGTAACAGCGTAAAGCGATTGTTCTTTAATAATACTATTTTCGGACCGTCCGGGTTTTTTACGTCTTTGTCCGGGTTAGGTGAATTTAGAGTTGGTAGCCCAACTTGCGGTGGACTGATCAAGTGGATGCTCAATCTACTATGCTAAATATTAAAACTGAACATACTTCATTACAAACTTTTGAATTCTTTGCCTCAATATTGGCTGAGATCTTGTTACTTGTGCCAATTAAAGCTCTTGGAATAAGACCAGTAGCATATTTGCATCAAACATCACGAAAAGCCATCTCGACGGACAATTCTTTCGGTTAAAAAAAGCTATACTGAAATTGGTGCATCCGTTTGGGGGCTACGATGTCACAGACATTTGAACCTTTTAACCACATGATACAAGAGCGAAAAAGATACTAACTTGTTTTATTTTCCTTGACTATATAAAAACATCAATCGTGCTGTTTGTGTATTGGATATTTTGATACATAAAAAATCGATTCTCTGAGACGGCAGCTTCCACGAAGGTCAACGGGTCTGAGCATCAGCTTCAAACAGTCGTTTTTGTAAGTTCACACGGGACTAGTACCTAGTATTATAACTTATACTTCCTTATTTTATTCTTACTGCAGTTTACTATCAAGTCTGTAGAAGATCCAACTCTGCCGAGTAAACTCCTTAAACGATTTTAAAAGTTGAGTGCGGAATCGAGGCATAGGTACAGGTGTAAAGAATGTTGTTGCAATCGTTTTAGTGATTTAAAATTGCGGTGACGGCGCTGTTACAAAAAAATCAGCAACATTGTGGCCAAAATGTTAACTTTAGTAGCCGTGGTCGGTAAGTTACCTACATCCATCCTACAATCATAGTTACGCACAAACGTTATAAAGTGACCCATTTACTTACATAGGAAAAAATATTATTTATACAACGTGTTTTTGTTCAATTGCTTTAACTTCGACATAGTGCTTGGAACATTAACGTAAACTCATCCCTAAAACCGTTTATTGATATTCGAAAAAAATAAAACAATTTAAACGGATTATATCACGTATATTAATTATTTGAGCCTCCCTGACGTTTCAGTACCTTTACAGATACCGTTGTCAAAGGTTGACTGAGAAAAACACAATTTTTCTCTGTCAAAGTTACATTTGTGCAAACTACCCATTTTGTAAATATTAATTTAAAATAAAGGTGTTCATACATGCCAGATGGGCCTAATGTGTAAAGACAGTTACACATGTGCCAGAAGGGCATTTATTATTTATTTAAAATATCTACCAGCGGTTCACTAAAGGCTTACTGAGGAGAAAGAACCGCCAAAGAAAACTCCCAGATTGCCTTATTTATTACTATAAAATACTTTTAAACAAAAACTCTACATATGCTACTTTTAACACTAATTTGTTTTACACCGTTCGAGGCCCAAGGTTTCCAGTCTTGTGTCTTGCTTGATCCTTGATAAGATGTACAACAGGATCCCAAGCCGGTGGTAATGACAAACCATCTTCTCTATTGAAATTGGGATATTTTTTGATTTCAATAGCCTCGCGCAACATTCTGGGAAAATATCGTTTCTCTCTGGCAAGGATTGAAGTGTTATCAAACTTAATTGAATGGTTTGGTTTGTCCATGACATGCTCGCAGACTGCAGACCTGTTGCAACGACGGTGCTTGACATCAGCTACATGCTCCTTAACCCGTGTAGCCGTGTTGTTTTATTTAAATGTGTGACAGTCGCGGAAACCGAAGAAAATATTCGAAAAAAAAATTTTTTTTTTGGATCCCATACAAAGTAATTAAATATTTGTAAAAGGTCCTTTTGAGTTAGGCAATAGTTAGAGTCAACTTGTTGTCATTTTAACGTCACTGATAAAACTTCATTGATGACAGAATTGAGAGCTGGTTAAAAACGTAGCTAAGTGGAATGCGTGTCGATGGTCTTGGGTTCAAACCCCGGTACAGAACTTTCTTTTTGTATTTATTTTTGTTCATTGGCAGTGAAAGTTTAATTTTTGTGCTTATTTTTTATTTCAGAACAATGTTTGCGATGTGTTTTATCCATTTTTTTTAATTCACTTTATTTTAATTCTCTGGGGTTATGGAATAATAGTCAAAAATGAAACTAATTAAAGTTTAAGTATAAACATTTATTTACATAAGCAATATTGGCCTAATAAAATAAAATCACATCAGTATTTGACACTCAATATTTACATTAAACCAAAATAATAATTTACTACAACTTGTTTTCAAAGTGCCCGCCATTATTTTCCAAACAAATATTCAACCGAAATCGTATCTCGCGATTTAGTTTGACAGGAGTGGCACGCATGGCATCGGCTTCTTCCTGAATTCGTTGCAGTAGGTCTTCCCTCGAAGCCACAGGTTTGGAGTAGACTTTTCTTTTAAAGTTCCCAGACATTAAAGTGGGTGTTAGGTCCGGTTGCATGGCGGGCGGGAGTTTGTCTGCCGCGTCCAATCCAACGCCCAGCAAAGTGCACATCCAAATACTGTCTAAAGCGGCCAGCAAAATGTGCGGGTGCTCCATCATGCTGGATCCAGTGTGCCCGCAGTGTTTTCAATGGAATATCATCGAAATAATCCAAATTATGCAAGTTCTCATTGGGATATCGACGTCGGTACTCCCTTGCTGCTTCAGCCGCATTTCCACTGCAGGAAACCGTAAACAAAGTGCATATTAGCTTCTTTTTCGGAATCTTCGGCCGTATAATTTATCCGTGGCATCACAAAGCAAGTGAACACAATTATTTCATTAAAAATTAAGTACATAACAACAATAATAAAATAGTATTGTCAATCTGACGTGACACATGCGAGTCAAGTGAGAGCAAAATAAAAAAGAACTTATTTATTTAGACTTTGTCGTACATAAGGAACACTGAAAACTCTTTACATACGAACCAGCAGAGAATAGTCTTCGGTTATAAGAAGATTTAACACTGGATAAACTGAGATTAGTGATTAAATTTAGATATTAAATAATTTGAAAACGGTGCGAGTTAGGAACTTAGTTTCTTTGAGAAATTGACTCAATAAGACGTAAAGAATTAACACTTAAAGTTAAAGCAATTGAAAAAGAACACCCTGTATAATAGGTTACTGAAAATGCATTTATTAGGTAATTGATAATAGAGACAGTTTTGTTAAATATGATGAATTAATGATTGATGAATGATGACTGATGACTAATATTACCTATTGTATTATAATTAGGGTAGGTATTGCAGATTAGTGACATATCTATCTGAACTAAACTTGGTGACAGACAATATTGTTTCCTTATTATATAACTAGATGCGCCCCGCGGCGCTACCCGCTCATCCTGGGAACATTACATTTTTCGGGGCACGGCAGCAGCTATACCAAGGTGGAAAAATTGGGCAAGTGCGAGTCCGACTCGCGCCATGGAGGGTTCCGTACCATTATCTGTAAGTTTGTTGTATGGGAGCCCCCCTTAAATATTTATTTTATTTTAGCGGCAATAGAAATACTTCATCTGTGAAAATTTCAACTGTCTAGCTATCACCGTTCTTGAGATACAGCCTGGCGACAGACCGACGGATGGACTGACAGCGAAGTCTCAGTAATAGGGTCCCGTTTTTACCCTTTGGGTACGGAACCCTAAAAATGATCACCTCGGTTGCCGTACGAATCGTACGATATGCCCGCACGAGGCAGGAACAACATTGATACCTTTTGTTTAGATACAGAAAGATCAGTATTTTTATTCTAGGAATAAGAGGGGTTATTCCTATACTTACCTATACACAATAATTAAATTTCATCGTTCCCAATTATAGCTTCCAAGAAAATGTTTCATTCAGCACTGGCTACTAATGTTAACTACTAAAACTAAAAGGACATTATTTACAGGATAACAAAATATAGGTGAATCAAAATACAAGGCTTCAGACATATTTTGCAAAACTGCTAATTGTACGCTCTTTTTGAAGAATACAATAAAGTAAATAACGTGTAGGGTATTATTTTATTTCAGGATTATGCGTCTTGAGCAATGGAAGTCCACAAAATCCACAGTCTCATGAACCCAGCGCACCAGCCGAGAGAACCACCGAGAGTCCTGCTGAGACTCAACGGAACCATGATTCGGCAATCGATACTGGTATTAACGCGAGAAATCTGGATTTGGAATTCATTGTGCCTGCAACCCGTCGTCATGGCACTCAAGCTAAAAATCATCTACCAAATTACCAGTTTACTATACCACAAATTGGAGTGAAGCCAGACTATCCTGGAAACTTTACGATTAATCAAACGACACCGAATCAAAGGAGTCAGAATCAAGGCAGTACTGGTCAACCTCTTAGTAATTCAAGTCAGATTGATATTAAGAATGATCAGAATGGATCGGATTATCAAAATAGCACTGGCTCGCTTACGAATGGTACCTCCACTAAAACTTACTATATAATACCGGCTGAGAGCCTGCATGCCATTGACGCTAGGCCATTATCTACATTTAAGTTCGAAGACCTCCCAAGCTTTCCGGAACGAATTAAGAATGATTATCGACTAAGTAAATTAAGTCACAGTCCGACTGCAAGACTTCAAGCACCAGCTGGTGCCCTTTGACGCCGCCGTCTCAGCGCCACATGGAGGCTACTCGTATGTCTCGATCTCTCGCACTCCTGTGTCTACGTTTGGGGTCGACGATCTTAGTGTCTTTCGTCCCAACCTTGAACGGCTGGCTGCCCCACCTGAACCAACGGGATCGTTCAAAGATATTGAAAGAACAGCCGGTACTGCTGAGACAAATGAACTCAGATATCTACCCAGGTAAAGTTGACTTGTACTTTATAAAGATAGGTACTTAGTGTCAGATGAAGTCAGCGCGGGGCCTGTAGCAAACTCTGTCAACCCTTGAAACTACAGGTTTATGGTATTAAAAAAGGTGGTCACTTAACCGCAAGACATAGTCGAGTTGAGTCAGACACGCGCACCGCGGGTTCCGTACAAACTATGAAAGCACTAAATATTGTTGTGTATGGCAAACTTAAATTTGCCGTGTATAAAACTATTGTCCCCATACATCGACCTACGTCAAGGTTAGTTCACAAACTGAGAAAATAATCCCGAAAAGAGTTCCCAGGGTTTTGAATGATAATAGTACATAACCTTAAAATAACAAGTTGTTCTCAAGTTGACTCGTTTGTTTTTTATTTGGTCACCAGCTTATAACTGTCTTGTTGGGATCGATTTTTTTTATAAATTTTAATGAATTTGAACTCCCAGTCTTGTCAGGATGAAGACGTGAAAATGAATTAAATAATCGAAAGTAATCGACAGAAGTCTTTACATCAGCTCATGCACACATAGCAACATAGAAATACAGAGTTTTTTTTTATGTGTTTGCTCCCAGAATGTAAAACTCAATAATAAATTCGTCTGAGAAAAAAAGATTTGTGTAACGAATGTTTTATAAATTTATGAAGCATGTAATGTCTCATTTTTTAATCTGGGTATATTAACCACAATTTTTATTTAAGCCTTAAATACAAAGATCAAAGCTTAAAGAAAAATTTAAAAAGAGCTACCTGGGGGAAGAGACCGGGAATCGAACCCGGTACCTCTGGATTGCCGGTCCAGCGCGTTAACCATTTCGCTACCCCAGCTCCAGGAAGATCTGACAAATTTTTCCTTATGCTTTGTGTGTCGATCTTTGCATTGTTTTATTTGAAAGGTTTTTACACCTTAGCGACCTCTATGTGAATACGTTAATATTCACATCTTACCGCACCACTTTACAGTGGTGCCTTGATCAGGCAGCTTTGATCTTTGTATTTAAGGCTTAAATAAAAAATTGTGGTGTACCTACCCACATTTAAAAAAAATTGACATTACATGTTTCATAAATTTTTCTACTCCAGTAAGTACTTTTTTCTGTCAATTATATAGTTACTATGTTACTAACTCTAATATAAAGACATAAATTATGAAAGTCTGTAAAAGTCTATACTCTACTGCCCAAAAAAAACACTGCTAAACGATGTTATAATGTCGCCAAAAAAGCATCACTTAGTACCACAGATTATAAGATAAACAGCTGCATTCACACAATTTGCAATAAAAAAAAACGTATTGTATTAGTACAATAAGTTTGCTGCCAACTTAAAAAAAAAGTTTTATCTTCAGTGCAATAAATAAAATAAATAAATAAATAACGTATACCTTTATGTATAAGTTCATATTTTTTTGACAGATGGACGTCGATAAAAAAAGTTTATTAGACTATCTTTTTTTTTTATTTTGTTGATTCCGAGCGGGAACATGTAATTATTTTCTTTGTTGTTTATTTGCATTTTATTTATGAAATGTCGAGTCGTAGAATTAAATTTATAAGACTAACAGCGCCCTCTCTCGCTTGCTCGGTCACCACTGTAAAGTGGTGCGGTAAAATGTGAATATTAACGTATTCACATAGAGGTCACTAAGGTGTAAAAACCTTTTAAATAAAACGCATTGCAAAGATCGACACACAAAGCATTAGGAAAAATTCGTCAGATCTTCCTGGAGCTAGGGTAGCGAAATGGTTAACGTGCTGGACCGGTAATCCAGAGGTGCCGGGTTCGATTCCCGGTCTCTTCCCCCAGGTAGCTCCTTTTTCATTTTTTCTTTAAGCTTTGATCTTTGTATGTAAGGCCAAGGAAGATAAAAGGTATGTATCATCCTTGGTAAGGCTTAACGAATGTTTTTACAGGACATTTATTTATTTTCCCTTTATTTCCAGTTTTGAAGATCGGAAACCGGAGGCCACGGGTAAAGAGCGGCTGCCGTGGCAAGTGAGCGTGTTCAGCAGACACAAGACGCCCTACGTCAGGGTCTGCGGGGGCTCCCTGGTGAGCCGAAAGGCTGTTGTGTCGGGTGAGAACCTGACGTCTATTATTATAAAGCCTGACCAATCTGACCAGAATGAGGATTGTCAAGAGGGCGCTATTTATAAGATTTATATGGCAACATTTTTGCAACCAATCGCAACCCACTATAATGCTAGTTTGATATTAGTTTTAAATACATGTCAGTTCCACCATAGTAGAGTTGTTAGTCCGCTGTTTTCTAACATAATTGTGCGCATCGGGTTACAAGCATGAAATTTCTACCACAGATAGAGTGTTCCACGGTGATTATTTTCAGATGTGGAGGGAAGTCAGATTCGTCCCCTGTGAGGCGGGAGAGCGGAGTGAATACGGCCAAGTATCCCTCTTTTCTTTCTTTATTGCTGGTCAGTTAAGTCTACCAGGACGTGTTTGGTATCGTTTCCGTGTAAAACAAATATCAGAAATTCATTTTTTATGTTATTTTTGTATAGTTCTATATAAAAATATGGGTGTAATGGCCGAAAAGGTAAAAATCACAACAAGTTTTTTTATTCAGTGAGGTAAATTAGTTAAATTTCGTGAACATTTTCAAATTATTATTATTATTTCAAAAGCTCATTTAATCTGGTTTCTAAACATATATGCATGTTGGGCACTTCTCATACAAACAGTAGCTTAAAATATATCTTTACGTCGGCGTATCCAACGTAAATCTCCGAACGCATCCCATTTCGCTTCATTAAATACATTAAATAATGATTATTAACATGCTTTTTCATATAATATTTACTATATACGTCCTAGAAAAACGAAATAATGTAATTAAAACAAAATATTTTTTTGCTAATGTATCACGAGTAGGTACACGGGCTAATCTCAACATCAACAATTTATTTAAGTTACTGTTTGTATAAGGAGTGCCCAATATGTTTATATTTTCAGAAACTAGATTAAATTTGCTATGTTGCAGTATTTTTTTTAGTTGTAAATATTAAGGATATACAACGTGTTTTTGTTCAATTGCTTTAACTTCGACATAGTGCTTGGAACATTAACGTAAACTCATCCCTTAAACCGTTTAATGATATTCGAAAAAAATTTTTTTGTTGGTATCCCATACAAAGTAATTAAATATTTAATTGGTGGCTATTGTAAAAGGTCCTTTTGAGTTAGGCAATAGTTAGAGTCAACTTGTTGTCATTTTAACGTCACTGATAAAACTTCATCGATGACAGAATTGAGAGCTCGTTAAAAACTTAGCAAGTTAGGTGGAATGCGTGTGGATGGTCTTGGGTTCAAACCCCGGTAAAGAACTATCTTTTTGCATTTTTTTTTCATTGGCAGTGAAAGTTTAATTTTTTGTGCTTATTTTTTATTTCAGAACAATGTTTGCGATGTGTTTAATCCATTTTTTTATTCACTTTATTTCAATTCTCTGCGGTTATGGTATGGTCACAAATGAAACTAATTAAAGTTTAAGTGTAAACATTTATTTACATAAACAATATTGGCCTAATAAAATAAAATGATCTCCTCATCAGTATTTAACACAATATTTACATTTGACCAAAATAATAATTTACTACAACTTGTTTTCAAAGTGCCCGCCATTATTTTCCAAACAAATATTCAACCGAAATCGTATCTCGCGATTTAGTTTGACAGGAGTGGCACGCATAGCATCGGCTTCTTCCTGAATTCGTTGCAGTAGGTCTTCCCTCGAAGCCACAGGTTTGGAGTAGACTTTTTTTTTAAGTACCCCAGACATTAACGTGTTCGGTCCGGAGATCTGCATGGCGGGCCACGCGAGAGTTTGACTGCCGCGTCCAATCAAACGCCCAGCAAAGTGCACATCCAAATGCTGTCTAAAACGGCCAGCAAAATGTGCGGGTGCTCCGTCATGCTGGATCCAGTGTATCCGCAGTGCTTCCAATGGAATATCATCGAAATAATCCAAATTATGCAAGTTCTTATTGGGATATCGACGTCGGTGTCGGTACTCCCTTGCTGCTTCCGCCGCATTTTCAATTGCAGGAAACCGTAAACAAAGTGCATACTGGCTTCTTCTTCGAAATCTTCGGCCGTATAATTTATCCGTGGCATCACAACGCAAGTGAACACAATTATTTCATTTAAAAATTAAGTAAATAACAACAATAATAAATTACTATTGTCAATTTGACGTGACACATGCGAGTCGAGTGAGAGCAAAATAAAAAAGAACTTATTGATTTAGACCTTGTCGTACATAAGGAACACTGAAAACTCTTTTCATACGAACCAGCAGATAATAGTCTTTGGTTATAAGAAGATTTTACACTGGTTAAACTGAGATTAGTGATTTAATTTGGATGTTAAATAATTTGAAAACGGTGCGAGTTAGGAACTTAGTTTCTTTGAGAAATTTACTCAATAAGATGTAAAGTATTAACCCTTAAAGTTAAAGCAATTCAATAAAAACAGCCTGTATAACTAATTTATCTCGCTGAATAAAAAAAACTTGTAGTGATTTTTACAATTTCGGAAATACAACCATATTTTTATATCGTACTATGAATAAATAACATGAAAAATGAATTCCTGATATCTGTTTTACACGAAAACGACACCACACAAGTCCTTGTAGCGTTATCTGATCAGTAATATAAAAAGAAAAAGAGGACCCCTTTGTCCTATTCACCCCGCTTTCCCACCGCACAGGGGACGAATCTGACTTCCCTCTACATCTGAAAATAATCACTGCAGAATACTCTATCTGTGGTAGAAATTTCGTGGTTGTATCCCGATGTACACAATTTCGCGACTTAGCAAAATGTACTAGAACACGCAGGCTAAGCTTAACATCAACATTTTTTTCAAGGTTCTTTTTGTATTAGATGTGCCCAATATGTATACATTTTTATAAACAAGATTAAATTTGCCGTTTAATAATATTTTTTTAAATTGTAAATATTCAGGATAGATAACTAATTTATCGTTCTGAATAAAAAAAACTTGTTGTGATTTTTACCTTTACGGTAATAAACCCAAATTTTTATATGACTACTATTCTTTAATAACATGAAAAATTAATAGCTGATATCTATTTTACACGAAAACGATGTCGCAGAAGCCCTTATAGCCTTAACTAATCAGTAATATAAAAAGAAAAAGAGGACCCCTTTGTCCTATTCACCCCGCTTTCCCACCGCACAGGGGACGAATCTGACTTCCCTCTACATCTGAAAATAATCACTGCAGAATACTCTATCTGTGGTAGAAATTTCGTGGTTGTATCCCGATGTACACAATTTCGCGACTTAGCAAAATGTACTAGAACACGCAGGCTAAGCTTAACATCAACATTTTTTTCAAGGTTCTTTTTGTATTAGATGTGCCCAATATGTATACATTTTTATAAACAAGATTAAATTTGCCGTTTAATAATATTTTTTTAAATTGTAAATATTCAGGATAGATAACTAATTTATCGTTCTGAATAAAAAAAACTTGTTGTGATTTTTACCTTTACGGAAATAAACCCAAATTTTTATATGACTACTATTCTTAAATAACATGAAAAATTAATAGCTGATATCTATTTTACACGAAAACGATGTCGCAGAAGCCCTAATAGCCTTAACTGATCAGTAATAAAAAAAAGAAAAAGCTCCTCTTCAACCCGCTCTCCCACCACACAGGGGACGAATCTGACTTCCCTCCACATCTGAAAATGATCACCGTGGAACGTTCTATGTGTGGTAGAAATTTCATGCTTGTAACCCAATGCGCACAATTTCGCGGCTTAGCAACTCTACTACCATGGTAAGCTTGTATTATCATTTAATGGAATGCACGCTTGGCTGTTTTTACAAGCTTTTATTTAGCTTGCATGGTATGTTTAAAGTATGTTTGTTCGGGTGAATGGTGCCTTAAATGTTATGTTCATAAAATGAGTTTCAACGTGATGGTCGTTAGTTAGAATAACATTCGGCAAAATAATCATTGGTTAAAATAACATTCGGCAATATAATCATTAGTTAAAATAGCATTCGGCAATATAATCATTAGTTAAAATAACTTTCGGCAATATAAGAATTAGTTAAACTAATATTAAACGAAACAAACTTTATTTGAAGTGATGATTAGACTAAACGAGTTTCGACAAAGTGATCATTTATTGAAACAATAATTATGAAAACTGAAACTAGGCAAATAATTTTTAGACAAAACAAGGGAATACCATTTTTTATATCTCAAAAACTCAAAGTAAAAGCACCAAAAACAGTACTACTAACGCCATCTATTGGCGGGTTATGGTAAACTTTAGCATATGTATTAAACTCCTATTTATAACCATTTAACGCGTGAACAATAACTTTCTAATGTCATGATTTATCAATACGCCAAAATTGAAAGATATCAGAATTGCCAAAGGACTAGGTATTTATTTTTGTATCAATGGTTTAATGACGTGTTTCTTTCGGAGCAGCGGCGCACTGTTTCTGGGGACGCACGGGGCGCCTGAGCCCGGACCAGTTCGAGTTGGGCGCCGGCGAGGTGCTCCGGGACCGTATGGACGACTACGACAGCCATCAGTATCACAAAGAAGTGGGTCACTTTCTCCTTTTCCCCACTTCATTAAAGGAGTAGCGGTTAAAATTCGCATGTTTTCAATTTTTGTTTAAGTACTAGCGACCCGCCCCGGCTTCCCACGGGTGCAATGCTATATTATGAATGTTATTTTATTATACATATAAACCTTCCTCTTATATCTATTATATCTATTAAAAAATCGGCTAAGAGCATGTCGGGCCACGCTCAGTGTAGGGTTCCGTAGTTGCGCATCCTTCACAATAAACTGCTGTTTTAAGCCCGAGGTTTACGTGAAGAAAGATTTTAAGTTCTATAAAAAGGTCGTAAACGCCCTAGAAACTGTAATCACTTATTACCTTCTGGATGTCAACTTACGACCTTTTAAAGAAAAAATATGAAATTTGGCGATAACTCAAAAACGGCTCAAACGATTTTGTTCAATATAGTTTTCATTTAAAGGACTTATAAGGCCTCATTAACATGAATGTTTCCGAATTTTTTTGACCCGTGGTTGAAAAGTTAGAGGGGGGGGGGACACTATTTTTTTTGTTTTTGGAGCAAATATTTACAAAACTGCTGACTTTATCAAAAAATAATATTAGAAAACCCCTATTATTTTTACAAGACCTATTCAACGATACCCGACACACCAGTGTTGAAAAGAAAAAAAAATTCACCCCCACTTTAGGTGTTCGAGAGGTACCCGAAAAAAAATTGTTTTTTTAAATTTTATTTTACCGTTCTGTCGGCGTTATACATACACATACTCATACCAAATTTCAGCTTTCTAGTACTAATGGTCACGGAGCTAAGCCGCGGACGGACGGACGGACGGACGGACAGACGGACATGGCGAAACTATAAGGGTTCCTAGTTGACTACGGAACCCTAAAAACGGCGTCTAAATCTGTTGCGTGGTTTTAAAGATCTAAGCATACATAGGAACACACAGACAGCAGGAAGCGACTTTGTTTTATACTATGTAGTGATGTATATTACTAAACTTAAATATTTATTTTAACTTCTCCGCTTCCTAGAGGTTGTCTGGAAGAGATCGCTATTTAGCGAGACCACCTGTTGTTTACCTCTGCCTGTTATTTGTGAATCCTTAATAGTTATTTGTTATGCAAGGCTGCAAAGTTGTTATTTGGCGCGAGTGTTGAAATTGAAAGCTGAGCGAGCAAAGGAACCTAAGATTGAACCATGAGCGAAGCGAATGGTTCAAAGATAGATTCCTGAGCGTAGCGAGGCTTTCAAGACACGAGAAGCTAAATAATTTTGCAGCCATGCGGAACACACAACTTTTCACCTCACTACAGCGAGGAAAATGCAAGATTCAAGAAAAACAATTAAAACATAAAAATAATCATATTTAATTTTGCCTTCTATTTAACACATCAAATTTAAAACATAACACACTCAAATCCAAACCAAATAAATACTAAAAATATTAAAGTAATATGGCCGTAATTTGTAATATCGTCATGTATATTTTATCGTTGAGTTTTTCTTAAGCACTGTTATATTATATATTCTGTATTTGAAACTACTTGACACATTCGTTGTGAATGTGGGAGAATGGCAAATATTCTGGGAAGGATTAGTTGGCCACTCGGAAGTATTTTCCATAACACTTGCTTTGGAAGTTATTGGACGATGGGATCTGACCAAGATTATTTCGGCTTTATCTTCTTTAAGAACTCCAATCATTTCGGTAAATTACTTATTGTCTCCAAATATTTAAATAACACATCCTTTTTCGTTTTAATGCAGGCTTTAAGCATTGAATAAATACTCAAAATTGGAAATTGAAAATCCTGAAAATCGGTTCACGGTTCTCGGAGATATCAAGTAACAAACATACAAAAAAAAAATAGTTCGAATAGAGAACCTCCTCCTTTTTTTGAAGTCGGTTAAAAATAAATATTAAAGTTTGCGTTGTAATTAATATATTAACGAGTCAAAATAAGTAAATGAAACTGAAATACTTACTATTAATAAATATAAACATATTCAACTTAAAATAAAGTGTAGAAAAAAAAAACTTAAAAATCTGTAACCTCAAACCAGGTTTCTGGACGTGATATTGTAATTCAGTGCCTCCAGTGAAGAACGGAATAAGACGAGTTATTCCCTTTGGATTTTATTGCACCATTGGAATCAGCTCGTCAAACTACATAACATATCAAAAGGACGTATCTCTAGCTGTCTCCTAACCTAGTTTTTTCGATGAGCTAAAGGGTATAAGTCGAGGTTCAAAAAGGTATAAGTTACTCTTATTTTGCATTGCAGACGTTAACAAGGGAATAAATGATGTCGAGCCAAAATTACGCATGAACCCAAGGAAATATTTACACTTATATTTTTGAATTTGGACATAAACACATCTATGCCATGATTCTAACGTGAGCATAAAGGAATAACTCGTTTAGTGCCACCGGACCAAGTAGCGCCATTTTGACATAAACACATTTATGTCATTTTTCTAACATGCTCATAAAGGAATAACTCGTTTAGAGCCCTCGGACCAAGTAACGCCATAGGACAGTTTCGCTACCAATACCGTCTTGCTATTGGTCTATTTGCGTACCGCAGTTATTTCATTAATTAACCTTTGAAGTTTTAATAAAACCCCCCTCTCGATTTTAATTTTTTTTAAGTTATAAAAGCCTTAAACTCAATGGATGAAAGAAAGTGATGGCAACAGTTTTACCAGTGAGAAGAAATTGTAGTGGAAAAAAGTTTTCCACTACAATTTCCACATAGCATATGTATATTTTTTACTATAGCTTTCACTTCTAGCTGTTTTTACATAGCACCTTTATGCATGTCACAGTCGCAAATAGGTATTATTTTATTTTTTGAGAAGAAAGAAAGTGTTATGTTGAAATTAAATCACATTATAATTTTTATAACGTTTATTTATGCGGGTACTTGCGTTAACTGGGTGTTAGTTTTTGATGAAAATGTGACTAATTCATTGAAACTGGGCTGAGTTTTACTTATTTACATGCAAACTTTAACCATTAATGAAGTTATTCAAATTAATTATCTTTAAAATATATATTGCGTTGTATTTCTCCTGTATATTTTAGTTATGAGGTGCCCAATAAAGAGAACGTACTCATGTATGGTATTGTATTGTACCTATATAATTATACATTCAACATATTATTACTGACATTGTCATGTATATTTCAATATCCTATCGAATCAGTTACAGTTTCTACTTAACTTTAGTTTTCTGACATGACTCTTTCATCCACTATTGAATTATGAATAAATATTTAACAAACTTTTAAATCTCACTGCATTATCTGAGTAACGTGAACAGGACAGGATGATACTTATGTTGTATTTTTAAACTCAAAAATATACAAGTCGTAAGAAAGTTGAAAATTTTGTAAATTAATCCATCGAGAAAAGTATGGTGTCTATTTACTTTATTATAATTAATTCATCAGTCTGGACTTTGTCAACGACTCGTGATTTTCATTCTATTCGTGAAGTGTTTTATTAAGAGGATAGTTTATAAAAGTGGGCTAAGCTTGACGAAAAAAACAATAACAAACGGAATAATAATGGAGGAGGTATTAACACGTTCTTTATTAAAAGTTTTTATTAATATTTACATATTGTATGTTAAAAAATATTTCAAGGAAGATTTAATTCACTTTCCGAGGACTTGAGCTGAAATTAGGTTTACATATACTTACATAACATACATAGTTTCAACTCAAGTCCTCGGAAATTTTAATACAATAAGCATGGACCTGATCTGATGATGGGGCCAGAGATGGTGGGCATAGGCAAAACTCTATAATAAAATAACGCAATCCTACTGAGTTTGGGCTTCTTAAATTCGTCTCGGTACTTGATGAATTGCAAAGAAAAATTTACGCTTTTAATTAAAAGGCATGGAAGATATGAAAATCTTCTTAGTATAACTTTAACAGACATTATCCGAAATTCCGTTACTGATATGTGTTGAGAAATCGGAGGATCTAAATAGAGCTGTTGCCATTCATTGACAGTGAGTGCAATGATATTTATGTTGATATTGATATATTTGATAATAGTAATAAACGAGAATTATTTATTTCATCAATGTTTTCTTATGATCATTCTATTACACAGCCACATTTGACTCCTTAGGTAGCCAATTTCAAACTTGATAAGTCGTGTAATATCTAAAGTACCATATTAAAAATTGGTATAAGTCGTTTCGTTTCGTTTATGCACGTCTTTCACATAGGTATAAGTCGTACTTTTTTCGTTTATGCACGTCGTTCACAATGGTATAAGTCGTGTTCATCTTTTATGCACGTCGTTCATAAGGGCATAAGTCGATTAATTGCTAAAAAATCGCTAAAATTGGTCCATATAAATTGAGTTATGTCCTTAAATATTCGTGAACAAAAGGCATAACTACAAAAAAACCTGAAAAAAACATATTTACAGGGCCAAATTATTAGTTCTTTATTCATAAAACGAATGCCTAACACCATAGCTTGTATAAAAATGCTTAAAAAGTGAAAGTTCTAAATATCTTCTATTAAAAAATCGTTTTTTGTCTCTCCTGAAAAGTGCCGTTTTTGAGTTATTCCCTTATTCACTGGAGGCACTGAATTATTGTATTAAGCGGTTTACACTCACGTGAAATTGTCAGGAACGGCCCGACATTATATAATATTTATATATTTATATAATTATATATTTATTTTATTTCTATATTTATTTATATTTATTTATTTTATTTATATATTTTGTGATATTGTAGGTGTATTTTTTTATAAAAGAAATATTCAAACGTATATATTATTTTAGCCGGCCTGACCAGATCGCCCTTTATTAGCGTGCGTTGATTGGTTATTCGAAGATTTATCGACTGATGAAATCAGTCACGCGTTGAAGGAGTCTTAAATATAAAAAAGTTACATGTACCACAGAGAATCAAAATCATCGTGTTCGAAATTCAAATGACTTTTGCACGCTAGCGGATAATAGTAGATTCTTTGACAAGGGGCTAAGACAAGCCATTATATGACACGAGGTAATTATTTGGACGAGCGCACGAAGTGAGCGAGGCCAAATATATCTGAGTGTCATAATGGCTTGTAGCCCCGTGTTAAACACTCTGCTTTTCACTTCGACTGAAAAAAAAACGACTGAAATAACTTATTTTATTTTATCATTTAATATTCTTAGTCAAGATGAAATGTTTAAGATTAAATTTCTTTTCGTTGATTATAAAACGTGCTAAAATAAAATGTCAGTTAATATTCCAGTACCTACATTATAAATAAAAACTTTTTAGTTTATTTTTTTAATTGGGTCGATCTGATCAGGTTGTAGGTTGATTTATTTTATTTGTAAATAGTATGTAGCTGGCCGGTAACAAGATTTTTTTTCAGTGTCATAGAAATTTGTATGGGATTATATGGTTTCCTTTTAAACCCTAGGGGCTAAATGTACTATTTTAGCCCCGCTTTGCGAACTTAAAACGACGTACTTTTTGAGCAGGAGAAGTGAAAAGAGTATTTAAATCTGTACATTACGCGATCATTTCGTAAATTATGAATCGATTTTGATAATTCTTTTCTTGTCTGGTAAATCATGCTTCTAACATAAAAATAACAAAAGTATTTTTTTGTGTAAAATTGATTATACATTGAAACGGATTATGTCGTTTATATAAATTAACTTTTTGGGTCATTGTCAGATTAAGGTGCGCGTCTTTCCGGTGGACATTTGCGAAATTAAGGATTCCTTAGGCCTAATTTCCTGTGAAGAAATGCCTGTGAAAATAAAGAACGTTCCGTCTTCTATTATAATCCGATGTAATAGGAACATAACCTGAAAGCCGCCGGAAAGCCGCGCCCTCAAAAGCGCGTGAAGTTCGGGATCCTCCAAAAGAGGAAACCCCTCGCACCAGTGTGGACAAGGAGGGTTTCACAACGGTGTCAAGAAAGCGTAAGACACGCAAGAGTCAGTGTGGTACTGCAGAACCGGTTGGTTGTGGTCTGCGGGTCTCCACACCGAGCAAGGCGCTATACGTGTCGCGCCTGCATCACACTGCCACCGCTGAAGAAGTGACGCAGTATGTTCGCCAGAAAACCGGCTACTCGCTGAGGGTGTTCCAGTTGCATTCGCGCCACTACGTGCACTTCAGCTCGTTTGTAGTGCGCGTGCCGCGGCCGCTCCAGGACACCATCGCGTGTGCTGATTTCTGGCCGAAAGGTGTCGTGTTTCGTCGGTTCCGGGGCAACCTACCAAATCCAACACCCGAGATGTCGGAATAACGGGGCCACGCCGTTTCGCCGTCAAAATATACATTGTTCGGTTCATGACGCATTGGTGTAAACTGTAATGTTATGTAACCTGTTTTTCAATAAATAAATAAATAAATAAATAACCTTGTTGAGAATTGTAATAAGTGTAAAACTGGCTTTGTGATGCTGTTCGTGCAAAGCTAGCCTTACGTATTGCATTGTCTATGCCCGCGCTCTTTTGTCTAGATTCAGTCTCCGATCGGACAGATTTGTTGGAACGTTCATGTTTTTTTGATGTTTTATTTTACAATGAATTATATTATAAATATTATAACTTGCGTGTTTATTACAAGCGAAGGCGGAT
The DNA here is from genome assembly GCA_947623375.1 of Apotomis capreana. Classification (NCBI taxonomy): domain Eukaryota; kingdom Metazoa; phylum Arthropoda; class Insecta; order Lepidoptera; family Tortricidae; genus Apotomis; species Apotomis capreana. The sequence continues at coordinate 14,568,681 of OX392521.1, forward strand.
TCAAACCGCCACAAGTGGCGACCGTGACTAAAAAAAGTGATAAAAAATGATAGATCTACGAAAAGCAATTCGTGAACGGAAACAACTAAGAAGGATATTTAGTCGTTCTGGTACATCTCTCGAAAATGAATTACTAGAAGAGGACAGAGATTTTGATGGGATAGAAGTGGACTTCCTGTATCTGGAAGATAAAATATCCCGTCTAAAAGTATTGGACGACATCATACAGAATATCTACATAACGAGTGAAGAGTATCAAGAAGAATTGCATAGCAAAGAAGTAGACGACTCGGAAAAATATATAAGTAAGTTTATTTTTCACATACAAACAAAAATATCTGCAGTTGAAACAAAAGCAATCGCCGAAGGAAGAAGTGACATATACAGCTGTCAACGAAGAAAAAAGGAACTTTAAACTACCAAAAATAGAAGTAAAGAAATATAACGATGACCCGGAAAATGGATACAGTTCTGGGGACAGTTCAGGAAAATACATGAAGACAAAAACATTAACGCTGAAGACAAGTTCCAGTACCTCCTTCAGTGCCTTAAAGAAGAGTTCCCCTTCAGCGGAGAACTACGAGAAAGCCATCGCACAATTGAAGAATCGTTATGGAAGAAAAGGATTTAATTAAAAAGAAAGGTGGGTGTTATGTATGTTTAAAGAGTGGACATATGGCAAAAGAATGTAAGTCATATTATAAATGCCTATTATGTAAACGAAGGCATTTGATTGTCTTATGTCCAGAAATACACACCACAAAGAAAGATTATAAAGAAGGCTGGGGTGGACATTGCAAGATCCTACCACAAACACTTACAGATCATCTCTGTTACATACCTGTTTCTCAAAAGAGAGTATTATAGCAGAGAGTATTGTGGAACATTGTTAGGAATTAAAGATCCACAAGAAAAGAAGAAACAGGAAGAGATATTAATATATTTTGACGATAATATTTCTGAGACAGAGATGGGCCGATATGAAGTGAACCATTTGTGGAAGGAAAACATTCCAGCTGATATAAGGAAAGTCTTCTTAAATATTTTAGTGAATAAAGAAGGCAGAGAATATTTAAAATTCCTTTGGTGGAAGAAAACAGAACTGTGTATAGATGTAGTAACATATCGGCATCCGAGAGTGGTATGCACAGAAGCTGAAGGAATCCTTTTACGTCGACAACTGTGTTCCAGAGCTAGAGAAATTTATTTCAAAGCCATAAGAATTAATGATATGGAATACTATTGATGATGACTTGCAGTGCAACGTAAACTTGATACACAAAATTAAAGACAAGATTACGAAGAGAGAACTGCTAAGAGTAAACGTTATTTACACGGACAATGGCACCAACTTCCAGGAAACAGCAAATTTAATGAAGAATATCGACTGGAATAAAGTTGAAAATACCACTGCATCACGAACCATTATATGGAAATTTATTCCACCAGGATCTCTGTGGTGGGGAGGATGGTAGGAACACATAATTGGTACAAGATAATGTAATGATGTTTAATTTGTTTAGAGTTATTAACTGTACCTGTGATTTGTAATGTTGATAAAGTGTACTAACTAAATGTTATGTAAGTTTGAAATGTTTTGTAAGTTTGAAGTTAAAAACTTATGTTCTTTACTTATTTGTTTGTCCGCGGGAGGATGTTGAGAATTGTAATAAGTGTAAAACTGGCTTTGTGATGCTGTTCGTGCAAAGCTAGCCTTACGTATTGCATTGTCTATGCCCGCGCTCTTTTGTCTAGATTCAGTCTCCGATCGGACAGATTTGTTGGAACGTTCATGTTTTTTTGATGTTTTATTTTACAATGAATTATATTATAAATATTATAACTTGCGTGTTTATTACAAGCGAAGGCGGATTCAAACCGCCACAAACCTAGATTCATACAAACTTTTTACTTTTGACCACCGAAAGGGACAAATTTTGTTTTTATTTTAACTGACATTGCCTTTTTAAGTTACCGTTGTCAAAGGCTGATTAAAAACTATTTTGAATTCAAATAAAGGTACATGTCATGTACATGTGTATTACGCTCGTCGCAGATATATGTCATATGGGCCACCCGGGGCTTCAGCGGTGCCGCGGGCTCCCTCGGGGACATCGCCGTGTTGCGGGTAACGGACACGTCTCTTTTGCCAGGACTGCGCCCCATCTGCCTCAGCTTCGACACAGGCTTGGAAGAGCGGCAGCTGGTGGCTGGCAGTTCCGCAACGGTAACTACAGCCTCAGAGTGAAGCCAGGCGAGCGTAGAGTTGCGTAATTTCGGTCGTGCCATACAACGTGTCACGTGAACACGGCACAAAGTATGACGCGACCGAAATTACGTGACTCAAATTACGCTTGTCTGACTTCACTCTATGTAAGTAACATATACTGTGTACTGGTCTCTTTGTTATTACAATCTGATTATGAGCTGCGTAGGCCGGCGAAATATCGTTTCCTATGATCGAACACAATATGAGGACTGCCACTTAGAAGAGAGAAAGAGACTGCTGTACGTGTACATGAGCAACTGGTACTAGGATTGCAGGGTTGAACCGGTTCAACTTTACGTAGTGGCGTGAGATGGGAGTGACTCGGAGAAAAGGGCGAAAATTTTGTATACTTCACATCTCCGGCTGACATATGATTTGGAACCAACGATTTTTATGCTGCTTGTTTGCGAGTCTAAATTAATTTCGTTCTTTTTTCAGGTCCTAGGGATAGGCCTGGAGAAAGAGAAGAATCTGACCGTGTTGGAGACGCTGGAGGTGCCCTACATCGCTCCGGAGGCCTGCGGCCGCGTGTTGGACCGGGAGATGCTAGGGAACCTCACTGGAGACAAGATGTGCGCTGGGTTCAAACCTGGGTCTAGTCCGGCTTTAGGTAGGTTAGATACAGCCCGCAGGTTGCCTCCGTAAAACACACAGGTCCTACATCTATATGCTAATTAGTCAAGCCAAGGTGCGGATACTTATAAAGCTTGGCAGTGGAGCGAGGAATGAGGTGGAGAAACAGGATGCTGGGTTTAAATCTGGAACAAATCCTGCTTTAAGCATGTAAAGGAGTGTTGAACGGTATTTAAGGCACTGAAATTTGGTCCCTCAAAGATTGCAACAGTATAACAGACTGTTGCTAGTTTTGACTCAGAGATGTTTTTGGAAATAAATATTATAATTTAAGGAAATACACGCGGCACAGTATCATTTCATAATGTTACTCGAAATAAGGGGGTTTCACGCCACGCCGAGAAGTAGTTTCCCATTTATTGATCAACCCTAGGAGTATGACACGCCCCATAGAAGCTACAACCAACAGCGTCGCATATCATTCCAAATAACCAATTAGATACGTGTAGGCTAATTCCTTTGCAAAAGTGGCAAATAACAAAAGAGTGTGGCTTCTCTAGTGTCTTTATTCTATGCTCGGGATAATCATGATTACGTTATTACATCGTGACATCGTCAGGAACAATGTTCAATGATCTTGATGGTTTTGTATGTTATGTAGGTAGTAATTTGTTAATTCGTGGAAAGAATTACGCGAGGTTAAAATGTATTTATCAGGTAAAATTTGCTCCGTGGACGCTGGCACTGGCCTGGCGTTCTACCTCGGGTCCCCGCAGGATCTGGCGCGTGGAATCGGCGTGCCTTTCCTGCGCGGCGTGGCGGCCGCCCTCCCCCCCGCGTGCGGCGCGCGCGCCGTCGCGCTCTACACGCGCGTGCGCGACCACCGCGCGTTCCTGGAGGGAACTTTAGGGGACTCACTCGATGACTGCGATAGGCACTACCCGCAGGCGGCGTCGTTTCTGGATGAGAAGAGGCAGATCGATTGTAACTGTTCTTGCTAACTATGGTACGAGTATTAAGGAAGAGCCAGAGCGACAAGGTGGTGACAGACGCCAAAATTATGTGAAAGGCAATAAAGTAGATGTCGTTTAGTTACGAGAATTAAATGCTATGGAACTTTATCAGATATGGTTTTATTTTAATCAAAGATTCTACTAGCTGTGGGACTAGATTGATGTGAGGTTGTCCGATCGTCAAAATTAATCACCATGTAGGTAGTATCCAAAACCAAATTTATATATGTACAAATATTCGTAATCATTCTTCTCATACAGCCTTTAGAATGTATGAAATGTCAATATGTTGAAGCATAAAAATAACATAAATATCATTGTGCTCACAAGAGAACTTTTCAATTCAGATAGAGAATCTATCGGCATTTCCCAAGGAGACCGTTGTGAGAAAAAATCTGAAAGAAACTCGACAGTAAGCCATTTTCCAGTGAATCAGACTTAAAACAATCAAGTACATTATATATGTTATAACTAATTCTATTATATGAAATAAGGTATCGCAAATAAACTTAACTGAATTGGTACGGAAATGAGACTTCATTTTCTTATGTCAAATTGACTGTGCTTTATTGACCAGGGGGGGTATTTGACCAATTTTACAGATATAATGGAGATCTCTCCTTTTCATCGCCATCCGTCACTTTTGACGTGTGCCTACTTGACAAGTGGCGATATCCCTAGAACATCGCAACTTCGTCAATTCGAACGCGCAAAATTTTCGCTTCCTTTGTATGTGACGGCATAAATAACAGGCGCATACTTTAAATTGACCGCGTAGTACGTGAAATTAGTCCGTTACGTTTCGTTCAAAACAGAAATTTATATACATGAATAACATTTTTGACAATCATTATCGCCTTCGTATTTCCAAAATTGAGATGAGATATGTCACTTTTAAGCTCATCGCATTTAAATGACAGTTCAATGGCGATATAACTGTTATCTAATAGAGATTTGACGTTTGGCGATCACTCAAATGTGTATCTCGAATTAGGTCCCTGTATAGGTATTTTAACCTGCCATTATAAACATGTACCGCTGGGTCACGTCTCTAATTACGTCAGAGTGTAACTGCGGCTTCAGTACGTATCGTGTGCTGTCAGTTTTTAGGGCTCCGTAACTCAATCGAAAAAAACGGAACCCTTATAGGATCACTTTGTTGTCCATCCGTCTGTCTGTCAAGACCCTTTATCTCGAGAACGCGTGGAGGTACCGAGTTGAAATTTAAACCATATACTTAGGTCTTTGGTCTCATGAAGCTGCGAATAAATTTAACTACTTCGTTAACGTGAAAAAAAGATACGACCGTTTATGTCGCAAACATACATTTCGACACTCTCAAGGATATCAAAAATGATAGGTTACTTCCCGATGACCTAGAACTATGAAATTTGGTAATTAATATCGTCACATACTACAAATACTTATAAAAAACTGAAAACTTTACATTTGTAATAAAATCATAAAAAATGTAGTCCTTTTCAAACATCATATTTGGAGAACTCGGTTGCGTTAAGTTTGCATCTCGTTTGTATGCGACGCCATACATTTCAGGTGCAAACTTAACTCGACCAGGCCGATTAAGATGGGATAAATAAAAGTTTTTACGGAACCCTTGGTGCGTGAGTCAGATTCGCACTTGGCCAGGTTTCTTTGCTTAATATTTATCGAGTATGTTGCTTCACATTATATAAGAGAAATTTATATTAAGGAAAACAAGTTTTCTTTTGCACTATCTTTACGATTCTAAATTTTTTACTAAAAATTTTATTGGATTGTAAAAGATTATTGAAAGTAATCCTACGCTTTCAAAAATTTCCACGTAGGAGTTATAGCCATTTAACGATGACATATCTCTATCCGCAATAGCATAGCCCTTAACATTCTAAAATTTGTGTAATAGATTCATTAATTAATTTTTTCATTCTATACAATTGTAATTTTGGATTCGGGTATTGTATATTTTTTTCACAACATGCAAAAATATGAAATTATTTAACCATACAAAATGCACACCTCGTAAACCTTTATAAAAATATTCAAAATAGTTCTCTATTGACAATTTGACCGGATTAATTAACTCAGCAAAAGTCAGGGATTTTAGAGTTATCAATTTAATAATATCAAAGGCTGCAAAATTAAAATGAACGGACTATCCTAATGTTGCACGAAATGATTATTTAAGAAAAATACGACGAGCTACTATAAAAATACAGATACAATACAAGCTAGCTAGCAATAGGTGCTATATAGAAAATTAAAGCTGAAAATTAAAATAATTTGGTATTTTTAGCCAATATTGGCTGAGATTTTGTCACTTGTTCCTATCAAAGCTGAATATCTTGGATGGAATCTACTGGTGCTATTTCTACCAAACATAGCCAAGAACCATCTCGACCAAAGACTACAATGTAATCTCGACGGATTAAGTCTTTCGATTAAAAAACCGCACTCAAATTGGTGCATCCGTTTGGGAGCTAAATGCCACAGATTAGGGCCTAGGACTACCATCACTAAATAAAAAAAACCGGCCAAGTGCGAGTCGGACTCGCGCACCGAGGGTTCCGTACAAACACTTTCCATCCCTAGGTGGTTAAGTTAAGTTTGCACCTCGTATGTATAGCGCCCCATATAAATTAGGTGCAAAGTTAGGTATTAATAGGTATTAAAAAAAAACTACCTACTAGATCTCGTTCAAAACAATTTTCGTTGGTAGTTTTTATAGTAATGTACATCATATGTTTTTTTTAGATTTTTCATTTACTTATTTTAGAAGTTAGAGGGGGGGGGACCAACTTTTTTCCACTTTGGAAGCGTCTGTCACGCAAACTATTCGGTTTAGAAAAAAAATGTTTTAGAAACTTCGATATCATTTTTGAAGACCTATCCATAGATACCCCACACGTATGTGTTTGATGAAAAAAAAAATTTTGAGTTTCTGTTCTAAGTATGGGGAGCCCCCAATATTTATTATTATTTTTTTATTTTTGCATCAAAATCTTAATGCGGTTCACAGAATACATCTACCTACCAAGTTTCAACAGTATAGCTCTTATAGTTTCGGAAAAAAATGGCTGTGACATACGGACGGACAGACAGACGGACAGACAGACAGACATGACGAATCTATAAGGGTTCCGTTTTTTGCCATTTGGCTACGGAACCCTAAAAACAGGATATTTGGCATTTAAATCGCATTATTTCGCCGCACGTGTCTGAAAATAATATATATATAAAAAAAACTATCGCTTTATTTTCAATATATTTAACGGGGACACTTTTTGAAAACTCCCCCCGGACGTCTCTAAACTAGGACAAATGCCGTACAACGACTCCCAAGTACAGTCAACCAATTTGATTTCTAATAGGCCACTATAGAACCTTGTCACAATGACAATGATATGAGATTTCAAGCGGCTTTCATATTGACGTTCAATGTGACAAGGTACGAAATGGCCTAGGAATCAAATTGGTTGACTGCACGATCCCGACGATGGTGTGACCAGCACCTCTAGCAGAACTGTGACACGAAATATATTTATCTCTTTCTGCGCTGTACCGTGAGAGAGTGACGGACGTTTATATGTCGCGCGAAAAGAATCGCGAAGCCTAGTTCTACTAGACGGGCTGCTACGTACCCTTATATAGTATCCCTGGCCTTGTCCAACTGCACCCTGTCTTGGACGCAGGAACACCCCTCTTTTTAGGGTTCCGTAGCCAAATGGCAAAAAACGGAACCCTTATAGATTCGTCATGTCTGTCTGTCCGTCTGTCCGTCTGTCCGTCTGTCTGTCCGTCCGTATGTCACAGCCATTTTTTTCCGAAACTATAAGAGCTATACTGTTGAAACTTGGTAGGTAGATGTATTCTGTGAACCGCATTAAGATTTTGATGCAAAAATAAAAAAATAATAATAAATATTGAGGGCTCCCCATACTTAGAACTGAAACTCAATTTTTTTTTTTCTATCTATGGATAGGTCTTCAAAAATGATATCGAGGTTTCTAAGACATGTTTTTTCTAAACCGAATAGTTTGCGTGACAGACGCTTCCAAAGTGGAAAAAAGTTGGTCCCCCCCCCTCTAACTTCTAAAATAAGAAAATGAAAAATCTAAAAAAAACATATGATGTACATTACTATAAAAACTACCAACGAAAATTGTTTTGAACGAGATCTAGTAAGTAGTTTTTTTTATATAATTCAATACCTAACTTTGCACCTAATTTATATGGGGCGCTATACATACCAGGTGCAAACTTAACTTAACCACTTAGGGATGGAAAGTGTTTGTACGGAACCCTCGGTGCGCGAGTCCGACTCGCACTTGGCCGGTTTTTCATAGGGAGTTAAAAACGCCGTACACCGACTCATGTAAAGCCTGACCAGAAAAATATGGGGACTGTTGGCGCTATTTATAAGATTTATACGGCAACAATTTTGCAACCAATCGCAATCCATTATAATGACATTAGTTTTAATACCTGTCAGTTCCACTATGTTAACCTCGCAATATCATTTAATGGAATGCACTCTTTCCTGACTGTTTTTCGTGTAGTAAACACGTATACATTTTATTTATAATCATACGTTCACGACTGTGAATGGTCTTCGTCATTTTCTTTGGATAATTTTAAATATTTGTCTTTAAAGCAACCACCGCGAATGACATTGACATTGTTGACAAACGATCATAAAATCATTGCCAGTGTAAGAAATTAGTTCCAGTGAAATTCCGCAATATGGCGCATCCTCATATATTTCTGGTCAAGCTTTAGCTACGGCCCCGACGAAGGTGGGACATGCTACGTACATTTCAATAGTATCCCTGGCCTTGTCCAACTGCACCCTGTCCAGGAAGCAGGCCGTGACCGCCGGGAAGGTCGTCCACCAGCTACGGTAGTCCCTCTGGAGCGACACGACCACAGGCTCGGAGTTGTAGCGTGACAGCTGGCGCAGCGCGCAGTACACTGCTCCTACGAAGGCGGTGACTGTCAGCGCGAACCAGAGCAACCTGGTGATGGATAACGAAATTTTAATAGTATTTTATGCAATCGTTGCACAATGAAGGTTCTTAAAGTCGAGTACCGCGTTTAAGACCTAATTGTGTAACTATTGCATACAATAATTTTTATTCGAGCAAAACACAGAAAATCATTTTTTACTTTTATCGATATTTACATTCCCCTACTATGAATTTTTATTTTTGATTTAATCTTTTTCGCTCAACTAAACTGACCTATTAAAAAAAAACATGATCGCGATGGTCATGGTGGGTGCCTCGTGATTGGTAAAAAAATTTGACTAGTAATTTTAACCAATCAGTGAACAGTAGCGTGCTTTTTTTTAATCAAATATGCTGATGTTCTCTTTTTGAATTTAATAGAGTTGAGTAGAGAGATGTCTTATGAATATATTAAAGTTCTGTAGCGGGTACAATAGAGTATAGAATTTTGGTACAGGATTAAAAAGTGCGTTATTGTGATTTTGTCTGTGAAATTATAATTGACAGATTAAAGTGCGCGAGTATAAAATAACGTTTAGAGACACGGGAGGTTATATATCCAAAATATTTTTATTAGTATAAAAAAAAATATACTTACCAATAAAATATTTTATCTACGCACATATCATTATTGCTCTAAAATGCGTTCAGAAACCGTAGGAAATGACCAGCATTACTACAACCAATTTTACTATGAGAACTTTCTTATCTGTGGCAGTAGGTAAAATCTGTACTGTAATGTTATAACAGTATCAGTTTTTGTAAGGTTATGAGTTTAAATTTGGAACAGCTGTCAAAACTAAAGTAGGTCTCTATTCTAGTATCCATAGATATTAATATTGTTATCGATACGAAACGTCAATTCAGTATGTTTTTTTATAAAAACCGCACGATATTTGATCTCGAGTGACATGAGAATATGGATAATTTCGTTTGTATATGATTTAGAAAAAAAAACATTCGTATTGACGGAGGTTCGAATTGCCGCCATTATTGTTGTCATTTGTTTGTTGGTTCTTTGCTGTTACGAAAGTATAATTGTGATAAGTTTATTGTAATTCACATTTTAGTTGAAAATATTGTTTCAATGTAAATTTAAATTACAATAAATAATCTGTTTATGTATTTGTTCAGATTTATTTCTTACTGCATTAGTTTTTTGTCGTTTTTAGATATTTTACAGGTAGCACTAGTGGTGCCGGTCATTTCCTTATGGCTTCTGAACCCATCTTAGAGTACTTATGATATGTGTGTAGATAAAGTAGTGTATACAACTGTACATAATTAGGCCTTAAAACACTCGAGTGATCCTATTATGAAACTCGCTGACGCTCGTTTCATAAAACCACACTCGTGTTTTAAGGCCCCTCATTATGTATCAGTTGCATAAACTACTATAAAACACCCCTGATACAAGTAGCTGCTCTATAAAAAATGCTACTAGCTAAATTCTTAGCTTCAACATTGGCTGATTTTGCCACTTGTTCCAATCAAATATCTTGGGTGGAAACTACTGGTCCTATTTCTACCAAACATAGCTAAGAACCATCTCGACAGACAAGGCTTTCCATAAAGGAAAACCGCACTCAAATCGATTATTATCACGTCATTGAAAAATAAAGCGATGGTTTATTAATAATATTATTTTCGGACACGTCCGGGGAAAATACGATTTACGCCAAATGTCCGGGTTTTTTTAAGTTTTTGTCCGGGTTTGGCGAAATAGAGTTGGCAGCCCTACTCATGGACCTAGGATCACCTAGCATATACTATAGTACACCTGGACTGCGTGTTACATAATAGCTCCATGCTGCTCCTAAGAGGTTAAGTTTAAGATCCGTCATTTCAAAATAATAACTAATAAGAACTTTTTATTAACATTCTGGCCGCATTAATACCGAATTGAAAGAAAAGACGAATACATCACTGTCAGTCAAATTTCATTTTCCGTATACCATGCAGCAAAATTAAGTAAAAATTCTAGTGCTTACCTCTCGATCCAGTGAAATCGCTCCGCAACAGTATGTTTTAATCCATGAAGAGTGGTCTCCTTGCAAAACTTGACGTAGGTTCTGCCGGAAAATATGGACGCCATTACCGACTTTATTACTCTGAGGCAGTTGAATTTCGTGGTCAGTTTCTTGCCATTCTTCTTTATCTTTATTTTTTTAGCCATTTTGTAGTTCGATGAGTTTCTACTGTTACAAGCTGCGGCCAGGGTTACGCTGGAGACAGCTCCAACGGACGATTCTCCGCTGTTGTACTGCTGTCGAAAAGTGGTGAACCAATTTTTTGGCTCCTAACTGAAACCCTAAAATCTCTACATGCCCTATGGGTGATACTAACAGTATGAATGAGGATTTTCCTAACCCTTTGGTCGCTTTGACGTCAAATACAGCACTCTTTCCATGAGTTAACGTGCCCGTACAGTCAACCAATTTGATTCCTAGGCCATTTCGTACCTTGTCCCAGTGAAGGCCAATATGAAAGCTGCTTGAGATCTCATATCATTGTCATTGTGACAAGGTTCTATAGCTGCCTAGAAATCAAACTGATTGACTGTACATGCTAGCGACAGAGTAAACAATTTGTATGAAGAATAATAGCAAACCCTAGAGGTTAATTTGTAGAACTACAATTCTCCATACAAATACTTTACGCAATCGCTATCGCTTGCAGACACTAAACTCACGGTGATGGTACAGAAGTCACTCACAAGCCGAATGCTATGTCACAAGTTAATTCAGTGAATAAAGGATTTTGACCTTACAAACGGTCCGGTAGTTTTGAAGTTTTGATATGTTGTCTAGGATGGTTAGTCAGTGTTTAAAATGCAAAATGCACAATTCCTCCCCCTCCGCGCCCGCCACCATATTGAAAAAACCGGCACTCTCTTCATATTTTTGCTCATATCTTCCTTTAGGAGCATTTTAGCTAGAAGAAAGCTTGGACAATGTTATAGAGAGTTAAATTTACTACATTTTCCATTTTATATTTTGTTTCTAGGACAGATAGTTACGGAGATATGCACATTTAAAAAAACTTAAGAAATTGCAATTTCCAACTCAAAAACAAACTTCTGGATTATATCTTCGTTTAGGAGCATTTTAGCTAGAACAGTGCTTGGGCAATTTTGTAGAGAATTAAATTTACTAATATTTACATTTCAAATTTTGTTTCTAGGACTGATAATTAAGGAGATATGTAAAAAATAAAGTCACGTTTTCCGAAAATGTATGTAAAAATGGACATGAGTTTTATAAGCAATTATATTTCCTACATGTTTTAATTTGTCCTAGACTAGTCTATAACTGAATAACAGCGTTCTAAACCAAGAATTTTGAGAAATTTTCGGAAAATTCGACTTTTCCTGTTTTTTAAATGTGCATATCTCCGTAACTAACCGTCCTTGAAACAAAATTTGAAGTTTAAATTATAGTAAATTTAATTCTCTACAACATTGCCCAAGCTTTGTTGTAGCTAAAATGCTCCTAAACGAAGATATAATCCAGAAGTTTGTTTTTCAGTAGGAAATCGCGATTTTTTTACGTTTTTTTAAATGTGGATATCTCCGTAACTATCTGTCCTAGAAAAAAATATAAAATGGAGAATGTAGTAAATTTAACTCTCTATAACATTGTTGAAGCTTTCTTCTAGCTAAAATGCTCCTAAAGGAAGATATGAGCAAAAATATGAAGAGAGTGCCGGTTTTTTCAAAATGGCGGCGGGCGCGGAGGGGGGGGGGAATTGTGCATTTTACATTTTAAGCACTGACTAACCATCCTAGACAACATATCAAAAATTCAAAACTACCAGACCGTTTGTAAGGTCACACATAGTACTTTAGTCTCTATTCACCGTATTAAGTAGAGATGCTCCGAAAATTTGGTTACTATCCGGTACTATCCGACTGGATATCGGATGGTAAACTTGCTTGATTTTGGGGTTAAAATTGGAATCTACTACTCACTACACTAATCTGTACATGTCCCTACTTTGACGAAGTTACTCCGTAATTTATTGTCATGAATCGTTTCGAACCTAGAAATGTGTCCGCGTGAACGACACCTTTAGCAGTTCTTGGCTTCAAAGGGTTTATGTGAGTTTAAAATTACCAAAATATTCGCGTAATGAAATAATGCCCCCTACACCTTAAATAGTCACTCAAATAGGCAAAAATCAAAAGGAACATTCCGTCTAATTATGGAACGAGTCGTGAATTGGATTCCACACGCGTGATCCAGATAATTATACCACTCTGACTGACTCGCACAAAGTAATTCGATCTAGTCCTAGATCATTCTAAAATTGTATTGAAAATCAGTGTTTTTATACAGAGGGGTCATTATTTCAGGCTAAATGGCTGAAGGATGTGTATGCGCGCGCGACGCCATCTGAACAGCGCTATATGTTGGTAAACAATTAACAACATTTCAAATTTTCAAATACTGTTAAGTTTTTTCAACTAATTGTATTAATTTATTATCGCAGAACCCATCATTTTATTTGATTGTACCGACTACTTTTTAAAGTATTAGAAGATTGAAAGCAGCGTCATCTATCGGCCCTCTACATAACGAAGACGTCAGCTTGTAGAAAATTAGTGGCACAATTTCCATACTAAATCCACCTTACGTTATAAGTAGTCTGACTGTACCTTTTTCTGCGCTGTGACCATTTATTGGTCACCTACACACTTTTAGAATGAGGTACTTTTAAGATATATTTTCAATGACAAACTGGGGTATTTTCGAAAATATAATAAAAATTTAGTAATATTTAACTTCTTTTCCTTTTTATAATAGGTACCCATCGACAAAAAGCCAAAAAAAAATTAAATGATGTCAATTCTTTGCCGGACTCTAACCAATTTTGGTACAGGGATAGCTTGGACATCCAAATAATTTGCGATATATACTTTTTATTAGAAAAAAAACACTGCGACGAAGGTCGAGGCCACGAATATCTAGGGCTGACTTATCAAGTTATCACACACACACAGTTAAAAAATTGCTCTACCACTTTTCGACTATTTCATGATCATTAAAGATCCTAATGACCACTTTCCTGGCTGACTGTACAGTACTGTTAAATTTATAAGCAAAAATGTGATCAAAAATATCTGAACACGCCTCTACAGTCTATGCCGTTAACAAAGAGGCCAGTCAGATATTTTTTATCAAATTGTGCTCATAAATTTATTAAGGTGACTGTACAGTGAGCCAATTTGATTTCTAGGCAAACTCAAACTCAAACTCCAGGCCACTATAGAATAGAACCTTGTCACAATAACAATGATATGAGATTTCAAGCGGCTTTCATATTGACGTTCACTGTGACAAGGTACGACATGGCCGAGGAATCAAATTGGTTGACTGTCCCTATACGTCGGCAGACCCTTCCGAACTACTGTACAGTCGTACGTTTAAAGCTCCGCGAAGTAAACTTTGAGAACCTCTGTATGTGCCCTTACCACGAGTTTAAAGTGACCCATGTAATAAAACAAGGTGTGACACTCCGGGTAGTGAGACTTTCTACGACACTTACTAGTTGCCGCTTTATGGTAACAAAATAATTATAGGGAAAAATGTTGGCCGCCAGTCGAACAAAAATTATTATTATGCATTTAATGCATTACGATGGTCATGTTCTTTGACTAAGTTTTATTTTGTCGTAATAATTGATTTAAAACTCTCACGATTTGATGAGATTCATACAGGTAACAATAGAATCGGGGACTATTATGATACACCACTGGCAGCACAGAAACGGATTGACAGAACCAACCAACCAATCATAGCGTGGTGACGTCAAAACTGTCAAAAGTTTCAGCTGTCATATACCATTCTCTAGCTAATGCGTAAATTATTTGTATGGAGAGTTCCGGTTCGTGTCTCAAGATGGCCGCATGCGTTTAAGTTTCGTTGTTCATTATTTATTCATTTTAGTTGTTCAATGTGTAGTATTGATAGCGTATTGTGCAGTGATCTAACGTATGAGTGAATAGCTAATGAAGAATTCAACTTGAAGCGTTCATAGCCCTTCCTGGGTCAAACCCGATAGTCCGCGTGGTTTTTTGTAAATCGCTATCACTTTACAAAAAGCACGATTTTTTCAACTCACCGTACAACGTGGTATCAATCCTCTATCTAGTCGCCTAGTGCGATTGGCAACGAGACATTGGCAGTAATGCTCGCTTAACTGTGACCGGTTGCCATTTAAAAAAAACGGTGCTGTACTATTCTCCATACAAATCGTTTATGCCTTGATCACACCTACCGAGTACAGTGGCGAGACAGTGCTCTGTCTCGCCCGTTTGTCTTGTGTGTGACAGGGACGAGATCACTGTCTCGCCCACTGTCTCGGTACGTGTGATCAAGGCATTACGCTGCCGCTGGCGAATGCGGTAACGTTAACTCATGGTAGGGACAGAATTATGACAAAAGAGGCGCCTCGATTCCTAAACGCAGCAATCTTAATTCGTGGCTTATCTGATCGTTATTTAATAACTTTGTAATGGAATCCATTGACCGGTGCCATTATGTTTTCAAATTGGATCAGGCCTAATGTTCGTGTCCTATCTTTAATCTAACATAACAATTATAATAAGTTTGCTTTTATTTGCGCGGTAATATGACTGACATCTACTATGTATTATTTAAAGCTTTGAAACTCTATTGAAAACTAGTTTTCTATGTAGAAGTACGTATGTATTTAAATAAAACAATTTAAACGGATTATATTGCGTATTTCCTTAAATTAGGGGAGTCATGGAAAGGAAAATCTTAGTTTCTGGTACAGTTATCAATACTTATAACATTCCAAAATATTTTATGGTAGGTAATTTTACGCTGGACGCCATAGTACAGTCGCCATCAGATATATCGCAGCATATAAGGCGTTCATAAATATGTGAACGTGTACTGTAACGCCCTGTCAATAAGAGTCGTGTTCAGATATTTATGAATGCCTTATATGCTGCGATATATCTGATGGCGACTGTACTATGATCATGACTTCAGTCGGCTGTTTAAACAAATGCGCTGATCTGTTGACGGCACAGACATATCTTTGTTAACACAGTCGTCGTACCATGGCAGCTCCTATTTTATGGTGTAAAGTAAAATAGCATATAATAAAACTGTTTTATTTAATAGCAGCTGATAGCCGTGAGTCCCGGCGCGCTCAGCATTATTTATTTATGTATTTAATATGTAACCAAAAGTCACTAAAACTTAGTAAACTAGTACGGAGATAAGTGTTTTGTTTTAGGTAGGTATTTGTTACTTAGTAAGTTTTTTTTGTCAACAAACGATTTCAGCTATGCAGGCGGAATGATAATACGTCGCTACATCTCCTTTTATGAACAAAAACTAGCATTTTTCTACTGTTTTTTGCCTAATAACTAGCCTTAGGACTTTTGGCTGCTCGCCGTGGTTGCTCCAATCCATGGAGTCGTCATGTGATAAAAAAATATATATCCAAAGTCAGTCAGTCTAAAAATTAAATGTTTTATTAAATGTCATAATTTATGTTGTTACATTTTTAATGGGCACGTTATAATAGGTTGCAATTAATTTTATCATAAATCTATCGGTAATTTCATATTATACCTTAGTGGTCACATTTTATGCATCCTTTTTGATAGGTACTTGTGTTGTGACAGACTACCCGTACTGACAACTATTCGCAACTTAAAATTAGGAAACATTTAGACCACTTGGTATAATATGAAATTACCGATTGATTTATGATAAAATTAATTACAAACTATTATAACGTGCCCATTAAAAATGTAACAACATAAATTATGACATTTAATAAAACATTTAATTTTTAGACTTTGACTTTGAATATATTTTTTTATCATATGACGACTCCATGGATTGGACAACCACGGCGAGCAGCCAAAAGTCCCAAGCCTACTAATAACTATCTCAATAATATATTTCTTTTCATAAAGATAGAGTAAAATACCCTATTCCCTCTGTTTCTGTAGTTGGCTGGACTGCTCCTGTTCAGCTACTTCGGCTGCAAGTTCCTGGGGGTGCTGTTTAAGCAAAACGAACTCGTCGAACCAAACAGCGAAAACGATTTTGACGAGGAGATACGGCCGCGCTCCCGATCCCGGTAAGACTAAAACCCGCTCCAGACCTTCCGATCCGATCCGATTTATCGGAAGCAATCGGATAATGTGTAGTGCAATTGTCCGATTTATCGGAAGAAATCGGATAATGTGTACCTAGTGCAATTGTTAGGAAATTTCTTCCGATAAATCGGATCGGATCGGAAGGTCTGGAGTGGGTTTAACTCACTGTTCAAGCTCATTGCTGCTCCACACTACTCGCGAAGTTGACCGAAGTTAACCGAGGCGAAGTTGACCGAAGTAAAGCCTGACCAGAAATATATGAGGATTGTCAAGAGGGCGCTATTAATAAGATTTATATGGCAACAATTTTGCAAACAATCACAACCCACTATAATTACATTTAGTTTAAATATTGTCAGTTCCACTATGTTAACCTCGTAATATAATTGAATGGAATGCACTCTTTTTCTGACTGTTTTTCGTCTTGCAAACACGTGTACACTAAACTTTATTTATAATTTTACCATCGCGGCGGTGAATGATTTTCAGCATTTTATTTGGATAATTTTAAATATTTGTCTTTTAAAGAAACCACCACGAATGACACTGACATTGTTGACAAACCATCATAATATCATTGCCTGTGTAAGAAATTAGTTCCAGTGCAATTTCGCAATATGGCGCATCCTCGTATATTTCTGGGCAGGCTTTATATGTTTCCATTCCACAGCGAAGTGCCGTGCCCCTGCACACTATCACATTCGCCCAACCTCGGCCAAATTCGTGAGTAGTGTAGAGCGAGAGTCCGACCACGCTAACTCTTCCATGCAAATGAACCGTCAAACTGACTCACTTTGTACGATTTGACAGTTTATTTGCTTGAACTGATTAGCTCTGACTCTAGAGTCAGAATCAAAAGGGTTACTCCTATGTTCAAAATTCGACAATCGTATGGTGCCGTCTCTCCTTAATCTTCTGTCAATCGACATTTGGGTGAGCGGGACGGCACAATACGACGGTCGAATTTCAAGCATCGGTGTAGCCCCGCAGATCACAGGTTTTAAGAGACCCCATAGCGACGATGCAACGTTCACGCAGCATCGACGCAACGGCAGCGCGACGGGTAGTTATTGGATGGCTGTCAAATTATATATTTTTTAAATTGTAACTTTAATTTTTTCTCACCATGGCGTACACAATTTTTTTTTAATGTTCGTCATGATAGTTTGCTTTCTTTTTGCCTTAAGGACTCTGTTTCCTTTCAAAATCCAATTTAAAACAAATGTTGATGGTCGGCACTTATCAATCGTGCAGTTGCAGCAGTTGTAGGTATTCCATTCCGTTAGGTATATAACTCGAAGGGTAATAATTTTAATTATTAACTATAGCTTATTAATTATGTCTACAGTTCACGCTCTCAGACGCGCCGCCGCTGCACATCAAGGCGTCGCTCTTCAGACGACTAGACCGAGCCTCCCAGACGAGTAGACTGAACCTCCCAGAGGGTTAGACCGAGCCTCCCAGATGAGTACGACCGAGCCTCCCAGATGAGTAGACCGAGCCTCCCAGAGGGGTAGATAGAGCCTCCCAGTCGACTAGACTAAGCCTCCCAGATGGATAGTCCGAGCCTCCTAGATGAGTAGACTCAGCTTCCCAGATGGATAGTCCGAGCCTCCTAGATGAGTAGACTCAGCCTCCCTGATGGGTAGACTCAGCCACCCAGATGAGTAGACTCAGCCTCCCAGATGGGTAGACCGAGGCTCCCAGATGAGTAGACTCAGCCTCCCAGATGGGTAGACCGAGGCTCCCAGATGAGTAGACTCAGCCTCCCAGATGGGTAGACCGAGCCTCCCAAATGACAAGTGCGAACCAGCGCGTAGGAGACCATTAGTTATATCACTGTCCTACAAAAATATTCCATATTCCATTTCATCCACATTCCCGACTCCGTACCCACCCCAATTCCAAGTTATCCACTTTCTTGTCCAAATTCCTAGCACGTTTCTAATTCCCAATGCATGCACAAATAGAATTTGTCAACATTCCCAAATCGTCCACAATTCCAACTCGTCCATATTTCTAAGGGTGAAACCAGGTGAGCGTAGTTTGAGTCGCGTAATTTCGGTCGCGCCATACTTAGTGTAACCCGTCGACATTTCCAACACATCGTAATATCATGTGATAAACATGATAACATGTTGGAACTTGACGGACATTTGGATATTAGGTAATACCTATAGTAAGGCCACGCTAACTCTTCCAAGCAAATGAAGTGTCAAACCATACAAATTGTCAGTTCGTTTGCTTGAAAAAAATTGCGTTTTCTGACTCTAAACGAGTTGGAAATGTGAACGTATTTGAAATCTGTACGAAATTGAATATTAACGGAATAGAATCATGTAACTTTTTTTGTAGGGCTGTGCCACATTCACCCACTGTACAGTCCGACAAGAAAGTGTAGAAATTAAAAAGTGGCAATACTGTAGTGTAGTCCCGTTTTCTTACATTGATTAGAAAAGGACGTCACTACAGTATTGCCACTTTAATTTTTACTCTTCGTACTGTAGGTACCTTGTTGGTTTAAAATAACATTGGAATGTTTTAGCTCTTAAAATAAATAGTGAAATCAATCTAAAGTCCAAGAATACTTTCGTAAACTCATTTTAATTATATTAATAAAATTATACATTATAAATTAAATAAATTATGACACTTATTAAATGACTATTATTTGAGAGATGGGTAAATCCAATTTAAAAATGAATGAACCTCCGATGTGTTTACATAAAAAAACCGACTCAAATTTTTAGACTTCAGCACAGTGACAAAAAAATAGAATTTTAAAAAGTGGCATTACTGTCCTGTCGGATCCGTTTTCTTAGATTGATTGATTAGAAAGGGACGACACTACAGTATTGCCATTTTTTAATTTATATTCTTTTTTTGTCAGACCAACTGTCTACGTGCAAATTTACGCTGCTTCCGTCCTCACGGACGGAAACAGCTTGAATTTCAGATTGCGATTCGGGTTTGGGTGAAACTGAGAGGTTCTTATCTGGATCGCGTAAGAGCAAGCAAGACAAATAAAACGCGAATTGCATTCTGACAGCACGCACTGTAGTGTAGTTATAAGGGTGAAGCCAGACGAGCGTAATTTGAGTCGCGTAATTTCGGTCGCGCCTTACATCATGTCACGTGGACACGTCACACTAAAACCCGTTCCAGGGGGGTTACTCCGAAAAACGAAATTTGAAAATTTCGTTATCAAACGGTATACCCTCCTCTGTCTCTCTAATATAGAGTGAAAGAGATGGGAATAGCACAAATGCTATATTCAAAACAACGAAATTTTTAACTTTTGTCTATTCGGAGTTGCACCTTAAACCCGCTCCAAACCTTCCGATCCGATCCGATTTATCGGAAGAAATGTCCTAACAATTGTACTACACATTATCCGATTTCTTCCGATAAATCGGACAATTGTACTACACATTATCCGATCGCTTCCGATAAATCGTATCTGATCGGAAGGTCTGGAACGGGTATAAGTATGGCGCGACTAAAATTAATCTCGTCCGGCTTCACCCTTACAAGATTGAATTTAGTCGAACTAGTCGAAGTCTTCGTCGGAGTCGCTGGTTTCGGGAACAGGCCTCTCCACCTGCACTCTGGCGGCGTGGGGACAGCATACCTCGGCCAGCTCGCAAGGCCTGGAAAAGAAATGTACCTACTCTTAAAATATATTTTTTTACCTAAAATCTAAAAATGAGATACGCTTTTATTGCTGACTGTACTCTTTGCACAAGCGGCAATGAATCCCAAATTTAACGAGATTGCGTTCTAAGTGATGGTAAGACCCAGGACCGCACTAGGCGTAACAGAACTATTATATTAATCTGTGGCGTAACTACGCGGCAGCGAAGCGACGCGATGCGACTCGGTTAAATATTCTTTGTAGGCAATTGTATGAGATAGATCGCACTACGCGGCAGCGGAGCTACGCGGTGCGACATAAAATTCTATACAAAAATATTTGGTCGCTAGGTCAAGGCCTCCCACACACAAGGCAATCTGGATCGCGCCGTCCTGCTCATTTAAATATTGTTTGATAAGAGATCGAGAGAGATGAATTAGGGGGCACACTAAAAGGTCAAGGCAGATGTCGCTACTATCTATCGACTGTACCTTGTTTACGTTTTGTGTCAAGTGTGGTTGCGATTTTTTCTCAAATCCTTGCGATTTACATGAAAACATGTACTCGTTTATGACTCTACGTGAGCTTCAAGCTGAGCTTCGAAGGAGAAATGCGGCAGTTGCCGGAAAAAAGGCTGATTTGATACAAAGGTAATTAATTAATACATTTGAGGTTATGTTCCGTATTTTTAGTGTTAATTTAATTTTTCAATGCTAATATGCGTCTTTCCTTTTTAGATTAGAGGCGTACGATCGAAACCTAAACTTTGGTGCTAACCTGGATGTTCAGGAGGATCGTTCATATGTGTGCCCACCATCTGATACCTACAGAGATATTAACGCCGATTCGCCTATTCCCAACATCAGCAAGCATGAAATACAAGAATATTTCCAACGGTACGTCAACACATTTATTTCGTAACTTTACACATTACTATACTAATTATAAAAACGGTATAAACTCACGTACTGCACAAAAAAAAAAAAGTGCAGTGGGTCGCGAGTCGCGTAGCAGCACGGATAGCTACCCCTGATGAAGAGCTCCAAATGAGTTCAAAACATGTCGGGCCGTTTCCTGACAATTTTTACGTGAATTTATACCGTTTTTATAATTAGTAAAGATGTCTCACGATAGTTTTAATATTATTTTTACACATTACTATTCATAATCATAATGTGCTGAAATTTGACATATATATATATACCTAATGTCTGTGTAATTATTTTCCTTCAGATTCAACACCCATCCGAAGGGGCAACTTCTATACGAGTCGCGTCATCTAGTGACGGCTCGTTACTCATCCGATGGTATGTTCACCTACTTACGCGGACAGTGTAAGGCTAGCATGAAGAGTCTCACATACGTTGTGGATGTGAAAGTCTCTCAAGAAGGTTCTATAGAAGAATGTCACTGTGAGTGTGCTGCAGGGAGTGGTACAGAAGCTAGCTGCAAGCATGTTGCTGTATTGTTGTTAGGTGCACATGATATTGTAAACAAGAGTTATATATTACTACATCAAGTATGCACCCAGCAGCTGATGACATCACCTATCGCTTCACAAAACTTACCCGGCAAAAGATTAAAAAGCTGCAATTATGAACCCCTGAAAGAGGAAGACATTATGCAGAATTATGAAGATTATGTAAGAAATTTGGCCATAGGGTATGGGGAGTCATCTATGCCTATCCTGCAAACTTATGAACCTTTATGAACCTTATTTGTCTTTAATAAAAAAACATTAAAATAACAATTTGATTTTATTTCTTTTTCTTCATTATACATTCTCTAAAGTTGCAACACATAAAAGACACAAAGAATGTTTTACTTGTTATTGGAATATGTATTTTATTTTATTTTTATTTTTTATTTTATTTATTTATCCACACTTACAGCTATTTTTACAGGTAAACCTAAGACAATAGCGTAACTAATTCTATAATTGTACATTATTAAACTTACTCCTATTTATCTATACTACTGCGTTTATAACTAATTACAAATAATGCCGACTTTGTGAATCCATTCAGAGAACACGAAAATAAATCTAACTCTTCCGCTATTAGATTGAGGGTGCGTATCGCGCGCGTCAGCGGGGCCTCTCCGAGCAGGTTGGTGCGCCCGCGCGGCGCGGCCAGCAGCTGCGGCCGGCGGCGGCGCCACACGTACCTATCAGGGACACACAGGCTCACACAACTCAAAACCTGACCGTTAAATGCTTTACCCCTAATTAATTTAAATATGTATGTCACCATACCTAACTCTCTGCGCACTCGCAGCTCGTTGTAACCGACCATACCCAAAACAAATAAAGTCGGGTACATGAGAGGGTATAAAGGATATACTCCATACCTTCTCAAATACAAGAACCTTATAAATTTATTTTGGATGCGCTCGACCATTAGCTGGTATTTGGCTTCATGTGGAGACCATATAACAGCGTTGCATTCCAGACCACTTCGGACCAACGCATTATATAAGGCAATAATCGCTCCAATATTAGTAAAATCGTGGGAACGACGCAGCACAAATCCCAACATTCTGAAGGCTTTTTTACTAATATTAACAATGTGGTCCCGAAACCTTAGATCCGATGTGAATTTCACTCCTAAGTCTTTTACCTCTGTTGTTTTATTTAATTTCGTTTCCTTTATTACATAATCGTGAGTGATAGGGTTATGTGCTCGAGTAAACGAAATAGTAAGGCACTTGGACGTATTAAAATGCAATTTATTAGCTTCACTCCATGAAACCACACTGTTTATGTCGTTTTGAAGTCTTTCGCAGTCTGCGGTACTTCTTATAGGTAAATACACTTTTAAGTCGTCGGCGAATAGTAAACAGCCCGCATTTTTGATAACCTGGGGTAAGTCATTGACCATAATAATAAATTGTAATGGGCCAAGGTTGCTCCCTTGACTCACTCCAGATCTTACAAAATACGGGTCTGACCTATGTCCATTGTATTCGACGAACTGTCGCCTGTCAGTCATGTAACTTGCGAAGAACTTTAACAGATGAGGGGTAAAGCCGACGCCGGCTAGCTTTCTCAGCAGAATGTCGTTATCGACTACATCAAACGCTTTTCGAAAGTCGAAATAAGCGGCGTCCACCTGCCCCCCACTGTCCACTTCTGGAATAATCTGCGTCACATAACTGAGCAGGTTACTGGTTGTGCTACAGCCCGGTCGGAACCCATGCTGCGCGTCAGATAACTGAGGCCGTAATTGGCTATAAATAACATTCTGCAAAGCTGATTCGAATACTTTGGCAGGGGTAGACAACACTGCGACCGGTCTGTAACTATCCACACTGTCCCCCCCTCCCCCTTTCGGAACAGGGACTACCCGGGTTGTTTTCCACAGGACTGGAAAGACTTCATTCTCCAAGCACATATTATAAACATGGAGGAGCGGTTCGGCGAGCACAAATCGACAGTCTCTATATAAGAAAGCGGGTATGTAATTATGGTCCAGTTCAGATTTTAATATTTTTTAGGTTTTTGTCAATCCAATAATCCTTTCTATGTGGACACGTTTACTTGCAAGTTGTCTATCTTTTATGATTGTTATACCTGGTAACTGTGATGATTTGTTAGCCGTTCGTCCTACATGCAGTTAGTCCAAGTCGCGGTTTGTCCAGTAAGCGTTTGGTCCAATACGCAGTTAGTCCTAAAATCTGGACGAACTGCAAAT
Source organism: Apotomis capreana (assembly GCA_947623375.1). Classification (NCBI taxonomy): domain Eukaryota; kingdom Metazoa; phylum Arthropoda; class Insecta; order Lepidoptera; family Tortricidae; genus Apotomis; species Apotomis capreana. The sequence continues at coordinate 14,593,014 of OX392521.1, forward strand.
TCACTTGGTAGCAGTTGGTCCAAATCGGAGTTCGTCATATTTGCAGTTTCACATACCGGCAGCCAAATAAAAATTAAATAAATAAATAAATACCAAATTCTCATTTCACCATACTAGCAGCCCACCATACTCTCATCTCGTCACGTGCTCAGCTCACCAAACCCTCATCTCACCATATTATCATCTCACCATGCTCGCAGTTACCAGATCGTAAATGTATAATCATCATCATTTATTCCATTTAACAGTGTGAAAAGAAGCCTCATTAGGGTTCCGTAGTCACTAGGAACCCTAATAGTTTCGCCATGTCCGTCCGTCCGTCCATCCGTCCCCGGCTTAGCTCAGTGACCGTTTATACTAGAAAGCTGAAATTTGGCATGAGTACATATGTGTTAGTTACGCCGACAAAACGGTAAAATAAAAAGTAAAAAAATATTTTTTTGAGGTACCTCATACACAAAGTGGGGGTGAATTTTTTTTCGTTCCAAACCCATCGTGTGGGGTATCGTTGGATAGGTCTTTTGAAAATAATAGGGGTCTTTTAACATTATATTTTGATAAATTTGTCAGTTTTGGAAATAATCGTTCCGAAAGTTGAAAAAAAGTCGTAAGTGCCGCACGGAGCCATAATACTTAGGACGTTTTACTATGGAAACCCTACACTAAGCATAGCTCGACACACTCTTGGCCGGTTTTTTTTAAGATGGTCTGCTGATCCCGAAAACCGTTAGTCAACCGACAAGCGAATCAGAGTCGTTAGGTACACATATTCACAACATCGTTACACATATTCACCACATCGTTAATCAACTCAAGTGTCAAGATGTTCATGACTAGCTGTACATTTATGATATGACAATTCTGTGAACTGAGAGCATGGTGAGATTGTAATATGGTGAGCTGAGAATATGGTGAGATGAGGGTTTGGTGAGCTGAGCACGTGACGAGATGAGAGTATGGTGGGCTGCGAGTATGGTGAGATGAGAATTTGGTATTTATTTATTTATTTAATTTTTATTTGGCTGCCGGTATGTGAAACTGCAAATATGACGAACTCCGATTTGGACCAACTGCTACCAAGTGAATTTGCAGTTCGTCCAGATTTTAGGACTAACTGCGTATTGGACCAAACGCTTACTGGACAAACCGCGACTTGGACTAACTGCATGTAGGACGAACGGCTAACAAATCACTGTGATTTTCCTTTTAAAAAAGTTGGTATTATTGGAAACCGAATTCGAACTTTGGAGTAGCCCAGGCTGCGTAATACGGGAGGTCGTGCGCGCTGATTTCCGTTGTCAAATGTTGTAAAGGCGACCACAGACCGTTCTTAGAATTTTAATAAGTAACGAGAAGTATTAATTTATAATTCATAATTATATTTTTCGCTGAATGAGAAGAGTCAAATCAAAATCGTTATTTTTACCGAGTTACATTATGTAGATGTAGAGGGTGGTCGGGGTCGGCGGCAAAATATGTGACTTGCTGCCATGACTTATTCCCATGAGAGTTATGGATATTATTGAATAAATATTTTTAAATTGATTTCAGCTAACATATTTTCCATATTTTTTATTATTATCTTGATTTTTTAATAGTCGATGTCATTTATAAATCGATTAATGCTCACGATATCGATACCCTGAGGTTTAAAATTGATAAACGCGTCAGCCGGCCAAATACTTTGAATCCGGAATACGAGCCTTTAAAAAAAAAAATTGACGCATGCTCGCTTGACACTTTTTGACGTTGACGTTTCAATGTTTCAATTCAACTTCTGTCTGTACTAAAAACTTGCACACGATCAGCATTTATGTTTTTAAAACAATTAGACTGAATAATATGTCAGATCTTATTGTGGTCGAAGTTGAAGATGACTCGAGTGATGAGAGGGAAACAGTATGTATAGCCGAAGACCAGACCAATGTCGCACTTGAACCGAATGCTGAGGCTAAAGTTGAAAGTTTGCCGGCGGTTCCGCTGAGCGTGGATGAGAAGACTTGCGACGACAACACGGCAGATACCGCTGATTCTACTGAAGAAGGTAAGAACCTCATCTTCCTATTTCGGTAGGCTGTTGTTTTTTTAAAGATCAGCATCTCAGGAGCGTTCCTTCCAATCAGCCGCACGTTCCTTTGTGTTATTAAATTGAAACAGATATAATATTATTTTAAAAGTCGGATGTAGTTAATTAGTGAGTTAGTGAGCTCACAAATTAGCTACTCAATTAATTGATTAAATTAAATTGAATTCACAAAATAAAGGTCAGTAAAGGTTATTTTTAAGCTCAAATAAAACCTTAAGGCCTAATAGCCCAATGTACAATTTTTTTACCTGTGGCCCGAGACATTTTTTTTGTGAAGATCTAAAGTAGGCTTCTATTTTCAAGATGCTCTCGGTTCTAGACAAATATAATGATCTAAGTGAATCTTGTATAATGTAATGTACACTGGGCATTCGCATGCATATAGCACAAAGTGTCTGGATCCGAGTTATAAGTAAGTTTTACTTTGTGCATTGAGAGGTGCATTGGGCCTCACAATGTTAGTCATAGAATAATACTAGTAATTTTTTTTAGTAAATAGAAAAACATTGTTTTTTGTGTTATGTGGATAGATAGAGATTTTCAAGATTTATTAATTTATTCTTATTGCATTTTATCAGCCTTTTTACAAGTCTAAGTCCACTATCATTTCTCAAGAAGAGACCCGGAGGACTGAGGGAGATAATCCACAAGATACTCAAATTTAACTAAAACATTTAAACAGATTAGATAGTACTTTTCTTAATTATTTGAGCGTATTATCAATATATGCAATACAATCCATTTAAATCGTTTTATTCAGAAGTGGGGCATGTGCAGAAACCAGAGAAAAAATTAGGATTATCAAAGTTCAGTATTTTGTGTCAGTCACTATTGTTTATTTTATATCAAAGAATTTTGTTGAAAGAGCATAAGAACATTTTAAGGAGCCATTTGATTTGTAGTGCAGGAAGGATTTATGTCATATTTTTTTTTTCTGGGATTTTACATTTGTCTTTCTGAATCCTATCATGTGGGGTATCTAATGAAAGGACTTTGTGAGCTGATTCGAAATATATACTGTACTGAAAACTGCCCTTGTGGCCTACCTACAGTATAAAGTTCATTTTCATTATTTGATTATTATATAATTTCATAATAAATTGTTATTTTGTTACAGACAAACCCTTGCTGGAGCTGATGAAGCATTTGATCAACTACAATGGAAAACAGAACACTAAACTCACCAACAACCAGCTCATAGGAATCCTGAAGAAAGAGTTTTGTCTAGACGTTGCCAATCTCCACTTCATCAGCGTGGACATCTACATGAATGTGCTGAAAAAGTTCCTCAAAGACTGGCCGCAGTGGGACGAGTTCGATCAGGTGATGCATGAAACCCGATGCATGAACGACAAGGATGAAATTGAAAAGACATTAGATAGAGAATATCACTCTCTAAAAGAGTATCTAGGCGTTATATTGAAAGCAAGTCAGCGATTCGCCCAAGAAGCCGCGCAGAAACTGAAAAGAAGCCAAGAAATACCTGAATCAAGCAAAGCTGTGCCTGACGGTGATGTTTTATTAGAAATCAATTGTACTCGGGACCAATTAAATACGTTGTTTTTCCGCAAACCACATCCAGAATACAAAGACACGATATTCAATATAAACGACGATCTTCCGTCTAAAATATCTCTTAAACCTGTTAGTTTTGAATCCATCCTGAATTCTTGCTATGTCAATCTCGCAATCAACATGAGCTGTTTTAAATATAAACGGGAGTTGATACACAATTTCAAACACACTCTTGTCAATCGAAAGCTGCGCCGGTTAGAGAGGGAGCCACCTTTAAACCCATATCTTCAGTGCCCAAAGAACATGAGAGCAGACTCTCGATTATCAATGAAGGATGACATAAAACAAGTCATTGAAAAAATACTACGCTCCAACAGATACACATCGAACATACAGCCTGATATCAACATATTATTTCAAGTAATTAAAAATGATTTAGAAATACTCATGAATGAGAAATTAACCATAGATCTTCCATGTACTTTTAGACACTACTTAAGCAGCTATCCGTACATCAGACGTTTATATCAAGACGTAGACACTCATTCGGAGAAGTATGATTTGCAGCTAGAAGAAAAGATTTCACCGATGCTAAAATTCCATATAGGAAGACTCAATGCTTTCAGTTCAGCGGTGTCTACTGAACTGAACTGGGTTAAAATGGAGTGTACGATTTGTAGTATTGTTTATTCTGGTGTCGCTGGAATAGAAGCCCTGAAGTCACACTTCGAGGATGTTCACAAGAACGAGCCGAATTGGATTTGTACGCACTGTGATAAAGAGTTTGAAGCTCAGGATCTCGCGGCGGCGCGGTGGCACCACAAATGTGAGGATATGCAGACTGACAAACTTGAATTATTTAGTTAATGCATTAGAATAAGAATAAATGAGAAATCTGTCACTTTGCTGCTGGGGTGCTGGCCGTGTGAATCGCTCTTTTTTTTTGCATGTCAATCGATCCAATTTTTTATTGGGGTCAAATGTGTATATGGGGCACTTAGAGTGCTCTAAAAGTCAGAAATGACTATCAGTTCGACATTCCTACGGAGCGCTAAAAACGCTCCATACAATGGCCACCTGCATGTGACGTTATTATGTGTTATGGGTACCAATATTTGTACGGAGGCAATAAATAATTTGCCATTTTCACCGTGAAAAAGTGCGTTTAAGTTCATGGTTGTCAAACAATTAGTAAAACCGAAATTAAAACAATTTCAAAATTACTTTTGGATTAAAAAACATAAAAGGTACCTTTGAAGTTACACATTTAAAAAAACAAATTTTGTTTTTCTGTTTTATGACATATTGAGGTAATTTTAATATGCTGTAGAATCTAGCATCAGTCGTCTTCCATTTTACTGTATTGGACGGTGTTCACAACATAGTGTGTGGCAAAAAAGACACATATCGCACTGCAAATTTAAAATGAAGAAAAAAGTATTGACACACCTCTTGCAAAAGTACCTCTGCTTCTTGGCAAAGCTGTTCAAAGCAGACTGGCCTGACGTCCTTAAGAGGCCTTATTTTTTTTGATTATGACAAATTATTGCCAATTTCAGCCATTTTTTTGAAGTGTATACCTTTCTCCGAGTACTAAAAAGTAACATAGCTATTTCATGAGTTAATTGCATGCAGTCGAAAATAAGTAAAAATATTGGGCAAGTGCGAGTCCGACTCGCGCATGAAGGGTTCCGTACCATAATCTATAACAAGTTTGTTGTATGTTAAATATTTGTTCTATTTTATTTTTAGTATTTATTGTTATAGCGGCAATTGAAATACATCATCTGTGAAAATTTCAACTGTCTAGCTATCACTGTTCTTGAGATGACAGACGGACGGATGGACAGCGAAGTCTCAGTAATAGGGCCCCGTTTTTACCCTTTGGGTACGGAACCCTAAAAAAGAGTTATCTGCGTGAATTTTGTTAAATTCGAGTAGTTTTTAAAACGAAAAATTATCAATGTAAAATTGAAACTGTATCTAGGTTTCAAATATATACCGAAATTATTTTAAGATATATACGGAAATTTCACCGCCAACTACTCGTATTCCCCCGCATATGCGCACTATTAATGCTTTATTATACGCATCCCTTTGTTATGTACTTAATGTAATGTTAGTCATTAAAATATTTGGCCCAATTCTCAAATAATTAACTCGTAGGATATTAAAGAAACTCATTAGGTTAGGTTTGTAAATTATGGGACACGTTCCATTAAAGGTCCAGTATATAGAGGCCGGTTATTTTATTGTAGTCGACACTTTTAATTTTGACTTTTTAGAATGGAGCTTTATCGAAATAATGAACGCGATTAAACTAGACATGACGAATATATGCGCTGCTCCTTAACACTTTTGCAACCAGACAAAAAGTAAGATATATCCCAGAAACCGGCCGAGCCGACTTTTATAGCATCAACCCCGGCTACCGGGTTGACCCGCATCTGATCAAAGTTTACGAGCGCACGGCCTCCGGGTTGTTGGTGTCGAAAGTATGGAAAAAAAATACCGGAAAAAATTTAACATGTTGTCAGGCTCCTTACTAGAAACTGATGAAGGGTTAATAACCTAAATAAAAAAAATTAAACACCCCTGACATAAATAACTAGCTGATCATCATGACATCGTAATTCAATGATTTATATTATAGAATATGCTACTAAAATTGAACATAACATAACTACAAAATTTGGAGTTCCTAGCTACAATATTGACTGAGATCTTGTCACTTGTTCCAATCAAAACTCAATATCCTGGAAACTACTGGTCCTATTTCCACCAAACATAGCAAAGAACCAACTCGATGGACAAGTCTTTCGATTAAAAAAACCGCACTCCAGTTGGTCCATCCGCTTGGAAGCTAGGATACCATAGACAGACACACAGATGTGAGGATTACGACGTGAGTGACGAGAGTTCAGCCAATATTGAAGCTAAGAATTCCAAATTTTATAGTTATGTTCAGTTATAGTAGCAATTTCTATACTTATCGCTCATTGAATGAGTCTCATGATGATCTGGTACTTGTGTCGGGGCGTTTTAATTTTTTAATGTAGGTTATCGATATGTTCGTTAGGTACCCTTATCCCGTGTGGCGGGCTTATCCCAACTGACCCTACGAGGTTGAACTTACGTTCATTTTATAACGTCATAAAAAGGTGCCAATAGTACGTAAGATATTAAAATGGATTTTACTTGTGATTATAAGAGATTTTATCACTGTCGATACTGTTATCCATACAGTTTTGGAAAATATATTTTTATAGTAACACTTTGTTTCATTTATGGTGAGAGGACAAGGAAGCTTTTAACAACAGATGGCGCTATACGAGTCATCCTGCACCGCGCTGTTCAGATTGTTCCTTAAATAATAACTTGTCATACATAGACAACAGATTTTCAATACAATTATAGGATCCTCGCTCTGGGTCGTATCTGGTTCAACAGATTTCGGTGCCCATACAACGTGGGAACGCTGCAAGTGTGATGGGAACGTTTGGGCCAGGTGCGACTCGGGGGAGCCTTTTTAAGTCATTTTCCACCTTCCAAGATCAAGATGTTATCGATGCGGATGTCACGTTATTGGTGTGTTGTTTGACGAAGCATGTCGCTGATTAGATTTTGTATTCTCTCTGACGATGCCTGCGTTGCGGATTGACTTTTGTTTTATGCATTATTTACTGTTGAATAAATTATTACTTATATTATAGAATTGTATCATCATCATATCTCCCAAAATGCTTTCAAAGTAATCAAAGGCCTCAATCACCTCGCTTTCCACAGCGAACGTCGTGCGCCGCCGCTTTCCGCCATCCTGAACAGGTTGTCGGTCCAACTTAGATAGTCGGCAGTCCACATTTCCTGCCTCGCACGACTGCGGTATTTCCGAACGGATACGACCTATAAACCTTCAAGAAAAGAGGATACTCCCACCTGTGGAACCAGCAACGCACTTGTGACTCTGGTGTTGCAGGTGTCTATGGGCGAGTAGTTAATCGCTTTCCATCAGGCGATCCGTTTGCCCCCTATGATATAAAAAAAGCAAACTTGTACGCCGGCGCACGCATAATATATACCTTTGCGTCGCTGGTAGTGAATGCGTTAAGTCGACGACCTTGATTGTCTGATTTCTGATTTCATCACGCAAGATTTCGTGTATACGTATTGTACCTATACTTATTATATACAACGCAACACTGCGCAGACGAAGTGACCTTGTTGTTTAGTTTATTTTTTGTATTATATGTGTGTTAATAAAGTCTCATAGGTACTAAACGAATAGGTACCTAGTCTGTAAGATTGTTTTCAGGCTATATAGCCCTTAGACTATGGGCCACGTCCATGTAGCCTGAAATCAAGATTATCAATTTAAATGATACCTACTTAAAATTATATTGAATACTGATTCTAAAATTTCTAAATATTCCTACGAGTATAAATTCGAGAAACATATAGGTGATGTCTCATTCTTTTAACACTTTCACTATCCGTGTCCCATATGTGGTCACGGCAAGCCTCTATATTACAGAGACATAAGGTTCACACGTCAAACTGCGACTGTGAACGTGTTAAATGTGGATCATCATCAGCCCGGAGTCGTCCACTGCTGGACATAGGCCTTCCCCAGTTCGCGCCACCATACCCGGTCCTCAGCTTTCCGCATCCATCCGCTTCCCGCCACTCTTTTCAGGTCGTCGGTCCACCTGGCGGGAGGCCGTCCTACAGGGCGTGTCGTTCGTGGCCTCCACTCTTGAACTCGTCTGCCCTATCGACCATCGTCTCTACGACAAATATGCCCCGCCCACTGCCACTTCAACTTGCATATCTTTAGGACTATGTCGGTCACTTTGGTTCTCCGTCGGATCTCCTGGTTCCGGATTTTGTCCTTCAGAGAAACTCCGAGCATAGCCCTCTCCATAGCTCGCTGAGCAACTTGTGTCCATAGCTCGCTAAATGTGGAAAGGGATACACCACATATTTTCAGCTTTGCCCTATAAGGTTGACTGGTAGAGAATGCCTCATGGCATTAAGTCCGCCTTTTGTACGATAAGTTTTCTTTTGTGCTATAAAGATTAAATAAATAAATATTTCTTATATTGAACATTTGCGTTAGGGTGGTGAAGAGGACTTCTCGGTCTCTTCCGCCAGATTGCATTCAATTTTAAAAGCTTTTATTTAACTTTCATTGTATGTATGTATGTATGTATGTATCTAAGTATGTTTGTTCGGGTGAAATCTTGCAACTCAATTTTGAAGCAGATATCGTCAACCGATTGAGCTGAAATTTTTGCATACCTACTTACTTAACTTTGATGACAATACAATAATATGTTACCATGGGGCTGATCTGATGATGGAGCCGGAAGGTGGCCATAGGAACTCCATAATAGAAAAAGCAATCCTACCGAGCTGGGCTCTTTAGAATCGTCTCAGTAAGCATTTGATGGATATCCAAAGAAAAGTACAGTCGGCTATAAAAGCTTGCCACTAAAATGTCATTTTTGACAGAAACTTATTTCTTTGTGCTTGTGAGACATGCAGTAACTTACCTCGTGTAGCCATGCGGGGCGAAGAGTGTCAGGTCGATGGCGCCCGTGCTGTAGTCACAGCTGTTCCTCTGGACACACACTCCGGAGACGTTCCTGGCTGTTAGGCATTCCTTGAGAGGATCTGATGGACAATGTTATATTACTTTTATGGACTATTTCCACCATTACATGACTAGATGTGCTCTTCCATGATGTTGGTTTATACCAAATTTCATGATTCTAATAGGTCAATGGGAAGCGTATAGGTTTTGATTAGCGATCGTACATAGGCATAAAAATGCTCGTATCTTTCGATTGCGTTGTCACTGCCTCAAGGGATTTGCGACTTAGATACTTATTTGATAGGTACTAGAAGATTTGATAGAAGAAGACGAACTTCGTGTAAAACTTTCTTCTTTACCGTAAGTATTCGGGTAAAAAGTATCCTATAACTATCTTCGGATGTTCAGATAACCCTGATTGCGAATTGTGAGAACATCCGGATATCCGGAGTTCGGACACTCGTTTTTTTGTCCTACTTAGCTGAAACGCACACACTTCGCTCGCTCGCTCGGACAAAAAGCTAGGTAAGTACTTTTATTTTATACGGCCATATGAGCTGTAGTTGACTATCTGTAAATACTTTGCTAAGTTATTTACTTTGTTGTAAAATATCTATCTCCATATTCAGTGCTTAATCTTTGACCTGATGCTGAAGATGTTTACCCACGAGGTTAACCAGTCTGTCTGTCACTCAGTTAAACAAACAAGTGACATATCCTATTTTGTTTAGAAATCCTTTTAAAATACCTACAATCGTTTGAGAACCGTTAGGGTACGATTTTTAGGGTTCCGTACACAAAGGGTAAAAACATGACCCTATTACTGAGACTTCACTGTCCGTCCGTCCGTCTGTCCATCTGTCACCAGGCTGTATCTCAAGAACGGTGATAGCTAGACAGCTGAAATTTCCACAGATGATGTATTTCTATTGCCGCTATAACAACAAATACTAAAAATAAAATAAAATAATGATGCGCGAGTCGGACTCGCAGTTGCCCATTTTTTTTAATAATATATACCTAGTAAGTAGAATGGGCACATTCCACTTCGAATAGCTAAATTAAAAATTTAAAACACCCCTGAAATACGTAGCTCATCGTGAGATTCTCATTCAAAGGGATAGGTATAGAAAATGCTACTAAAACTGATCATAACTACAAATTTTTTTAATTCTTAGCTTTAATATTGGCTGAAATCTTGTCACTTGTTCCAATTAAAGCTGAATGTCTTGGAATCTTGTCCTATTTCCACAAAACATATAGTAGAACAGATGTTATAGCAGTAAGACCATCTGACAACCACGTTTATAACTATAGTTTACTTATTTGGCATAGGTAAATAGGCACTAAACAGTGAAATGTGTACCTCTGCTTTAATATACGAATGTCATCGCAGCATCACAGACGTGTGCGATGACAAAAATACGGTAACATTACAATGGATAAAGGGACACAGCGGCTCGAGAGGCAATGACGCAGCGGATGAATTGGCCCGTAAGGGATCAGAGACACCGCCATGCGGGCCAGAGCCAATAATACCCCTACCACAATCTTACATATACAACATAATGAACCAACATACATTATACCAACACCAAAAATACTGGGAAGACATGGGAACGTGTAGACAAACAAAAGAAATACTTCCGAATAGGAACCACAAACTCACCACCATCTTACTGAGAATCCACAGGAACCAACTACGCAAGATAGTAGGATTAATAACGCGACATAATACTCTGAACAAACACCTCTTCAATTTAGGTATAACAGACAGCCCAGTATGCAGAGCATGCATGGAGGCAGAAGAAACCACCAATCATATTCTACTAGATTGCAAACAGGTAGAAGGATACAGGATGAAATACCTAGGATCTCCAAGTACCGTACACGAAGCCATAAGCAACATCAAGGCTTTGCTTAGGTTCGTGGAGGAGTTGGGGTGGTTGGAGTAGCGCTACCCCCATTTTCACGCAAAATAGGCACGTTGGATGTCGACTTTCGGAAAATGCCCAGCGCAACTAACTAACTAACTAACTAGGTACTCTATAATCTTGGGTATTTCTCCATATTTCTGTTTTATTAAAAGTCCCATTTTAAAAACTTATCGACAACAGGAAAAATAGCTAACTAACTCTTGAGGAAAACATCAGTTGATATAATTATTGTACATACCTATGTGATTAACACACGGCAATTATTTCACTGACGTCACACTTATAAACTCTGTCTGTCGTAAGATAACTGGCGAAGAGTTTCTATATTACGTTTTGCTTGTTATGTTATTTACTAGGGATGTTACGGAGGTGACTTTACCGGAGCAGGATCCGGATTTTCAATTTTTTATTTTACGGAGTCGGATCCGGAGCCGGATGTGAAGCTAGTATCCGGAGCCGGAGCCGGAGGTTTAACGGAGCCGGAGCCGAGTACCTTGTAAGAGTATTAAGTAGAAGTTTAATATATTGAAGTGCAAGTTTAACTAAACAACACAATCAATCAAACTTTTTGCGTTAACTATTTGTTTAAATGTCTACGGAGCTACCTTTTTTCCGAGTCTGCTTTTTTAGTCTTCATACCCTTAGGGTGCACCGATTTTAGGTGGCCCTTTAAAGACATTAGGTGTTGTTCCTTTCCTAGAATACACTTTCTCACACAGTTTTTAAACTTTGTCGAGTTTGTATTTATATTAACAAAGTAATTCCATATAGCACTAGTAAATGAGTTCATTTATAACGTAAAAGCACTCACTAATATGACGCAACGAAACACCAATACGGAAGTAACTGACGGAACTAACTGAATAATAAGACAAAAAGCAGGCGATCTTGAGTGATAGATAAATAATTCCCGGACAAGTCAAAACTTGTAGGCGTGCGCCGCGCTGCCGTGCCTCGGCAAATGCAATAGCAATACCTTCACCTCCGGTATAACTTCGTTAAAAAAATAACGGAGTCGGAGGCGGAGGTTTAAAATAAGAAATAGCGAAGGCGGAGGCGGAGCCGGAGGTGTAAAACAAAACGGAAGTTCCGACTTAACGGAGGCGGAGGCGGAGCTCCGTAACATCCCTAGTTTTTTTAAGTTGTTAATCTTCTAATTTTTTTAATTTTTTTAAGTTGTAAGAGTATTAATCTTCGTAGCCCGCGAGATACTTACAAACTGAACAACTTAAAAAACTGTCGTGAGTCTGAGACATAGTAAAATACATACGAAACGCTTACTCACTTCTTAGAACTCAAATATCGTTCGACATGCTTCGATTCGGTTCGCCATTCATCATGAGGAGAGCCAAGCAGTCGCGGTGGATCAGTAGTGTTCGATTGGGCAAAATGCCACACGGGGAAGGTTTGTCCCAACTATAAGGTTTTCCCCTACTATAAGGTTTGCCCCTACTATAAGGTTTGCTCCTAGTATAAGGTTTGCCCCTACTATAAGGTTTGCCCCTACTATAAGGTTTGCCCCTACTATAAGGTTTGCCCCTACTATAAGGTTTGCCCCTAGTATAAGGTTTGCCCCTACTATAAGGTTAGCCCCTACTATAAGGTTTGCCCCTACTATAAGGTTTGCCCCTAGTATAAGGTTTGCCTCTACTATAAGGTTTGCCCCTACTATAAGGTTTGCCCCTAGTATAAGGTTTGCCCCTACTATAAGGTTTGCCCCTAGTATAAGGTTTGTCCCTACTATAAGGTTTGCCCCTACTATAAGGTTTGCCCCTACTATAAGGTTTGCCCCTAGTATAAGGTTTGCCTCTACTATAAGGTTTGCCCCTACTATAAGGTTTGCCCCTAGTATAAGGTTTGCCTCTACTATAAGGTTTGCCCCTACTATAAGGTTTGCCCCTAGTATAAGGTTTGCCTCTACTATAAGGTTTGCCCCTACTATAAGGTTTGCCCCTAGTATAAGGTTTGCCCCTACTATAAGGTTTGCCCCTACTATTTGCCCCGACCCAACCTTTTAACTGAGCTTCATGGATGATGTCGAAATTTCTAGCTATTATAAGTTTAATTAAAAATATAAAACACCCCCGACGACGCAAGCAGCCGGTAAGCATGAGCCCCTCTTTTAATGATACTAGAACTGACAAAACAATTAAATTTGGAATTACTAGCTTCAAAATTGGCCGAGATCCGGTCACATGTTGCACTAAAACCTGATTATTTTGGAAACGAGAACTCCGATTTTCATCAAACAAAGCTAAGAACCATCTCGACAAACCAGGCTTTCGATTAAAAAAGCGTATTCATTCTTTAATGTTAAGCTCAGATAATAGTTAATTCAATATCCCTTTCCATTTCCACACACACACTCACACACACACGCACACACACACACACGCACACACACACACACTCACGCACACACACATGCGCACTAACCTGATCGAGCATACCATGTTTGTTTAATTTTTCTTGTAACTAGTTCTGCTTACTGTATTTTTGTGGACATCTTTTATTGGCTTTTGTTGTTGTACTATATTGTTAATTATTACAAATTGTATTGCTGTTGATGCCCCAAATAAATAAAATAACAAAATAACAAAAATAAAAAAACAGCACCCAAATCCAGGTCCATCCGTATGGGCGCTACGATGCCACAGACAAATACACAAACTCACGTGCTAAACTAATAACAAGTAACTTTTTCGTGGGGGTTAGAAATACTCACCACTGGCGCTGGTAGGTGTTGTGGTTGTGTCCATCACTTGTGGGGTTTGCGCCTCAACATGGCCGGACAGCCACGCCAGGCAGGTGACAGCGCTGGAAAGTAAACATCCACGCAATTAGGCTCCTCATCCGTTCAAAAATGCACCATAAAATGTTTCTGTTTAGCCTAATGGTTGACTGGTAGAGAATGCCTTATGGCATTAAGTCCGCCGTTTGTACACTTTTTGTATTGAGCAATAAAGTAAAAAAATGCTGATTATTTTAATATTTTATCGCTATTTAGCGATAAGACCGCCTGTTGTTAACCTCTGTCAATTTTTTTACTGTATATCTCTCATGTTTAGTATCCCTGTGTATTTGAGGTGTGCAATAAAGTGGATTTATTGTTGTTGTTGTTGTTTTTTTTCTATATGATCAATATGATCAAACATGTCTCTTTTAACATATTGTCAAAGTTGCTACTTACTTAGAACAGCGCCATTGCGATTGATTGGTATGCGAACCTACTGAATTTTGTTTCAAAAACTACTCGAATTTGAAAAAAGGGTCGATTGCAAAAAAAACCCATAGTTAAGGGCTTTTAATTAAAATAAAACTTGATTTTTTATTAACTAAGCTTTTAACTATTGTACAATTTTTTTGCAATCGACCCAAAAATCACGCAGAAAACTTTTTTTTTTAATTACTTTCGACTGCACGCAATGAAAGTATGAAATAGCTCATGGAAAAGTATTATTCACTTTAAAAAGTAGGTTAAAATTATCAACATATTTGTCATAATATAAAAAATAATAAAAGGAATAGTTGCGAGACTTGCGAGCGTGCTTTCTATACAATATCAGTAGCGACAAACTCGCTGTGTGATCGCCCTTCACCAACTAACTCGCAAGTGTGATAAGGCTGCGTTTCCCCCAGAGATGTGATGTTAACCAATCGAATAACTTCATTTACTTATCCTCGCTCAGCGCAACCGATTCTATTGGTTAACAAAAACACATCCCTCGCTCTCGCTACACATCCTCACTGGTGGAAACGCAGCCTAAGGCCCTAAAGGTATCTACATTTAGGCTGGATGTCTACAAAAGCGGAACGGAGAGATGTGTCAAATGGACTATCCACATTTCTCAGATTTTAATGCACTTCATTGGACTTCAAATAGCCTAAATGGTTCATTTCAGCCTAAATGGTTCATTTCAGCCTAAATGGTTAATTTAAGCCTGATTAGTTCGAAATATTTGGATAGTACTCAACTAGCCGGTTCGGAGGTTGCACGACAACCTTGATCTCTTTGTATTGATTATATTATACTTATTCTGTATTAATTAACCCAAAAGCTGAATAACGATTCTATCAACACATTTGTATTCAGTTTTCCCAAAAATTACTTACCTACTTATGCAAAACAATCAATAGGTAGGTACTTATCGATTTCACTCTCCATTTCAACAAAAGTTTCACCTTAAATGTCATCTTATAGAGTTATTAAAACAACGACACAACAGATTAACAATTAAGTACACGTTAAAAAAGTCTATCTAATATTATATATTACTAAACTAAATCTTAAAGTAAAGTATGTCTAAAAATGAGTTCCGTGGTATTGTATCAAAGACGCTGGCAGCATCAGCATTACCTCGCTGTATTGCTATACTCAGATGCTGAGCAAGGAAGCTGCCTGCCCTTTGCTCACCCCAAATTATTCCTTAAATCATTATGTTTACGTTATTATCAATAACGTAAATACAACGATTTTATCAATCCATTTTAACCAATACATAAATTATGTAAAACAACAACACGAATACTCACAATATGACACGCACGTCCATCGCAAACCAAACAGATCACTAAACTAAACATACACTGCAATATAGCACTCAGTTATCACTGCACATTAAATGACGACCCGGTCATATTAACTAATTATGTAGACTAATGGCTGAATCTATTAGAACGAGGTCGGAGTTTAGGAAAGCGAATCAGTTAATTGCTCTGTTAGTCATCGTCATCGGGTATGGCTAAGGCCGGCTGCCGTCCATCAGGGATTGGATGCCGTTATTCGGCACCATACAATACCGTTATTCAATTTCGGTTTTTCGCGTATTTTACACATTTTTAGGGTTCCGTAGTCGACTAGGGGAACTCTTATAGTTTCGCCATGTCCGTCTGTCCGTCCGCGGCTTAGCTCTGTGATCATTAGTACTAGAAAGCTGAAATTTGGTATAAGTATGGGTACGTATCACGCCGACATAACGGTATAATAAAAACTAATTTTATTTTTATTTTCGGGTACTTCTCGAACACCTAAAGTGGGGGGATTTTTTTTTCGTTTCAAAACTAGTGTGTGGGGTGTCGTTGAATAGGTCTTTTCAAAATAATAGGGGTCTCCAAACATTATTTTTTGATAAAGTCAGCAGTTTTCTAAATATTCGCTCCGAAAATAAAATAAATTCTATTGCGTTTTATAGCTTTAGTATTGCGCTTCTAATAGGTACATTTATTATCAATTCCAGCTTAATAGTAGGATATTTTTTATAGTTATTGTTTATAGAAACACGAATTTCGAGATGCGAGAGATGATTTCATCTTCGGACCCCACGTTATGCTACCATCCAACGTCCCCCCCCTATACTGATGTACTTGATGTGACGTAATTTCTGAACAGGCTACACCTCCACACCACAACTATCACAGTTATGCTAAAGATGCTGTTCTCGTGAAATTTTGTGTGGTTCGATAATTAAAGCCTGACCAGAAATATATGAGGATTGTCAAGAGGGTGCCATTTATAAGATCTATATGGCAACAATTTTCCAACCAATCGCAACCACACTATAATGACATTAGTTTAAATACCTGTCAGTTCCACTACGTTAACCTCGTAATTTCATTTAGGTAATAGAATGCGATCCGTTCATGACTGTTTTTCGTGTAGTAAACACGTGTACACTTTATGTCAATGTCTGTGACTGGTTTTCGGCATTTTCTTTGGATATTTTTAAATATTTGTCTTATAAAGAAATCACCACGAATCACACGAATGACATTGACATTGTTGACAAACCATCATAAAATCATTGCTAGTGTAAGAAATTAGTTCCAGTGAAATTCCGCAGCATGGCGCATCCTCATATATTTCTGGTCAGGCTGTGTACTTATACCACGTATTCCAATTATACCGAATAATTTACCATTTAATTTTAAACGTCTACAGTTTCCATTAAAAGTGTTTAGCATTTTCTATGACTATTAATAAATCGTTACACAAACGGCAAACGTTAAAAGTAGCAGGAATACAAACATTTGTCACGCCATGTTTTTCTCATGAACAGTATGTAGCTTGCTCACATCACATGTAGGTATCCAAATAAAAATAAAAAACAAGTTTTTACTGACCGAAATAAATCATTTAAGATAACTTATTGAACTACACTTCAATAAACTAAGTTGTAAAAAAAAAATTTAACAAAAAAAAGAACCGACTTCATTAAATCTAAAAAGCCTTCAGCAACTGAGTGGTTTAGGATCGACTTCGAAGGGTGAGTCAAATGTAATCTGTACTGGAACGGGTTATTTTTTTTTGGCTTTTTAGATTTACTGAAGTCGGTTCTTTTATTTGTAAAAATTTTTTTTTTTTGCTTTTTAGTGATTCATATAAAAGTTCTAGTGGCCATCTGTGGTGTTCATCATCAGTTTCCTTCCACCAAATCCTATTTACTGAATGTAAATTCTTGACTTTATCAATAAATTACCGAAAGCGCCGTACATCTCCCTATAACTTTTGAAGAGTTCCCTCGATTTCTCCAAGATTCCATCATCAGATCCCGACTTAGTGCCAACGGGACCAACTCGGAGTTATACCCTTTCTATAAAAAAAAAAAATTGAAAATCGGTCACGGTCCTCGGAGATATCGAGTAACATACATACAAAAAAAAATTAGTTCGAATTAAGAACCTCCTCCTTTTTTGAAGTCGGTTAAAAACGAAGTTAGAAAAAATAATAGTACCTACCTAATAATTATTTTGTCCCAATTTCATAATGTCACAATATTCTTTTGTGAATAGAACCATACCTACCTTCTTCGTCAGTTGATTAAGGACCGTCACCATTTCGAGCCATTTCAGAGCGAGCTACTTGAATCGAATGTGACTTAGCCTAGCAACTCTAAAGAGATTCAAAAAGGATGTTTTGCATTTTGTCCATCACTTTCACCAATAGCCCAGAACTAAACTAATAACTAGATTCCATTCGAGTATTGAATACTTAGTTACCTGAAAGTCCAATTGTTTTTTTTTTTATTATCAATATCAATTAACGAGTTCTATCTACGCGTACGAAGTCGCGGGCAAAAGCTAGTTAATAATAAAACGATCCTTTAGCGACAGAACATACGATCAACTTGAGTACATCCCCTTTTTAAAAATCCGGTGAAAAATTATTCAACTTACCCAACGCAATTACCAGGATAAACATTTTAATACACGATATAAACTTTACAGACATGAACATTGCAGGTAAACGGATATTTGATAGAAATAATAATAGTAGGTATAACTCTGCTATTTAAGGAGTAAATAATAATAATAACCTCGTGAAAGCCGAGAAGGACAAACTCAGCAAGTACCTTGACTTGGCTCACGAGGTGACCGCCATGTGGGATGTTGACTCAACGATCATTGTCCCGATAGTCGTTTCGGCGAACGGTCTTATAGCGAAGAGTCTCGACAAACATCTTAAGAGACTCTCGCTAGATGGCTGGATCAAGGGCCAGATACAGAAGGCGGTACTCCTGGACACGGCGCGCATTGTCAGGAGGTTCCTCTCTCTGCAGCCCTAACCACCGGTAGCCTGGGCCCTGCCCCGCTGCCGGCGGCACCCTAGGTTAGGTTTTTTATAATGTGTTTATATATTTTGTAATTTCTTTATTGTATTTTACTTTTGATATAACTTTATTGTAAAAAACCTAACTTAAGATTTTAAAGGAATAAAGGAGATATAATAATAATAATAATTCGTTTATTAGCAGGCAAGAAACCCAATTACAATAATACTAAAATTAAAATACAATGTAAAAACAAAACTTACACTCTGAAACATAGAAATAAAACGGCCACAAATATAAAAATATAAAACTACAATTATAAATGTGCGTTCTCAGAGCGGTGCAGGCTAAACCAGTGTTTATGAAACTCGTCACTGTAGTCGTTGGCTATCAGTGACAGAATTTCGTTGCCTGAGGTTCTCAGTCTTGTCTGAAATGCCGCAGACCGGGCTCTTAATATGGCGAAGAAGTCAGGTATCGCGTCAGCAAACATACCCTTCGCACTGCTGAAGGGTGGTAGTTTCAGCAAGATACGAAAGGCGTTATTGTACTGAACTCTTAGCGCGTTAAACGAGCGTTTGGTGTATTTAACCCACTACTGACATGTGTAAAAACATTGACAGAAGGCCTTAAATAAGGTTATTTTCACCTCACTCGAGCAACGCGCAAAGCGTCGCGCTAGCTTATTACATCTTACTGCGAGAGCCCTGCGTTCCCACTCCATATCGGCGTCATCTTTTAGGAATTCGTTCAAAATATGCCCTAGGTACTTAAAACTCTTTACGACCCTAATCGGCGAGCCGTTCATATACACAGTAGGCACCACCTCCGGACCCTTTCCAGACCTAAAAACAAGCATTTCGGTCTTGCTGACATTATATTTGAGGCCATGAATACTTGCGTAACGTTCACACGTAGCAAGTAATTTCACCAAACCGTTTATCGAGGGGCTGAGAAGCACCATATCGTCCGCGTAGCTCAGGTTGTTAACACAAACGTTACCAACGTGGCAACCGACGTTGGTACGTCTCAGCTCCTCAATAAGGTAATTGACATAAAAGTTAAAAAGGTCCGGAGATGTCAATCCACCTTGACGCACCCCGCATTCTAATCTATAATCATTAGATTGCGAGTCGCCCCATTTTACATAATTAGTTTGGTTCTCGTACCAGAACTTCAACAGTTTAACAATCTCGAGAGGCGTAGTGGTCGTAAAAAGTTTATTCCACAGTGAATCATAGTTAACGAGATCGAAAGCGCGACTTAGATCCAACAAACAAGCGTATACTGACGTGTCTCTATTAACATAATAGTTTACAGTATATTTTAGACCCAGTATCGCTGAATCCGTTGAAAGTTCTGGACGAAAACCAAACTGTGCCTGATCGATTTTAAGATTCCTTGCCAATTCGGGCTGCAACAGTCTCTCAAAAACTTTACCTATTATAGTACCTAGGGAAATTGGCCTGTAGTTATTAAGACTAGACAGGTCACCTGTTTTATTTTTAACAATAGGCACTACCTACTATCGTTTTCATCATATCAGGAGGAAGATGACTGTATTCTAAGCAAGCATTGAAAAGGCCAGAACGCGATATAATTCGTCACTAGCATAAAATAAGTGCTCAACGCTGAGCCCGTCGAATATTCAAAGCATTATCCTTCGTAAACTAAACATGTGAGTAGGTATTTGTTTAAAAGAAATAGTCACCAATCACGTCGGGGTCACCAATGTAGAACAATGAATTTACTATATATGTTCTATCTTAACTCGAGGATACTTGGCGTGCAAGGTCGTCCTTATGTTAAATAAAATGTCCTTTATATATTATTCCGTGTATTCATTACAAGTGGTCAAGGCGGACTGTCGGGCGCAACGCTCTGCGATCTAGACATACGTATCCACACGGCAGCGTATGACTAGTCAGCAAATTGTGTCCCTACAGTCCGAAGCCGATGAAGCTTAAAAAAACACTATTATCTTGCTACAGGTACACATAACATATGTATGATGCTTGAGGATGTTTTTTTTTATAATATTTATCTCTCTTGAATAGGACTTAAAGGCAATAATATAAAGCTTATTTCACCCGTTCGTACGTTTATTATTAAACTTACCTACTGGCCCACGATACAGATACTGAATTGTAAAACAGATGAAGCACCTATGACATCCCTTGTGCAGTAACGCCTAATTAGAACAGTATGGCTTGACTGGTTGACCTTGCGATGAACCAGCATTATAATTATACGGCAGAACACACTGGATGAACGAGCGAGCGGACGTAGTATGAATCCAGGTTATATTGCTATTACATAGGATTGTAGACGACGGAACGTTCTTTATTCTCACAGGCATTTAATCAGAAAATTAGGCCCTGGAATCCTTAATTTCGCAAATGTCCACAGGAAAGACTTGAACCTAAATCTGAGTATGACCCATCCACGTTACGCACATGCTCAGATCTTTCCTGTGCCGGCCATTAAGCCTGTAGCATACTACAATTAACAGTAGTGCGTATATTGCGAGTCCCGTGGAGGCGTGGACCGCACGCTGAACCAACGTATCCATTATTATCAAGGAGCTCTGCTTCCAGCAGATACTAAACTACTTCGGAAACGTCTCTCGCAGGAACCCGGATAATCTGATGGAAGTTGGTCAGGTAGACGAGAAAAGGCAGCGCGGCCGATCGCCTATCTACCCGTTGCTCAGACATTATAAAGACATTCACTGGCTTGCCAATACCTAATGCTATCAAGACCGTCGCGGATAGAAAGCAGGTGGAAAAGCATGGTGCATTAAGTGACGAACATTAACATTTCAAGTTAGACACAATCATAGGTAATGAAGATGGTGACTATGAAGAAGATACTAAAAAGCGGCTGTGGTTCGCGATGTTGTTGCCTTTTTTGGGTTTTGTAGTCAAACTATTCGCTGTTTGTCAGTGGTGTGTCTTCGTGTCACACTCATTTTGTCTCAGAAACTACCGATGATGTATATTGAGATGTCTTGTACACATACTCACAGCGCCTTGGGACTACAAGATCGTAGGCGTGATGTGAACGGGACGGTTGGAATAAAACCATCACCAATGAGAACAATGTATCTCTATATCTATAAAGTACAAGTTAGCTTTATTAGAATTGAGTTAAATGAAAGCCCCATGATTAAGAAAGATTGACTTTATCACTGAAATTACTTTTTGATGTAACCAAATCGTATTCTAATAAACTTTACCTGGGTAGATATCCTCGTTCATTTGTCTCTGCAGTACCGGCTCTTCCTTCAATATCTTTCAACGATCCCGTTGGTTCAGGTGGGGCAGCCAGTCGCTCAAGAATGGGACGAAGGGCTCGAAGATCATCGACCCAAAACGTATACACAGGAGTGCGAGAGATCGAGACATAACCTCCATGTGGCGCTGAGACGGCGGCGTCAAGGGCACCAGCTGGTGCTTGAAGTCTTGCAGTCAGACTGTGACTTAATTGACTTAGTCGATTATCATTCCTAATTCGTTCCGGAAAGCTTGGGAGATCTTCGAACTTAAATGAAGATAATTGCGCACCGCCAATTTCGGCATAACTACTTTCTTTTTGAAACGGCCCGTAAATTTGAGTGGAGCCATTCGTAAGCGAGCTAGTGCTATTTCGATTATCCGCGTGCCTTTCAGGGATATCTTCAATTTTATATGTAGATAATGGCTTGCCTCCAATCCCATTTATCATTAGCCCTCCTTGGAAACCCCTGCGTCGGTCATCCACATTCTGATTTTTCTTAATATCAATCTGACTTGAAATACTAAGAGGTTGACCAGTACTGTTTTGATTCTGACTCCATTGATTCGGTGTCGTTTGATTAACCGGATAGTTCCCAGGGTAGTCTTCGAACGTTAAAGTAGACGAGGGCTTCACTCCAATTTGTGGAATAGTATACTGGAAATTTGGTAGGTGGTTTTCAGTCTGAGTGCCATTACTGCGGGATTGACCGGCAGCGCTACTTTGATTCTGATTCTTTTGACGAATTGGACTGCTATGCCATGTTGGACTACTAGTGTTTTGACTGCGCGGGCTCTCAGGAAAATCTTCGAACCTAAAAGTAGACACTGGTTTGCCTTTAATTAAAGGAGTTAGAATTAGGCCTTTTAGAAGTTCAGCCCGACTGATGCTACTTCGGTTCTGACTCCATTGATCACGTGGACTGCTATGCCACGTTGGACTGTTCGTGCTAGCGTTTTGACTGAGAGGGCTTTCAGAAAAATCTTGGAGCTTGTAAGTGGACACTGGCTTGCCTCCAATAACAGGAGTAAGGTCTACGTGATCATCATTCTCTCCTTTTGTAACTTCAGTTTGACTGGCGCTACTTTGATTCTGACTCCTTTGACTTATTTGACCATTCTTAGCCTTACTGAGCATGCTAGAGTTATTCTGACTGAATTTGTAGTTTTCTGGGATTCCTCCAGCAAGCTCGGTCTCGTTGTGTACATGAGGTAGGTCTTTGTTTGGGATCCTGTCGTTAGATAACCACGTGCCTTCAGGGCTGCCTGATACGTCTTTAACTTCAGTCGGTGAGGCGTTATTTTGTGGAGACGAGGCGTCGTTTAAATCGTCGAATTCTGCAAATGTAAAAGTAGACAGCGGTTTGCCTCCAATTTCTGGGTCAGGATATTCAAGTATTTCATCAGGCATATAGGAGTCCAAATCCATACTTGTCGTGTTTGCCGAATCATGGTTCTGTTCATGAGTCTCAGTAGTCTCGGTGGTTCTCTCAGCTGGTACGCTGGGTTCATGAGACTGTGGATTTTGTGGAATTCCATTGCTCAAAACGCATAATCCTGAAATAAAACAAAACCCTACACATTATTAACTCTATTGCATTTCCCAGACGGGCAAATTTTGCAAATGCGTCTAGAGCCTTGAAATTTAGGAGTCCTTTTAATTTTAGATGTTAATATTAGTAGCCCACTGGTTACTAATAAGTACCAATTTCATGAAACATTCTCTTGAAAGCTAATATAGTAGGTAATCAAATATGGATGAAATTAAAAAAAATAACTTGAATTTTTGTTTATACTTTGGAATAACCCTTGAAATAATCCCCTTCGTTACTAAAAAAAAAAAAAAAACAGATTATTCTATATGTTTACAAATGAAGCGAAAATTGAAAAATTTAATGATTCGGACAGGATTCGAACCTGCGTTTCCAACGGCCCTCCGGGCCAACACTGGCGTCCTCCCAATTGGACCACCGAATCAGATGTCAGAGCCATTGAATTTTTCAACCAGTTGCTTCGACATGCCTTAGGGTGGCATCGTAGCGCCATCTACCGTAAAGATTTAGACTTTATCGTCGGCACCATCGTCTCAAATTTGTTGAGAATCGATAGTAACGATGTGCTACACCCGAATTACTTATTTTTATTAAAGCAGTAACGTCTGCTAACGTAAACTAAATGTTTACAAATGAAGCGAAAATTGAAAAATTTAATGATTCGGACAGGATTCGAACCTGCGTTTCCAACGGCCCTCCGGGCCAACACTGGCGTCCTCCCAATTGGACCACCGAATCAGATGTCAGAGCCATTGAATTTTTCAACCAGTTGCTTCGACATGCCTTAGGGTGGCATCGTAGCGCCATCTACCGTAAAGATTTAGACTTTATCGTCGGCACCATCGTCTCAAATTTGTTGAGAATCGATAGTAACGATGTGCTACACCCGAATTACTTATTTGAGACGATGGTGCCGACGATAAAGTCTAAATCTTTACGGTAGATGGCGCTACGATGCCACCCTAAGGCATGTCGAAGCAACTGGTTGAAAAATTCAATGGCTCTGACATCTGATTCGGTGGTCCAATTGGGAGGACGCCAGTGTTGGCCCGGAGGGCCGTTGGAAATGCAGGTTCGAATCCTGTCCGAATCATTAAATTTTTCAATTTTCGCTTCATTTGTAAACATTTAGTTTACGTTAGCAGACGTTACTGCTTTAATAAAAATAAGTAATTCGGGTGTAGCACATCGTTACTATCGATTCTCAACAAATTTGAGACGATGGTGCCGACGATAAAGTCTAAATCTTTACGGTAGATGGCGCTACGATGCCACCCTAAGGCATGTCGAAGCAACTGGTTGAAAAATTCAATGGCTCTGACATCTGATTCGGTGGTCCAATTGGGAGGACGCCAGTGTTGGCCCGGAGGGCCGTTGGAAACGCAGGTTCGAATCCTGTCCGAATCATTAAATTTTTCAATTTTCGCTTCATTTGTAAACATTTAGTTTACGTTAGCAGACGTTACTGCTTTAATAAAAATAAGTAGATTATTCTATAGCTAGAAAAAAAATATATTTGTCCCTTCTTGTGAGTGCGGGCATACGGTATAGCATGTCCGAATCTTGGCGCGCGCCGTCACTCTCTCACCGTTCAGCGAAGAAAGAGATAGCTAGTTCGACTCACTGATAGTGAGGGCTAAAAAGCCCTGACACAATTTAAGTCATGTTAAAAGAAAAAACTTTGTTTGTAACTGTTTTTAGGGTTCCGTAGTCAACTAGGAACCCTTATAGTTTCGCCATGTCCGTCTGTCCGTCCGCGGCTTAGCTCCGTGATCACTTGTACCTACTAGAAAGCTGAAATTTGGTATGAGTATGTGTAGGTACTCGTATGTATCACGCCGACAAAACGGTAAAATAAAAACTAGAAAAAAAAGGACGCGAGTTGACTACCAGAAGGTAATAAGTAATTACAGTTACTTTGGTGTTTACGACCTTTTTATTGAGCTTGCTATCTTTCTCGTAACTTTTAAGTCTATTGTGAAGGATGAGCAACTACGGAACCCTACACTGAGCGTGGCCCAACATGTTCTTGGCCGGTTTTTTTTAAATCCAGTAAGGAGCTTAGATAATTAATGACGAACATTTTCAGCTCCAGCAGGCCGGCCAAGTACAATATGCAGTGCGAAACTATGATATGTTGGCGGTGGGTGCAAGTACATCTTCAGCATTGCACCGCCGCCGGTGGCGCCATCTACTCGTCAAGGATGAAGTCGGGGTCCCACCACGGGTGGTGTAACGGCGGGGATTGAGAATCAATAAAAGGGCTGCGCCAGAGCGCCAGGCTCTCTTTCGGCTGGTGTTCCTTGTAGTGATAACAGGAGGTGTGCGTGTGTGTGCATAATTGTAGCTATTGGTGTGTTCCTTTGTTTGTTTCATATTATGTTTTATAATAAATATATATAATTTATCCGTTGTTTGAAGAATATTAACCTGCTCCCTCTCTGATCGCTAACAGATAAATAAATAAATATCAGACAACCTAACAGAAATCGATTTAGTCTCAAATTAAGCTCAAGAAGGCTTGTGTTATGGGTAATAGACAACGGTATCACATACTTATATAGAAAAATATATTCTTAAATACCTAGAACAACCATGACCCAACCACAAATATTCGAGTTCATCACACAAATATTTGCCCTGGCCGGGATTTCAACCCGGAACGGGTAGTAGTATAATTCAGTAAATAAAGGAGTTTGACCTTACAAACGGTCCGGTAGTTTTGAATTTTTTATAATTATGTTGTCTAGAATGGTTAGTCAGTGTTTAAAATGCAAAATGCACAATTCCCCCCTCCGCGCCCGCCGCCATATTGAAAAAACCGGCACGTTCTTCATATTTTTGCTCATATCTTCCTTGAGGAGCATTTTAGCTAGAAGAAAGCTTTGACAATGTTATAGAGAGATAAATTTGGTGTCCTATCGTTTGACCAAAAAACGTTTGACAAATGATCACTTGACCAAACAACGTTTCACCAAAAAAACGTTTCACCAACTGATCATTTTACAAAAAGTCATTTTACAAATGATTCACTTCACCAAATGATCAGATGTTAAATTTTCATTTTACAAATAATCATTTGACCAAATGATCATTTAGCAACTGAGTCATTTGACCAAACTTGAGGTGAATCAATTTCAGAGCAGATCCGACCCGGCCGGGTTAGGTTAGGTTAGTTTTTTTTTTATATCCATAAAAAAACGTGAATAAGGTAAGATAAGATAAGATAAGATAAGACAAGACATGAAATAACATTTTGTAAAATGATATTTTGTAAAATGATATTTTGTCAAGTGTAGTGTTTGTAAAATGATCATTTGTAAAGTGACTTTTTGTAATATGATACTTTTGTCAAATGTCTCGTTTGCCTAATGAATATTTGGTGAAACGTTGTTTGGTCAAGTGATCATTTGTCAAACGTTTTTTGGTCAAACATTAGTGAACCGATAAATTTACTACATTCTCCATTTTATATTTTGTTGCTAGTAAAAAAATCGCAATTTCCAACTCAAAAACAAACTTCTGGATTATATCTTCGGTTAGGAGCATTTTCAGTTCTCTCTGTCTTCACGTCATCTTTCTCATTGTTAAAAGTCTGACCGTTTGTAGCGTGACCAAAATTACTAATTTGATCTGCACTATTTTGATCTTTACCTTGATTCGGTCGAGCGCTTGTATTATTTTGACTGTCGCTTGCTGGACTTTCTCTTTGACCTAATCCAGAAGCTTCATCGTCACTTCCAGTATAATCTTCATCTGGCGAGCCTATTGCAAAGGGGGATGCAACTGTCTTTGAATCAGGTAACGACTTGTTATCTATATGTCGGAGACGGTCATGAGTATGGAAGCTCAACGAAACCAGCGCGTCATTGGTGGGCGACAGTAGCGCCCCCTTGAACCTGTTTTGGCGCGCTATACAGTCTTGGTGGTTAACTCAGCGAACGCCCACCACACTTCACTTTGGGTCACCGTCGAGTGCACTACTGCCTTGGAACTGTCCCGTTTCGTTGTGCTATACCAAGTTAGAATCAGTGAAACGTTATAACTCAACAATACAGTGTTGATTTAATAAAGACTATTCTGTTCGAGACAGCTTACAGACCTCTGTGCCAGGAACTGTTATTTTGTGCTTCATTGTATAAGGAATAAATCAAGTTAATTGTATCGGAAGTGTTTCATCTTGCTCGAACTACCTCCTTGTCCACAACTATGTCGGATAGCTCATCTAATGTGCCACACACCACACCGGCCATCCAACCCTATCCCGACATATAGAAAATGCGCTCATCTCGCTTGCATCATCAAAATCGGCAAAGTTGAAATTAATAAGCGATTTGCCTCCAATCGAGAAGAAGGCTCCATCAGATTCAGAGTATTCAGACTCGGTGAAGTAATCACTGGTAGGGTTTATACCAATAATTTCGTCAGAAAAAACGGATTCATTAAAATTAGTCATTGCTTTCTCTACAGGCATAGTTTTTTCAGAAATAAATCGACTTGGATATATTGTAGTGCTTTCGTTTGGTTGATCTGACTGACTTTGTACACTGTGTTGACTATTTGTATGCGTTGATTGCGATCAACCCGCTATCAGGTCGTTGTATTTGTTCAGAGTGGGCCAACACGCATAATTCTGGAAAGGAAATTAAAAAAAACACACTGCTTTCATAGAACACAGCTCTAGAAAGGGTTTTCTTTTATAATTTTCTCAAAATTCATCCGAGAACGGTTTTTATTGGTTGTTTGTGAAATCGTGAATGAATCTACCTTTGGCAATATATGGATAAGACGAAATTGGTCGTAAGTCGTAAAAAAACGCTAGTGCTGTTAATTTAAGCAGCTTCTTTTTCTAATTCTTTATTGGCCTTTGAACAAAACCATTCTGGGCAAATATAAAAATAAAATAAATAAAATAAAAAGCCTTTTATTTCTTACCACGTATACCAAGATCGCGTTACAAGAAAAAATACTGTGGTTACTTAAAATTAGCTATGTAGGTATGTATTTATATTATCTGTTATATGTTTTTTTTAGGTACATTATTATTATTTTTAAGTTTAATTTTTTATTTTTTTATTTTTAGTTAGCATATTTTTTAATGGCGGGCAAATACATAAGTTTATAAAAAAACCTCTAAATGTTGCTTTAGGGTGTGAGCTTATATGTATAAAGACTGTCGATTTCTTTTGATGAATTAATTCATCACGTCTTAACCTGACAAGAATGGGAGGTTAAATTTAATTACAATTAATAATAAAACGATCCTTAAACGATAGAACATACGATCAACCTGAGTACATCCCCTTTTTAAAAATCCGGTGAAAAATTATTCAACTTACCCAGCGCAGCTACCAAGATAAACATTTTGATACACGATATAAACTTTACAGTTTTCAAAACGACATGAACGTTGATAGGTAAACGGAGATTCGATAGAAATAATAACAGTATAACACTGCTATTTA
The DNA here is from genome assembly GCA_947623375.1 of Apotomis capreana. Lineage (NCBI taxonomy): Eukaryota > Metazoa > Arthropoda > Insecta > Lepidoptera > Tortricidae > Apotomis > Apotomis capreana. Next base: position 14,621,985 of record OX392521.1, read on the forward strand.
AGGAGTAAAGAATTAAAGGAGTAAATTAAACCTGTGAGTATGTGTTTAAAAGAAATAGCCCGAAGCCGATGAAGCTTAAAAAAGCACTAAAGCACTCATGCTACAACTATACATTATTAGCATGTATGATGCTTCAGGATGTTTTTTCTTATATTGACCTCTCTTGAATAGGACTTAAAGGCAATAATATAAAGCTTATTTTACCCGTTCGTACGTTTATAATCAAACGTCGGACTCTAGCGGGCACTTTCGTGGCATGTCAGAATGATAGGTAAGGTTCGCAAATCAATCAATTCACTTTCGAATATTTGTACTTAGTATTTTGTACCTAGTATTTATAATGTGAAATTCCAAATATCATAGCAACTAACTGCGTTATTTATAAACGTACTGGGACTACACATCCGTCACTCAAACAATTGCAGCTGTGAGAAAGGAACAAAACACAAATGAGTTAAGTGGGCATGTCAAGTTCTATGAACACGGCTCTAAAGGTGGTTTTCCACCGGCGAAGCGAGGCGGGGCGTGGCGGGGCGGGAATTGAAATCGCGCTGGCCCTTTTCCACTAAAAATTGTCATTAATAGCTATCGCGAGCCCTCGCGTGCCTGACCGAGCTCGCGGTTGACATTAAGGTAAAATGTACGACGCGTCGTCCACTACTAATATCATTTTTTGAAATTAAATCTAGTAAATATGACATAGGGCTTAAATTTAAATATTTGGCATAGAATGAAGTCGCCGTTGAGTTATTATAATGTGCGAAGAAATACCGCGCGACCGCCGCGCTGTAGACTGTAGGCTTGGACGTAGATGTAGTGCTGTTAAGTTCGCAGTGAAATACACACGTGATTGCTGTATCATGTCTCGTGAATTAGTATTATTAAATATGTTAATGGAAGAAGAATCGGATGACGATAATGCAACAAGAAATAATCTCATAGTGCTATCAAAAAAACTAACTCACCGTTACTGGATTCGAAATCATATAAAATATCATAATGAGCATGGGGAGTTTCACACTTTGTTTATGACTCTAGATGACCAAAGTTTTGAAACTACCTTTAGAATGTCAAGACAAAGGTTGTATGAGGAACATGCCATGATTGAAACCCACATTAAAAAAAAAGATACCAACTACAGAAAATCTGTCTGTACTATGGAAAAACTAGTTGTTTGTATAAGGTAAGAAAAAATACTATTTAAAATTTAAAATATTTATTTCAAACAATCTTTTTTTTATCAATCTTCTTTCCACTGTACATTGAATGCAACCTTGACATATTGAAACCTACACACACGATCCCGGTGTGTAATAATGTAAATAAGAACGTTGTTTGGGGGACGCGTACGGCGGACCAAATTGATAAATATCGGGATTTATGTAATCAAAGGTTAAAAAATCTGGATTTTCCCTTTGAACTAACGAATTGTTGTGACAGCTTGTGTAGTAATAAGAACCACTTTGCTATATTAGACAATATGTATTGCCATATAATTAACAGCTTAACCTGCGCTTCTATGGAGTCGTATAAGAGTAAAAAGAGAAGAAAAGGCGGTTATATAGCAGGGTGGAATAAGCACGTCGCAGAGGCGCACAGGGAGGCTCGGCTGCGCTTTCAGATGTGGGAGCTTGCGGGAAAGTCGAATCGAGGTAAGGAATTTGATCTCATGTCAGATACTAAGAAAGTTTTTAAATTGAAACTTAAGTGGTGTCAAAACAGACAGGATTAACTTAAGATGGACACTCTCGCTATGGCTCACAATAACATGGACTTCAAGAGTTTTTGGAAAGGAACTCGCAGTCTGAATGTGGGGTCGGGCCTTCCTGCTAGTGTCGAGGACAAGTGCGACCATAGGGAAATAGCTGAGCTTTTTAGGGATCATTTTTCTGTTAAGTCCTTGCGTGACACACAACATGTTGAGGAGAAGGTGGCCGGTGCTGGAGTGGTTGGGGCTAGGCGAAGCTTTAGTTTTACTGCTAAAACAATAGAAATAATAATTGCAAAAATGCAGAGAGGTAAGTCGCCTGGCCACGATGGCCTCAGCATCGAACACTTTAAGTATGCCGGTGTACATATCTACCAAGAGTGCTCGCATTATTCTTCAATCTTTGTCTCTGTCATTCATACTTACCTGAGCCGCTAATGAGGACCATTGTGGTCCCGATTGTGAAGAACAGGACTTGTGGTGACCTTTCGGATAAAACCAACTACCGGCCTATCTCGCTTGCGACGACCGCAGCTAAGGTACTCGACAGTGTGCTCGACTCGCTTCTTGAAAGGCACCTTAACATCCACGACGCTCAGTTCGGCTTTAGGCGTGAGTTGTCTACGGAAAGTGCTATACTAAGTCTGAAGCACACTGTCGGGTACTACACCTCAAGGAACACGCCTGTGTATGCCTGTTTCCTCGATTTATCAAAAGCCTTTGATCGCGTCGATTACAGCTTACTATGGCAGAAGTTGGGGAAAACGGGCATGCCGAGCGAGTGTGTTGGTCTGCTGAAATATTGGTATGCAAATCAGCTCAATCAGGTGAGATGGGCCGATACACTGTCGAGTGAGTATAGGCTAGAGTGTGGGGTGAGGCAGGGCGGATTAACGTCTCCCAAATTGTTCAACATGTATGTCGACGAGTTGATAGTGGGCCTCAGCAGCGTCCATGCTGGATGTTATATAGATGGCGTAGCTGCAAATAACATCAGTTACGCCGACGACATGGTGTTGCTGGCGCCTGCTGTCAGCGCGCTGACAAGGTTGTTGGGCATTTGTGAGTCGTACGCCAAGTCCCATGGCCTCGAATATAACACCAAGAAAAGTGAGGTTATGGTTTTCAAGGCGCAAAAAATCAAGCTTTCCCGCACTCAGCCTGTCGTGCTTAATGGTGTCACTTTGGCATGCGTGGACAGGTTTAAATATCTTGGTCATATTATAACCAGTGACCTCAAGGATGACCAGGATATTGAACGAGAGCGCAGGGCGTTGGCCGTTCGTGGAAATATGTTAGCCCGCAGGTTTGCTCGATGCTCAAATGAAGTCAAGATAAACCTCTTTAGAGCTTACTGCCAATCTTTTTACTCGAGCAGCCTGTGGGTGAGATATACGAAGCGAGCCTACAACGCATTAAGAGTGCAATACAACAACGCATTTAGACTTCTGTTGGGATTACCTAGTAGGTGTAGTGCCTCTGGTATGTTTTGCGAAGCTAGGATAGATGGTTTCCCAGCAATCATACGTAAGAAAATCGCATCACTACTGAGTCGAGTTCGAAAAAGTCCCAACCGAATTCTAAATGTGATTGCTGACAGATATGACAGCCCAATTCTGAAGCACTGGATAGAGCAAACGAAAGGGGTTGCAACTTTTTGTCTATATTAATAATTTCTATAATTTTAACCTAGTTTTTAAGTTCTTTTTAATATTTATTTTGTTTTTGTTTTGTCTGTGTTACTAACCACTATGGAGTTGTAATATGCTTCGAAATAAAGAATTTATTATTATTATTTAACGAGAATGTACTCTTAATGATTTTTTTACTACCACAAAGCCACCTACTATCAAATAAATCAATTCACATTTATATCCTTAATCGGGTATCTAAAACAATCTAATATTGTACCAACAAATATTTCAATTCATGTCCCGCACCGCACGTCCTCGCCAATTCCTACTATTTCCACCGACCGAAGATGCGCTGGGAGGGGATTGAAAAAATGCAATACAAATTAGAATTCCCGCCCGTCTCGTCTCTCCACGCCTCGCCACTCCGCTTCCCGCTTCGCCGGTGGAAAAATCAGATTTAATCTCTACCCTATATTAAAAGCAATAAGGTTCATTTTTACACAAACAAATATTTCAATTCAAGCCACGCACATCCCCGCCTCTCCTTACTATTTCCACCGAAGATGCGCTAGGCGGGGATTGAAAATTTGCCGTACTAATTTCAATTCTCGCCCATCCGCGCCCCGCCTCGCCTCGCCGGTGGAAAACCACCTTAAGGCTGTACGTTAGTTAGGTGTTTATTTTTTACTAGCGTTAACCCGCGGCTTCGCTCGCGTGCTTATATAATATACATCATCCTGCGGGAACAATGCTCCTTTTTTTTCAGGATTAAAAGTAGAGGCTATTTGTTAAGTTAGGGTATAATCTGCAATCCGCATTTCCCTCATGCATATCCGTCCAGAAGTTTTAGCGTGAAGAAGTAACAAACATACACAGACTTTCGCTTTTCTAATATTACTGGGAAATACTTTTTATGTTATCACAACTCCACTTTAACAAATCAAACCGAAAACTTAAGCACTCAAATCAAGCGATCTCAGCTTTTACTGGTATCCAAATAAAGTTCACTTCAAAATTTATAACTCGAAATCAAGCTAAGACACCGGGATATGTGTGCATTTTATTTGTATAAAGCTTTTATAATGTCCCGAGCCTCCGCTTATCGACTTGGGATATTCGAGATTGGTTTAATGATTCTTACCCATGTTCTAAGTTACGTCATATTCTATTGTAAGATATTGAGGTTGTCTTCGTTGATGAATGAAAAATGTATTATTCTGAGCCAAATGAACGTAAGTAATTCAGAATTATGAAATGACAACATAATTATTGAAAAGCTTGAATGTATTTATTACGGATGCAGGAAGTTTCCCGATCATTACTTCTCCCGTCCCAACGCGCCGCCCGCCTAGGTACCGAATTACCGATTGACGACGATCGAGATGCCACCAAATACTATTTTTTTAATCTATTAGGATAACGCGGGTCTCTATCCATACCTCAAGAGCAAAAATAGAACCCCCTTATATGATCACGTGTAGCTGTCTGCCAGTCCGTCTGTTACAACGGATTAAATTGCAATTTGGCGCAAATGCTTTCAAGAATTTTCATGTCCACAGTATAAAATTTCAAAATCGGTGGAATTTTTGTAATTAACGTCCCAAAAAACCATAACCATTACACCCATACTCATATTTAGTCATTTCAACCCCATCGCACCCCAACAGGCGAGACGGGATTTCACGTCCACCACGTTTGTTTTAAAAATTTGGTTAAGTTGTTGTGGTACTTAGCGACCCGATAAACCATAAAAGCATTACCAATGTTGATTTTCAGACTTTGTCACCACGTTTTTCCCTTTTAGGGGTTGAATTTCCAAAAAAACCTGAAACACGTGTTTACTCATTTATCGTTAGAAATACTCCTGTGAAGTTTCGAATAAAATAGTCTAACTAATCTTGTTTCCCCATACAAACTTTGGAACCCCATTTCGCCCCTTTAGGGGGTGAGTTTTGAAAAATCCTTTCTTAGTGCACTTCTACACCTTATAAGGAACCTACGTGCCAAATTTGAACTCTCTAGAACCAGCGGTTTGGGCTGTGCGTTGATATGTCAGTCAGTCAGTCAGTTTCTTCTTTTATATATTTAGATATCCTTTAAATTATAATAAAAAATAAGATTGAATAGTCTGTGTTCTATTTGATTTAATTTACATTCATGGATCATGGTACATTTGTACGTATATTATGAGAATATATTATTAATATTTTTTTCCAAATTCTTGGCAGTCAAGGTTCTTCATCGGCTTGTAAATATCCATTTCAGTGGGCTATCAGTCATCACTTCAAAGAGTATTTACATTTATTTAATCGTATGGCATATACAGTGGCATCAGACAACTCGAGTACTTAATAATTACAAATCAACATTAAGATTAGTTAGCCACTTAATGGCTTCGTCACTGAGGGAGAACAGGTCTACGGGAGGGCCGCCGGTATTTAGCATTTACATATTAAAGATAAATAAATGATAACGGGTAACTAATTTAATTAACTATGTTACAAATAGATAGTACATTATAATACTCGTAAGTTAAGATTTTTTTTGTAAACCTTACCTTGCCCTCAAACTGCCCCCTATAGTCCGACGTATGTTTATAATTAAACTTACCTACTGTTCCACGGTACAGATACTGAATTGTAAAACAGATGAAGTGCCTATGACATCCTTGTGCAGTTACGTCTAATTAGAACTGTTTGGCTTGACTTGTCGACCTTGCCACGAACCAGCATTATTAGTAAAGTCACTTCATGAATTGCACAGCTTTTACATGAAGAATGCGTTACATTTTGCTATAGAATCTGTGGCACATACCTGTCATTTAGTTACTTTACCCGAATTTTGAACCTTCTGATCACCCATCAAGGCGCCATCTTTCCTGGGCGCTTACGTCGTTTCGTTTTTCACAGCGTTTACTTTTTGCAAGCAGGCACGTTGTGTTTTGAGAAAAAGTTTGCAAACCCGAGTTTTTCTTGTTAATAGTTAATGATTCGTGTTTCAAAGTGTTATTAAATGTGAATTGTGCGTGTATTTCAACAGCCAAAAGTATATTTCGGCAATGAGTCGAGTACTTCCTTTGAATTCAGTTTTCAATCACGACGCCGCAATAGTTGCACCACTTGTGGTGCTAAATAGTGTTTGTATGATTGAATAACATGCTTGACTCGCGAGTCCATATCCAACTTCGAGGATTCATCATTGTCCATCGACTTCTTCCGTGGAGGAAAAGTAAGACGACTGAAAAAGCCTCTCGGAGAGGGTTTGTTTTCCAGTGGCAACGGTCAACACTGGACTGCTCCAGTCTCATCTCTTTTATGACTTGAAAGTTACAAGTAAGTTTATTCTACTTATTATGTTTGTTGCTCACAGCAAACTGTTGTTCAGCAGTGGCTAAATTAGCGCACAATCTTGCAATTTTCAACTGTACCACTTTAAATGGATACATGTGGTTAGTAGTAGTACTGCAATGAAGGTACCTACGCTACGAGGGTGAATCAAAAAGTTCTTAGAACTGCATGGTGGTAAAACCTTTTGAAATGTAGCTTATTTTTATTTTATTTTAGCTGTCCTTATGACGTAATATGACGACAAATTTTATTTGATTACGCGTAGCAATTACACATAATTAATTATTTTGTGAAGCAAATCGCTCGAAATCTGTCATAATGGACAAAAATGAGCTACGTGCCGTGATTAAGTATCTGTGTTTGAAAAAAATGTCATGATATTCAGCAGAATATAGGTACTGATGCTGTACCATATTCCACGGTTGCTTGTAGGGTACGCCACGATGCTAAATCGGGATTCACTCGAGCGTCATAGAGACCTATTGGGTTGCGAAGCTTAGGCCCACTTGCACCACGCTGGGTTAGCAAAATTAACTCGGAGTTAAATGCTACTCTAGGGTTACGTAATTAGTACGTCTTGCACCACCGAGAGTTAGAAGTAAACCTTGAGTTAACAATTTAATTTTTTAACCCGCCGAAGTGTGAGGGTTAAGGTCATTAACCCTGGGTTAGTAGTGTCAAACAAGTATCAAAATCGACTTGACGTATTGTTCAGAGATTTAATAAAGGTTTGTTTTTGTCCAGAACAATGATAAATGAATGGTTATTGTCTGATGATGATGAAGAGATCATCGAATACATTAGTTCGGACTTTTATAACAGAACAATTGCAGAAAGGACTGATCATTTTTACTCACAAAGAGACAAAGCTTTTCATAGAAGATTTCGTCTCGAAAAAGAAACTATTCTTTTTTTATTAGAGAAAATTGAAAATAGATTGCGATATACAAATCCGGATAAAAAGTAAGTACTGTAATACCTATTGTAATACTGTTTAATGCCCATGTTCAACCACGACCGGTAAAAATTTAAGACTCTACGCTCGAAGTTGTGGACAACTATGTATACCTTGGACAAACTGTCCAGTTAGGTAGGTCCAACTTCGAGAAAGAGGTCAATCGTCGAATCCAACTTGGCTGGGCAGCGTTTGGGAGGCTACGTACTACTTTAGCTTTTCGTCCAATACCCCGCAGTGTCTCAAGACAAAAGTCTTTGACCTGAGTGTGTTTCTAGTGATGTACATGCGGAACTGAAACGTGGTAGCTCACGATGGGATTATAAGAAGGCTCAAAGACACTCAGAGTGCAATGGAGAGGGCTATGCTCGGAGTTTCTTTCCGAGATCGAATCAGAAAGGAAGAGATCCGTAGAAGAACTAGGGTAAAAGACATACCCTGAAGGATAGCAAAACTTAAGTGGCAATAGCCAGGGCACATCGTTCGTAGAACCGACGACCGCTGGGGCCTTCGAGTTCTTGATATGATAATGATATGATAATGATGCAATACCTACATTTTAATTATATCTAGGTAAATTTAAGTTTCGGATTACTAAACCTATAGTATAAAATTTTATTTTTTCAGCCAGGCTGTATCACCTTTGAACCAGCTGTTGTGCACACTACGGTTTTATGCCACTGGTAGTCAGTTACTAACTTGTGGAGATGTCATTGGGGTCCACGAGTCAACAGCATGCAGGATTGTACATAAGGTCACTGATGCAATTGCTCGGTTATACCCTCAATTTATATTTATGCCCACTACTGAAGAAGAGCAAAGGTATGCAGCAATGGAATTTTATCAGATTGCACGTTTTCCACGTTTGATTGGAGCAATTGATTGTACTCATGTACGGATGAAGTCCCCAGGAGGAGAAACCGCAGAGATTTACAGAAATAGGAAAGGTTATTTTTCAATAAATATGCAGGCAATATGTTCAGCTGATCTAATGTTCAATGATGTTGTTGCACGGTGGCATGGATCAGCCCATGATTCCAACATCTGGGACAACTGTAACCAGCGCAGACATTTTTTGCAAGGAACATACAGGAATTATTGTTTAGTTGGCGATAGTGGATATGCACAGTCAACATTTATGATGACACCATTGCTAACAGTTAGTTCCAGAAGTCAGTCACTGTATAATGAGTCACAGATAAGAACAAGAAATATTATCGAGCGCACCTTTGGGATATGGAAAAGAAGGTTCCCTATAGTGAGCAGAGGGATACAAGTTCATTTAAACAAGATACCTGGCATAATTGTTGCCACTTGTGTGCTTCATAATATTGCCCGACTTCAAAAGGACGCAGAACCACCTATCGATCCAGAGTTTCCTCCAATATTCGATGACGATATTAATGATACACAGGAAATATCAGCCAGCAATGGCTCAGTCCCGAATACATCAGGACAACGCGCTCGACAAGTTCTGATAGAAGAACATTTTAGTAGATTACTTTAATTTGAGAAACGACATTATTGTATAGATTAAAAGAACAGTGGTAATCCTTATCGGTGTTTTACTGCTCTTGTACATAGCACCCATCTGAATAAACCTATTCAGGACGGTTCACTATTATCTTGTAGAAACTTTTTTGTCATATATTTGTTTTGCATAACGATACCTGGCAGAAGTAACGTTTGGCAGAAACATCTTACGCAGAGTATGCTTTGGCAGAAATCATTTCGCAGATTTTTATAATACCGAATCTTAAATATTGGCATAATGTTGATGAGCATAACAGTCTTCTAAACGAATAGTACTTTCGCAGATAATTTTTATGCATAATATTTTAGGCGGCATAAAGTTGTCAAGCCGAAGACCATTTGATTCCAAGATAGACTTCACTGTCTTATCTTTGGGATACCTAACCTAATCCAAGTCGGACCTGCCCTAAGGTGGAAACAAGACCTAATTTATGCATTACAATTGTTGTGATTAAAAATTTAGTAGCAGTTGCCCCGCGGCGGCAAGATACCTAACACTGCTCCTCGAACCGCTCGTCGTCGTACTTAACGGTACTTACATTCTACTACGTAAAGTTTACTTAACGCACTTTTCTACTAGTAGAAAATAATTATGCTATTGTAATCGTATGCTATAGGATTATTATGGTACATAAAATTATGCTCAACCAAAGTCGGCCAAAGAGAAACAATGTGCTGCAAAATGTGTCGTATGCGAGGTAGTAGTAATGCCAACTATACCTTTATGCCATCTTACCATTCGACCGAAAGCGTTTCTGCGAAACGTGTTATGCGAAGTGTATTTCTGACCAATATTATTCTGCCAGATGAGGGTAACCCATTCAGGACAAACAAACAGTGTAACCAAAATTATAATCGTTTTATTTGACATCCATTACGTACATTAAAATAATACATTACTCACTGTTATCACTAAGCAATAACAATCTATACAAAAATAGTAGGCATCTCGCTACTAAATCTATTATTATAAGATTCACATAAGTGATTTTTTTTTTACTGTACATAATCAAGACCAGTAGGCAATAAGTAAAAGTTATTTATTAAATTTTTCTAATTCTAATTTTCTAATTAATTCGTTATGTTCATATTTTTTTTTAGCATCCTCAAGTTCCATAGCTCTTAGTGACTGATTATGTTGTAACTTTTCTTGTTCGTCAAGTAGTTGACACTTCAATAACTCTTTCTGCATCATAACCAACTCTAACTTTTCAGTAGCTAAACTACTGAATTTTGTGGTAACAGATTGCTTCTGCGGCATTTCTGATTCAAGTTTCCGTTTACCTAAAATAAGACAATATTTAGACACAACAATATTTTTAACTTTATATTTTGGCAATCATGATTATAATCACCACGTGATGAGATAAAAGTTCAGCCGCACAAAGCCAAGATCTTTACATATAATTCAATGATTCCTCATTTAGTTCTAGACTTCATAGCTCTTTTCATAAAACAGAATACGTACGAGACAATAAAGCATGTGGCTTCCTTTTCAAATTTGCCCTGTCGTTTGTAAAATAGGATAGCGGATCATCCTGAGACAGGTCATCCTGGGCTACATCTGGTGATGGTTTTTCATCTAAATAAAATAAGATCAAAATTAAACACAGGATACACAGGATACTATATTGATCAAAGCATCAAATGGAAGGAATGATATGTGTCAACTTCTGATTTTGGGCTCACCGGGCCATTGCCTCACCACTCAATCATAAGACACCTCTGTCAAAATTCGTGTACTACAGTATCGTCATCATACAATACATAAGAGTTTCTATATATACCTAATAAAACATTCAGAGAGAATAATAAGAAGGTATCGTGATGTACCTATATATATATTTTGTCCATACTCATTTGTCAGGTTGAGGTCCTCACTATCAATAACATTATTTATTTCGATGGGTGGTACATTCAGCGTTGCCATCATACTGCTGTCCCCATCATAAATGGTGTGCAGACCCTCAAGAGATGGCCCAACTAGCGCTTTGACTTTGTCCAGTAATGGGTCATCGTCGCATCTTGGAGGTGGTCCTCCTCCTAGTAATAAAACAGCCAATGTATTATTATCATCCAATAAACAAATAAACAAATACAGGAAAAATAATTATAATGATTGATATTGCAATTGGTGACTTACCTGTACGCATTATATTCTTTTTAAATTCTTTATCTTTTTTTTGTGCTTCCTTGCTCAGCACTTTAAATAGGGTTTGGCAATTTCCTTTTGAGGCTCCTGTACACTCAGCAACTTTTTCCCAGCCGTCAGTGGAAGTGCCATACTCCTCAATATTTTCAATAAGAGCTGTTCTATTAACTGTAAATTAGTTACATAAAATTTTAGTAATGTATGACACGTAAGTAAGTAGTATGCCAAGCTTTAATAATAAGATTTCACATCAGATCAGATTATGTAAACGTATAGAGTTCATAGGAACACATACCTGGTATATCCATTTTAGAATCCGAAACATCCTTTTTCGCTTTCTTTTTTAAATTTTTGTAATTTTGCTGTAAGCTCTCGACCGTACGGCTATTACCAGTGGTAGTGGAATTATACTCTTTCATCACCTCCAACCAAGCTTTTTGTTTTTGTAGGAGGTTAACACCATCCGTTTTTTTGTTTTCAATTATATGTTTATACTTCGCTACTATATCACAAAGTAGCAATCTGTCGCTATTTGTGAAATTTGGGGCACGTATACGAGATTTATTTCCCATTTTTAGCAGTTTAAAATAACGACAAAGCAGACACAACTCGCGCAAAACCAATAATGACGCTTGACTGTCAGTTAAATACAGAAATATAATACGTTAAAAAACGATATGTCATTCCAAATCAGACGTAATGGAATAGACTTATGCAAAGTACTGTAGAGCGACAGAAAGCTCAACACTTAAATCATTCATCATTTATTCTATCACATTAGTCGGATATGAATAGAGTGAATGGCTGTTACATTAACCTCGGGTTAGTTAACTCGGACTTATTTTCTATTGGTGCAACGAAAAGTATGGGTTAAAAATTTAACATTTTAAACCTGAGTTAGTAAACCCTGAGTTATATATTTAACTCGAAGTTTTGGCGCAAGTGGGCCTTAGATGATAAAAAGAAAAAAAATGTCATATAAGATATACCTTTTCATCGGTGGGGGGAGCGATTGCGAAATCGCACACGATAATAATACATTCTACATTATAATGATAATAAAATCTACCAAATTTTATTAACGCTTTGAATGTCACGCAATACAAACATAAATTCCTACTCATTGTTTCATCTTGGCCGTCCTTAAATAAAAGATGGATCGGGCCCGACCGGCAAAAGACAAACAGCTGAAAAGAACTGGATAAGGTAAACGCAGGTATCAACGACCCATCGAAAATCTGCAGGTAATACCGACCTATAAATTGAAAGTAAATTTTTACGCTTCCTGTACTATTCTAGATATAGATAGCTGAAGCTACGCACATGTTGGTTCCTAGACCATCATTTACTTTAGCGATAGTGTGTGTGAAAGTGCAACAAAGAGACAAAATAACCCAGTTTGTGCGGAGACAGCGTGGGTGAAGTTCACGTCGTACTAGGCCTTAATCCATCAGGTAAAGCACGTGACTTTTCTACTTAAGCGATTTATTCGAATAAGTGAGTGCTATACTTTTTGTTGTGTTATTAAATATGTTCCGTTGAGTGTCAGTTCTGGATTTCATACCACATTTTATTGAAAAAAAAAGCTATTTGAAACGATAAAACCTTAAAATAAAATAGGACGGTCTTAGCTTCATCAGTTTTAGTTGTGGCAGCTATCGCCGAGTCATAAGTCGTTAATGGCCTCAGCATAGTGTTTCGGTTTTTTCTATATTGTGTTATTATATGACAATAACACAGGTAGTTCAATAGACCAATTGAAATTCAAACATCTGTTCTTTGTCAAAATGTATTAGCGACCTACGTATTGTTGTCTACTTTCTTTTTTATTACGCTTTTATTTTAACCAATATTGACATATTTTTGGAAGGTCGACTCATGCATCGTTACATTTATAAATATTTGTTTTTTGTTTAAAACTGTATGCATGGGTACATATTTCGTATTATATTTATTCATTACGATCTGATTTATAGTCAGAAGGTGTAACTTAATAATAAATACCTACTTTTTATGAGTCGCTAATACATCATATGTTTGCACTTACAAATTTTATTACCGACCCATAAGTCGATAATGGCCTCAGAATAGAGTTTTGTTTTTTTCTCTATTATGTCATTATATGACAATGACACAGGTACTTTAATAGCCCAATTTAAATAAAAACATCGGTTCTTTGTAAAAATATATTAGCGACATACGTATTGTTCTCTACTTTCTTTTTTATCACGTTGTTAATTGAACTAATAATGACATATTTTTGGAAGGTCGATTCTTGAATTGTTACATTAAAAATTATTGTTTTTTGTTTAAAACTGTGTGCATGGGTTCATATTTCATGTTATATTAATTCATTACAATCTGTTTTAAAGTCAGAAGGTGTAACTTAATAAAAAATACCTACTTTTTATGAGTCGCTGATAAATTTTATGTTTGTACTAACAAATTGTATTAGCGATCCATAGGGGTCGGTAGTAGCAACAGTAAGAAGCTATTACCGATCGTATATAGATTACTGTATATCTCACCTACTTTGTGACCGGACACTTTCTTTGTTTTTTGTTTAAAACTGTATGCATGGGTACATATTTCTTGTTATATTTATTCATTACGATCTGATTTATAGTCAGAAGGTGTAACTTAATAATAAATACCTACTTTTTATGAGTCGCTAATACATCATATGTTTGCACTTACAAATTTTATTACCGACCCATAAGTCGTTCATGGCCTCAGAATAGAGTTTTGTTTTTTTCTCTATTATGTCATTATATGACAATGACACAGGTACTTTAATAGCCCAATTTAAATAAAAACATCGGTTCTTTGTAAAAATATATTAGCGACATACGTATTGTTCTCTACTTTCTTTTTTATCACGTTGTTAATTGAACTAATAATGACATATTTTTGGAAGGTCGATTCTTGAATTGTTACATTAAAAATTATTGTTTTTTGTTTAAAACTGTGTGCATAGGTTCATATTTCATGTTATATTAATTAATTACAATCTGTTTTAAAGTCAGAAGGTGTAACTTAATATAAAATACCTACTTTTTATGAGTCGCTGATAAATTATATGTTTGCACTAACAAATTGTATTAGCGATCCATAGGGGTCGGTAGTAGCAACAGTAAGAAGCTATTACCGATCGTATATAGATTTTTACGATCGGTGATAGCTGCATAAAAATCGTTAATAGCTTCACAGGCATTTTTGTGAGTCGGTATTAGCAACAATCGACTTCGTCGTTATATAAATTATTTTATACAGTATAGACCTTTATTCAGTAGCCTTTAACATAGAAAATATAGAATTTACACATAATACAAACGTAAAAAAATAAAAACGTGAATCTGAGAGCAATCAGCATCCTTAAAAATGATGGTTCATTTTGAAATTGCCTTAAGGGGGTCGGTAATACCTGCGTTTACCTTACGCACCGCTCCATACCGATCTATTGGTATGGATAAATAAAGCAAAAAATATAATAATCACTTTAATAAAAGGAGATTTATTCGTATTCTTATATACTTATGTTCTCGTGCGATGGCCAAGTCATTTCATTTATGATAAAGACAAATATGTTTAATATTAATGCGGGTACTAACACGGTCATGGTAATATGTTTTTAGTTATGTAATCCGGTGAAAATGTATGTCAAAGTTGTCATATAGGCGAAGGGTCACTTTGATAGGTACTGAATAAATTAACCGACTTGGTTTTATATTGTATCTCACAACTTTTTTCGGTAGAAGGTTACGAGACTTGCAATTTTTTTACATGTAATGTTTTTGATGGGATTATATATTTTCCGTTATCATTGATTCATTCCCTTTTAATTAAAAAAAAATTAGCCACGCTCGAGAATGTCGAGATGAAGTTTTTTTTTACAACTTTGTAGCCCTCCGCCTTCTTTACGTTACCTTTAAATTGTCAGATTAGAGGAATATACACGTTTTAGCGTGTAACTAACTCACCCTACCTTAATCTGACGCGCTCGAGAATTTCAGATGAACAATTTTTTTTTTACTAATCTGATCTTTTATCCTTGACGGGCGGCCATATATATGAGGCTCATATTTGGTGGAAGTACTTAACTGGGTACAAGATATCCCCCTATATATTAATCTGCCGCGCTTTAGGTACTCCCGAAATCCCCTCTTTGGCTCTCCTACTATTACTGGGTTGCCGAATTTAAGAGAGGTAGGCCCAGCTGCGAAGATGACCCTCGCTCCGGCCGGCCTTCCACCTCTGTTACTGATGACAACGTGGCGAGAATCGAAAAATTGGTATCGGAAGATAGAAGAATTAGCATTAAACAGTTAGCAGAGATCCTACAAATTTCTTTTGACAGCGTGCAATCAATATTGACGGACGTTTTGGGGTTTAAAAAAGTTTCGCTAATATGGGTTCCGCGAATGTTAACTGAGGTAAACAAAGAACAGCGTGTGGAGGTTTCGAAGCAGAATCTCGAAATCATGAAACGTGACCCGGATACGTTTTTTCGCCGATTTGTAACCCTGGACAAAACATGGGTCCACCATTTTGATCCCGAAGCAAAAAACCGAAGCATGTCCTGGAAACGACCATCCTCCACCTGTTAAAAAAAAATCGAGTTTTTCCGACGGCGGGCAAAATTAGGGCCTCTAAAATTCTAGGATGCGGAAGGAATTCTGTTTATTGACAACCTGCCGAAAGGAAAAACTATTACAGGTTCCTATTATAAAGAATTAATCCCGAAAGTGCGGTAAGCAATCATAGAAAATCGCCTGGGAAAATGGTCTACAGGCGTACTGTTTCACCACGACAACGCCCCAGCTCATCGCTCACAATTGCCACTCACTGCGATCAGCCAAGCTGGCTTCCAGCTGCTCGACCACCCGTCATATTCTCCGGACTAAGCTCCTAGTGATTTTCACCTATTCCCGAAATTAAAGGAACATATCCGCGGAATTAAATTTCGAGATGATAATGCCATAGTCGGTGCTGTAGAGGAATTTTTCGAGTCCCAAGGAAAATCTTTTTTTATGATGGAATAAAAAAAAATTAAAAGAATACTTAAAGTGCATAGAATAACAAGGAGACAATGTAGAAAAATAAAAAATAAAAAACCATTTTCTTTTATTTTTCACCCTTATTCTAAGAACTTTTTGATTTACCCTCGTACATTATTTACACGTTTCTATACTCGTGTTTATTAAAACATCCAAAAGCTATATTAACTGACTCATTTGGCGACTGATTTGCCTCTTTACTTTTTGGAGAAAATTCAATAAACATTAATAACAACGTTTAAATATCTTTATTTACATTACTGCATTAACAGTATGTTTAAAAATGAAATAATGTTTAGTGTACTATGAAATATGTGTTTTAAAGAAATTAAATACAAATTTTTATTTGAATCACAATTGATTGTTGTCATTAATCATTATTATTAACTGACAACTAACTTGAATATAATAATTATATATAAATAATTGGGCAACTGTACAAGTTATCTAGTGCCACAGTAAGCTCTTTATGAAAAGACAAAACTTTTTATCTACACACATATCATTAGTGCTCTAAAATGCGTTCAGAAATCGTAGGAAATGACCAGCATTATTACAACCAATTTTACTATGAGATTTTTTTGTCTGTGGTAGTAGGTAAAATCTGTACTGTAATGTTATTACAGTACCGATTTTTGTAAGGTTACGAGTTTAAATTAGGAACAGCTGTCAAAACACAAGTTGGTCTCTATTTTAGTATCCATAGATATATTGTTATCGATACGAAACGTCAATTCAGTATGTTTTTTTTTTATAAAAACCGCACGAAATTTGATCTCGAGTGACATGAGAATATGGATACATTCGATTGTATATGATTTAGAAAAAAAAAACATTCGTCTTGACGGAGGTTCGAATTGCCGCCATTATTGTTGTCATTTGTTTGTTGGTTCTTTGCTGTTACGAAAGTAGAATTGTGAAGTTTATTGTAATTCACATTTTAGTTGAAAATATTGTTTCAATGTAAATGTAAATTACAACTATTACAATAAATAATCTGTTTATGTATTTGTTCAGATTTATTTCTTACTGCATGAGTATATGTCGTTTTTAGATATTTTACAGGTAGCACTAGTGGTGCCGGTCATTTCCTTATGGCTTCTGAACCCATCTTAGAGTACTTATGATATGTGTGTAGATAAAGTAGTGTATACAACTGTACATAATTAGGCCTTAAAACACTCGTGTGATCCTATTATGAAACTCGCTGACGCTCGTTTCATAAAACCACACTCATGTTTTAAGGCCTCTCATTATGTATCAGTTGCATAAACTACTATTATGACATGAAGTAGGTACTACTTCAACAAATGAAATAATGAGATGTCTTCTTCCATTTTGGTTGTACTTTGCTGTTTGTTATTTAGCTTTGGCTATTTGCATGAAATATAGTTATCAGAGAAAGCATTAATGTTTCGGATAAACTGATTTAAAATAGAATAACTAAATATTTGTATAGAATCTTTTTTTTTATCGATTCTATATTTTTTATGTGGTAATACCACATTTTTATTTTTATAAATAATGACACAAAATGAAGCGGGGACCCCGCTTCGATTGTAGTAGATCGCATTCAATTTTTCTTTCTTAATTTACCTTTGTGTCATTATTTATAAAAATAGAATAACTAAAGTTACTATCAGGGCCTAAGAATTTCTGGAGAACTGCTCTCTATATATAAGGGCCTTTGATTCTGTGTCAGTCTTAGGCAAGTTAATGAACATCAATATTTATTCATTAAGCATAAAGCATGTTCATGCACATTGACCACCAATTTAGTGAACCTCGGAGGTTCCTAAATTTTGGGCTCTTGGCACGTACTTACAATACCTAAATTAAATTCATATCATCAATATGTAATTTGACAACTGAGAAGCTCAAGCAGTGAAACCTTTGCATTTATTTGAAATTTTCGAGAGTTTTCTACATAAGTCTGGCAGGGCATGGAGCACTCATATGACTGTAAATAAATATTATTAATAGACTTCATGTGGTAAAGCATTCTTGCTTTCTGTTAACACTCTTTATTCCATAGAGAGGAGTGTTAGACCATTATTTCTACATGACTAGAAATTACTAATATTTATGATAAGCACAACCAAAGAAAATTATTCCACCAAAAACTTGCGGAGAGTTTCTGGTTAAGGAAAAGAAAACAAGTAACATGCTAATATGTTTTTAATTGTTTTCTGTGGTTGAATATTGTGCACAATTTTTATTTTTATTAAAGCCTACTGTTATCTGGCAGAAGTGTGGTCTTCACTTATTACGTTGTGCAATGCAGTATGGATTGAATAAATCAGATAATCAAACTGTCCTTCAATTTGAAAATTTTGTTTTAAATATAAAAGGCAACCAGTGAAAGGTTATCATGCTTACCAGGTATGCAAATACAACATACCTACTTCAGATTTATTCAAGTGAACAAAGTAGATTGTCTGAGAAGACTATGATATATCAGACCATTCAGGTCTTCTGTTATAACTAGCAAACAAGCAAGTGCTTTACCGATGAGCTGAAGATGTCAGTGTCAGTTTTGATCTCTTGGCGGCATATATTCAAATTTGCTTATTTAAAAAAAATTGGAGGTCCATCCTCCCTGTCAAAGCCACGGAGGCCATAATAACAGATAGGTCTACAAGAGACCATTTTACTATCCTCAGAGGTCAGAGGTATAACCTTATTGTCAAAGCCGCAGATAAAGGTGCCAGCTACTTATCCAAGCTGCGGAGGCCATAACTTAGTGAATAGGTCGTCGATAGACCATTTTGCTATTTTCATAAGTTAAAGGTGCCAGCTACTTATCAAAGGCGCGGAGGCCATAATCTATTGAATAGGTCGTCAATAGACCATTTGCTATTTTCATAGCTTAAAAGTGCCAGTTGTCAAAGCCGCGGAGGTCATAATTTAGTGAATAGGTCATCAATAAACCATTTGCTATGTTTATAAGCTAAAGGTGCCAGTTACTTGTCAAAACCGCGGAGGCCATAATTTAGTGAATAGGTCGTCAATAGACCATTTGCTATTTTCATAAGTTAAAGGTGCCAGTTACTTGTCAAAGCCGCTGAGGCCATAATTTAGTGAATAGGTCGACAATAGACCATTTGCTATTTTCATAGCCCATAGCCAAAAGGATTGCAAACGTGATAAATAAAATGCAAAGGGGTAAATCACCGGGGCACGATGGCCTCAGCATTGAGCATTTTAAGTATGGGGTGCATTTGCCTAGGGTTCTTGCAATGTTCCTTAACTTATGTACTACTCATGCCTACTTACCTAGCGCAATAATGAAGACCATAGTTGTTCCAGTTGTTAAGAACAAAACGGGGGATTTGTCGGACAAGGCTAATTATAGGCCGATCTCGCTTGCCACAACCACCGCCAAGATACTCGACAGTATGCTCAATGCCACACTTGATGAGTACCTTAGTCTCCACGACGCCCAGTTCGGTTTTAGGACTGGGTTGTCAACAGAAAGTGCTATTCTGTGCTTGAAGCATACTATCGCGTATTATACTGACAGAAAAACACCGGTCTATGCCTGTTTTCTGGACCTGTCAAAGGCATTTGACAGAGTTAATTACGAGATTCTTTGGCAGAAATTAAGGGAAGCAGGTATACCTGGTGAGTGTATAGGCATTCTTAAGTACTGGTACCATAACCAAAGTAATCATCAGGTAAAGTGGGCCGGGGCCTTGTCCGATGAATATCTGATGCAATGTGGAGTGAGGCAGGGGGTCTAACGTCTCCGAGGCTATTCAACTGGTATTGTTACGGACACAAGCCGAAAACTGTTAATTTATAAGCGAAATTTGATGTACATAACGTTAATTTATTTAATTTATTTTATTGCGCATAAAAGACGCTATAAGTCGAGTTATTATGTACCAAATGTATATAACAGTCCGTAAAAGAGACATATGTATGTAACTGGTCTAATCCCAAACCAATCCCGATCCGAAAACCACAATTCGATAGCGATGAATATTGCATAAGATATTCACGTGGTGCCGAACCACGTGGCAATGTTATGATAATATTACATCACCTGTTATCGCTTCCGCAATAGTGCCAAGCGATAGCAACGGATAATCCCATCAGGAATCCGTTTTTATTATGTTTCTAAAGTAATTAGGTCAGCCGCAATTCACGTTAACGTAAAATTAACGTGAATTATGAACCGTCCAATTAGAGCCCATTTTCAGTACGAAATCGTATCGGAATTTCGTTTTAACAATTCAAATTAACTTCACTATGACCTAATCGCTTAGAATACACTTAGAAATGCATCTGGACTCATTGCACTTACCTTTTATAGCCTTCCGCGACTTGCCAGCACAACGTAAAATTAACTTTATCGATCGATCCGACTTAATAGCTAACGAACCGTAACTCTTATCTTATAAAACGTAAGGCCATTTAATGCGGTGCAATGAAAGCTACAGAATGAGACATCTCACGTAGATATCGAACCGTAAACGTAGACACGACCCTCCCCGAACCGCTCATCCCGTAGACCAGAAAAGCCGTTAGGGCTGAAAAATGGGAAAATGAACGGCCAATCACGTAGCCAGTTCACCTTTCCATACAACGACTCTTAGAAAAGAACGCACTTGACGAAAGGGGCGTGCCGGCCGTAGAATGTACGGTTCGACGCCTCCTATTGGCCTGCGAGCCAGTAGTTTGCTTACGAGTCCTGAGTCTTGTTAGATCTTAAGGAAATAGCTTATAAGGAATTATTGTTTTCGATTATTTACCGAGTTCCGTCCAGTCTCTCGCGTCGAGCGCACGCGTGTCGCTCCGCAGATACTACCGAAACTCGTGCTCAGCATAGAGTGCCCCGGGTGCTCCGCGCGCGGCCCTTGCCGCTGCGCCGTGTTCGTGTGTGAAGCCGCGCCTCCCCGGATGGGTCGAGTGCGTGTGCGTTAGTGTAAAAAGTGCATTACGCAACTTTTAGTGTTATTGCGCAACACTTAGTGCTGTTGCGTAATTTTATTTATTATCAAAGACAGTGACTTTTATAGTGCCCCTAGATTTGCCATGGTTTAGTGCGGACGCTGATAACCTTAAAATCATGGCCAACATGGACAATAGTGACCAACAGACCAAGGACCTGATGGCCTTTGTGTCCTTCATCTTAAGGAAAAATCCTTCCCTCTGGGAGGACTTTTTGAATGAGGAGGGTGCGGCCGCGGCGGAGTCCGCGCGCACACCGATGCCTGAACGGGAGCTTCATACTCCCGAGCCGGATCACACTCCTGAGACTGGACTTGATATTAACTTTGGGCCTTCGCCAGCCGGGGCCCAAACAGGTACCCCTTATGAATATGTGTCAACCCCGTGGAACGGCCCTGGGCCGCATTATGCGACGAACGATAGGTCGGTTCGAGCCCGGCCATATCCGCAAATAACAAAAAGCACTAACGCCTCGGCGGTAGTTTTCAACACGGCCCCCCGGTCGCCCTCCCCACTGAGCGGCGCCACCGCCACAGACACGCAGCTGACCCTGGGGCAACGCACCCAGGACACTGAGCTTCAGCTTGGCCAGGTAGGCCCACCAACACAAACTTTGACCATTAACACTAACACACAAGACTTCGTGTCGCCCGCCGATTCCGCGGCGGGGCCCTCCAGGGAGGACTCCCTGGCCAGCCCGGGCAGTGCGAGGGGGCGGAGTCAAATAGATTGCAATGAATCCATCGATGACATGGAGTATGAATCCGTCATTTCGGAAAACGATGGATTCACAGAAGTAAAAGCGAAGAAAAAATCAAAACGTAAGAGGGACACGCCCACTCCCTCCCCCCCGCTCTCCCCGGGACGGGCAAACGCTATAATTAGTAATAAGGTTAAAGTTAGCAAAACTGGGTCTTCTACTGTAACTCTAAATAATCAAAAAATAGTTTCGCAAGTGCAAAAGGGGCCCAACTCCAACGCACCAAATTCAAAAGAGCTTAACTCGCAAATATATACAAAGGAGCAGTCAGGAGCCGCAGGGCCCGCGTTTTCCTCGCAAATTTCAGATGGAAATAGAAATGGTACTTGTGTCGATAGTGACGGCAGGCAACCCCCTGTAACCGCAAATAATAATAATAATGAAGATTCGCAGCGTGAACATAAACCACCGCCGTTTGTGGTCGCGGCCCACATTAAGTGGACCGCTTTATCAAAACGGGCATACAACATGGGCCTACATTTTTTAAAGGCTAAAGAACATCAACACGGCACTGAGGTTTTTACCCAGACCATAGAGCAATTTCGACAGTGGCGCCGACTCCTTGGCGCGGATTTCTACACTTTTCCTATGGAAAATGAGAAGATTATGCGCGTAATGATTCGCGGCATCCCCACCTCAATTGATGAGGACGAGGTTTTAGAAGACCTTGTTAGACAAGGCCTCCCCGCTCACCAAGTGCTGAGGATGAGACGGGGAGAGCAGCACGAGCCTTTTAACGCGGTTCGCGTTGCGCTCGACAAATCTGCCGACGGCAGAAAAGTTTTTGATTTACGAGCCGTCTGCGGCCTTAGTGGCCTGCGGATGGCGTATTACAAGACATTTGGCAGGCCCTGTCAGTGCAATAATTGCCAGAGGTGGGGACATACACAGAAATACTGCGCCATGCAGGCCCGCTGTCGAAAGTGTGCGGGCCCCCATCCTACAGCGGACTGCAAACAAACCGCTGACAACTTGAATGAAATTCCCATAAAATGTATTAATTGCGGGGGCCCCCATTGGGCAAACTATTTCAGTTGCCCCTCAATGCCTGTTATGCAAACAAAAACGAATAAAAATAAGAAAACAAATAAAAACAAAAATAAAAACAAGAAAGTCGGCCAAGGCGGAGAATGGACGGCCTCCATCCCTGACTTCGCCGGGGCTTGCCCCGACGCCTTGGGGGGTGCCTTCCAATCTCCTCCACAGCCGGCTGCCGTGACCACAAACACCACAAATATCTCTTACCTTGAAAAGGCCTTCCCGCCGATATATTCACACCACGCAGGGGGCAGCAAAAATGTAGCCGCCGCCAATATCGCCCCAGGTAATATTCGCGATAATGTAGCGCAGGTTGGCCGTGATCCGCGAGTCCACCGCGCCTCGCTCGCCCCTTCGGCGCCTACTGCAAATCCTGTTAACAAAACAATTAATTATGCAAGTGCTACTGCAAATAGACCATACAACCCTCCCCTTAACAAAAGTGGACCATTGCTGTTGGACAATAGGGGAGCGTTGCTGGAGTTGGACCCCCAAATACCTAAACTAAATAAAAATAAAAATTCAAATAAAAATGCGAAAAATAATATTAATACTAGCAATTCTGCGCTCACTCTTCCCATTTCTGCTAACAGACCCTCTGATCATCAGCAGTACGCGCATGCTGGCGACTTCAAAGCTAATTTACAGCAAATAATAAACATTGCTAACTTAATCGATATTGACGAAGTTAGCGTGTTAGCAAACAAATTAAATAGATCCACATCACAGCTGGACCAGCTATTAGCATTGCACCAGCATGCGCAGCTACTGAGGAACCTTAAACACCTGGAGCCTACCAATGGATAATACACCACTAGCCAGAGTCAAGCCCACACACCTAACATTGGCAACATTCAATGCCAATGGCCTTAGCCACCAAAAAGAGGAGGTCTCTCTGTACCTGAGGGAACATCATATTGATGTCCTGATGGTACAGGAGACCTTCCTCAAGCCCAGGATGAGGGATCCAAACCTAGCAAACTACAAGTTGGTCAGAAATGACCGCATGGGGGCCCGAAAGGGAGGTACCCTAATTTATTATAAAAAATCATTGCACTGCTCGCCATTGGACCCGCCACCTGGGCTTGTTAATCTAGAAATATCGGCCATCAGGCTGGCAATGACAGGTCACATGCCCATCACACTATGCTCAGCTTACCTCTCGCCTGGTAAGGAGATACTCAGGAAAGATCTGGACCTCGTCTTCGGGTTGGACAAATCGGTCATTCTGGCCGGCGACCTCAACTCGAAGCACGATGGCTGGAATTGCAGAGTGAAAAACAAAAACGGCAACTTACTGTTCAAAATGTTTGATACCTTACAAGCAGACCTCATTGCCCCTGATGTACCGACCCACTTTGCAACGGCGGAGGACGACAAGGGGGACATCTTAGATGTCTTTCTCCTCAAGAGTGTAGGACTCAGGTTTTACACCATTGAGGTGCATAGTGCCCTCACTTCGGACCATCGTCCGGTCTTAATGAAGCTTGGTCCCCCTAGCGACCTCCCGCCCCCGACGGTGCGTAGGGTCGATTGGGATCAGGTTGGTGTCGAACTCAACAAAGAAACCGATAACCCACTACACAGCCTGATCCCTCCCGGCCTCATGGGGCCTGACGAAACCAATGCTGCCGTTCTCTCGCTTACTGACTCGCTCAGGAGCATAATGACCAAATGCTCCAAAGAGGGTCCGGCTGACGACAGCCAAAGATGGAGGCTGCCTCACAGCCTGAGTGAGTTGGTGAGGGAGAAGAATAGAGCCACACATGTTTTCGACAAGTACCCTACACCTGAAAACAAACGTACTCTCAACAACTTACGTACAAATCTTAAACGTGAAATGAAGTCTTTCAGGAGTCAGAAGTGGGATGACACCATGGAGGAGATCACGCCGCACCATCAAGCTTTTTGGCAGCTAGCACGCAAACTTAAAGATCCCTCCGTGGTGGCGATGCCCCCGCTTGTGGCTCCCGACTCGACTTCAGTAGCTTTCACAGACGAGGAGAAGGCGGAGTGCCTCGCGACCTCATTAGAGCTACAGTGCTCTCCCAGTGTCACACATTCTGACATGGTTTTTCACCAAGAGGTGAAAGATGAGGTTGACAGGCGCTTAGCCTTGCCCCCGTCCAGTACCCCAATCAAAACAGTTACCATAGATGAAGTTAAGGCGCTGGTCAAGAGACTCTCAGTAAGAAAGGCACCAGGGGAGGACAGCATCCCGAATAAGATGCTCAGGTTAATGCCCAATTCGGTTCTATCCTCTCTTGTCTCCATTTTCAATGCTGCCCTATGCAACTGCCAGTTTCCCTCCGCATGGAAGGAGGCGGTTGTCATAGGCATACATAAACCTGGCAAACCAAGGCCAGACCCTTCCAGTTACCGCCCCATTAGTCTCTTAAAGACTATGGGGAAAGTATTTGAGCGGATTGTCCAGGCCCGCCTTATGGACCATGTGTCCGCCGCGGGTCTCATTGTCGACGAGCAGTTTGGCTTTCGAGCAGAACACTCTAGCACTCACCAGGTGTACCGCATCACCGAAAATATACTCGAGGGGTTGACGGGGCGAAAGAAGCCTGTACCTACAGGCGCCGTCTTCCTCGATGTGGCTAAAGCCTTTGACAAGGTCTGGCATGTCGG
Source organism: Apotomis capreana (assembly GCA_947623375.1). NCBI lineage: Eukaryota > Metazoa > Arthropoda > Insecta > Lepidoptera > Tortricidae > Apotomis > Apotomis capreana. Next base: position 14,647,762 of record OX392521.1, read on the forward strand.
CTTGTTGTACAAACTGTACAACTACGATGTGCCAGACCGTCTTGTACTATTGGTACAAGACTACTTATCCAATAGAGGCTTTAGGTACAGAGTCGAAGGCTCTCTTTCGGACCGCCATCCCATACGAGCCGGAGTTCCGCAAGGCTCCGTTCTAGCTCCCCTCTTGTTTTCGTTGTATATCAATGATATACCAAAGATCCCCGGTGTCAATTACGCCTTATTCGCGGATGACACTGCATTATATGTTACCCACCGTCGCAAACTGTGGTTGACGGGCCGTCTACAGATGGCACTCTCTCACCTAGGTGAGTGGTGCCGGAAGTGGAAGGTCGAAGTCAACCCAGACAAAAGTGCGGCCATGATTTTTTCCCGAAGGGCAAACTACCCTGCGTTTGTCCGAGCCTATTAAACAATTGTGCCTCTTTAATAGGCCCATACCGTGGGTAGACCAGACGCGGTATTTAGGCGTCAACCTGGACCGGCGCCTTAATTTTAGCAGGCACATCAAAATCGTCAGAAACCGAGCGGCGTTCTACCTAAGCAGGCTCCATTTCTTATTATATAAAAATAGCAAGTTGTCCAGGCGCAACAAACTAACCATCTACAAGACTTGCATAAGGCCTGTTTTCTCATATGCAAGTCCAGCCTTTGCACACGCAGCACCATCAACTTTAAATTCCCTACAAGTGTTGCAAAATAGATTCTTACGCTCAGCGACAGGGGCCCCCCCCTACATTAGAAATACAGATTTACACCGCGATCTGCATCTGGAGCCCATACAGACCTGGTTCAGGACCTGCTCCGAGCGGTTCTACAACAAGGCCGCAAACAGTTCAAATCCGTTGATTCTCAAGTCAATAAATTACACCCCAACTGCAGATGTGCCTGCTATCCATCGTAGACCAAGGAACATACTGACAGACAGACTAAACAAACTCTCTCAACACTATGCCGACCACCCGCCTACATTCATGCGGAAAACAAAATACTGGTCGGATGAGGAGACGGACACCGAGGTCAGTGGCTCGATGTCCGTACCTAAATCCGTTCCATCCACACACTCACAGGCTCCAATTAGTAATAAACAATCTCACACACCTGCTCTAACGCATCAAACTGACACACCTCAGCACAACATCACACCATCACAGCGGGATTCCATTAGGAAACACACCAAATGGAAGCCCAGACAGAAACACAAACCCGGTGCCCCTGCGTACAACGCGAGGAGGACACACTATTTTTCCAAGGCCCCCCTCTGGGAGGCAAAACGTACAAACCAGGTTGACTCGGCAGAGGTGATCGCGGCCGCGGCCGCCGCCCGACAAGAGCGTGTGCGACCCCGCCACCATCAGCATCAACACCAAACCACGAACCAAAATGGTTCAGGTTAGTAGTTTTAGTTTAAGCTAGTTATAAGTAGGTTAAGTTCTTTTCGGCGGCCCGTTCAAAAGAACGGGCCGCGACTGTCCCAGCAGTGCAAAGGGACCCTTGGGGCCCGCAAGCAACGAAAAAAAAAAAAAAAAAAAAAAAGATTATTTACCATACTGCCGAAGAAAATTAAACAACGAACAAGTCAACCAGTGTTTTTATAACTCGTACTCGAACCTGCATCGAACCTGCGTCGACCTGCTGCCGTAACCAAGTTCGTCTGAGGTCCCATTCGTTTGGTTGATCTCCGAACTTCGGTCTACGTGCCCTACGTGATATCTACGTGACATTCACGTCGTGCAGCTACGCATCGGATCCGGAGCTACGAAACCGAACCTGTACTACGAGCTACGAACGTACGATTTGCTACGTGTTACGCAGCATCTACGTGGCAACTACGTGCCGCGTCTGAACCGCCGTGCCTACGACTGGGATAGCCACGGCGACCGAACTGGAGCCACGAATTCCGAGAGCCGATAATACAGTCCACTGTGCTCACTCGTGAGCTACCGAAGAGGCAGTGTTGAGTGATTATCCTCAACATTTTGGTCCTTCGAGCCGGATCAGAAGAACCGCCGAACCAACCGACAACGATGGTCCACACGAGACGCCAGGCATCACGAGACGGCCGAGCCCCCAGCGAACCGAACCGAGGGGAATCCACGTCTGCGAAGATGCACGAAGCGCATCGACGACTGTCGGACACCAGGGAGCCACAACACGCCGCCCTGGACGAACCGAGCCGCAGATCGAACCCGGAATCGCCGCCCACGGACACGACCCAATGGCGGCAGAAACTGGAGGAGCACCTGCGACGAGCCAGCCTACGGGGGCAACGCGACGACCCCGCAGCCGGCTTTTCGACACCGACGACTCACCTGCCGGCGCGCCCCGAAGCACGAGCGCCCGGCCACAACCGCGACCGCGAGGGCCCCGAGGCTTTCGCGTTTTCCGCGCACCACGCGTTTAATGCGCCCCTCGCCGCGCATGCGCAAATCGAATCACCCGCGGCCCGCGCGCCTGCGACTCAAGCCGCGACCCGCACCGCCGATCGTTCCCGAGAACGAGCCGATCGCGAACGTGCTTTCGACCAAGTACGCTTCAACATCGGCAACACCCGCGCGCCTACGGTCACGTCCGCGACGAGCAGCACCACCGAGGCCCGCAGGAAGCAAGCCGAACTCGCCGCAGCCGAAAGCATCGCAGAGCTGCGCCGCCAACAACTCCGCGTCGAAGAGGACCTCGTCAGGAAGCGACTCGAGTCCGAGCTGCAACAGATCGAGGCTGAGGGGTCCCAGGCTGGCGGCTCACAGGCGGGTCGACGGACGCCGACCGACCAAGAAACCACGCAGCGTATCGATGCGTGGTTTCAACGAACCGAGGTGAGTGACGGAGCCAAGATCGCGCCTGCTAAACCGACGCCGATGAGGCAGCGCACGGTCACGCCTGAACGAGGCGAACTCTTACGTCCGAGCCGAAGCCGAACCGCGAGCCGCAACGAGGACATCGACCGACTTGCCGATCGCATCGAGAGTATAACTCGTCCGCCGCCGAAACAGGTATACGAACTCCCGATCTATACCGGACTGCCGAACGAGTGGTTAACATTTTACCACTCGTACACCGAGAGCACGCAGCGGTATAAGTTCTCAAATTTCGAGAACATGGCTCGACTCCGCGCAGCGCTGAAAGGTGAGGCGCGAGAATGCGTCCAACACATGCTGGCGTCGGGATCGAGTCCGGACTTAATCATCCGAATATTAAAAAAGAATTTCGGTAGGACCGACATTCTCGTCGACAGGGCGCTGGAGGACTTGAAACGATTGCCCGCCCTAGGACCGAGCGCGACTGACCTCAACACTTTTTCCATAAAAGTAATGAACATCGTCGCGACGCTCATGGACTTAGATAAGTCACACTACGCAGGTAATCCATTATTGATCCGAGAGATTACCGACCGCCTGAGCCCGCACCTGAGATCGAGATGGTGCACACACGCACGTGAACACATGCGAACAGGTGAGTGCGAGATCGTAATGCTAGCGGAATTCCTACTCGACGAATCCGACGCCGAATTACAATTCTCGCACGCACGAGCCCCGGCGTCGCGACGCCCAGCCGCTACGAACGTGAATCACCAGCCGCTGCCGTCCCGACGCCCGAACCCCGTGAACAGCGGAGCTGCGATACGACGCCCCGCACCCGTAAGAGCCCAGACATACGCCACAGAACGAGTGGACGCCTGTCTGTGTTGCGGCAACACACACCGAACCACGGACTGCCGCAAGTTATTAGGTATGACGATAGGAGCGAGATGGGAGTGGGCTCGAGACGCACGCATCTGCTATAAGTGTCTCGACAAAAGACACCGCCGCGAGAACTGCACGGCGAAAGGTTGCGGCGTGCCCAACTGCCCACACTCGCACCACAAATTGCTACACGATACGACGCCGCCTACGAGTAAGGCGCCGCCCCACGTAGCGCCCCACGTAGCACCCGATGTAGCACTCGACCGCCCAGCCCGCCCGACGCGTAGCACGGCGCAAGCGGCGCCCGGCCCCGCGCGTAGAGACGAGACGCCCGTGCAGAGCGAGCACGCGCACACTACGGCGGAGCTAACTGCCAATACCGTCGACGCAAACACGAAGGTAATGCTTAAGATAATGCCTATCGTCGTTAGCGGACCATGCGGAAGCATCGAAACATTCTGTATGATCGATGAGGGGAGCACGATATCTCTCATCGATCAGGGACTGGCGGATCAACTAGGAGCAACGGGACCTGAAAAACCTCTCGTCATACAAGGCGTAGGCTCGATATGCCTAACGCAACCGAGTCAGCGCGTAGAGGTAAGCGTCCGAGCTACGAATGGAGGCCCGTCACACTCGCTTACGCTGCGCACTGTACCGCAACTTGGACTACGCGAGCAGTACATGCCGCGTAGGGCGGTACTCAACTTCGAACATTTAGCCGACTTGAACGAAGCCTGCTACGAGCATGCCGCGCCTAAAATACTATTGGGCGCGGACCACTGGCACCTGACGCTGCCGCTAGAGACGAGGACAGGAAGGCAGTGCGACCCGGTGGCGATCCGTTCGAAAATCGGATGGACAATTTACGGTATGGCCCCACGCTACTTACGAAACCAGAGCGATCGAGAGGTGGTCATGCACGCTTTCTCGGATGAAGACCGAGAAATAAACATGGCGTTGAAAAGGTACTTCTGTAATACCTATAAACCTATCTGCTAAATAAATACATCCTGGGAACGAGCACCAAATTGTAATGTCTACTAGCTATCGTACTTTAATTCTAGAACTATCCTGAGTCACGGGACCACCAATCGTAATGTATGCTAAGCCCTAACTGCTAAATAAACCTCCTGGCCCTACGCCTGCTTCACCCTCAACTCCAACCTCTACTCCACAAAACCCTAGGAAAACCCTACAACAATTACCTAAGGATATCTTAACAGCATCTCCTAGTCTACCACAACCTACAACTAAACAAACCTAGATATGAAAGGATCTTTATACAGTTGAGCTGAACATTTCTTATAACTATTGGCCAAAAAAGTGATCGGTTTAACCGTTGTGAACGTCTAGATGACAGGAACCCACGTTGAAGTAGTAACTCAAGCTCTTTTAAGAGAAATCTAACCGTGATGTGTCGCGGTAAGACCCCGTACCTAAATGGTGCAATACTACAATGTATATCGTTAATAAACGGGTATTCTATTATTTATTTACTGCTTGCTTCCTCTACCGTACTGCTACCTTGGTTCCTTATACTGATTAAATTTCTAACTTAAATTTAATGTTATCTATCCTTAAAATATAACCTTATTCCTTCCTATGTAGTCTAGCCATCAAAACTATCCCTAGTTCCTATAGTATGATTCAATATGGGATATTCTACTCTTATTAAATATTATTTATATTATTTCTATATGAAATATAAACTCATTCAGTCCACAAGTAAGTTATAGATATATTAGATTACTCTATGTAACAATAAAGATAAATATATGAATCAATACTAAATATTATTAGAATTCTAAGATGAAAGATAATTTAGACTGTTTTCTTGGAATTGCATGTCTGTTCAAAAATGTTTGGTAGACAAGCAACTATGTACAATTTGAAAATACACTTCATAACCAATTTATAAGTAGATTGAAGTTACTGAAAATATAAAGTTTTATTACAAATTTAATGAATCTTAAGTTTTCATGTTCGACTAAATTAAATAGTTTTATTCTGATAATTTAATATGGAATAAAGGTAGGGAATTCATACTTTTAGTAAGTTTTAGTATGATGTTTCTAAAATAGATTCTGGATCTAAACAAGAGATAATTGTTTGGTGAATAGAATTCTGAGTATTATTGAAATCCTTCGACCGCATACTAAATATTATCTTTTGGCTGTGTTATACTAGTATTGCTTTCATCTTATTATCCCAAAAAAACAATTAGTTTTGTTTTAAAATAATGGCGGCTACCAGCATGTCTAATGACATGGGCAATCGGGTAAAAAACATGGTTACTTCATGTGTACATATTGAGGGAAAATCGTTCCTCGGAAAATAAAACAAATTTCTGTTAAATCTGTTTGGTGTGTTATTTTAAATATCACCAAACCCATGTTCTCTGGATGCCGTATGATTGCCAGATTTGATCTTTTATTGGCCTTCGGGCTCTTTTAGAGTAAGGATCTCTCCCGGATCTATCTAGAATCTATGAATCTTTACTATCTATATTTGTTATTAAACAACACGAATTTTCTTCACTCGTGAACTAAATGAATTCTCACTTCATTCATTACAAACAATAGATTTGTATAACTTGGGTTTTCGTTTAACCATACTCAAAAATAATGTCATTCGTCCTTGAAACATAAAGACTATTGTGTCCATTCGAAGTATCTTTCAACTCTCGATTGACTCATTCTGATAAAGGAATTCTTCTACGCCTCTGTGATATAAATTAATTCAGTTCTGAGGTCTGTGATGTAAATACGGGAACGAATAACTTTCATTATTGTCATTCATAAGTCCCCGGCTTCTTTTAGCAATTTACACTTCAGATACTCCAAATCCAGCCATAGGAATGCTTTGTTTTCCATACTATACACAATACTATACACAATTTCCTTATCAAAATTATTATAACATAGTTTAATATTATTTCTGTTCATTGAAAGGGCGAATGTCATCTGTCAGCTGATTCGACCTAACTTTAATGTTGCCATCTTACACTACCGATGTCTGTTATAAGTACATTACTTTACCAAATTTTAAATCATAATCGGTAAAAAATATCTGATTGTTTCTACAAATATCTATGTAAAATTAAAGGTTTTAAATATCTGAAAGGTATAAATAACAGATTTCTCTATTCCACTCCTTATAAACTGTCACAAGATTTTGTTTTTTACTACAGGCAACCCGTGCCATAAACACTAATAAAACAGTAGGTTAACATCTGCATTTACTGTATCTGACGAGATTAAACTAATTTGAATAGATGTTATGTTAGTTAATGATGAATGGCCGATTGCTCGGAAGATAAAGAAACCTATCCTAATATTCCTATTAAAGTGTACCTATCTCTATACCCTGTTCCCTAGCTAGTACAAAACACTAGAGGCCTAAACCTCATATTTACATTTAAACGTGTATGGAACCTAGGTAAGCTAAACTATAAATTCGGGAGATTAACCCGAGGTTGGACTAGAATCCGTGTAATTGGGTCCCCCCTTACGCGGCTGAAGAAACGCCGGAAGCGCAGAGTAACCCGCCCTAATATGTGTAGATAATGCAAATATATAAATATATATGTATATGAGACCAAACCTGGAGGTCCATCTGATTTCAACAAGTGTGGAAATCCCACTTGCCCAACCTGTGGACCTTGCGTTCACCAGATAGATTACTCTAGATCTGTAGACTGATCACTGCACTTGTAAATGGCAAGTGTCCGGGACGTCTAACCCGGATAAAACTAGAAGAGTCTGAAAGATATTCGTTTAACAGCCGCAAGGTTAAATATCTTTCATCTGGCAACCATGTACCAAAACACTATTTCTGGCATGTAATTAAGCTTAATAGCTTTCAAACAACAAAATCCCAATAAATTTCAATGAATAATTATAATCCCGAAAAACAATCTAAATTCCAACAGAAATTCCCCTTAAAATTAAATTTAATACCTTAGTGCCAGACAATAATGTTACCCAGTCGAAGTCGCAAGTAAGAATGAATGAACTCTATAAAATCCGTCCCTATTTATACCAATATCCCCCGACACGCTAGACGGATAGACGCCCTAGACGAATAGACGCCCTAGACAAATAGACGCGCTAGACGAATAGACGCGCTGGACTCGCTGAAAACTCTGGACACTCTGGCCACGCCCACAGACACGCCCACGCCCATAACTTTGATCCTTATGCAGTATGAATAAAGCTCAATTCTTCCGTTGGAAAATTTTGTGAATAGTAATTTGCTATTTTTAAAAAGGTAGGATGCTTAGTTATAAGAATATTTTTACTTGCTTTCGTAAACATTCATACTGTTACTTCTATTAGGCATTTGTATTGTATTATAGTTATTAAGTGATGATTTTAGTATTAGCTGGCGAAATATGATGCTAATGTGTTGGGAACCTGATGATGATAATGATGATGTGAGTCTTACGATGGCGATATATATCTACATGATGGCGTACACATGACGAGAACATGTGAATCGCTACAACCGCCCCCCTGCGAAAGTTTGAAGTGGATTGACATTGTCAAATAACGTAGAACTTCGCATTCCCCTACTAAAATGCAAAACGAACTAAAAAAAATTATATATAAGACAAATTATTCGTTAAGCAAATAACATTTTGTGATAATGTTGGATATTCTAAATCCGTCAGTATTCGAACCCTTAAATGTGTGTGTATTTAAACCAATACTTGGAAAGCCACTTGTGTATTAAATCAGAATTCAAAACATAGAATAATATCATTGAATCGTGAATATATTTCTCCAAATCTCGACCACATCGTAAGAAGTGTTTGGTTGTGAGTCAAACAAGCCCTATTAGCTCGGTTTTGCCTAAACACCTCAAACTTGACCTGCCCATTGCTCAGCCTCATTTGCGAATTCACATTGTACGAATCCTTCGATGAATTGACAAAACTCTCCTCAGACAACATAGCAAGATCTTTGGTATAGATACTGAATATTCATCCTCACTTCAATACAATAACTGATTCCGATTTCAAATTCTTCTCCAAAATCACATGTGACTCTCCTTATTGGTGCGTGTATCACATCAAGAATAAACAAGCCAATTTCAGCTCTATAATCATACAATTGTGTTCTTTTTTTTTTTTCTTGTAAGACTATAGACTTACTAGTCGAATTGTGTAAAAATGTTTCATTTCAAAATTATGCTAAAACAACATTATACCAGAAACTCTTACAAATATACCAATTTAGTTTTATCCTGTGTCCTGTCCTTACGGACAAAACTACTCACAATTCCTTTTCCTTAGAAAAAATATACAGTTGGCCAATCTAATCGTTGACATGGGTGTGTGTGAAACCTGCACGTTCCTGCCCGCGCTCGAAGAAGGTTAGCCCGTAGGCACTGTAGAGTATTGTTTCGCACAAACTACCGCACATCGGTCTTAAATCGAACCTTCGATTTACTAAGCCTAACTTCTAAGTATGTGCAACCCAATTGATGTCTTTAGAAAATACTCCCGTTCGTACCTCTAAAGATAGTAGACCCCCCGTTTTCGGATCCGAATACTTTCGAACTTAGCTTGAACACATACAGACAACATTCAACTCAAAAAGTCCTCCATCCTACTTTATCTTTCTAAAATATCCCAAGTTCCCCTTTACTTCTTTCATTAAAATCAAAATAAAGACTTTCTCTAATACAAATAATAAAATCGTCTATCCACTTCACACATTTCGTTTTTTTTTTTTTTTTATATACTTTAATAAACCTCGTAATTACTTTATCCATTCAGTTCAATTTACCTCTAACTACCCTTTTGAAAACTATCGAATTTCAATTTATTAAAGAAACTCAAAATACGTATTAATGGAATCGAACCATTACGTAATCATCCATGTAACTTATCAAATTTCGACTTATTAAAGAACCTCAGAATACGTATTAATGGAATCGAACCATTACGCAAATCATTCGATGAAATATACTACTAACGACCTCTAGTGAAATTTGCGTACAACCATATTCGAACCTTAACTTACAATACTTATACTGCGGTACGACTTATACTATGACATCACTATTGCCTTTTAAAACAAATCGACTGTAATCGATACCTTAATCGATCTTATCTTAATATCCCTATTGAATATTAGATTTTGATAAATAAATTACGGAAATACTTGTACGTTGTCTAATTAAATAACATATAGGTAAATATATATTTAACTATTCTTTATATATGCTACGTAAATCTTACGAACTAGGTAAGTGAATCTACACCTTAATGATAGTCTGCTATTTATGTCATCGTATCCCTTTAACCTGGCAACACTGTCTTATGACATGTCAAATGTCAAAAAAAAAAATTCATAACCTTAATGTATTCTACGCACTGGAAATTAAATTACTAACTGATGAATAATGAACAAGAAAATGAATTGTTATGAAGAAAACTGTGATAAAATGGTTCTATGATAATAAGGTAACTATTTTCTACGCTTGTTACTATGATCTGACTAAAATATTGAGTAAAGAAAATTCGTGTTGTATGTTTACAATCAAAATTTGTTTTTGTTACAGAATAAAAACAGTTACGTTAACCTTCGCGCAACGGTTATAAGTTATATCTCAAAATTCATGCAATTACGGATAATTAAACAAGCAATGAAGTCGAACTCTGCGCCACCTGAAACAGACTAACAGAATGTAAGTTAACAAGAGTTTTAACTGCGTTTGTTTATAAAATAAGTCTTGAATCTTCTGTACGTCAATTTTTGCTCTTTTCTTGATTCTAATATCTTCTGTGTTCTATTTCCAGACTCTACTCGTAAATCTTGACAACTTCTTCAGTACAAATTAATCTTGATTGTTGCAAAAGTTATGAAGGATGGCATGAACTCTCTACTTCTGCTGCTGCAACTTATTGGAACTTCTTTACAAGGTTATTTCATTTATCTTACTGTACTATTGTTTCAACTTAAAAAAGAACTTAGTTGTTTAAAAATATCTTCATGCAAATTTTCATGGAAATGACTTCGCTCAAAAACAGTTCTTGTTTGGATATAAGTTTAATTTATTTCTTCCGGTTATTACTGCTAATTCTCTTCTTGTCTTCATCCTATCATTTTGTCAAGTCTGTTTCCATCACCTGATTACAATTTTCATTTCATTTGAAGACAAGCAGCTTATTTATGAACTAAATTTATTTTCCTGAACTACTGTTATAAATGTTTATATTTCAAAGTAAAGTATGTAGATGTACTGTATAATAGCTGTACCTTTGTTTATTAACAAATAACATTTAATCTAACTTGATTCAATAATATTTTTTTTTTTTTTATGTTCCAGATTTTTGGATTTCAACGGCAACCTCCACACAAAATCTATTATAAATCTAAAATAAAACCTGAGTATCATGACTAATGCATAATAAAACTTGACTGAAGATGTATATTTATTTACTTAAATATATAGGACCACTTAATGGAACTGAATACCTTAATAAAATTTGATGGTAACAATACAGACATATTTACTTCGCTCAAAAAAATTAAAGTTAAACTGCTTTCCTTTCCCTTCTGATTCTGTGGTTATATTCTTATACTACATGTGAACATATATGTAAGTCATTATAATGATAATCTATAAGCCATAAATGTACCAAAATTATTTAATAAAATTACTTTCATTTCATTTGTTTCATTATGTGTTAAAAGAAAATTCAAAGGAGATCGCCCCCCGAGTTATGTAATCACTAACACTCCTATTTTCCCTTATAAAGATTACATTTAATGTTTCTAATAAGCCTTATAATAAGCTAAAAGATTAATAACTTAATATTGTAGTTAGAAGCCTTTATACAAAGGTTAACATTGTAGCTAGGATCATATTTATCAGATCTCATTGTGAAACATTTCCTACACTGAACTAAAGTCTATAAATAAACCCTCGCCCCCCCAAATAATAAATCCTTAGTACTCTCATGACTTAACTTTAGTTTCATAATTAATTTTCAACACAACTTGAACTAATAACTGATGTAAAAATAAATCTTCACAAACTTATATTTCCTGTAGTCAAGAACAATGACATCTCTATTCTACCTGACTTAACTAATTTCCTGCAACAATCCGACTTTATATCTATATTAAAATTAAATTTATTTAAATAATCATTCCATCTCGATATCATATTAATTACTAATAAGCATAGATATAAGTGATAACAGATAACACCCTGTCACTTGTCAACTTGTCAAATCAACCTGCTCAGAAGGCGTTTTGTTCACTCAGCCTTGATTATGTTTTTACTTTAAAAATGAATTACCTATTATTATTTTTCCCAATTGACAACATTTCATATTTATAACAGGTGGAAATTAATATAGAGATCGACAGGGCTTTATGTCGTGTACCTTAAAAAAAAATCTTGGAATTTATTCTTCTGTATTTAAGGAAATATAAGAAAATACATCAAATAACTGCAATCTAAGACAATACGGGCTGAATAGGGTTGTTGTCTAAACCAAAGAGCGAAAACATAGATTTTTTTTTTATTTGACGTTGACAGATGACAGATGCATACCCAGTTTTATTAAGTTTTTTTTTTAATAAGAAAACCGACTAAAGTAACCGTTCCATTATGTTCTGGTTTTGGTGTTGCCACATTTTAAAATGAGTATGTTTTTATAAATTAATAATAAAATAAATAATCATCTCAGAAAATAAATAAAAACAGAGATTACTTAATCTTATTAAGCAGAATTCAGAAAAGTAATAAAATGATAGTCTTAAAAATATGAATTGTTGTCAATTATGTAAATAATGCATAAATAATATTAAATGTATCCCTAAATATCTAAATCTTATGTTATATTAATAATACGAACATATTGAGTAAAGTTGTCTACGTATCTGATTGAAACTAAAGTAAGTAAATTATTACTTGATATTATTATTTTATGTAACGTAAATTATTATCTAAAACTTAAATAATACACCTATTTAATTATTAATCAATATTAAAATTAGCTTTGTGAACCATAAAACCAATCGCAACGAATTTAATCATATCTCAAATAATCCAGTATAGAACCACAGATAAAATAATAAAATGCCTCAATGAATGAACTGTCAATTGATTACTGTTTGCAAAATATTGATTGATAAAATAATCACGTTGTTCTAATAGAAGTCTTTTGTTTCAGGTACTATTACTATGTGAAATAAGAAAAATATCGTGTGTTATATCAAGAAGCTACTCTATTCACTATAGTTTGTGTATAAATGCAACAAAAAGTGTCTCTTGACGACGTGCACAACACCCATCACGGCTAAATTCTCCTTTCCATTCTCACGTCAACAATTGTACCCTTGAGGGTCTCATAGTTCAAAGCTCAAGTGTTCAAAGATCCCTTCAATAAAACCGTCACTAACAACTCAACTAAAATTCCATGGCGAAATAACAAAATGAAAGACAATTGTTGAACTACAAAACGCAAGAAGACAGCAAGACATGAAACCTTACGATAAACTGCATCGGCACGACCCTCAACGATCCCGGACTGATCCTATCCATGGTCACGGCGCAAATTGTAATACCTATAAACCTATCTGCTAAATAAATACATCCTGGGAACGAGCACCAAATTGTAATGTCTACTAGCTATCGTACTTTAATTCTAGAACTATCCTGAGTCACGGGACCACCAATCGTAATGTATGCTAAGCCCTAACTGCTAAATAAACCTCCTGGCCCTACGCCTGCTTCACCCTCAACTCCAACCTCTACTCCACAAAACCCTAGGAAAACCCTACAACAATTACCTAAGGATATCTTAACAGCATCTCCTAGTCTACCACAACCTACAACTAAACAAACCTAGATATGAAAGGATCTTTATACAGTTGAGCTGAACATTTCTTATAACTATTGGCCAAAAAAGTGATCGGTTTAACCGTTGTGAACGTCTAGATGACAGGAACCCACGTTGAAGTAGTAACTCAAGCTCTTTTAAGAGAAATCTAACCGTGATGTGTCGCGGTAAGACCCCGTACCTAAATGGTGCAATACTACAATGTATATCGTTAATAAACGGGTATTCTATTATTTATTTACTGCTTGCTTCCTCTACCGTACTGCTACCTTGGTTCCTTATACTGATTAAATTTCTAACTTAAATTTAATGTTATCTATCCTTAAAATATAACCTTATTCCTTCCTATGTAGTCTAGCCATCAAAACTATCCCTAGTTCCTATAGTATGATTCAATATGGGATATTCTACTCTTATTAAATATTATTTATATTATTTCTATATGAAATATAAACTCATTCAGTCCACAAGTAAGTTATAGATATATTAGATTACTCTATGTAACAATAAAGATAAATATATGAATCAATACTAAATATTATTAGAATTCTAAGATGAAAGATAATTTAGACTGTTTTCTTGGAATTGCATGTCTGTTCAAAAATGTTTGGTAGACAAGCAACTATGTACAATTTGAAAATACACTTCATAACCAATTTATAAGTAGATTGAAGTTACTGAAAATATAAAGTTTTATTACAAATTTAATGAATCTTAAGTTTTCATGTTCGACTAAATTAAATAGTTTTATTCTGATAATTTAATATGGAATAAAGGTAGGGAATTCATACTTTTAGTAAGTTTTAGTATGATGTTTCTAAAATAGATTCTGGATCTAAACAAGAGATAATTGTTTGGTGAATAGAATTCTGAGTATTATTGAAATCCTTCGACCGCATACTAAATATTATCTTTTGGCTGTGTTATACTAGTATTGCTTTCATCTTATTATCCCAAAAAAACAATTAGTTTTGTTTTAAAATAATGGCGGCTACCAGCATGTCTAATGACATGGGCAATCGGGTAAAAAACATGGTTACTTCATGTGTACATATTGAGGGAAAATCGTTCCTCGGAAAATAAAACAAATTTCTGTTAAATCTGTTTGGTGTGTTATTTTAAATATCACCAAACCCATGTTCTCTGGATGCCGTATGATTGCCAGATTTGATCTTTTATTGGCCTTCGGGCTCTTTTAGAGTAAGGATCTCTCCCGGATCTATCTAGAATCTATGAATCTTTACTATCTATATTTGTTATTAAACAACACGAATTTTCTTCACTCGTGAACTAAATGAATTCTCACTTCATTCATTACAAACAATAGATTTGTATAACTTGGGTTTTCGTTTAACCATACTCAAAAATAATGTCATTCGTCCTTGAAACATAAAGACTATTGTGTCCATTCGAAGTATCTTTCAACTCTCGATTGACTCATTCTGATAAAGGAATTCTTCTACGCCTCTGTGATATAAATTAATTCAGTTCTGAGGTCTGTGATGTAAATACGGGAACGAATAACTTTCATTATTGTCATTCATAAGTCCCCGGCTTCTTTTAGCAATTTACACTTCAGATACTCCAAATCCAGCCATAGGAATGCTTTGTTTTCCATACTATACACAATACTATACACAATTTCCTTATCAAAATTATTATAACATAGTTTAATATTATTTCTGTTCATTGAAAGGGCGAATGTCATCTGTCAGCTGATTCGACCTAACTTTAATGTTGCCATCTTACACTACCGATGTCTGTTATAAGTACATTACTTTACCAAATTTTAAATCATAATCGGTAAAAAATATCTGATTGTTTCTACAAATATCTATGTAAAATTAAAGGTTTTAAATATCTGAAAGGTATAAATAACAGATTTCTCTATTCCACTCCTTATAAACTGTCACAAGATTTTGTTTTTTACTACAGGCAACCCGTGCCATAAACACTAATAAAACAGTAGGTTAACATCTGCATTTACTGTATCTGACGAGATTAAACTAATTTGAATAGATGTTATGTTAGTTAATGATGAATGGCCGATTGCTCGGAAGATAAAGAAACCTATCCTAATATTCCTATTAAAGTGTACCTATCTCTATACCCTGTTCCCTAGCTAGTACAAAACACTAGAGGCCTAAACCTCATATTTACATTTAAACGTGTATGGAACCTAGGTAAGCTAAACTATAAATTCGGGAGATTAACCCGAGGTTGGACTAGAATCCGTGTAATTGGGTCCCCCCTTACGCGGCTGAAGAAACGCCGGAAGCGCAGAGTAACCCGCCCTAATATGTGTAGATAATGCAAATATATAAATATATATGTATATGAGACCAAACCTGGAGGTCCATCTGATTTCAACAAGTGTGGAAATCCCACTTGCCCAACCTGTGGACCTTGCGTTCACCAGATAGATTACTCTAGATCTGTAGACTGATCACTGCACTTGTAAATGGCAAGTGTCCGGGACGTCTAACCCGGATAAAACTAGAAGAGTCTGAAAGATATTCGTTTAACAGCCGCAAGGTTAAATATCTTTCATCTGGCAACCATGTACCAAAACACTATTTCTGGCATGTAATTAAGCTTAATAGCTTTCAAACAACAAAATCCCAATAAATTTCAATGAATAATTATAATCCCGAAAAACAATCTAAATTCCAACAGAAATTCCCCTTAAAATTAAATTTAATACCTTAGTGCCAGACAATAATGTTACCCAGTCGAAGTCGCAAGTAAGAATGAATGAACTCTATAAAATCCGTCCCTATTTATACCAATATCCCCCGACACGCTAGACGGATAGACGCCCTAGACGAATAGACGCCCTAGACAAATAGACGCGCTAGACGAATAGACGCGCTGGACTCGCTGAAAACTCTGGACACTCTGGCCACGCCCACAGACACGCCCACGCCCATAACTTTGATCCTTATGCAGTATGAATAAAGCTCAATTCTTCCGTTGGAAAATTTTGTGAATAGTAATTTGCTATTTTTAAAAAGGTAGGATGCTTAGTTATTAGAATATTTTTACTTGCTTTCGTAAACATTCATACTGTTACTTCTATTAGGCATTTGTATTGTATTATAGTTATTAAGTGATGATTTTAGTATTAGCTGGCGAAATATGATGCTAATGTGTTGGGAACCTGATGATGATAATGATGATGTGAGTCTTACGATGGCGATATATATCTACATGATGGCGTACACATGACGAGAACATGTGAATCGCTACACTTCGACGTCGAAGCGCTAGGCGTGAAGTTGATCGACAAAAGGAGCCCGCAGGATCAACGCGCTATCGACATATTTAACGCGACAGTTAAACGCATCGACGGCCCGCGCTACGAGGTTGGACAACTGTGGCGCGACGACGAACCCTGCTTGCCGCCCAGTTATACAATGGCGTATAATAGGTTGCGCGGCATCGAACGACGCATGGATAAGGATCCGACATTTGCAGCGGAATACACCGCGCAAATAGATAACTTGCTGACCAAGGAGTACGCCGTGCGACACATAGGCGATTACGACGGTCATAAAACCTGGTTTTTGCCGCACTTTGCTGTACGCAACATAAACAAGGGCAATAAAATCAGGTTAGTATTCGATTCCAGGGCGACCTCGCAGAACGTCAGTCTGAACGACAAGCTGCTGGAGGGCCCGGATTTACTGCAGTCACTCCCGGGTATCCTGTGCAGATTCCGCGAAGGTGAGTTTGCAGTTAGCGCCGACATACAGGAGATGTTTTTACGAATCCAGATGAGACCCGACGATCAAATGGCGCAGCTATTCCTGTGGAGGGGAATGAACCGGGAGCGACCGCCGCAAGTATATCGTATGAAATCGATGATATTCGGGAATACGTCTTCTCCATATTTAGCACATAGCGTGCGAAACAGGAACGCCCAGGACAACGCCGAGCTGTATCCGGACGCCGTTTACGATATCCAGACGAATCATTATATGGATGATTTCTTGGCGGGATACGAGACGGAGCAGCAGGCGATCGACGCCGCTAAGCAAGTAGCAGCCTCACACGCTATGGGAGGTTTCGTCCTGCGAAGCTGGGCCTCGAATTCGACGAGGTTAATGGAGCAGATCCCGCCCGAGCAACGAGCCGCCGACGATCTCACAAGCTTAGGCAACAAAGAGCAAAAGGTATTGGGATTATATTGGAACGCTCGGACCGACGAGTTGAGCTTCAATACATCGCTGATTCGCGTGCCGCCCGAGGTACGAGAACTACAGCGGGGCCCCACGAAGCGCGAAGCCCTCAGCGCTTTGATGAGCCTGTTCGACCCGCTCGGGTACTTAGCGCAGTACACCGTGACGGGAAAGGTCCTGCTACAGAACGTGTGGGCCCTGAGAACGAGCTGGGACTCGCCGCTGCCAGGCGAGTTAAACAACGCTTTCGTTACGTGGTTGGAGCACATAAAACACGTAGCCGAGCTGCGATTACCGCGACGCTGTATCCAGCTAGGTACAGGCGTGCGGCATCAACTGCACGTGTTTGTGGACGCGTCAGAGCAAGCGTTCGCCGCCACCGCGTACTGGAGGACGGAAGGGGAGACGGGCGAAAACGAGCCGCGAGTACACTTAGCTGCAGCGAAATCTAAGGTAACTCCCGTTCGTCGCTTGTCCATACCGCGAGCCGAACTTCAAGCCGCTTTAATAGGAGCCCGATTAGCGCAGACATTACAGAACGAGCATCGCGTGAAACCCGTGCAGATCGTCTACTGGACCGACAGCCGAACCGTACTGCACTGGGTACGCGAGAACGCGCGCCGATACAGCGCGTTCGTGAGCCACCGCTTAGGCGAGATAGCGGAGCTCACCGAACCCGAACAATGGCGTTGGGTCCCTACAAAACTGAACCCGGCCGACGACGGTACTCGACCGGACCCCTATCGCGTGGTAAGGAGCACCGATAGATGGTACGTGGGTCCTGATTTCCTGCGACAACCCGAACCCGAATGGCCGCAAGAAACTCGAGCACCGCAAGCAGAGCCATCGATCGAAATAACCGAGCAGGTACCGACAGAACGATGTTACGTGACGAATCACGTAGACCCGCCGCTGCCGAAAATCGAGCGTTTCAGCAACTACGATCGCTTGATCGGCGCGACGGCCCGAGCACTTCTTTTCATAGAGCGACTGAAAAAGAAAACACAGGTACCGTTAGAAACACGTCACTATTTAATAGCTGAAAACCTGTGGATGCAGTGGGCCCAGCGGCGGGATTTTCCCGAGGAACTCCGAGCTCTCTCACGGGGGGAGGCCATTGCCCGTAGCAGTCGGCTGTACAAGCTAGACCCGCAGCTGCAAGACGACGGCCTCATACATATGCGCGGGCGTATCGACGCCGCGCCCACGACTACAAACAAGCAACCCGTCATATTGGACGGGCGGAATCCATTTACGAAACTTTTAATTTTGCGCGCTCATAAGCGAGCGCATCATTGTTCTAACGAAACAGTTGTGAATGATTTAAGGCAACAACTGTGGATCCTGCACCTGCGACCAACCGTTCGCAGTGTGGCTCGAGCGTGCATGCATTGCGTGCTCCGCCGCACGCGCCCACGCGTGCCGCCCTTAGGCGATCTGCCCTCTGATCGCTTGCAGCCGCACGCACGGCCCTTCACTTAGTGTGCGGTGGACCTGTTCGGCCCGCTCACAGTCACTGTGGGCCGCCGGCACGAGAAGCGCTGGGTAGCGCTTTACACGTGCCTCACGACCCGAGCTGTACACATGGAGCTCGTGTACTCCCTGTCTACGAGCAGCGCCGTCATGTCGCTACGCCGCCTTGCCGCCCGCAGAGGATGGCCCGCCGTTATGTGGAGTGATAACGGTACAAATCTGAGGGGCACGGATGCTGAGCTACGCGCCGCCTACCACGACTGGATACCGGCGCTACAAGAACACGGCGTGCAACACCGAATGAGTTGGCGTTTCATCGCACCCGGCGCACCGAACATGGGCGGCGCCTGGGAGCGCCTCATACGAAGCGTCAAGACTGCACTCGCCGCTACACTAAACACACGAAGCCCGAAAGAAGAAATCCTGATTACACTTCTAGCCGAAGTTGAATATTCGGTCAACTCACGTCCCCTAACACACGTGAGCGTTGATCCGAACGAGAGCGAAGCGATAACGCCCAATCACTTTTTATTGGGCGGCCCGGCGGGGGTCCCACTAACCGGCCCCTGCGACGAGGCAGATCGCAAATCATGGAAAGCAAGTCAAGCTCTCGCCGACCACTGGTGGAACCGATGGATCCGAGAATACCTGCCGACCTTAGCCCCACGACAATCCTCAATGTCACGGGAGCCTACGGTCGCCGTTGGTGACTACGTGCTCATCACGGACTCCAGCGCGCCCCGCAACGTATGGCCGCGCGGCATCGTGGAGGCGACCTACCCCGGCCCTGACGGCGCAGTACGGAACGTGGACGTCAGGACAAGAGGAGGAGTCTTCAGGCGAGCTACGAGCCGGCTTGTGGTCCTGCCCATCACCGAGGGATCGACTCTGCGATCGGGGGGAGAATTGTTACGGACACAAGCCGAAAACTGTTAATTTATAAGCGAAATTTGATGTACATAACGTTAATTTATTTAATTTATTTTATTGCGCATAAAAGACGCTATAAGTCGAGTTATTATGTACCAAATGTATATAACAGTCCGTAAAAGAGACATATGTATGTAACTGGTCTAATCCCAAACCAATCCCGATCCGAAAACCACAATTCGATAGCGATGAATATTGCATAAGATATTCACGTGGTGCCGAACCACGTGGCAATGTTATGATAATATTACATCACCTGTTATCGCTTCCGCAATAGTGCCAAGCGATAGCAACGGATAATCCCATCAGGAATCCGTTTTTATTATGTTTCTAAAGTAATTAGGTCAGCCGCAATTCACGTTAACGTAAAATTAACGTGAATTATGAACCGTCCAATTAGAGCCCATTTTCAGTACGAAATCGTATCGGAATTTCGTTTTAACAATTCAAATTAACTTCACTATGACCTAATCGCTTAGAATACACTTAGAAATGCATCTGGACTCATTGCACTTACCTTTTATAGCCTTCCGCGACTTGCCAGCACAACGTAAAATTAACTTTATCGATCGATCCGACTTAATAGCTAACGAACCGTAACTCTTATCTTATAAAACGTAAGGCCATTTAATGCGGTGCAATGAAAGCTACAGAATGAGACATCTCACGTAGATATCGAACCGTAAACGTAGACACGACCCTCCCCGAACCGCTCATCCCGTAGACCAGAAAAGCCGTTAGGGCTGAAAAATGGGAAAATGAACGGCCAATCACGTAGCCAGTTCACCTTTCCATACAACGACTCTTAGAAAAGAACGCACTTGACGAAAGGGGCGTGCCGGCCGTAGAATGTACGGTTCGACGCCTCCTATTGGCCTGCGAGCCAGTAGTTTGCTTACGAGTCCTGAGTCTTGTTAGATCTTAAGGAAATAGCTTATAAGGAATTATTGTTTTCGATTATTTACCATACTGCCGAAGAAAATTAAACAACGAACAAGTCAACCAGTGTTTTTATAACTCGTACTCGAACCTGCATCGAACCTGCGTCGACCTGCTGCCGTAACCAAGTTCGTCTGAGGTCCCATTCGTTTGGTTGATCTCCGAACTTCGGTCTACGTGCCCTACGTGATATCTACGTGACATTCACGTCGTGCAGCTACGCATCGGATCCGGAGCTACGAAACCGAACCTGTACTACGAGCTACGAACGTACGATTTGCTACGTGTTACGCAGCATCTACGTGGCAACTACGTGCCGCGTCTGAACCGCCGTGCCTACGACTGGGATAGCCACGGCGACCGAACTGGAGCCACGAATTCCGAGAGCCGATAATACAGTCCACTGTGCTCACTCGTGAGCTACCGAAGAGGCAGTGTTGAGTGATTATCCTCAACAGGTATATTAATGACCTGATAGCCGGACTCAGTAGCATGTATGCGGGATGCCATATCGAAAATACATGTGTCAATAATATAAGCTATGCAGATGACATGGTGCTGCTGAGTCCGTCTATTGGGGCACTTAGGCAGTTGGTGGCCAGATGTGAAGAATATGCCACTAGTCATGGGCTCATGTACAACTCCAGCAAGAGTGAAGTGATGGTTTTGAAGGGGGGAAGAATTAAATAAGCCTTACTTTATTCCGCCAGTAACTCTTGGTGGAGAAGCGCTAAGTGGACACTTTTAAATACTTGGGCCACATAGTCTCTAGTGACTTATGTGATGACCGTGATTTGGAGAGGGAGCGGAGGGCGTTATCAGTGAGGAGTAATATGTTGGCCCGCAGGTTCGCGAGATGTTCAGTCGAAGTAAAAGTGACGCTATTCAAAGCATATTGCCAATCATTTTACTCAAGCGGCCTGTGGTTTCGATATACAAAACGAGCTTATAACGCCCGTCGCATCCAATACAATAACGCCTTCAGAATGCTGTTGAGGCTACCTAGGTGGTGCAGGTGCCTCAGGAATGTTCGCGGACGCCCACACGGACGGGTTCCACGCGATCATGAGGAAAAAAATTGCGTCGTTGATGGACCGTGTCAGAAAGAGTCAAAACAGCATTCTGAAGGTGATAGCAGTTAGGTAGGGTAACCTGGTCTAGGAGCACGCACTTAAGGTTCAAAATATTCAAAAAAAATAATAATGATGTCTATGAAATCAAGAAGTCATTTATTACGTCTACAGTTTAATCATCTTCCATAAAGTAACACAAAAAATAACAAAATTATGTTATACCTCACAAAAAAACAATAATAGTGAGAAATGGGAAATGCGTCCTCTTACAAGTCCTATTGAGTAAGAGTACGCGTCTACGTCGTTAAGAGTACGCGGGTCGGAAATTACAATTACATTAATGTGTACAAAAGGAATAGTTACTTCACACATTATATATTATATTTGTAGTATATCATATGTATAAAATAAAAAATAAAAACAATAAAACCAACTTCAAAATATTTTCGTGTATGAGTACGCGCGCGTCCTCTTACAAGGTACGTACTGCCACGTACTGCGTACTCGTGCACACACCAGCCAAATCGAAAATGAGCGGAGAACAACGACATTTCTTAGCATTGACCGGAATTACGCTTGTCGCGTGCGTTAGGTGTAGTATTTGAAAACACAACACTTCACTTCGTTATTATTAAATAATTGCAGGTTCGTGTCAGAAATACTTTGAAAATGATAAAAAAATTAAGTAAAAATCTTTAAAGTTACGTAATTTTTGCGTTTTCATCCGGTTTTGATTTTTTTTTCGCACAGCACTCCTTGCCACAGGTGACATCGAAATGCGATTGAAGTTAGCCGAGTATCGTAAACGACGTCACGGTTTTTGACGTTGCGTACTCTTATCGGATGCGTGCTCTTAGACCAGGCTACCCTACAATTGTCCCATTCTGTGTCACTGGGTGGCACAGATCCGGACATTAGTAAGATATATTAAATAGACGTGATCTGTGTCATACCAGTTGGGCATTATAATTATATTATGTATGTAGCTAAATTAGTATTAAGTTTTACTAACATATAATTTATAATTATAAGTTTTTATGTTACTAACCTGATATGGATCTTTATCCGAAATAAAATATTTTGAATTGAATTGAATTGAATAGCTCTTTTGAAAATAATAGGGGTCTCCAAACATTATTTTTTGATAAAGTCAGCAGTTTTGTAAATATTCGCTCCGAAAATAAAATAAATTCTATTGCGTTTTATAGCTTTAGTATTGCGCTTCTAATAGGTACATTTATTATAGTAGGATATTTTTTATAGTTATTGTTTAGAAACACGAATTTATAGTTATTGTTTAGAAACACGAATTTCGAGATGCGAGAGATGATGTCATCTTCGGACCCCACGTCATGCTACCATCCAATGTCCCCCCTCCAACCTTGATGTGACATAATTTCTGAACAGGCTACACCTCCACACCACAACTATACTACGTGACTCTTGTCGCGCGACATAGCGTCCCGTCACTTTCTCACATTACTGCACAGAAAGAGAGGGGTAATTATCTCGCGCGAGAAATAGTCGCGTATGATATTTATGCTAGAGGTGCTGGTTGGTCAACGGACAGACAGCCTAACATTGATGTTTGAGTTTACCCTTAAGTTTGTGTCAAAAATTTCATTTTTGTGACAAGTTTTTATAGCTGACTGTACTTGTTGAGGATAATCACTCAACACTGCCTCTTCGGTAGCTCACGAGTGAGCACAGTGGACTGTATTATCGGCTCTCGGAATTCGTGGCTCCAGTTCGGTCGCCGTGGCTATCCCAGTCGTAGGCACGGCGGTTCAGACGCGGCACGTAGTTGCCACGTAGATGCTGCGTAACACGTAGCAAATCGTACGTTCGTAGCTCGTAGTACAGGTTCGGTTTCGTAGCTCCGGATCCGATGCGTAGCTGCACGACGTGAATGTCACGTAGATATCACGTAGGGCACGTAGACCGAAGTTCGGAGATCAACCAAACGAATGGGACCTCAGACGAACTTGGTTACGGCAGCAGGTCGACGCAGGTTCGATGCAGGTTCGAGTACGAGTTATAAAAACACTGGTTGACTTGTTCGTTGTTTAATTTTCTTCGGCAGTATGGTAAATAATCGAAAACAATAATTCCTTATAAGCTATTTCCTTAAGATCTAACAAGACTCAGGACTCGTAAGCAAACTACTGGCTCGCAGGCCAATAGGAGGCGTCGAACCGTACATTCTACGGCCGGCACGCCCCTTTCGTCAAGTGCGTTCTTTTCTAAGAGTCGTTGTATGGAAAAGTGAACTGGCTACGTGATTGGCCGTTCATTTTCCCATTTTTCAGCCCTAACGGCTTTTCTGGTCTACGGGATGAGCGGTTCGGGGAGGGTCGTGTCTACGTTTACGGTTCGATATCTACGTGAGATGTCTCATTCTGTAGCTTTCATTGCACCGCATTAAATGGCCTTACGTTTTATAAGATAAGAGTTACGGTTCGTTAGCTATTAAGTCGGATCGATTGATAAAGTTAAATTTACGTTGTGCTGGCAAGTCGCGGAAGGCTATAAAAGGTAAGTGCAATGAGTCCAGATGCATTTCTAAGTGTATTCTAAGCGATTAGGTCATAGTGAAGTTAATTTGAATTGTTAAAACGAAATTCCGATACGATTTCGTACTGAAAATGGGCTCTAATTGGACGGTTCATAATTCACGTTAATTTTACGTTAACGTGAATTGCGGCTGACCTAATTACTTTAGAAACATAATAAAAACGGATTCCTGATGGGATTATCCGTTGCTATCGCTTGGCACTATTGCGGAAGCGATAACAGGTGATGTAATATTATCATAACATTGCCACGTGGTTCGGCACCACGTGAATATCTTATGCAATATTCATCGCTATCGAATTGTGATTTTCGGATCGGGATTGGTTTGGGATTAGACCAGTTACATACATATGTCTCTTTTACGGACTGTTATATACATTTGGTACATAATAACTCGACTTATAGCGTCTTTTATGCGCAATAAAATAAATTAAATAAATTAACGTTATGTACATCAAATTTCGCTTATAAATTAACAGTTTTCGGCTTGTGTCCGTAACAATTCTCCCCCCGATCGCAGAGTCGATCCCTCGGTGATGGGCAGGACCACAAGCCGGCTCGTAGCTCGCCTGAAGACTCCTCCTCTTGTCCTGACGTCCACGTTCCGTACTGCGCCGTCAGGGCCGGGGTAGGTCGCCTCCACGATGCCGCGCGGCCACACGTTGCGGGGCGCGCTGGAGTCCGTGATGAGCACGTAGTCACCAACGGCGACCGTAGGCTCCCGTGACATTGAGGATTGTCGTGGGGCTAAGGTCGGCAGGTATTCTCGGATCCACCGGTTCCACCAGTGGTCGGCGAGAGCTTGACTTGCTTTCCATGATTTGCGATCTGCCTCGTCGCAGGGGCCGGTTAGTGGGACCCCCGCCGGGCCGCCCAATAAAAAGTGATTGGGCGTTATCGCTTCGCTCTCGTTCGGATCAACGCTCACGTGTGTTAGGGGACGTGAGTTGACCGAATATTTAACTTCGGCTAGAAGTGTAATCAGGATTTCTTCTTTCGGGCTTCGTGTGTTTAGTGTAGCGGCGAGTGCAGTCTTGACACTTCGTATGAGGCGCTCCCAGGCGCCGCCCATGTTCGGTGCGCCGGGTGCGATGAAACGCCAACTCATTCGGTGTTGCACGCCGTGTTCTTGTAGCGCCGGTATCCAGTCGTGGTAGGCGGCGCGTAGCTCAGCATCCGTGCCCCTCAGATTTGTACCGTTATCACTCCACATAACGGCGGGCCATCCTCTGCGGGCGGCAAGGCGGCGTAGCGACATGACGGCGCTGCTCGTAGACAGGGAGTACACGAGCTCCATGTGTACAGCTCGGGTCGTGAGGCACGTGTAAAGCGCTACCCAGCGCTTCTCGTGCCGGCGGCCCACAGTGACTGTGAGCGGGCCGAACAGGTCCACCGCACAGTAAGTGAAGGGCCGTGCGTGCGGCTGCAAGCGATCAGAGGGCAGATCGCCTAAGGGCGGCACGCGTGGGCGCGTGCGGCGGAGCACGCAACGCATGCACGCTCGAGCCACACTGCGAACGGTTGGTCGCAGGTGCAGGATCCACAGTTGTTGCCTTAAATCATTCACAACTGTTTCGTTAGAACAATGATGCGCTCGCTTATGAGCGCGCAAAATTAAAAGTTTCGTAAATGGATTCCGCCCGTCCAATATGACGGGTTGCTTGTTTGTAGTCGTGGGCGCGGCGTCGATACGCCCGCGCATATGTATGAGGCCGTCGTCTTGCAGCTGCGGGTCTAGCTTGTACAGCCGACTGCTACGGGCAATGGCCTCCCCCCGTGAGAGAGCTCGGAGTTCCTCGGGAAAATCCCGCCGCTGGGCCCACTGCATCCACAGGTTTTCAGCTATTAAATAGTGACGTGTTTCTAACGGTACCTGTGTTTTCTTTTTCAGTCGCTCTATGAAAAGAAGTGCTCGGGCCGTCGCGCCGATCAAGCGATCGTAGTTGCTGAAACGCTCGATTTTCGGCAGCGGCGGGTCTACGTGATTCGTCACGTAACATCGTTCTGTCGGTACCTGCTCGGTTATTTCGATCGATGGCTCTGCTTGCGGTGCTCGAGTTTCTTGCGGCCATTCGGGTTCGGGTTGTCGCAGGAAATCAGGACCCACGTACCATCTATCGGTGCTCCTTACCACGCGATAGGGGTCCGGTCGAGTACCGTCGTCGGCCGGGTTCAGTTTTGTAGGGACCCAACGCCATTGTTCGGGTTCGGTGAGCTCCGCTATCTCGCCTAAGCGGTGGCTCACGAACGCGCTGTATCGGCGCGCGTTCTCGCGTACCCAGTGCAGTACGGTTCGGCTGTCGGTCCAGTAGACGATCTGCACGGGTTTCACGCGATGCTCGTTCTGTAATGTCTGCGCTAATCGGGCTCCTATTAAAGCGGCTTGAAGTTCGGCTCGCGGTATGGACAAGCGACGAACGGGAGTTACCTTAGATTTCGCTGCAGCTAAGTGTACTCGCGGCTCGTTTTCGCCCGTCTCCCCTTCCGTCCTCCAGTACGCGGTAGCGGCGAACGCTTGCTCTGACGCGTCCACAAACACGTGCAGTTGATGCCGCACGCCTGTACCTAGCTGGATACAGCGTCGCGGTAATCGCAGCTCGGCTACGTGTTTTATGTGCTCCAACCACGTAACGAAAGCGTTGTTTAACTCGCCTGGCAGCGGCGAGTCCCAGCTCGTTCTCAGGGCCCACACGTTCTGTAGCAGGACCTTTCCCGTCACGGTGTACTGCGCTAAGTACCCGAGCGGGTCGAACAGGCTCATCAAAGCGCTGAGGGCTTCGCGCTTCGTGGGGCCCCGCTGTAGTTCTCGTACCTCGGGCGGCACGCGAATCAGCGATGTATTGAAGCTCAACTCGTCGGTCCGAGCGTTCCAATATAATCCCAATACCTTTTGCTCTTTGTTGCCTAAGCTTGTGAGATCGTCGGCGGCTCGTTGCTCGGGCGGGATCTGCTCCATTAACCTCGTCGAATTCGAGGCCCAGCTTCGCAGGACGAAACCTCCCATAGTGTGTGAGGCTGCTACTTGCTTAGCGGCGTCGATCGCCTGCTGCTCCGTCTCGTATCCCGCCAAGAAATCATCCATATAATGATTCGTCTGGATATCGTAAACGGCGTCCGGATACAGCTCGGCGTTGTCCTGGGCGTTCCTGTTTCGCACGCTATGTGCTAAATATGGAGAAGACGTATTCCCGAATATCATCGATTTCATACGATATACTTGCGGCGGTCGCTCCCGGTTCATTCCCCTCCACAGGAATAGCTGCGCCATTTGATCGTCGGGTCTCATCTGGATCCGTAAAAACATCTCCTGTATGTCGGCGCTAACTGCAAACTCACCTTCGCGGAATCTGCACAGGATACCCGGGAGTGACTGCAGTAAATCCGGGCCCTCCAGCAGCTTGTCGTTCAGACTGACGTTCTGCGAGGTCGCCCTGGAATCGAATACTAACCTGATTTTATTGCCCTTGTTTATGTTGCGTACAGCAAAGTGCGGCAAAAACCAGGTTTTATGACCGTCGTAATCGCCTATGTGTCGCACGGCGTACTCCTTGGTCAGCAAGTTATCTATTTGCGCGGTGTATTCCGCTGCAAATGTCGGATCCTTATCCATGCGTCGTTCGATGCCGCGCAACCTATTATACGCCATTGTATAACTGGGCGGCAAGCAGGGTTCGTCGTCGCGCCACAGTTGTCCAACCTCGTAGCGCGGGCCGTCGATGCGTTTAACTGTCGCGTTAAATATGTCGATAGCGCGTTGATCCTGCGGGCTCCTTTTGTCGATCAACTTCACGCCTAGCGCTTCGACGTCGAAGTACCTTTTCAACGCCATGTTTATTTCTCGGTCTTCATCCGAGAAAGCGTGCATGACCACCTCTCGATCGCTCTGGTTTCGTAAGTAGCGTGGGGCCATACCGTAAATTGTCCATCCGATTTTCGAACGGATCGCCACCGGGTCGCACTGCCTTCCTGTCCTCGTCTCTAGCGGCAGCGTCAGGTGCCAGTGGTCCGCGCCCAATAGTATTTTAGGCGCGGCATGCTCGTAGCAGGCTTCGTTCAAGTCGGCTAAATGTTCGAAGTTGAGTACCGCCCTACGCGGCATGTACTGCTCGCGTAGTCCAAGTTGCGGTACAGTGCGCAGCGTAAGCGAGTGTGACGGGCCTCCATTCGTAGCTCGGACGCTTACCTCTACGCGCTGACTCGGTTGCGTTAGGCATATCGAGCCTACGCCTTGTATGACGAGAGGTTTTTCAGGTCCCGTTGCTCCTAGTTGATCCGCCAGTCCCTGATCGATGAGAGATATCGTGCTCCCCTCATCGATCATACAGAATGTTTCGATGCTTCCGCATGGTCCGCTAACGACGATCAGGCATTATCTTAAGCATTACCTTCGTGTTTGCGTCGACGGTATTGGCAGTTAGCTCCGCCGTAGTGTGCGCGTGCTCGCTCTGCACGGGCGTCTCGTCTCTACGCGCGGGGCCGGGCGCCGCTTGCGCTGTGCTACGCGTCGGGCGGGCTGGGCGGTCGAGTGCTACGTCGGGTGCTACGTGGGGCGCTACGTGGGGCGGCGCCTTACTCGTAGGCGGCGTCGTATCGTGTAGCAATTTGTGGTGCGAGTGTGGGCAGTTGGGCACGCCGCAACCTTTCGCCGTGCAGTTCTCGCGGCGGTGTCTTTTGTCGAGACACTTATAGCAGATGCGTGCGTCTCGAGCCCACTCCCATCTCGCTCCTATCGTCATACCTAATAACTTGCGGCAGTCCGTGGTTCGGTGTGTGTTGCCGCAACACAGACAGGCGTCCACTCGTTCTGTGGCGTATGTCTGGGCTCTTACGGGTGCGGGGCGTCGTATCGCAGCTCCGCTGTTCACGGGGTTCGGGCGTCGGGACGGCAGCGGCTGGTGATTCACGTTCGTAGCGGCTGGGCGTCGCGACGCCGGGGCTCGTGCGTGCGAGAATTGTAATTCGGCGTCGGATTCGTCGAGTAGGAATTCCGCTAGCATTACGATCTCGCACTCACCTGTTCGCATGTGTTCACGTGCGTGTGTGCACCATCTCGATCTCAGGTGCGGGCTCAGGCGGTCGGTAATCTCTCGGATCAATAATGGATTACCTGCGTAGTGTGACTTATCTAAGTCCATGAGCGTCGCGACGATGTTCATTACTTTTATGGAAAAAGTGTTGAGGTCAGTCGCGCTCGGTCCTAGGGCGGGCAATCGTTTCAAGTCCTCCAGCGCCCTGTCGACGAGAATGTCGGTCCTACCGAAATTCTTTTTTAATATTCGGATGATTAAGTCCGGACTCGATCCCGACGCCAGCATGTGTTGGACGCATTCTCGCGCCTCACCTTTCAGCGCCGCGCGGAGTCGAGCCATGTTCTCGAAATTCGAGAACTTATACCGCTGCGTGCTCTCGGTGTACGAGTGGTAAAATGTCAACCACTCGTTCGGCAGTCCGGTATAGATCGGGAGTTCGTATACCTGTTTCGGCGGTGGACGAGTTATACTCTCGATGCGATCGGCAAGTCGGTCGATGTCCTCGTTGCGGCTCGCGGTTCGGCTTCGGCTCGGACGTAAGAGTTCGCCTCGTTCAGGCGTGACCGTGCGCTGCCTCATCGGCGTCGGTTTAGCAGGCGCGATCTTGGCTCCGTCACTCACCTCGGTTCGTTGAAACCACGCATCGATACGCTGCGTGGTTTCTTGGTCGGTCGGCGTCCGTCGACCCGCCTGTGAGCCGCCAGCCTGGGACCCCTCAGCCTCGATCTGTTGCAGCTCGGACTCGAGTCGCTTCCTGACGAGGTCCTCTTCGACGCGGAGTTGTTGGCGGCGCAGCTCTGCGATGCTTTCGGCTGCGGCGAGTTCGGCTTGCTTCCTGCGGGCCTCGGTGGTGCTGCTCGTCGCGGACGTGACCGTAGGCGCGCGGGTGTTGCCGATGTTGAAGCGTACTTGGTCGAAAGCACGTTCGCGATCGGCTCGTTCTCGGGAACGATCGGCGGTGCGGGTCGCGGCTTGAGTCGCAGGCGCGCGGGCCGCGGGTGATTCGATTTGCGCATGCGCGGCGAGGGGCGCATTAAACGCGTGGTGCGCGGAAAACGCGAAAGCCTCGGGGCCCTCGCGGTCGCGGTTGTGGCCGGGCGCTCGTGCTTCGGGGCGCGCCGGCAGGTGAGTCGTCGGTGTCGAAAAGCCGGCTGCGGGGTCGTCGCGTTGCCCCCGTAGGCTGGCTCGTCGCAGGTGCTCCTCCAGTTTCTGCCGCCATTGGGTCGTGTCCGTGGGCGGCGATTCCGGGTTCGATCTGCGGCTCGGTTCGTCCAGGGCGGCGTGTTGTGGCTCCCTGGTGTCCGACAGTCGTCGATGCGCTTCGTGCATCTTCGCAGACGTGGATTCCCCTCGGTTCGGTTCGCTGGGGGCTCGGCCGTCTCGTGATGCCTGGCGTCTCGTGTGGACCATCGTTGTCGGTTGGTTCGGCGGTTCTTCTAATCCGGCTCTCGAATGACCAAAATGTTGAGGATAATCACTCAACACTGCCTCTTCGGTAGCTCACGAGTGAGCACAGTGGACTGTATTATCGGCTCTCGGAATTCGTGGCTCCAGTTCGGTCGCCGTGGCTATCCCAGTCGTAGGCACGGCGGTTCAGACGCGGCACGTAGTTGCCACGTAGATGCTGCGTAACACGTAGCAAATCGTACGTTCGTAGCTCGTAGTACAGGTTCGGTTTCGTAGCTCCGGATCCGATGCGTAGCTGCACGACGTGAATGTCACGTAGATATCACGTAGGGCACGTAGACCGAAGTTCGGAGATCAACCAAACGAATGGGACCTCAGACGAACTTGGTTACGGCAGCAGGTCGACGCAGGTTCGATGCAGGTTCGAGTACGAGTTATAAAAACACTGGTTGACTTGTTCGTTGTTTAATTTTCTTCGGCAGTATGGTAAATAATCGAAAACAATAATTCCTTATAAGCTATTTCCTTAAGATCTAACAAGACTCAGGACTCGTAAGCAAACTACTGGCTCGCAGGCCAATAGGAGGCGTCGAACCGTACATTCTACGGCCGGCACGCCCCTTTCGTCAAGTGCGTTCTTTTCTAAGAGTCGTTGTATGGAAAAGTGAACTGGCTACGTGATTGGCCGTTCATTTTCCCATTTTTCAGCCCTAACGGCTTTTCTGGTCTACGGGATGAGCGGTTCGGGGAGGGTCGTGTCTACGTTTACGGTTCGATATCTACGTGAGATGTCTCATTCTGTAGCTTTCATTGCACCGCATTAAATGGCCTTACGTTTTATAAGATAAGAGTTACGGTTCGTTAGCTATTAAGTCGGATCGATTGATAAAGTTAAATTTACGTTGTGCTGGCAAGTCGCGGAAGGCTATAAAAGGTAAGTGCAATGAGTCCAGATGCATTTCTAAGTGTATTCTAAGCGATTAGGTCATAGTGAAGTTAATTTGAATTGTTAAAACGAAATTCCGATACGATTTCGTACTGAAAATGGGCTCTAATTGGACGGTTCATAATTCACGTTAATTTTACGTTAACGTGAATTGCGGCTGACCTAATTACTTTAGAAACATAATAAAAACGGATTCCTGATGGGATTATCCGTTGCTATCGCTTGGCACTATTGCGGAAGCGATAACAGGTGATGTAATATTATCATAACATTGCCACGTGGTTCGGCACCACGTGAATATCTTATGCAATATTCATCGCTATCGAATTGTGATTTTCGGATCGGGATTGGTTTGGGATTAGACCAGTTACATACATATGTCTCTTTTACGGACTGTTATATACATTTGGTACATAATAACTCGACTTATAGCGTCTTTTATGCGCAATAAAATAAATTAAATAAATTAACGTTATGTACATCAAATTTCGCTTATAAATTAACAGTTTTCGGCTTGTGTCCGTAACAGTACTTCTCCTTGAACATCCATCAATTGCTTACAGATACGATTCTAAAAGGCCCAAGCTCGGTAGATTTGCACTATTACAGACTTCCGTTCCTAGGACCACCTTCCGGCTCCATCATAAGACCCTGGAAACTATCTGAAGACAAAGTACTCATCAAGACGAATCAAACGAGCCCAAACTCGATAGAGTTATGTGGTTTTACTACGGAGTTCCTATGGCCACCTTCCAGGTCCATCATCAGATCAGCTCCACGTCATCATAATATTGCATTGCCACGCGATTTGCATATTCGCGCAAAATTTCAGCTCAATCGGAAACCGGAAAGTGGGTCAAATTTAACTTCCCTTACCACGGGACAGGTGAAAGTAAATAAAAGCTTGTAAAAAGTACAGCTTATTTTCAACATACTCTGATAATAATAATTAAGTGAATAAAGGATTTTGACCTCACAAACGGTCCGGTAGTTTTGAATTTTTGATATGTTGTATAGGATGGTTAGTCAGTTTTAAAATGCAAAATGCACAATTCCCCCCCCCTCCGCGCCCGCCGCCATATTGAAAAAACCGGCACTCTCTTCATATTTTTGCTCATATCTTCCTTTAGGAGCATTTTAGCTAGAAGAAAGCTTCGACAATGTTATAGAGAGTTAAATTTACTACATTTTCCATTTTATATTTTGTTTCTAGGACAAATAGTTACGGAGATATGGACATTTAAAAAAACTTAAGAAATTGCAATTTCCAACTCAAAAACAAACTTCTGGATTATATCTTCGTTTAGGAGCATTTTAGCTAGAACAGTGCTTGGGCAATTTTGTAGAGAATTAAATTTACTATAATTGACATTTCAAATTTTGTTGCTAGGACAGATAATTACGGATATGTAAAAAATAAAGTCACGTTTTCCGAAAATGTATGTAAAAATGGACATGAGTTTTATAAGCAATTATATTTCCTACATGTTTTCATTTGTCCTAGACTACTCCCTAACTGAATGACAGCGTTCTAAACCAAGAATTTTGAGATATTTTCGGAAAATTCTGTTTTTCCTGTTTTTTAAATGTGCATATCTCCGTAACTAACCGTCCTTGAAACAAAATTTGAAATGTAAATTATAGTAAATTTAATTCTCTACAACATTGCCCAAGCTATGTTGTAGCGAAAATGCTCCTAAACGAAGATATAATCCAGAAGTTTGTTTTTCAGTAGGAAATTGCGATTTTATACGTTTTTTTAAATGTGGATATCTCCGTAACTATCTGTCCTAGAAAAAAAATATAAAATAGAGAATGTAGTAAATTTAACTCTCTATAATATTGTTCTGTAACTTTCTTCTAGCTAAAATGCTCCTAAAGGAAGATATGAGCAAAAATATGAAGAAAGTGCCGGTTTTTTCAATATGGCGGCGGGCGCGGAGGGGGGGGAATTGTGCATTTTGCATTTTAGGCACTGACTAACCATCCTAGACAACATATCAAAAATTCAAAACTACCGGACCGTTTGTAAGGTCACACATAGTACTTTAGTCTCTATTCACCGTATTATAACGCATGTCCGTTCGTTTGCACAGTTGTCCAAATTTCAAGCAGTGCGAGGGTTGTTTGCAAAGACATGACAAAGCAGCCGTCACGTTTTGACAAGAGTGTGAGTGACAGGTGTTGTTTCACTTATTTATCACGTGATAAACGCAACCCTGGACCTATGGGCTAGCATATCTTACCGCGACTGCACTTGTCGACTCAGCATCATCAGCATCATAAATGATGGTTGCTTTTACCACGATAAATCTTCTCTTTTGATAGTTGACAGGCCCTGCTCCATAAAATGTTTCTGTTTAGCCCAATGGTTGACTGATAGAGAATGCCTTATGGCATTAAGTCCGCCATTTGTACACTTTTTGTTTTGTGCAATAAAGTTTAAATAAATAAGTGGCAAAGCATCCGTCACGTTTTGACAAAATGCGAGTGTGAGTGACAGATGCTTTGTCACTTATTTATCACGTGATAGACGCAACCATCATAGGCCCCTTGTCCTGTCTTGCTCGCACGGTATTGAAAGGAAAGTAACAGGTACTGAATGTCACGCGACAAAGAATCGCGTGTTAGTTATGCTGGTTATGCTAAAGGCGCTGTTCTCGTGAAATTTTGTGTGGTTCGATAATTAAAGCCTGACCAGAAATATATGAGGATTGTCAAGAGGGCGCTATTTATAAGATTTACATGGCAACAATTTTGAAACCAATCGCAACCCACTATAATGACATTAGTTTAAATACCTGTCAGTTCCACTATGTTAACCTCGTAATTTCATTTAATAGAATGCGCTCTTTTACTGACTGTTTTTCGTGTAGTAAACACGTGTACACTTTATTTATATAACGTCCATGTCTGTGAATGGCTTTCGGCATTTTATTTGGATATTTTTAAATATTTGTCTTATAAAGAAATCGCCACGAATGACATTGCCATTGTTGACAAACCATCATAAAATCATTGCCAGTGTAAGAAAGTCCAGTGAAATTCCGCAACATGGCGCATCCTCATATATTTCTGGTCAGGCTTCATGTAGTTTTAGTTTTTAAAACGTAATTAAAACATATTGCATCCATTTCCAAACAGGCGTTTAATTACGCCCGTATGACGGCTGTACCCTTACCATGAGTGACAGTAGGTACTCGCTAGTGACTCCGTAAACAATTAGTATGAAGAATTATACTTCTACAAAATAACCGATAGGGGGCGTTGTGTCATTCTCCGTACAAATCGTTTACGCTGTAGCTAGCGAGAACGGCCACGTCAACTCATAGTAAGGGTATTGATTAAGCTTGTTAACAGGCTATGTTCGACTATATGTATTTTTTATGTATGTTCACCGATTACTCCGCCAATTGTGGGCCGGTTTTAAAATTCTTTTTTTTTATTTGAAAGAGTATACGAGTACTACTCGCTAGTGACTGTAAACGATTTGTATCGAGAATTGTGGTTCTACAAAGTATCTCGCAGAGTAGTAGGCGTCTATCACCACGGGGGCCTGTGATGGTTGCGTTTATCACGTGATAAATAAGTGGATAAGTATCTGTCACTCACACTCGCATCTTGTCAAAACGTGACGGTTGCTTTGTCACTTACTTATGGCGGGATAAAAGCAACCATCATAGGCCCGCTGGTCGCTCCTCAGGCTCTTCCTTAATACTCGTACCATCGGGTTTTCTATCGTTTGCCCGAATTTCACATGCCATAATCTATCACTTGCCATAATATTCATTTGCCATAAATCTATTTTTCTCCGTAAGCTGAAACTTTTCGGGATTGTCATAAAACAAACCTAACTTAACCTAATGATTTCTCCATGAATAGTATTAAAGAAATCCCGAAGAGTTTATGATTTATGAAATAAAAAGTTTATGCCAAATGAAGATAATGGCAAGTCATACATTTATGACAGATTAAATTCGGGGAATAGAATTTAAAAATAAAATAGAATATTCTTTATTGCACACCTCAACAGGAAATAAATAGGTACCAACAAAATCATATTACGCGTAATATTGAATAGAGGTAAACAAAAGGCGATAGGCGTTCTCTTCCAGACAACTTTAGGGTAGCGAAATTAAATAAAAACATCAGAAATGTTTTTATTGAATGTACCATCGTCAGCAGTAACAGTTACAAACGAACTGCGCCTCCTCCGAAAACGATGGTGTCTGCGGATAATACCGCTCGCACTCCCCCTCTAAATCCCCCAAACTTTCCTCCAGGAACGCGCGGTGGTCGCGCACGCGCGTGTAGAGCGCGACGGCGCGCGCGCCGCACGCGGGGGCGGGGGGGAGGGCGGACGCCACGCCGCGCAGGTAAGGCACGCCG
Organism: Apotomis capreana; assembly: GCA_947623375.1. Classification (NCBI taxonomy): domain Eukaryota; kingdom Metazoa; phylum Arthropoda; class Insecta; order Lepidoptera; family Tortricidae; genus Apotomis; species Apotomis capreana. The sequence goes on from OX392521.1 coordinate 14,684,252, forward strand.
AGGCCGCGCGCCAGGAAGAACGCCAGGCCGCTGCCCGCGTCCACGGAGCAGATTTTACCTGATAAATCAATTTTAACCTCACGTAATGCTTTACACAAATTACAACAAGATAACCCGCCTATAATACCACCTAAAACAACTTAACAAGCTTCCTAAAGATAACGCGTAAAGCCTGACCAGAAATGTATGAGGATTGTCAAGAGGGCGCTATTTATAAGATTTACATGGCAACAATTTTGCAACCGATCGCAAACCACTATTTAATGACATTAGTTTAAATACCTATCAGATTCAATATGTCAACCTCGTGATATTATTTAATGGAATGCACTCTTCTCCTGTCTGTTTTTCGAGTAGTAAACACGTGTACACTATATTTATAATCTTACGTTCACGACTGTAAATGCTTTTCGGCATTTTCTTTGGCAAATTTTAAATATGTGTCTTTTAAAGAAAGTACCACGAATGAATTTGACATTGTTGACAAACCATCATAAAATCATTAAATTAGTTCCAAGGAAATTCCGCAACATGCCGCATCTTCATATATTTCTGGTCAGGCTTTAATAACTTAAACACTAATTATCACAGACTGCTAATTATCATCCCGAGAAACATCTTTGGCACCGAGGTTGGCCTTTTCAAAAAATAATCTAAATTTTCATAAACGTCTAAGTCAGACGGTTAGGTAGAGTCAAAGCTAACAACAACCTCTTATACCTTATACTTTTGCACTCTTAATGCCTTAAAGACGGCACGACACTCTGCTTACATGCCTAAGGCAGGATTTGTCCCAGATTTGAACTTGGCATCATGTTTCCGGAGGCGGCCTGTGCTGGCTATATCTAACCTACCTAAAGCCGGACTAGTCCCAGGTTTGAACCCAGCGCACATCTTGTCTCCAGTGAGGTTCCCTAGCATCTCCCGGTCCAACACCTGGCCGCAGGCTTCCGGAGCGATGTAGGGCACCTCCAGCCTCTCCAACTCGGTTGGTGCGTTTTCTTTCTGCAGGCCTACCCCCAGGACCTGAAAAAAGAACAAAAATAATTAAGAATCACAGATAAAGTGACAAGCAGTATAAGAACTAAGTGGTTCCAGATCACATGACGGAAGGAGAAACCCGCCTTTTTCCCCGGTTTTCGCAATCACTCCAATCTCATGCTACGTAAGGTTAAAACGGTTCAACCGCGCAATCCTTGTACCTCATTCACAGCGACTGTCTCTCTCTCTCTCTTCTAAGTGGTCTCGGTATTCCTGGTTGAATCTATGCATATCTCGTATTGTGTTCGATTATAAGAAATATAATTTTGCCGGCCTACCCAGCTCAAAGTCAGATTCTAATAAGTAAGAGATCATGGTTGCGGTAACGATAAATAAGTGACAAAGCATCCCTCACGTTTGACAAAATGCGGGTGCGGTGATGGATGCTTTTGTCACTTATTTAACACGTGATAAACGCGACCATCATAGGTCTCCGTACTCAGTATATGTTACTTTAGGATGAAGCCAGACGATTGTAATTTGAGTAACATTAGGCTGTGGTTACCGTGGCGGAACTGCCAGCCACCAGCTGCCGCTCTTCCAAGGCTCTGTCGAAGCTGAGGCAGACGGGGCGCAGTCCTGGCTCATCGAAGAACTGCCACGCCAGCAGCAGCACGGCGATGTCCCCGGGGGAGCCCGCGGCGCCGCCGAACTCTCGGGGGACCCTTATGGCAGCTACCTGCGACGTTCACATGTATAATACCAAATATCAAACATCAGACAACCTCAAAATCGATCTAGTCCCAAATTAAACTCAAGAAGGCTTGTGGTATTGACGCTTAAGAATCAATACCGTCTAACTAACATTTTTGGCGTTTTTCACCTTTTAATAAGGTTCAGAAAATAAAAGTGAATAGAATGCACTTATCGTCTAATTTTTTTTACTTAGACAAATCTTAAAACTTAGACGAAAGGTGTCGTGTTTCGTCGGTTCCGGGGCAACCTACCAAATCCAACACCCGAGATGTTGGAACAACGGGGCCACGCCGTTTCGCCGTCAAAATAAACATTGTTCGGTTCATGACGCATTGGTGTAAACTACTTGTTATGTAACCTGTTTTTCAATAAATAAATAAATAAAGAAAATAATAAATAAATAAAAAATAAAGAAATAAATAAATAAATAAATAAATAAATAAATAAATAAATAAATAAATAAATAAATAAATAAAATAAATAAATAAATAAATAAATAAATACATAAATAAATAAATGTATAGTTTTCACATTTTTATAAGTACTCGTAATACGTGACGATATTAGGTACGGTTACCTATCATATTTAATATTTTCTTCGGTTTCCGCGACTGTCACACATTTAAATAAAACAAATTAAACGGATTATATCGCGTATATTAATTATTTGAGCCTCCCTGACGTTTCGGTACCTAGTTACAATTTGATTCCTAGGCCATTTCGTACCTTGTCACAGAGAACGTCAATATGAAAGCCGCTTGAAATCTCATATCCCAAGTAACACAAGTTGCTGTATAACTATTTACATTTGGACTATTTTAGAGCTCTTGGTGTAAAAAGACTCTAATAAGAGTTCGCTGGTAGACTTTTAGCTGAATAATAGCATTCAGTACTTTTTATTCAGATCAAGTCTGATTAACAGCTGCATTACGTCCAAAAAATGTGTCATTATATCGCTTCTATTCAGCTTTTACCACTTTCAGCTGCATAGTAGCATTCAGTATTTTTTATTCAGCTTAAGTCTGATTAACAGCTGCATTATGTCCACAAAAGCATCATTATATCGCTTCTATTCAGCTTTAACCGGGATTTAGACCTTTTACCTGAATAAGGGCTGTTTATTGGATAAAATTTTGCTGACAGCGGTATAACGAGGTATGTGTGAACTACTATTCCGCTGACTCTTAAGGTACCACGAGTGAACTATTATACAGTCAATAGGCGTATAATGGATGAAATGTGGTTTATTATACTGCGTAATGCTGACCGTATTTACCGCTAACCAACCTTTATGCTGCCGTTGATATAGTCTGCATAGGGGCTGTTTAAACATTCACTAGATGCCTAAATGCTCTTTAAAGGTACACTAATGTACCGGTATACCGGTTGTTACTTAATAGTAGTTCACAAAAGTAACTTTCATCAGACTTTGTCTGAATAAATGAGTAGGTGTGGACCTTTGTGCAGTAGGTAAATGAAGTAAATGTGGTACTTAAATCAGTTTATTTATCTGTTGATGGCTGAGAAACGGATTTTGCTCCACTAAAGTAAAATAACAAAGAATAATTTGTATTGCACTAAAAGTATCCAAGAGGCTTAAATGTGGATTCCTAAATTGCTATATAAGACCTGTTTAAATGTTCACGGCAAGGCTAAATACCGTGCATGTGAACTATTAAACATAAACAAAACAGGTTATAGCTGATTACAGTTCACGTGTTGAATTTTACACAGTTTTTTGCTAATTAGCAGAACACAAGTGACCTACGAAATAGCCCTTAGCAAGAATTTGAATGTATAATGGTTCACATCGCTGCTTAGCATCAAGCCACCATTTTATATTGTTAATTTAGAAATTATCGTATATTTTTTTTCGTTTTAAGAGGTTTAGGCGTGAATACTAAACCGAAAGAACTAATGTTTACTTCCTAAAATCATTGTAATAACTTTTAACCTAATATTTACGTTTAAAGCAATAAAAAAATATTTGTAATGTTTACACCAAGGCTTATTTATATCAAATATCAGAGAAAAAAATGAATATTTTCGTGGCGCGTCAAAAATATCTTATATATTATATAGGTATAATGACAGTAAACTCCCATTCCCAATCATTTTCTTCACGTTATTGTGAAAAACAGCTACATTCCCGATGGTAAAAAAATGTGTCCTCCATTAAAAAATACTTTGTAACTTGTAACACTTGACACAATAAAGTCACCATCACCTGTGCATTGACTCGAACCAATTATGTTACTGTTTGGCAATGTTTAATAAAAATAGTTTCTCATAATACAGCTCAGCGGCAGCCTATGTATGCTTAAAAGATTTATAAAAGTGCACATGTGAATAAAATTCTGAATAAAGGGTAACTAGTGCTCCCTTAGTCAGTTGGTATTCAGCCCTTATAACTCCTGTAACCCTTTATACCACCGTTAAATTGCTCTTAAGCAGCTTTTAAGCAGCAATGTGAACTTAGGGCTGAATAATTTGTGCCCAATTTAGATGAATAAAGGCTGAAAAAGCGCTTTTTCAGCTCTTGTTCAGCTGAGTAATTCAGCTGTAGCCGTAAACATATTCTGATAAACAGCTCTTAAACAGGTTCTTGTGCTACTTGGGATAATTGTCATTGTGACAAGGTTCTATAGTGGCCTAGAAATCAAATTGGTTGACTGTAGGTACCCGTCATTTATCCTTGAGATATAGATATCCTTCAGAGTGTCGAAATGTTTGTTTTTTGCGACATAAATGGCCGTATCTTTTTTTCACGTTAACGTAGAAGTTTGATTTTCATAGTTTCAAGGGACTGTAGACTTGAATATATGGTAGATATTCATTTCAACTAGATATCTCCATGTGTTCTCGAGATAAAGGGTCTTGACAGACAGACAGACGGATGGATAGCAAGCTGATCCTATAAGGGTTCCGTTTTTTTCCGATTGAGGTACGGAACCCTAAAAACATACCTACATACGGATTGAGAACCTCCTATTATGAAGGCAGTTGAAAAAGGAAAAGCTACCTACGTCTTTGTGCTGCCGATGACTGCTGTACTCGTAGTCGTCCATACGGTGGAACACCTTGCCTGCGCCCACCGCGAACTGGAACGCGGGCAGGAGCCCCGCGTGTCGCCAAAAACAATGCGCCGCTATTAAATTTACAATACAATTACAAGAGATTCTTATCGCTAAAAGAGCAATCTCTTCCAGACAAACACAAACACAGAAAAATATAAATACAGTAAAATTACAATAGATGTTGACAAAAGGATAGGTAGGATGTTGTTTAGTTTGAACGGTACAAATGGTACAATCTATATAATAATAAATATCGGACAACCTCACACAAATCAATCTAGGCCCACAGTAAGCTCTAGTAGGCTTGTGTTATGGGCACTAGACGATAATAAACATAGGTACCTACCTATACAGACAAATATACAATTAAATTCAAATAACACTCATGACATGACCCAGGCACAAATATTAGAGTTCATCACACAAATATTTGCCCTTACCGGGATTCGAACCCAGGAGCGTCGGCTCAGTAGGTAGTTGCTCAACCACTGGGCCAACCGGGTCGTCAACCTTATAGTTTATCGCTTATCCTTAGGTTGACTCCCTAATATGACTGCACTACTGCTGGTTTCAGCGTCATAAGAAGCCAGGGTCTCACCCGACACGACGGCCGCCCTGGTCACCAGGGAGCCCCCGCAGACCCTGACGTAGGGCGTCTTCTGTTTGCTGAACACGCTCACTTGCCACGGCAGCCGCTCTTTCCCCAAGGTCGTGGCCTCCGGTTTCCGATCTTCAAAACTGGAAATAGTGGAAAATAAGTATATATCCTATAAATACGTTAGTTACACAAAGGATTAAATATACACACTCGCCTAACAGTAATGCCTTGTCCAACAGCCTCTGTTGTCTCTGTCACACCAACTCCATCCCGGTCACTCATAGAGCCCTTTCCTCCAGCACCTTTGGCGGTCAGTCGTCCATAGCCAGGATACATATAGCGATCGTGATACCTAAAATTATATAGACGTTTGCCTCCAATAGAACCAGAATGTCCTGAACTGATCATGTTGAGGTATCGTCTTGTAGAGGTAGCCCAGCTCCATTTGTTCCCTCTACCGTTCCACGCTTGACCAGACATGCTGCTATTTGAATTATGTGGATAGTTTGCGTATGATCCGCCTTTCTCATTGTTAAAAGTCTGATCGTTTCTAGCGTGACCAAAATTACTAATTTGATCTGCACTATTTTGATCTTCACTTTGATTCGGTCGAGCGTTTGTATTATTTTGACTGTCGCTTGCTGGACTTTCTCTTTGACCTAATCCAGAAGCTTCATCGTCACTTCCAGTATAATCTTCATAATCGGCGAAGTATTCAGGTTCGGACTCAGTGAAGTTATTTCTGGTAGAGTTTATACCAATAATTTCGTCAGAAAAAATGGATTCATTAAAATTAGTCATTGCTTTCTCTACAGGCATAGTTTTTTCAGATACATTATCTAAAAATCGACTTGGATCTATTGTAGTGCTTTCGTTTGGTTGATCTGACTGACTTTGTACACTGTGTTGACTATTTGTATGCGTTGTTGCGATCAACCCGCTATCAGGTGGTTGTAATTGATCAGAGTGGGCCAACACGCATAATTCTGGAAAGGAAATTAAAAAAAAACACACTGCTGTCATATAGAAAAGGTTTTCTTTTATAATTTTCTCAAAATCCGTCCGAGAACAGTTTTTATTGGTTACTTGTGAAATTTCGAATAAATCTATCTTTAGCAATATATATTGATGAGACGAAATTAATCGTAAGTCGTGTTCTTCGAAGTAAAAAAAAACACTAGTGCTATTAATTTAAGCAGCTTCTTTTTCTAATTCTTTATTGGCCTTTTTCTAACAAAACCACTCTGGGAGCAAATACATAAGTTTATAAAAAAGCTCTAAATGTTGCTATGTGTGAGCTTATATAAAGACTGTCGTCTTAACCTGACAGGAATGGGAGGTTAAATTAATTATAATTAATAAAAAAACTATCCTTAAACGATAGAACATAAGAGTCCACTTGAGAACTTCCACTTTTTACGAATCCGGTGAAAAATTATTCAACTTACCCAACGCAATTACCAGGATAAACATTTCAATACACGATATAAACTTTACAGTTTTCAAAACGACATGAACATTGCAGGTAAACGGATATTCGATAGAAATAATAATAGTAGGTATAACTTAAAGAATATTCAAAGCATTATCCTTCGTAAATTAAACCTGTGAGTATTTGTTTAAAAGAAATAGTCTGAAGCCGACTAAGCTTAAAAAAGCACTATTATCTTGCAACCTGTAGCACATTATTAATATAAATATGTATGATGCTTGAGGATGTTTTTTTTATAATATTTATCTCTCTTGAATAGGACTTAAAAGGCAATAATATAAAGCTTATTTCACCCGTTCGTACGTTTATGATTAAACTTACCATCTGTCCCACGGTACAGATACTGAATTGTAAAACAGATGAAGCGCCTATGACACCCTTGTGCAGTTACGCCTAATTAGAACTGTATGGCTTGACTGGTTGACCTTGCGATGAACCAGCATTATAATTATACGGCAGAACACACTGGATGAACGAGTGAGCGAACGTAGTATGAATCCAGGTTATTTATTTATTTATTTATTTAATCTTTATTGCACAAAAGAAAACTTATCGTACAAAAGGCGGACTTAATGCCATGAGGCATTCTCTACCAGTCAACCTTAGGGCAAAGCGGAAAAATTGTAGGCGGTGCAACTAACTTACACATAAGTAACAAAACATAATTATAATAGGTACTTATACATAATATTGCTATTACATAGGATTATAGACGACGGAACGTTCTTTTTTCTCACAGGCATTTAATCAGAAAATTAGGCCCTGGAATCCTTAATTTCGCAACTGTCTACAGGAAAGACTTGAACCTAAATCTGTGTATGACCCATCCACGTTACGCACATGCTCAGATCTTTCCTGTGCCGGCCTTAAGCCTGTAGCATACTAAAATTAACAGTAGTGCGTATATTGCGAGTCCCGTGGAGGCGTGGACCGCACGCTGAACAAACGTAGGTATCCATTATTATCAAGGAGCTCTGCTTCGGGCAGATACCAAACTACTTCGGAAACGTATCCCGCAGGAACCCGGATAATCTGGAAAAGCTGATGGAAGTTGGTCAGGTACACGAGAAAAGACAGCGCGGCCGATCGCCTATATCTACCCGTTGCTCAGACTTTATAAAGACGTTCACTGGCTTGCCAATACCTAATGCTATCAAGACCGTCGCGGATAGAAACCAGGTGGAAAAGCATGGTGCATTAAGTGACGAACATTAATATTTCAAGTTAGACACAACCTTAGGCAATGAAGATTGCGACTATGAAGAAGATACTAAAAAGCGGCTGTAGTTCGCGATGTTGTTCCCTTTTTTGGGTTCTGCAGTCAAACTATTCGCTATGTTTGTCAGTGGAGTGTCGTCGTGGCACACTCATTTAGTCTCAGAAACTACCGATGATGTAAATTGAGATGTCTTGTACACATACCTACTCGCGTATATACTTGGTGCCTTGGGACTACAGGATCGTAGGCGTGGTGTGAACGGGACGGTTGGAATAAAACCATCAGCAATGAGAACTATGTATCTCTATATCTATAAAGTACAAGTTAGCTTTATTAGAATTGAGTTAAATAAAAGCCCCATGATTAAGAAAGGTTGGCTTTATCACTGAAATTACTTTTTGATGTAACCAAATCGTATTCTAATAAACTTTACCTGGGTAGATATCCTCGTTCATTTGTCTCTGCAGTACCGGCTCTTCCTTCAATATCTTTCAACGATTGTTGATTTGGTGTCGTTTGATTAACCGGATAGTTCCCAGGGTAGTCTTCGAACGTTAAAGTAGACGAGGGCTTCACTCCAATTTGTGGAATAGTATACTGGAAATTTGGTAGGTGGTTTTCAGTCTGAGTGCCATTACTGCGGGATTGACCGGCGGCGCTACTTTGATTCTGATTCTTTTGACTAATTGGACTGCTATGCCATGTTGGATTACTAGTGTTTTCACTGTGCGGGCTCTCTTCCAAATCTTTGAACCTAAAAGTAGACACTGGTTTGCCTTTAATTATACTCCTCCTCCTCCTCTTCTTCTCCTCCTCGTCTTCTTCTTTTATAACTTCAGCCTGACTGATGCTACTTTGGTTCTGACTCCATTGATCTAGTAGACTGCTATGCCACGTTGGACTGTTCGTGCTAGCGTTTTGACTGAGCGGGCTTTCAGGAAAATCTTGGAGCTTGTAAGTGGACACTGGCTTGCCTCCAATATCTACGTGATCATCATCCTCTCCTTTTGTAACTTCAGTTTGACTGGCGCTACTTTGATTCTGACTCCTTTGACTTATTTGACCATTCTTAGCCTTACTGAGCATGCTAGAATTATTCTGACTGAATTTGTAGTTTTCTGGGATTCCTCCAGCAACACCGGTCTCATTGTGTACAGGAGGTAGGTCTTTGTTTGGGAGGCTCAAATAATATACGCGATATAATCCGTTTAAATTGTTTTATTTAAATATTACATAGGTTTTTAAAATGTGTAACAGAAAGAAAACAAAGGCCTATTCGAACCGCCTCCATTTACATGTAAGTTTTTCACCTTAAAACTGCAGTAACATTATTTGTCCTTCTCGGGGTCTATAACACCACATCAAATTTTATCTTTACCGGGTCAGAAGTTTAGGCGTGAAAAAGTAACAGAGAGACAGGCAGACAGAGAGTATTTCGTATTTGTTCCGTATTTATCAACAACCTCGTACAACACGATAGATATCCACCTAATCACCTTAATTAATAAAAGGGATTATTAAAAGTGCCTAAGCAAATTTAAGAGCAATTGTGCTCTTGGTCTAATAATGACATTACAAATTCTACAGGGTCATCAATGTCACTACTATACTGTTCACTCACTTTTCAATCTTTTTAGGGATATTTTCCAGGATGAAAACTATCCTATGTCCTTCCTCGGATCTTAATCTATCTCCATGCCAAATTTCATCAAAATCGATTCAGCGGTTTAAGCGTGAAGAGGTAACAGACAGACAGACAGACAGACAGACAGACAGACAGACAGACAGACACACTTTCACATTTATAATATTAGTATGGATGGATGGATATTAGTACCCTGTGTTGAATGAAATATTTTCTTGGAAACTATAGGGAATGGATGAAATTTAAAAAAAAGAAACCTCCTGTGGCGCGGAGATAATCTCATTAGCGGGTTATTCCCACACAAATTTCGACTCACTGGTAGTGTTAGATCATTAATGACGAACATTTCAGCTCCAGCAGGCCAAACACAATGAGCAGTGCGAAACTATGATATGATCTAGTCCCAATTAAGCTCAAGAAGAATGTGTTATGGGTACTAACTATACGACGTTATGACCATACATACACGAATTGTTTATGCTGTATATCAGCTGGTTAGTAGGTAACTTACCGAGCACGGCTACTAGAGCGAACATTTTGGCCACAATGTTGTAACACCACCATCACCGCATTTTAATCACTAAAACTATTGCAACAACATTCTTTACACCACTAATATGCCTCGTTCCGAACTAAAATTTTAAAATCGTTTAAGGAGTTTAACTGGGCAGAGCTGGATCTTCTACAGACTTGATAATAAACAGAAGTAAGAAAAAAATAAGAAAATATAAGTTATAATATAATACTACTAGCCCCGTGTGAAGTTACACAATGCGACTGTTAAAAACTGATGCTCAGACCCGTTGGCCTTGCGTGGAAGCCCCGGTCTCACACAACCGATAATTATTCTTATGAAGTTATCATAATATCCGTAATCCATATCCATACTTAATATCCATATCCATACTTAATACTTAATATACTTAATCCATACTATCCATACTAATATTATAAATGCGAAAGTGTGTCTGTCTGTCTGTCTGTCTGTCTGTCTGTCTGTCTGTCTGTCTGTCTGTCTGTCTGTCTGTCTGTCTGTCTGTCTGTCTGTTTGTTACCTCTTCACGCTTAAACCGCTGAATCGATTTTGATGAAATTTGGCATGGAGATAGATTAAGATCCGAGGAAGGACATAGGATAGTTTTCATCCTGGAAATTATCCCTAAAAAGATTGAAGTGAGTAAGTAATTCATGATGACATTGATGAGCCTGTAGAAAATATAATGATTAGACCAAAAGCACAATTGCTCTTACATTTGCTTAGGCGCCCCCTTTTATTAATTAAGGTGATTAGGTGGATATCTATCGTGTTGTACGAGGTTGCTTCCATACTTCCAAGTTCCACGCGGACGTAGTCGCGGGCAAAAGCTAGTACTTAATATTATAAATGCGAAAGTGTGTCTGTCTGTCTGTTACCTCTTCACGCTTAAACCGCTGAATCGATTTTGAGAAAATTTGGCATGGAGATAGTTTAGGATCCGAGGAAGGACATAGGATAGTTTTCATCCTGGAAATTATCCCTAAAAAGATTGAAAAGGGAGTAAGTAATTCATGATGACATTGAAGACCCTGTAGGAAATGTAATGATTAGACCAAAAGCACAATTGCTCTTACATTTTCTTAGGCGCTTTTAATAATCCCTTTTATTAATTAAGGTGATTAGGTGGATATCTATCGTGTTGTACGAGGTTGCTTCCATACTTCCAAGTTCCACGCGGACGTAGTCGCGGGCAAAAGCTAGTAATAGATAAACAACACGATTGATGTTTTTATGTACAGCAAGGTAATTTTAACAAGTAAATTTGCGCTTTTGTCACAATAAGGTTAAAATAAAATAAGTTTCAGTCAAAAATCATTGTTATGACAAAGCTTTTATAGCCGACTGTACTTTTCTTTGAACATCCATCAATTGCTCACGGAGACGATTTCAAAGAGCCCAAACTCGATATGATTGTTTTATTTATTACGGAGTTCCTATGGCCATCTTCCAGCTCCATCAACAGATCAGCTCCACGTCATCATAATATTGCATTGTCACGCGATTTGCATATTCGTGCAAAATTTCGGCTCAATCGGAAACCGGAAAGTGGGTCAAATTTAACTAGCAATAAATTCTATTACATGCAACGGGACAGGTGAAAGTAAATAAAAGCTTGTAAAATTACCCGTTTCTATGTCCTTTACTGAACCTACTGTCTGTCTGTGGCATCGTAGCTCCCAAACGGATAGACCAATTTGAGTGTGTTTTTTTTTAAACCAAAGCCTAGTCCGTCGAGATGGTTTTTAGCTATGTTTAATGGAAATAGGACCAGTAGTATCCAAAAGCTTTAACTCCAACAAGTAACAAGATCTTAGCCAATATTATTAGTTACAGAATAAAACTATTACTTACCAGTAAAATTAATATTGTACAAAAATCTAATTAACTAGGTATTACTGACTATAACTGTGTAAACTGACATCTATATAAAATAATTCTGAGATTGACCCCCTAATATGACTGCACTACTGCCGGTTTCAGCGTCATAATAAGCCAGGGTCTCACCCGACACGACGGCCGCCCTGGTCACCAGGGAGCCCCCGCAGACCCTGACGTAGTTCGTCTTCTGTTTGCTGAACACGCTCACTTGCCACGGCAACCGCTCTTTCCCCGTGATCGAGGCCTCCGGTTTCCGATCTTCAAAACTGGAAATAATGGAAAATAAGTATATGACCATGACCTATAAATACGTTCGTTACACACACGAATCAATTCAGTTTTGTTTTAATTACTGCTCTTAACTACGATTACCTATACATATTTTTTGAAAACGACTCAAATATCAAAGGGGTTGTTTAAGGGGTTCCAAGACGACACTGTAGCTGTACCTGATTCCATAATGATTCCGCGTAATTAGAGCAATTTAGCCAAAAAAAAACTAAAAAGCGGTCAAGGGCGGGTGGGACTTGCATACGTGTTCGGTACCATTACGTAAAAATGGCAATAAAATCACAGGTTTCTTGAACTCCCGGTGTAAACAGTATGTGAAGCATGGAAACATTGGAAGGATTGAAGGCGCAAGGTTATAATTATAAATAGACGTATATTAGTTAAATAAAGTAGTGGATAAACACTCGCCTATAAGTATTGCCTTGTCCAACAGCGTGCTCTGTTGTCGTCGTACCAACGCTATCCCAGCCACTTACAGAGCCAATTCCTCCAGCGCCTTTGGAGGTCAGTCGTCCTCGTCCAAAGCCAGGATTCGCACGGAGATCGTGATACCTAAAATTATATAGATTTTTGCCTCCAATAGAACCAAAATGTCCTGACCTGTACTTGTTGAGGTATGGTCTTGTAGAGGTACGATTCCAGCCCCATTGGTTCACACTACCGTTCCACGCTTGACCAGACATGCTGCTATTTGAATTATGTGGATAGTTTGCGTATGATCCACCAAATTTAAAAGTTCTCTCTGTCTTCACGTCATCTTTCTCATTGTTAAAAGTCTGACCGTTTGTAGCGTGACCAAAATCACTAATTTGATCTGCACTATTTTGATCTTTACCTTGATTCGGTCGAGCGCTTGTATTATTTTGACTGTCGCTTGCTGGACTTTCTCTTTGACCTAATCCAGAAGCTTCATCGTCACTTCCAGTATAATCTTCGATTGCGATAGGCGAGCCTATTGCAAAGGGGGATGTAACTGTCTTTGAATCCGGTGACGACTTGTCATCTATAGAGGACGAGCTCAACTCGCTTGCACCATCAAAATTGGCAAAGTTGAAATTAATAAGCGATTTGCCTCCAATCCCAGCGAAGTCTTCATCAGGTTCAGACTCAGTGTACACAATTTCGTCAGAAAAAATGGATTCATTAAAATAAGTCATTGCTTTCTCTACAGGCATAGTTTTTTCAGATACATTATCTAAAAATCGACTTGGATCTATTGTAGTGCTTTCGCTTGGTTGATCTGACTGACTTTGTACACTGTGTTGGCTATTATTTGTATGCGTTGGTGCGACCACCCCGCTATCAGGTCGTTGTATTTGTTCAGAGTGGGCCAACACGCATAGTCCTGGAAAGGAAATGAAAAAAAAGCACACTACTGTCATATAGAAAAGGTTTTCTTTTATAATTTTCTCAAAATCACATATCAGAACACGAACAGTTTTTATTGGTTGTTTGTGAAATTTCGAATGAATCTATCTTTAGCAATATATACAGCATGTTACCGGCATGCGGGCATTTATTAAAACTGATAATAATATGATCCATTAGTAATACGGATTAACTTGAGTACACCCCCTTTTTAAAAACCCGGTGAATAATTATTCAACTTACCCAGCACAGCTACTAAGATAAACATATTTTTGATACACGGCATAAACTTTACAGTTTACAAAACGACATGAACATTGGTAGGTAAACGAAGATTCAATAGAAATAATAATAGTACCTATAACACTGCCATTTAAGGAGCAATGAATATTCAAAACCTGTAATAAATTAAACCTGTGAATACCTATTTGTTTACAAGAAACAATCCGAAGCCGATGAAGCTTATAAAATCACTATTAACATGCATGATGCTTGAGGATAATTTTCTTCTAATATTAATCTCTCTTGAATAGGGACTTAAAGGCAATAATATTAAACTTATTTTACCAGTTCGTACGTTTATGATTAAACTTACCTACTGTCCCACGCTACAGGTACTGAATTGTAAAACTGACGAAGCGCCTATGACACCCTTGTGCAGTTACGCCTAATTAGAACTGTATGGCTTGACTGGTCGACCTTGCGACGAACCAGCATTATAATATGGCAGAACCCCCGAACACACCGGATGAACGAGTAAGCGACCTCGCCGCGTGCGCGTCTCGTGATCGTTGTAAAGTATGAATTTTCATAAGAGTTTCACACCTGTCGTGTACGTCACGTAAGCGGTGTGCAATCTTTTATGAAATTCCATACTTTACAACGCGCACGTCCACGTGGACATTACGCAAATCTGACCTTTCTTGTTCCAGCCTGCAATATACTAAAAGTAATAATAGTACCTAGTGCGACCGCACGCCGAACCAACGTGTCCTTTATTTTCAAGTTTTGCTTCCAGCAGATACTATAAACTACTTCGGAAACGTCTGACTCAGGAACCCAAATAATCTGGAAAAGCTGATGGAAATTGGTCAGGTAGATGAGGAAAGACCGCGCGGCCGATCGCCTAGCTACCCGTTGCTCAGACCTTATAAAAACGTTCACTGGCTTGCCAATACCTAATGCTAGCAAGACCGCCGCGGATAGAAACCAAGTGGAAAAGCAAAAGGCAATGAAGATGGCGACTATGAAGAAGATACTAAAAAGCGGCTGTGGTTCGCGATGTTGTTGCCTTTTTCGGGTTCTGTAGTCAAACTATTCGCTATGTTTGTCAGTGGCGTGTCGTCGTGTCACACTCATTTTGTCTCAGAAACTATACCGATGATGTAAATTGAGGTGTCTTGTACACATACTCGCATATGATATAGTGCCTTGGGACTACAGGATAGTAGGCGTGGTGTGAACAGCCTTTAGGCGAGGCAGGTCGTTTTCGTAGATAGTCAATGCAGTGAAACGTCATGTTCGTTTTACGTCTATTTCGAAGGACGTCTTTTTCTGGGTTAGTCATCTTCTAAGTAGGTCTATTTCGCAGGATGTCGTTTTCTACTTTAGTCATCTTCTAAGTGGGTCAATTTCGCAGGACGTCATTTTCTGGGTTAGTCGTCGTCTAAGAAAATCTATTTCAACGAAATACTCTAGGCTTGGAACTTAATCTTATGGTATCTGTTCGTAGTAATCTCTTGTATTCTATCCGTAAAAGTTGTAATTATATTAACAGAGATAAGCAAACGAAACGAAATTTACTTATTTAGAAATTGACTAGCTGAGAACATGACATCCTTCTAAATTCTCGATAAGCGAAGATGATCTGCGGGAAGGTGACGAACCGAGAACATGACCTTGCTCGAAATTGACTGAAAACGAGGATGACCTCTCTCGCCTAAAGGGTGAACGGGACGGTTGGAATAAAACCATCAGCAATGAGAACTATGTATCTCTATATATCTATAAAGAACAAGATAACTTTATTAGAATTGAGTTAAATGAAAGCCCCATGGTTAAGAAAGATTGACTTTATCACTGAAATTACTTTAACAATATCTACACACAACGCCGTCCCCCATTACAGCTTAAGAACAGGACAGGAAGGAAGGAATGATTAACAGACATCATAGACAAGCACAGAGTATAAGTATGATTGATGCAACCAAATCGTATTCTAATAAACGTTACCTGGGTAGATATCCTCGTTCATTTTTCTCTGCAGTACCGGCTCTTCCTTCAATATCTTTCAACGATCCTGTTGGTTCAGGTGGGGCAGCCAGCCGCTCAAGAATGGGACGAAGGTTTCGAAGATCGTCGACCCAAAACGTATACACAGGAGTGCGAGAGATCGAGACATAACCTCCACGTGGCGCTGAGAGGGTGGCGTTAAGGGCACGTGCAAAATTAAATGAAGATAATGGCTCACCGCCAATTTTGGCATAACTATCTTCTTTACGAAACGTTAAAGTAGACGAGGGCTTCACTCCAATTTGTGGAATAGTATACTGGTAATTTGGTAGGTGGTTTTCAGCCTGACTGCCATTACTGCGGGTTTGACCAGCGCTACTTTGATTCGGAATCCTTTGACTTATTTGACCATTCTTATCCTCACTGAGCATGCTAGAGTTATTCTGTCTGAATTTGTAGTTTTCTAGGATTCCTCCAGCAAGCCCGGTCTCGTTGTGTACATGAGGTAGGTCTTTGTTTGGGATCCTGTCGTTAGATAACCACGTGCCTTCAGGGCTGCCTGATACGTCTTTAACTTCAGTCGGTGAGGCGTTATTTTGTGGAGACGAGGCGTCGTTTAAATCGTCGAATTCTGCAAATGTAAAAGTAGACAGCGGTTTGCCTCCAATTTCTGGGTCAGGATATTCAAGTATTTCAGGCATATAGGAGTCCAAATCCATACTTGTCGTGTTTGCCGAATCATGGTTCTGTTCATGAGTCTCAGTAGTCTCGGTGGTTCTCTCAGCTGGTACGCTGGGTTCATGAGACTGTGGATTTTGTGGACTTCCATTGCTCAAAACGCATAATCCTGAAATAAAACAAAACCCTACACATTACTTACTCTATTGCATTTCACAGACGGGCAAATTTTGCAAATGCGTCTGGAGCCTTGAAATTTAGGAGTCCTTTTAATTTTAGATGTTAATATTAGTAGCCCACTGGTACCAATTTAATGGAACATTCTCTTGAAAGCTAATATTAGGTAATCAAATATGGATGAAATTAAAAAAAAAATTGAATTTTTGTTTATAGTTTGGAATAACCCTTGGAATAATCCCCTTCGTTACTAGAAAAAAAAATACAGATAATTCGATAGCTAAAAAAAAAAATTTGTCCCTTTTTGTGAGTGCGGGCATACGGTATAGCATTCCGACTCTTGGCGCGCGCCGTCACTCTCTCACCGTTCAGCGAAGAAAGAGATAGGTAGTTCGACTCACTGATAGTGAGGGCTAAAAAGCCCTGACACAATTCAAGTCATGTTAAAAAAAAACTTTGTTTGTAACTGTTTTTAGGGTTCCGTAGTCAACTAGGAACCCTTATAGTTTCGCCATGTCCGTCTGTCTGTCCGCGGCTTAGCTCCGTGATCACTTGTACTAGAAAGCTGAAATTTGGTGTGAGTATGTGTATGTATCACGGGGACAAAACGGTAAAATAAAAACTAAAAAAAAAAATTTTTTCGGGTACCTACCGCTCGAACACCTAAAGTGGGGGTGGTCGTTGAATAGGTTTTTTTTAAAATACTTGGGTCTTGAAATATAATTTTTTGATAAAGTCGGCAGTTTTGTAAATATACGCTCCGAAAATAAAAAAAATAGCGTCCCCCCCTCTAACCTTTTCAACCACGGGTCAAAATATTATGGAAAAATTCATGAAAATGAGGCCGTATAAGTTTACCTTCAATGAAGAGTATATTGAACAAAATCGGTCGAGCCGTTTTTGAGTTATCGCAAAATTTAATTTTTTTTTAAAAGGACGTGGGTTGACTATCAGAAGGTAATAAGTAATTACAGTTACTTTGGCGTTTACGACCTTTTTATTGAGCTTGCTATCTTTCTCGTAACTTTTAAGTCTATTGTGAAGGATGAGCAACTACGGAACCCTACACTGAGCGTGGCCCGACATGTTCTTGGCCGGTTTTTTTTAATCCAGTAAGGAGCTTAGATAATTAATGACGAACATTTTCAGCTCCAGCAGGCCAAGTACAATATGCAGTACGAAACTATGATAAATAAATAAATATCAGACAACCTAACAGGAATCGTTTTAGTCTCAAATTAAGCTCAAGAAGGCTTGTGTTATGGGTAATAGACAACGGTATGACATACTTATATAGAAAAATATATTCTTAACCCTAAACTTGGCAGTGTATCTTATAATGCACATTGTAAAGTAAAAAAATCTACCGGTCAGAAACGATTGATTTATATTTTCTGTTTAGTATTAATACGAAGCATGATATGCACACTTTCTGCCAAAAAAATATTTATGTGCTCTGGCAACAAATTTTTTGACCAGTAGTTCGCCAGATAGCAGACCATATACGTGCGACTATGAAGCTCAAGGTAAAAAAAAAAAATAGAATATCACTTACTTATTGCCGAATAGTTGGAACTAACGATTTTAAACTAAAATTAATAGAAAAACACTCATTTTCCAAGTAAAATATTAGCATATTTTTGGGTGTATCTTTTAATGCACACTGCCAGCTTTTTAGTAATTTTAATATGTGCATTTTTGGATACATTGCCAGGTTGCGGTTATTATAATTGACCGGCGATCGACCTCAGTATCACCTGATGGTAAGTGACTACGGGGTCGGAGATGTAGGTCGCTGGTTCATCAACAACAATACACACCATGGGAGCGAGTTCCATCCCTTATAGCGATAGTAATTAGAATATAAACTGACAACATAAGGATGAAGTCGGTTCTCTTGCCTGGATGTCTGATGGTGAAATAGGGATGGTCGGATTGAATCCTGCAATTCCTATACAAAATCTCCAAAATATGTAGATCCGATAGAAAACTGACATGCTGGTAACTTTGCGGCGATGTTTGAGGCTCTCGATGATGCCCCTAACCGGCGTAGCCGGCAGCATCACCAATGAGCTCGCGTTCTGCCGAATCCAAGGTACCCCCTTTGTGTTTTTGTTAGAGCACTTATATTAAGCTGTATAAGTAAGTAGTATCCATGAAACGGTGTGATTTGAGAAAAATTCTTAAACATTTCTGTAAAAAAACACTAGATTCTCTTTTGCTATGTAGCAGGCAAAGTATCCTTAAAGATACAAATTTAGTTTTGTGAACACTTGGCAATGTATCCAATAAGATACATGCTATAAATATTAAAATACAAATCAAATATTTTTTATATATTTTTTTCGTGTATAATTATCCCTAACTAAATAAAACAAGAAAAAAATAAAAAACGCACATCTAATTCCCTAAATATTTGTATAGAATCTTTTTATCGATTCATATTTTTTATGTGGTAATACCACATTTTTATTTTTATAAATAATGACACAAAGGTAAATTAAGAAAGAAAAATTGAATGCGATCTACTGCAATCGAAGCGGGATTTGAACCCGCGACCTCTGCGTTTCCGGCGCATTGCTCTTCCAACTGAGCTATCCGACCGCTACGTCAATCGCACGAAATCTTTCATCCCTTAATCCTTTACGCTACTGGAGCGCCCACTGTGTCATATATGTTTTTGAAAATGCTTATGCGCATTAGCCATACCCTAGGATGTGCGTTTTACACGCACGATCCCCAATCCCCATTGCTTTACAGCAAGTGCGAAGACTGCGAGAGAGATGGCGCTGTTCTAAATATTTGTATAGAATCTTTTTATCGATTCATATTTTTTATGTGGTAATACCACATTTTTATTTTTATAAATAATGACACAAAGGTAAATTAAGAAAGAAAAATTGAATGCGATCTACTGCAATCGAAGCGGGATTTGAACCCGCGACCTCTGCGTTTCCGGCGCATTGCTCTTCCAACTGAGCTATCCGACCGCTACGTCAATCGCACGAAATCTTTCATCCCTTAATCCTTTACGCTACTGGAGCGCCCTCTGTGTCATATATGTTTTTGAAAATGCTTATGCGCATAAGCCATACCCTAGGATGTGCGTTTTACACGCACGATCCCCAATCCCCATTGCTTTACAGCAAGTGCGAAGACTGCGAGAGAGATGCCGCTGTTCTAAATATTTGTATAGAATCTTTTTATCGATTCATATTTTTTATGTGGTAATACCACATTTTTATTTTTATAAATAATGACACAAAGGTAAATTAAGAAAGAAAAATTGAATGCGATCTACTGCAATCGAAGCGGGATTTGAACCCGCGACCTCTGCGTTTCCGGCGCATTGCTCTTCCAACTGAGCTATCCGACCGCTACGTCAATCGCACGAAATCTTTCATCCCTTAATCCTTTACGCTACTGGAGCGCCCTCTGTGTCATATATGTTTTTGAAAATGCTTATGCGCATTAGCCATACCCTAGGATGTGCGTTTTACACGCACGATCCCCAATCCCCATTGCTTTACAGCAAGTGCGAAGACTGCGAGAGAGATGGCGCTGTTCTAAATATTTGTATAGAATCTTTTTATCGATTCATATTTCTTATGTGGTAATACCACATTTTTATTTTTATAAATAATGACACAAAGGTAAATTAAGAAAGAAAAATTGAATGCGATCTACTGCAATCGAAGCGGGATTTGAACCCGCGACCTCTGCGTTTCCGGCGCATTGCTCTTCCAACTGAGCTATCCGACCGCTACGTCAATCGCACGAAATCTTTCATCCCTTAATCCTTTACGCTACTGGAGCGCCCTCTGTGTCATATATGTTTTTGAAAATGCTTATGCGCATTAGCCATACCCTAGGATGTGCGTTTTACACGCACGATCCCCAATCCCCATTGCTTTACAGCAAGTGCGAAGACTGCGAGAGAGATGGCGCTGTTCTAAATATTTGTATAGAATCTTTTTATCGATTCATATTTTTTATGTGGCAATACCACATTTTTATTTTTATAAATAATGACACAAAGGTAAATTAAGAAAGAAAAATTGAATGCGATCTACTGCAATCGAAGCGGGATTTGAACCCGCGACCTTTGCGTTTCCGGCGCATTGCTCTTCCAACTGAGCTATCCGACCGCTACGTCAATCGCACGAAATCTTTCATCCCTTAATCCTTTACGCTACTGGAGCGCCCTCTGTGTCATATATGTTTTTGAAAATGCTTATGCGCATTAGCCATACCCTAGGATGTGCGTTTTACACGCACGATCCCCAATCCCCATTGCTTTACAGCAAGTGCGAAGACTGCGAGAGAGATGGCGCTGTTCTAAATATTTGTATAGAATCTTTTTATCGATTCATATTTTTTATGTGGTAATACCACATTTTTATTTTTATAAATAATGACACAAAGGTAAATTAAGAAAGAAAAATTGAATGCGATCTACTGCAATCGAAGCGGGATTTGAACCCGCGACCTCTGCGTTTCCGGCGCATTGCTCTTCCAACTGAGCTATCCGACCGCTACGTCAATCGCACGAAATCTTTCATCCCTTAATCCTTTACGCTACTGGAGCGCCCTCTGTGTCATATATGTTTTTGAAAATGCTTATGCGCATTAGCCATACCCTAGGATGTGCGTTTTACACGCACGATCCCCAATCCCCATTGCTTTACAGCAAGTGCGAAGACTGCGAGAGAGATGGCGCTGTTCTAAATATTTGTATAGAATCTTTTTATCGATTCATATTTTTTATGTGGTAATACCACATTTTTATTTTTATAAATAATGACACAAAGGTAAATTAAGAAAGAAAAGTTGAATGCGATCTACTGCAATCGAAGCGCATCGCAGTAGATCGCATTCAATTTTTCTTTCTTAATTTACCTTTGTGTCATTATTTATAAAAATCTAATTCCCTGCCAAGTCTAGGGTTAAATACCTAGAACAACCATGACCCAACCACAAATATTCGAGTTCATCACACAAATATTTGCCCTGGCCGGGATTTCAACCCGGAACGGGTAGTAATGATGTAGGTAACTTACCGAGCACGGCTACTAAAGCGAACATTTTGCCACAAAGTTCCTATTTTTTTTGTAATACCGCCGTCACCGCATTTTTAATCACTAAAACTATTGCAACAACATCCTTTACACCACTAATATGCCTCGTACCGAACTCCACTTTTAAAATCGTTTAAGGAGTTTACTCGGCGGAGCCGGATCTTCTACAGACTTGATAATAAACTGAAGTAAGAATAAAATAAGTAAGTATAAGTTATAATAATACTAGGCCCGTGTGAAGTTAGGTACACATGCGACTGTTTGAAACTGAGTAGGGGTTTTGTACGGCCACGTTTTGTACAGCCACGTTTTACGCGTCCACTTTTTGGATTCGAAAAACGTGGCTGTACAAAACGTGGCCGAGCATAAATGGCTTCGAAAAACGTGCCTGTACCGCGGTTGTCCGGGCCTGTTTTTCACGGCCAAGTTTTGTTCGGCCATGTTTTGTACAGCCACGTTTTCCGAGTCCATGACGCTCGGCCCGTCTTTGTTCGGCCACGTTTTGTACGGCCACGTATTCCGAGTCCCGAAAATACAAGTAGGTATGCATTCTAACCTTCTTTACAGGTACTAGTTCGGTTCTAGCGCTTCGCCGACCGCTGCCGCGGTACGCTCGCTTCGCTCGCTCGGCTCGCGCGCTGTTGTGGTCGCAATCCTAACCTAACCTAACCTAGCAGTTTGGATCGCGGCCAGCCGTGCTTTGTATGGCCGTACAAAACAGGGCCGGACAATACGACCCTGTACAAAACTGGCTTCGAAAAACTTCCCCGAACAAACATTGCTCGGCCACGTTTTGCCCAGCCGTGTTTTGTACAGCCGTGTTTTCCGAGTCCATATGGACGCGGAAAACGTGGCTGTACAAAACGTGTGGCTGGACAATACATGGCTGTACAAAACGGGCTCCCTTTGAAACTGATGCTCAGACCCGTTGACCTTGCGTGGAAGCCCCCGTCTCACACAACCGATAATTATTCTTATGAAGTTATTAAAATATCTGTAATTATACATAAACAACACGATTGATGTTTTTATGCACAGTCAAGGTAAATTTATCAAGTAAATTTGCGCTTTTGTCACAATCATAATAAGGTTAAAATAAAATAAGTTTCAGTTTAAAAATTCATTGTTATGACAAGCTTTTATAGCCGACTGTACCTACTTTTTTTTGAACATCCATCAATTTCTCACGGAGACGATTTCAAAGAGCCCAAAATCGATATGATTGCTTGAGTTCCTATGGCCATCTTCCATTACAACGGGACAGGTGAAAGTAAATAAAAGTTTGTAAAATTACGCGTTTCTATGTCCTTTACTGAACCTACTGTCTGTCTGTGGTATTGTAGCTCTAAAACAGATTGACCAATTAGAGCGTGTTTTTTTTTATAACCAAAGCCTTTTCCGTTGAGGTAGTTTTTAGCTATGTTTAATGGAAATAGGCCCAATAGTAGATTAGATTCGATTAGATTAGATTATATTTATTTCACACATATAGGGATACATTATAAATTACACATAGTCAATTTACACGAATCTATACCGTGACGTCAACATAATAAACAAAATAAACAAATTCAGCAAGTCATAATTCAATAGATAATTAAGAAAAAAAAAACCGGTCAAGTGCGAGTCGGACTCGCGCACCGAGGGTTCCGTACAAACACTTTTCATCCTTAAGTGGTTAAGTTTGCACCTAGTATGTATAGCGCCCCATACAAATGAGGTGCAAAGTTAACGCAACCAACCCGTTTGTTGTATGGGAGCCCCCCTTAAATATTTATTTTATTTTATTTTTAGTATTTGTTGTTATAGCGGCAATAGAAATACATAATCTGTGAAAATTTCAACTGTCTAGCTATCACCGTTCTTGAGATACAGCCTGGTGACAGACGGACGGACGGACGGACGGACGGACGGACGGACGGACGGACGGACGGACGGACAGCGAAGTCTCAGTAATAGGGTCCCGTTTTTACCCTTTGGGTACGGAACCCTAACAATGTCATATTTTTTTAATACGTAATATAATGTAGTTATGTTCAGTTTTAGTAGTATTTTCTACATCACTCATTGAATGAGGGTCATGATGACCAGCTGAGTACTTGTATGTGTTATAAATGTTCAATATAGGTCAAATATTACAATTGCCAGATAAAAATCATAGGAAAAAGAATTCTTCCATACATAAAATTGTTCCATACTTTGTCAAAAATAAAGTTATGCAGCTTGCTTGCTCTTAAGTTAGACTTTTAAAGGTAATTTAATTTGAATAAGTTAACAATTTGCAAAAAAACTCAAGTTATTATTTATTTTATTTACCCTTTTAAAACATAGGTAAGTAGTTCGCGTCAGTTTAATTAAGTTAGGACGTGTTAATATGTATTATTATTAGGTATTCAAATTTTATTTGATTTGATTAAAGAACAATACTTTCCGAATATTTTGATAATTGTTGTTGAATTTGATGTAGCCAAAGCCTCGAAAATTGTACATCCAACTCTTATCTATCTATAGCCACAGATTATATACAAGTTACTACGTAACAGATACCCCACTTGTTTGGACGGCAGGCGTTGCCACCGCTATCGATGCCCCCTCCCGCGGATGACGCAACGTCATTGGAATGTGCGCTAGGGTTGCCTCCGTTATGTAAACGCTAGCTTTTTCTCGTGCCTTCGCTCGTTTGGTCAACCAGTCTAGTCAGCAGAGGCGTGGCGTCCAGACAACCCGATTCCCACTGGGTTGCCCATTTCAGGACGATTGAACACCATTCTCTACGTTCGGTTACCTTTGCATCCGACCGTTCCCTCTTTCCGCTTCTCTGCTTTCCGTTCTCCGCACGCCGCTCTCCGCACGCCGCTCTTCGCACGCCGCTTTCCGCACGCCGCTCTCCGCTCACCGCACGCCGCTCTCCGCTCACCGCACGCCGCTCTCCGCTCTCCGCAAGCCATTCTCTGTTTTCCACACGCCGCTCTCCGCTCTCCGCACGCCGCTCTCCACTTTCCGCACGCCACTCTCCGCACGCTGCACTACGCTCTCCGCACGCCGCTCTCCGCTTTCCGCACGCTGCACTACGCTCTCCGCACGCCACTCTCCGCTCCGCACGTCGCTCTGCGCACGCCGCACTACGCTTTCGGCACACCGCTCTCCGATCGCCGCTCTCCGCCCTCCGCTCTTCCCTCTTGTTACAGTAATACAAGATGGTTTTTATAGTGCGGTACTCTAAGATGTTCTAGGCAGGGACTTAAACTTACAAAAAGTCTTCTTATTTTTCCTAATATCTAATATTAATCGAGAGAAAGTTAATCGAATTAATTTCTATTAAAAATTTAATCGCTAAAAATTAATCGACCATTAACTTAATCTTTCGATATTAAATCAATCGGAACTCGTACGATTAGATTAACTAATCGTCAATTTTAATCGTTAATCGAGATTAAAAAAGTTAATCTTAATCGTTAATCGATTAACTTTGGCCCATCTCTGCTGGGAGCGCGGAAATCATGTTTTTTCGGTTTAATTATTAAAATAATACAGATTTTAAAAATGTAAGATGTTATACATTATAGTTAACATCTCGTTATGTTATTATTAAAAAAACTGATAACTTTCCCTGCAGTATTTATGACATACTAAGGGTTTATGTTGCTTTTTTGAGGTAACTTTAAAAAACTACAAGTAATCGTGTTTCTAAAACATAAGGAATAATAGAGTGAATCTTTAAATATTTTAATTATTGATTGTATAACTAAACATTCAGTAATAACAACACAGCATGGAATCAAACCAACACAATTAATTCGAAAAAAAGCTAGGCGCCCCCATAAAGATTTTTAGAGAAATACCCAGACTTTAATAGTTACGCGTCAATAGTGCCCCAGTAAACGTTAATTCTTAAACAATATCTTTTATTCCGGAGAGTTTAATGTGTTCTGGAACAAATTAAATCATTTTCAATCGTCTTTGTTGCCACAAAAACAATATGCCCGACTTTTATTTTTCTACATCGTACAGCACAGGTTACGCAGGAAACGTTAACTGTACGCCGTCCGCTCGCCGCAAGGCGTGGCAGCCCACTGACGTTTTGTCGCGCGGGGTAGCCACTTAGAGATCGGAATGTTTCGCGCGGTCGAAACGCGTGGGGATAGCCTGCTATAGCTGTGAATTCATCATGAATTCACTCTACGAATTTTCTTTTAATTTTCGCGGCCCATGAAGTAGTTTTGTATTCATCCTTTAAGAAGGCTAAGATAATAAGCAATTCTGCCACATCTCTAGTAATTTAGTATCCCAAATGCACACTAGATGGCAATGACGCGACCTTCCATAGTCAGTGTTGGATCGTGAACAGAATATTATAAAGACGTTTCGGAAGTTACCGATTGAGTCAAACAAAGCAACTGTCAATGTCAAGTAAAAAAAAAACTTTCCCGGGCGCTTAGATTCGTACTTGTTCATTCTTGTTGGTATATCTGTGTTTATCTAATATTGAAGTTAAAAGTGATTTTAATTTTAAGTGGTTATAGTTGTGGAAATGAAAGATGGAGCAGTGGGAGGCTATTATAGAGGGTCCTTTGGAACAAGGACACAGGTCGTTCGAGAAAATACTGCAAACTGCATCCGCTGTATTGAATAATGCGGCGACTCATCTTGCGCCGTTTGAAACTGGTATGTTATGTTCTCTTTAATGTCAGTGTACTCTCAAAGAGGTTCACCGTTCAATGGATGCGGTTTACACTGGATTTTTGTGGCATTTGTGGCGAGAAACGGGAGAGGCCTATGTTCAGCAGTGGACGTCTGAGGCTGATAGATAGATACTTTCAGAGATGAGTTGCAAGTTGCAAAGCACTTTAAA
Organism: Apotomis capreana; assembly: GCA_947623375.1. Classification (NCBI taxonomy): domain Eukaryota; kingdom Metazoa; phylum Arthropoda; class Insecta; order Lepidoptera; family Tortricidae; genus Apotomis; species Apotomis capreana. Next base: position 14,711,112 of record OX392521.1, read on the forward strand.
AAACCATATATTATTTAGGTTCGACTTGACCAAAATAGATCGAGGTAAGGTAAGCCTTATTCCAGTTTGGTTAAATCCGGCTATAGTAGTCTGAATCAGAATCAGTCATTTATTTGCTCAAACATGGTACATACATTTGGTCTTAAATCTACTTAAAGAACTACATGTTTCGTCACAGAGACATGCAAATATATCAATGTGTTATGTGTCATATGCTTAAATTATTTATGAATTAGTAACATATCATTTAAATGTTCTGGAACCGAGTAATATGCCTTAGATGATAGGAACTTAAATAATGTGTTCATTAATGCTTTCCAGCTTAAAAATTGATGTCGATAATCTATTTTAAATAAAAAAGCAGTCTTTGATGGTCTAAAATTAATTAAGTAGTGCTATGATTCTCAAAGCTCAACTTTAGACACCTTTAATGTAAAACTATATTGTAATAATAAAATGCATCCAAAACAATAATACATTTTTTTCATAACATATTACAGCTGTAATAATATGATAATCAAACAATATTACGTGCCTCAACAAGGATTATCCTGTGTTTCAGGCAGAAAAACTATATTACACATTTGTTATTAAGTAAAAAATTTAGAAATTGAGTACTTACATTACATAAATGATAGTGCCCATCTTCTACTAAAAGAAGACTCTATATCTATATCTCGATGAATTTTTGTGTGATTCATGAAACTGCTTTTATTTGTTTGCTTCTTAAAAGATACAACGCCATTGAGATCAGAAGCAAAACTCATTTATTTTCGAACTACCTACAACTGTCATAACAATACAAATCCAAGAAGTACCCAACTTAATACATAACACTTCTGACTGTGTATTATTCCTTACCTATTCTGTATAAGTTTACATTTATGTAGGTATCTAACATAACATTTACTTGCTTATTCTGTTGATAATTATTTTGTTCTGAAAAGCAACACAGTCAATGACTGTAGACAAAGGCTTATATTATTATATTATTATTATTATTTTGTTCTCCCATCATCTTTATGTCACCTACTCATTGTGTGGTTTATACTAACCAACTCCACTACCCAAAGATTGTCTGAAAGAGAGAGCGAGTTTAAACGCTTAATACAATAATTAAATATGTCTCACAAACATTTTAATAAGATTAATGTCTGAAAGAGATTGCCCTGTAGCAACAAGACCACCTGTTGTCTACCATTATTCATATTATTGTATCTGTTTTTAATTTGTAAAATTTTTTTGGTGTACAATAAAACATTTTTTATTGTTTTGTATTTTTATTATTCGTATGGCATGTTATTTCAGATAACAAAAGAAACAATACATTTAACTATAATTACAAATCCAATTTCAGTGACATCAGCCATTTTCTAGCCTCAGGATAATCAGGTCCTCCATGGTTCCTGGGTATCTTGTTAGAGGGCACTCTGTGATGATGTGTTTTATTGATTGCACCTCAGCACCACAGGTACATCGAGGGGAGTCTACCCATCCACAGCAATGTTATATTGACCACATTGACCGTGGCCCGTGCACAGGCGATCGTATTGTATTGTGCCTATATGTGCGCTTATCTCCAACATTGTAGGTTCACTTATCCATCCTCTTTGTCCAGTGTGAATTTGATCAAAGAAATTGGGTGACATCATCAACTGACTCCTTTGTCAGAAATGACAATTTGATCAAATATTACTCATGACATTTAATTGAAAATGTTACGCTTATACAACATGATGTTTTTATAAATAGCATCATAGAAAGAAAGGTAGAGGGGAAGCGAGAAAAAGGAAGGCCATTAAACAAATAAAAGAGTAGGTAGAGATCATGTTATATAGGGAAGTCATGGAAGTGGCTATGGATAGAGTTAGCTGAGTCATTTTAAAAATACATAGGGCTTTAATTGAAGCAAAACTTAATTGATTCCATTGTGTTACGATAGTCACCCATGTATTTTGTATGAGTAACTTTCATCACACAAAAGAAGCGATCGTAATTTTGTTTTTATTAAGCCTTTAACTATGTACATATATTTTGAAAATGACTGAGCTGAAGAAAACTACATACTCCAATAGCTACACTGACTATGGATTCATATTTTTTCCAGAATGGGTGATGGAAACGTTGCTGTTCGCACCGGTGAACTTGCTGAGTGTGGTGTCCGAGTATCGTGGAGATGATGTGTGGCGCAAAGCAGTAGCGGATGCCTTGAAGCTGCTGGCCAGTGCTGTGGCTGCGGGGGTGGCCGATCAGCATTGCCAACACATAGCTGACGTAAGACAACATAAATAATAATAAAGCCCTTTACTCTGAAATAAGTTTTACAATAAGTTATTAATGTTATTTTAGTTAAATTACAATATATCCCTAATTTCAGTGTGCCTTTTGGCATAGGCCTCCTCCAATGACGTCCACTGGCTTCTGTCATTTTTAACTCTTCTACATTTAGCTCCCGCAGTTAATTTAAAATCATACCTACTCCCATTTCATTTTTGTAATTTTTTTGATGTTGGAATTGTGTTCTGTTCTTGTATGCAGTTGTTTTGTATTTGTGTCATGGCATCTCATTGCTAGGAAAATTAGAAGGTACTCTAAAAGGTGACGAAGTCGTCGTCCGTGTAATTTTTTTGTACCATCGTCGGATAAACTGTATTCTACAACCATCTTTGGATGTCCTACTATCTCTGTACCAAAATTTGGTGACGTCTGTCCGGCCGTTTCGGTGTGTTGAGAGAACAAATACATTTTTACTAACAGATGGTATTGACACCGCGCTTCCATTGAGATCCTGCATCGTGCTGTTAGATTTTTAGGGTTCCGTACCCAAAGGGTAAAAATGGGACCGTATTACGAAGCCTCCACTGTCCGTCTGTCACCAGGCTGTATCTCATAAACTGTGATACCTAGATAGTAGTTTTTTTCTCAGATTTAAGGGGACTCCCATACAACAAACGTGATCGGTTGCGTTAACTTTGCAACTCATTTGTATCCAGCGCCGTACATACTAGGAACCCTCGTCAGACTCGCACTTGGTCGGTGTTTTTATTGATATAAAAATCCTCTCATAGAAGACTGATTTTCAATACAATTTTACAATAGTGTACATATAGTGATTCGCTCTCCAGCTGTGCATGCTACACTACGAGCCCTCGCTGCGCTCTGTCGCGCTTGTGTGCCTCGCGGCGGTGGCGCGGCGCTCGGACGGAGTCTCCGGCGCGGCGCGGCTCGTGGCGACGCTGCAGGACGCCGGCCAGTGCAGGGCTCCGCTGGCGGCCCTCGTCGGTATGTGTGTAGGGGACTCGTGAGGTGACACATGTCATCTCCAGCTGTGCATGCTGCACTATGAGCCCTCGCTGCGCTCGGACGGAGTCTCCGGCGCGGCGCGGCTCGTGGCGACGCTGCAGGACGCCGGCCAGTGCAGGGCTCCGCTGGCGGCCCTCGTCGGTATGTGTGTAGGGGACTCGTGAGGTGACACATGTCATCTCCAGCTGTGCATGCTGCACTATGAGCCCTCGCTGCGCTCGGACGGAGTCTCCGAGGCGGCGCGGCTCGTGGCGACGCTGCAGGACGCCGGCCAGTGCAGGGCTCCGCTGGCGCTCCTTGTCGGTATGTGTGTCTGTGGAAGCTCATGACGTTACGAATTAAAATTCCAAAATGTAGCTCTAGGAAAATTACTGAAGATTAAACTCATAATTTTTTTATTGAGAGTCGGCTTAGTATTCACGTTTGGTACATAGTAAAATATCCATGTCTTTCTATATTTCTTTGTTATTTCCCAAAATTATCCCAATTTTGGGGGGGTTGCATGATTTTAGATATAAGAACTTTTGGTATATATCTTATGATCACAACACACCCCTCTAAGGATGAAATGTCACAAAATCACCGTTAGGTACGACGACGAAAAGAGAACTTAATCACTGTTTTTATATTTTTCGTGATGTTACTAATTATTTTATTATCAATTTATTAAAATTTACTAATTCTAAAAGGTTGTAACTCCAAAACTAATGACACAATGTAGGTATAGGTTATAGGCTTACCGGCGTCGTATCATTATCCGGCCTCCATACGGTCGGCTGTCTATACCGGCAAGCCCTACTTTCGCGGCGTCTGCAGTACTATTGTCCTCAGGTGTGTTGTGCGAGCATCACCCAGCGCTGGTGTGCGACGAGGTGACGGGCATATGGCGCGGCTACCTGAACATGCTGGACAATAAGAAGAACACGGTGAGTGTTATTGCCAGTGGTAGCGCCTGCTGAGCCGGCGGGACGGGGTTCGAATCCCGGTTTTTTGCGTCGTGGATTTTTTCTATGTATTTAAGTATTGTATATTTATTTATTTATTTATTCAAAGTAGTTACACAGTATTACAGTATAAACCAAGGCACTGTGAACTAGATAATTACATTTTAGAAAGCTTAAATCTAGTTTGATGTTTAATGTAGATGTGTGATATATACGTAGGTATGTATACAGGGTGTCCCACGGCTATGCCACATGGAGAGAAGTACATCAGATATGTTAGATAAGATATTTTGCTCAATGGAGACAATCTTTTATTTTTGAAATTAAGTAATACCTACTGCATTGATAGTAAAAAAAAAAATATGGAGAATTTGTATGAACATTTTCAGCGAGACCTATTATAATAATTTCAATGTTAATCATTTCGGTGTTCCGGTGATTTTAGCATATTATGCTACTTAAAGATAATTATTCTTTGCCATTTACTCTTTTGATTGGCATCATAACTACAGAATGTGTTTATTTTTCACTTTCGGTCGGTCCGATTTCCAGGTGAGACAAGCAATTTTTTTGGAAATCTGTGAATGTAGTATTACTTAATTTTAGAAATAAAATAATGTCTCAATCGAGCAAAATAGTCTATTTAAAATATTTAAGGTACTTCCCCTCCATGTGGCATAGCCGTGGTACACTGTACTGTCCAATAAAGTATTATTGTTGAATAGAATAGAATAGAATAGAATACTCTTTAAATTGCACACCTCAATAAGAAAGAAATACAAATACAAATGACACTTAACATTACAATAGAGGCAAACAACAGGCGATCTTATCGCTAAAAAGCGATCTCTTCCAGACAACCTTTTATTGTGTGATTTCTGTGTTTTTTTTTTACTACCAGATATTTTCAGGACACGGTGATCAAAGCGGTGTTGGAAGGCATGTGCGGGCTGTTCCGGCATTTCGGCGACCATCTGCCGATAGCCGAGCTGCTGCGCTTGTACGAGGACATTTCCAGCGTGTACATCCACAAGCCCGCCTGCCAGCCTGGTACGTAAAGCGCTCTAATATATGTAATAATTTGGTCGACAAGGGACGTTGATGGGAGACAAAGTATATGCCGAGCTCTAGATACAGTGCGACACAAAAGAGTAGAAAATAAATGAGGGCGCCACTTCCTTCGCAACTGTCACATTTTTGACGTAAAGTGCTTGAATATGGTAACAATTTTGTATGAAAAATTTTAGTTCCTTTTTCATCCGTTTTCTACTCTTTTGTGTCGGGCTGTAGTAGTGAACGTTTAATTACTTAAAACATTAGCTTATATACATTTTTACAATAAGGTTAACGCTTATCCAAGCAATATGCATTAGGCTACAGTTATACTGCATGCTATACTAAATGTAGACATTAGCTACATACTACAGCGCTCTACCACACTAATTTATTTGATAACTAGCTTTGGCCCGCGACTACGTCCGCGTGGAACTTGGAAGTATGGAAATATGGATGTGTTATTTCCGTATTTATTATTATCAACAACCTCCTACAACACGATAAACACTTTAATTAATAAAAGGGATTATTAAAAGCGCCTCAGCAAATGTAAGAGTAATTGTGCTTTTGGTCTAATAATTACACTTCCTACAGGGTTATCAATGTCATCATGAATTACCGCACCCCAATTGAAATGTTCACTCACTTTTCAATCTTTTTAGGGATAATTTCCAGGATGAAAACTATCCTATGTCCATCCTCGGATCTTAAACTATCTCCTCGCCAAATTTCATCAAAATCGATTCAGCTGTTTAAGCGTGAAGAGGTAACAGACAGACAGACACACTTTCGCATTTATAATATTATAAGTATTTATAATATTAAGTATAAGTATGGATATTTGTATAGAATCTTTTTATCGATTCATATTTTTTATGTGGTAATACCACATTTTATTTTTATAAATAATGACACAAAGGTAAATTAAGAAAGAAAAATTGAATGCGATCTACTGCAATCGAAGCGGGATTTGAACCCGCGACCTCTGCGTTTCCGGCGCATTGCTCTTCCAACTGAGCTATCCGACCGCTACGTCAATCGCACGAAATCTTTCATCCCTTAATTCTTTACGCTACTGGAGCGCCCTCTGTGTCATATATGTTTTTGAAATGCTTTATGCGCATTAACCATACCCAAGGATGTGCGTTTTACACGCACGATCCCCAATCCCCACTGCTTTACAGCAAGTGCGAAGACTGAGAAGAATTAAGGGATGAAAGATTTCGTGCGATTGACGTAGCGGTCGGATAGCTCAGTTGGAAGAGCAATGCGCCGGAAACGCAGAGGTCGCGGGTTCAAATCCCGCTTCGATTGCAGTAGATCGCATTCAATTTTTCTTTCTTAATTTACCTTTGTGTCATTATTTATAAAAATAAAATGTGGTATTACCACATAAAAAATATGAATCGATAAAAAGATTCTATACAAATATTTAGAACAGCGCCATCTCTCTCGCAGTCTTCGCACTTGCTGTAAAGCAATGGGGATTGGGGATCGTGCGTGTAAAACGCACATCCTTGGGTATGGCTAATGCGCATAAAGCATTTCAAAAACATATATGACACAGAGGGCGCTCCAGTAGCGTAAAGAATTAAGGGATGAAAGATTTCGTGCGATTGACGTAGCGGTCGGATAGCTCAGTTGGAAGAGCAATGCGCCGGAAACGCAGAGGTCGCGGGTTCAAATCCCGCTTCGATTGCAGTAGATCGCATTCAATTTTTCTTTCTTAATTTACCTTTGTGTCATTATTTATAAATATAAGTATGGATGTTAAGGTTAACTTTGATCAAAATTGATAGTGTAATGGTGACCTCGCGGTGGCTATGGTACTGTTATGAAATTACATCTTTGATTTTGGTCGGTGCCAAGTAATGTAGGTCCTATAGTATCTGAATTTGTTATAAGCCGGGTCCACACAGAGCGAGCGGCCTTGCGAGGCAATTGCCGCGCGCGGCATCGGCGCATGCCTCGGGTATTGAAATAAACTAGGTCGATGCAGTCAGCCACCGGCTATAAGCTTGCACCATAGATTGGAGCGGAGTTTTTTTTTTTTCCAAATTTTCTCTTCGTCACGACCTAGCGAAATTTAATTTTTGCATTTTAAAACAAAAATTTCTAAAATCGGTTGAGAACTCGCTGAGATCTGCGCATTGTTACAAAGTCCATTCGAGTCGGTCCATGGGAGCTTCGCTCGCTTCGCTCGCTCCGCTCCAATAATAATGAAATAATGAACTTTATTCTGCAAGTAGGCCACAAGGGCACTTTTACATGTCTGAGTCTACCGGCATTTCACAAGAGGAGACCACTGTTGAGAAGAAACGCCGAAAGAAACTCAACAGTCAGTCATTTTTTCATAAAGGATAAGTAATTGGACGAAATTACGCTCACCGAATGCCGCGCGCGGCAAAGCCGAGCCCTGTTGTTCGCCCATTTGACAGATAAAACAATATGGCCCCGCCGCACGCAATCAGTTGCTGACTTTTGACTTGCTACGTTCCTACAAAGGATTTTCCATAAAACGCAAATTCAATATATAGTATTTTTATGTTTAAAACAAACAGATAGCACACAATGTCAAGTTACGGTTATTCCGTTTTGCGTTACGTAAGTGTCGCACTCCATTTTGTTTTATCTATTGTAAATTTAACCGAAGCAAAAACATGTACGTCCACGGCGTGACCGCGCCTCGCGTAATTGCCTCGCGAGGCGGCTCGCTCTGTGTGGACGCGTCTTTAGGAATTTAACAAGATGGTTGTAGACAAAAGTGTTGACGTATAGTATGTATCCTAATCCGTAGCCTAATCCTTTTATAATTCTATGCTGTCGTTTTTCATTATAAGTCTAATGTTAGCTGTGATATTCTTTTCATTCTTCCCTTTTGTATGTATGTACGTTTATGTATGTTTATATATACAGATACTTATTTGCGTAAGTGTATGACCTATCTGTCTAATATTTTGTATGTATAATTTACTTGAAGTTCTTATCTCACCACCTACTATTTTCTGTTTAATTTTGTTTTCTCCGCTACCCAAAGGTTGTCTGGAAGAGATCGCTCTTTAGCGATAAGACCGCCTATTGTCTACCATTGTTTAATTTAAGATTTCTCATGTAATATTTTTCTTGTTGGTGTGCAATAAAGTGTTGTTGTATTGTCATCATCCTCCTAGCCTTTGTCCCATTTTTTTTGAGAATGAATTCTCAATCGGGGTTCGGCTACCTAAATCCCAAGATGTGGCGTAGGCACTAGTTTTTACGCAAGCGACTGCCATCTGACCTTCCAACCCAGAGGGGAAACTAGGCCTTATTGGGCTTAGGTGGTTTCCTCACGATGTTTTCCTTCACCGAAAAGCGAGTGGTAAATATCAAATGACATTCCGTACATAAGTTCCGAAAAACTCATTGGTACGGGCCGGGTTCGAACCCGCGACCTCCGGATTGAAAGTCGCATGCCCTAACCCCTAGGCTACCACCGCTTCTAAAGTGTTGTTGTATTGTATTGTATGTAATCTCCGTTTGTATTGTCAGCATGCTTCAGTATATTGGGCGGGCACGCGTCACTGTTCCGCGAGCGGGTGTCGGCGGACGCGGCGCTGCGGCGCGCGCTGTGGGGCGCCGCGCCCGCGCCGGCTGTGCTCAGCGTGTACGCGACCACCGCTCAAGGTGTCAGCAAGACCGCGTTTGAAGTAAGTAAAAAAAAAAAAAAAAAAAATTTTAAATGTTTATTTCAGGAAAAAATAAGTACTAATTACATATTTACTTCATCATCATCATCATCATTTCAGCCTATTGCAGTCCACTGCTGGACATAAGCCTCCCCCAGGGTTCGCGACATGGCCCGATCTCCCGTTTTCGCCATCCAGTCACCACCAGCCACTTTTTTCAGGTCGTCGGTCCATCTGGCCGGAGGGCGTCCTACACTACGCTTGCATATTTACTTAGCTAATCTTATTATACACACAACAACAACAAACAAACAAAACAAACAGCCGTAAACAGCCGGGTCCGTACAGACCACAGACCATCCACTAGACGGAGCTATAAGGCACATGTAAGGCGACCCGCGCGCACCAACGATATGGTACGGCAAAACATTAAAGTACCAACACGGAGGCCACCGTTTAGTTGCGTCCGTGTTTATGAGGTCTCTACACCACTTAACACTACAATTTACCATGTTACTTATTTAATTTCTTTTTTCGTTGACGTACGCATGGATCATAAACACGTGCCCCAGACGCCACGACACTATACACTATCATATCTGCTGCCTGCATGGCGTCTGGGTGACAGTTTTCAGTCGACTAGCTGCGCGCTGAAAAGATTAAACATAAAAAAAAAATTGAATTTGCTTTTTCTTAAAAATCTTTTGTAGCAACGTAGCAGCAAGTCAAAAGTCAGCAGCTGATTGCGTGCTGCGGCGCCATATTGTTTTATCTGTCAAATGGGCGAACAATATGGCTCGGGCTTGCGCGCGCATTTGGTGAGCGTAGTTTCATTCAATGCCCGAGGCATGCGCAGACTTCCTCGCGCAACAATTGCCTCGCGAGGCGGTTCGCTCTGTGTGGATCCGGCTAATGGCTGTCAGGTCCAAACTCTTCCAAATAGTCCCATGTATCACCTCCAAAAGTTCCTACATCGCTATTTCAAACACCCTGTTTATGATGTTTTTGTTGGAGTAGTAGGGCCTCGTGCAGGGTCCGTCCGGATTGTTACTACCGTCTAGCCTGCTAACCCACCGCCAAACAGCAATGTTCGCATTGTTGTGTTCCGGTGTGGGGGTAAGATAGCCGGTGAAATTACTAGCATAGAGGCATTCTACTTCGTCCTCCGGGTAGGCAAGCACTTGTGACTCCTCTGGTGTTGCAGGTGTTTATGGGCGACGGTTGTCGCTTTCCATCAGGCGATACGTTTGCTCCACAGACCATAAGAATACTATAGACTGGGTATTGGGCGGGGCACGCGTAACCGAGCTTAGGCCCAAATACCCAAAGATATGTCAACGTGATGTCAACAGTCACTTAGTTACCGTACGAACGTGCTTGAGTAATTACGTGCTAAAAAATTAGAAATATGCCGAATTGTGGCATTATAATCGTCACAGGCGAGATCTGCATACTCAAAAAGATACTTGATACCATTTAATTTCACTGGAAAGTAATAAAATTCGGTATTTTGTAATATTTCGTAAAATATTGCAGTGCATTATGACAATTATACATTACTAGCTTGACATGGCAACTATTCACGCAACATCTTTAGGAGCACGCAATGTATACGTCCGTCTGACAATTTAGTGCGGGGGAACAAGTCTAAACCATAAATTGTCGATATTCTGTATGGAGGTTTTAATGTGAGCCGCTCGTGTTTCATACTAACTTGTCCATTTTAATTATATAATTTACACTTTATCACCTTGTTTTTTAGGGTTCCATAGCTCTATCGGAAAAAACGGAAATCTTATGGGATCACTTTGTTTTCCGTCCGTCCGTCTGTCTGTCTGTCTGTCAAGACCCTTTATCTCGAGAACGCGTGGAGGTATCGAGTTGAAATTAACACTATATGTATATATACTCAGGTCTAGGGTCCCTTAAAGCTGTGAAAAGAAAAGCAAGCTTCTTCGTTAACGTGAAAAAAAGGTACAGCCGTTTATGTCGCCAAAAACGCACATTTCGTCACTCAAGTTAATCAAAGTGATAGAGTACTTCCCAATGACCTAGAACTATGAAATTTGGCAAGTACTACAAATACTTATAAAAATCTGAAATCGCCACATACTTACTACAAATACTAATAAAAATCTTAAAAAATATAGTCCTTTTCAAACATCAAGTCCACCTTTTGTACGATACGTTTTCTTTTGTGCAATAAAGATTAATTAAATAAATAAATAGGTAAATCATATTTGGAGAACTTGGTTGCGTTAAGTTTGATTCAAATTCAAATTCGTTTATTGCAAGAACATAGTAATAAATTAGGTGATACAGGTATATACAGTGTTGCTTATGTTCTAACAAATAGGCATGCAAACAAAATAAAACAATATTCAAATACTTAATTGTTACATATTTCAATTTGTGACTTATGTCAAAAATAATTCCTCAGAATTTGCAGATTAAATTACATTAATTATTACATTATTTTTATAAGTATTTGCACCTCGTTTGTATGCGGCGCCATACATTTCAGATACAAACTTAACTCAACCAGGCCAATTAAGATGGGATAAGTGAAAGTTTGTACGGAACCCTCGGTGCCTACTGAGCCGGCGGTCCTGGGTTCGAATCTCGGCAAGGGCAAATATTTGTGTGATGAACTCGAATATTTGTTCCTGGGTCATGGATGTTATCTATATATATTGTTTATATCGTCGTCTACTATTGGTTAGTATAAGGCCAGGTCGAGTTGTGTACGATTGTCCCTTAATTATTTTGTTTACATTTTATATGATGAAATAAATAAATCTACTCCGTTTATAATTTACCTACTACCTGTTCCAAATGTTGTAAGGTGATGTTTTTATTATTCATATATCACTACATGTAAAGTAAACATTCTGAACGATAGGAAGATTGAGATGGACGCTTCCATTTGATTTCGTCGCCAGAAATTAAAAGGTCTGATAATTTAATTTACGACGTTTACGACCATACAAAATAAATATTTTCAAAATGCATTATACATATTATAATTAAGCCTATACATATTATTATTTTATCGATATCGACTATTTTGATTTGATCACGCCCTTAACCTTTAGAATCATTAGATGCATACCGCTGGCAGAGCTTACATTACATTTTCTGGGTCGTTAAAATTAGACCCCGTGTTACAAGGATAGGGTTCAATTTTAAATGTTTTAAAATTGTAACATAAAACCTTGCGATATTTAGCCAGCGTTAATATCAAAAGTGACACTACTGAATTGACGGAAGTAGAAATCAATTTCTTGTCAATTCGAGGCTTTGTCGTACTGAATCATAAAGTCTCATTTGCCTTTTATTTTATTTCTATTTAAGTTATAATAAAAATAAAGACATTGTCTGATATGCATATAAGGACTAAAATTCTCGATACATTGATCGTAGTAGTGTATGACCACGTAATACGCACACATTAGCTCAGCCAATGTCAACTCACTTCTGTTTGTTGTAAAACCTTATTTTTATACGAATATAATTGTGTGCGTGTAAAAGTCGGCTACAGCGGTGCTAGAACAAACTGCGCTGAATGCCATCTCCATATACTCCGTGGTTTGCTCGTTTGCCCCCTATGACATAAAAAAATAATAATAATAATCCCGTGACTCAAAAAATTTGAAACAAATAATAATAATACTATTACTACTATTTGAAATTTCAGAAAATATTATCGACGGAGGTGCTGCCCCAAATCAACTCGCCGTCAAGCCAGAGCAAACTCACAGCGCTGCGGGTGCTGGCAGCCTCGAAGACGGACGCTTTCGGAGATCTGACCCGATTCGTGGACGTGCATACACTCGAGTACGAGCTTAGGAGGGAGAGGGTGCCGCGCGCGGATGCTGATATCGTAAGTCATTTAAGGATTGTCACTTTGCCATGTCTGTACTTGTCACTTGATGTTCGAACGGGATGTTGCCAAAATTTCACACAAATTCATATAAAACATTTGTAAATGGGTCAAGTATTTTCTGCTACTCGTTGCCATGATGATGTCCCCTGAGTGACTTTTTATAACTACGATTTCCCGTAGTTATATTTAGCAAAAGCTTTGTAATTTCAGCAGTTATAAGCCCATACTTATGTAGACTATCTCCTGGCAATACCATTAATATAAAATATCAACAATTTTCTTACAAGTCTAAACACTATTGTCCCCTGGGTCACGGGACAGAATAACAGCAAGAAAAAGTTGGTCAACCCTTATACGTAAAAAGATTCCACTTACGAGTATACCAACGTTGGCTAATGCCGTCCAAATGCTATGCCCCATCTTCTGGTTATTGTAAATTGATAGTTAAATTTTTATTTTAACTTACCTACCGATTTGGAGTCTCCTTTACGTGTACCCATGTAATTAGTTATAACAGAAATGTAATTTAATTGTTTTAAATATTACTTTCATCACACTTGCTCGTAAACAAGGGTTTACATGCTAAAAAACCGGGCGGTAAATCGTATATTATGCCCTAGGGCGGTAAGTCGTTTATTACGCCATAGGGCGGTAAGAAATTTTGGGATTGACTACTACTACTTTAGTTTTATTTCCTCCAAAGTGTGATAAAAAACGTCGTACGTAACTCGCGTGGTAAAGGAATTCCAAACTCGTGTCATTAAATTCTAATAGACACTCGTTTGTAATTCCTCGTTTACCACCCTTGTTACGTAAAGTACTATCACGAAAACATGACTTACTGTTGAGGTTCTTTCGGCTTTCTTCTCACCAGCGGTCTTCTCTTGAGAAATGCCGGTAGATCCACAGTCTGACTTGTAAAAGTGCCCTCGTGGCATACTTACTGAATAAGTTATTTCACTTCATTTCATATTTCACATTCAGATTTCATTTATTCACCATAAAATAACATGGTCATTACATGGTATGTCAAAGTACATATTCATAATATAATAATAATATTTAATAAGTAATAATAATCATTAATTACTGGAAATCTGCGTTAATGTTGATGTTCAAAAATTCTGATACAGAGTAAAATACATTTCTCTTGAAATACATTGATATTTATAGTGTAGTAAATGAATACCACCATCCAGGTGTTATGGTGCGTGGAGTACAGCTTCCCGAACAGCGAGCGACTGCTGCAAGCCTCCATCCAGTTCTACGAGAACCTTCCATCTGATGTTCGGAAGCAGATCATAGCGAAAGGGATTTTGAACGCAACGCCGGATGTTAGACGGGTAAGCGTTACATAATAGGTGTAGACTATCATATTTCCTCTTATATTTTCTATTAGTGTTAACTCGTATGCTTAGACGCGTATCCGTGCCAGTTCATGAACTGCCTAAGCACGGATACGCGTCTAAAGTATGAAGCGGGCAGCATACAATGACGTAACGCGGCCGCACCGAGGTGTCAAATTCTGAATTGGTTGCCGCATACGAGGGGTTAATAGTGTTCTTTTCTCTCCTATCCTATTATTGGGTGTTATAAAATAACTATTTTTAAAACATGCAATGAGATGTCGTCATAACGTCATAACGTTAATAACAGGCTTCGAAGTATCACGGTTCGAGTGGAACAACTCGAGAGAACTGTAAAGGAATTTCATAAAAAATTGAAGGCCTGGGCCGGGAAGTAATTTATGTTTAAACATGGCGTCTGTATAATTATGAACTGGCTACACAGCTGAATTATATTTTTTTGATAGGTATATTTTTTATTTCATTGCGTATGTTTGAGAAAAGCACTATACATGTCTTAGCCGCGAACAGGGCTTGCCGGCTTCGTATCACTGTAGAGGACAACCGCGTCCGTCGGCTATCTTCTACATGGACACTCCGAAACTCAGCGATGAGTAAGGAGCGAATGGACTGTGATGTGAATAGGGGAAACTAAAACGGACGAGTACGAAAACGCAAACTAAATCAGACGATATATATTTACACAAATTAACAAACAAACAAAACAACAAGGATCGGAAATAACACTTAAATTTACACTTAATTAATTATAGTCTCTGTCTATGAATTTACACACTAAATCGCGGACCGATGGTACTACGCTATACTAACAAACTAACTCGCGGACCGATGGTACTACGCTACACTGTTACAAGATGGTTAATGCAAGAGAGCAAGAACTGGAAGTGATGTGGCGGATCGATGATCAACGCACTGACTACGGAGTGGTACTCTACGTAGACTGAGGAATGACTGTGTTTACATACAAAAATGGCCGTCCTTTTATACAATTCGACTCTAGGTTCAGGGGGACGCCCGCCCTGTGTTTATATTTTAATTATTTTAGTTATACATTAGTCAGCTTAAAACTAACTTATTCTACGGATTGACGCCGTTTGAATACACAAAATATTAGCGTGTTTACGCTGTGGGAGCTCCCGTCCGACTGTGAGGCGTGAAAATACCTAAAGATTCTTTGTCCCCGGCAAGAGGCCGTCTCGCTCGCACCGTCCGAGATATACACTCGCGCGGTCACTCTTAACGCGCTGCGCGCTGTGAGCCACGTTTAGTCTTTGATTTGTCGTGCTCTCGGACGGTTGCGGCCGGGACAATGTTCTACAAAATTACTTTATTTACTGAAATCTACAGTCTTACAAAGTTTCAAATTAATCTATATTTTTCCTCAATTTTTACATCAAACGTAAACAAACATGACTCCTTTGTCTCGCGCTGCGAGTGGAAATTACCACGATGAGTCATCTTTGTTTTGCCGTGGTCTTTTACTAAGACTTGACGGGAGCTCTAACATGAAAATAATTTACACAGGGAAATTAATTAATTTCAGCCGCTTCTACGGGCAATGATCTTATATCTAAGTTATTAAAATATTTATTTATTATTTCTCTTAAGACTAAGCGCTCTGCAAAGCTGTCCGTAACAATCACTATCCGTCTTCCTTACGGTCGGCCGTCTATACGTACTCACCCGGCAAGTCCTTATTTCCCGGCGTCTGCAGTAATGTACTATATCTTTATCTAATGTAGTATTGTAATCGTTTCAGGCAGCGATACAGTTCCTGATATGGCGGTGCTGCGAGGACGGAGACGCGGTGGTGTGGCGCGAGCTGCACGCGACGGATGGCGGCGCAGACAACGACGCGACGCTGGCAACAGCCAGAGAACTGGCCGACTGTCTGCTGACAGCGTTCGAGGCTGTGCCAGAAGACGAGGTGAGTGCCTATATAACTAGTGTAATTGTGTCAGGCGATACAGTTCCTGATATGGCGGTGCTGCGAGGAAGGAGACGCGGTGGTGTGGCGCGAGCTGCACGCGACGGATGGCGGCGCAGACAACGACGCGACGCTGGCAACAGCCAGAGAACTGTCTGCTGACAGCGTTCGAGGCTGTGCCAGAAGACGAGGTAACTGCCTAAACAATAGGCTAGTTGACTCATGTCAAATTGTAATAAACTAATGTTTATTCCGTACTAGCGACCCGCCCCGGCTTCGCACGGGTGAAATGCTGATAAATTATGCATGTATTATACATATAATTATAAACCTTCCTCTTGAATCACTCTATCTATTAAAAAAACCGCATCAAAATCCGTTGCGTAGTTTTAAAGATTTAAGCATACAAAGGGACATAGGGACAGAGAAAGCGACTTTGTTTTATACTATGTAGTGATAGTATTTAGCAACGGAAACCTTAATATAGTAAATATATATTTTTCAATTCACAAAAGTGAAAGATGGCTGAAAAAATTGAATTTGAAAATATGGTTTTTAATCTTTATTTTAAAATAGGTACTTAAAACGCTGTCCGCCATTTTAGCTTATGATAGTGACATAGGGGTAAATTCACGATCTACGGGGCCAAAAGTCGATTTATCAAAACAATAAATACCTCTGCGATAACAGCTACCTACAGTAGAGGACCCTTTAGCGGGTACATAACAATCCCCACTACCCTCGTATGCACGTTCTAACTCGTTTCACGTCAGTCGGAATTTGTACGTTTCACTTCGTGTACGTTGCTTGTTCTCGGCGCTCTTAGAAAAGCGAAACTTTGAAGGTGTGGTTTATTGTTTTTAAGTAACCAAGAGTGAAACAAATTATGGATTCTGAAACAACAGGTTAGTGATTTATAAGCAAAAATAAAAATATGCTTTATTCGTTTGTTTTTGTGGCTAGGTTAATGCTCTGAAAGAGAGACTGTTTTTGAGCGACATTTTTCGCAAAAAAAAAACTTCACTCGTTAACAAGTAATACAATAGGGTGAGATCGAGCAGAATTGTTAATGGCATATTATTGTCTATTGTTTTGCTTATTAGAATTTAAAAAAAAACCTTCCGCATACTTCCGCCAAATCATAATTGTTATACTCTGAAAATAATTCGCCATTTTACTCAGAAATATTTTTTCGCAAGGAAGTTTACGAGAGAAAGCTGCAACACGGATATTTTGAATCGCTTACTTTTGAGCTCCGACCCCTTACTGAGCTGCAGGAGAAAAGTAAAAAAAAGAAAGCACAGTACTTTCCTGCCAGAGACGATAGAATTGCTATTGCCTGCCGATCAGAACCCAGAGTGCGCTTCTGGAAGCGAAGAAGAAAATATAATAGCAGAGAGTGTAGCTTAATATGGCAACTGATTTTATTTCAGTAATAAATGATTATACACATTTTACTATATTTTAATTTTTTTCTTTTTTGTGCAGATGTCGAAATTTTACATATTAATAGAATTTTGAAGAAAATACCCTATAAATAAATAAAAAATATCTTGAAACAGTTGTTTTAACTTCGTAATACGTTAAAAAATACAAAAAAACCGCTAAAATAATATTGTCATGTAAATAAAACTGAAAGTCTACTTTGACGACTTCGAATAGTTCCGTCCCTCTCGATCTCCTGTCAAAGTATATTGGAGTGAGCGGAATGGCATTATACGACGGTCGAATTTCGAATATTTACAGGTAATTCTACGTCAAGCCACAGATTATTATTATTATTATTATTATGGTAGAGGCGCACGGGCAGCGGACAGCGAAGGGTTAGTAATGGGGTCCCGGTTTTACCCGTTGAGTACGGAACTCTAAAAAAGAACTGTCAGTGTCAATGTCACGATTACATTTTAAATTTTCTTAATGATTCCTTAGCATGAACGTTCGCGGGACCTACGATCGTCTTAGTATACAAAATAGAGCTTTTTCAGGCAACATAATAGTTTTAATTTTTGAAATATATTTGGGTGTCATAATAATTATCAGCTAATTACTAATATTTATTTTATTAAAGCAGTAACTCTGCTAACGCAAACCAAATGTTTACAATGAAGCGAAAAATTGAAAAATTTAATGGTTCAGACAGGATTCGAACCTGCGTTTCCAACGGCTTTCCGGGCCAACACGGGCGTCCTACCAACAAATTTCTCAACAAATTTGAGACGATGGTGCCGGTGATAAAGTCTAAATCTTTACGGTAGATGGCGCTGCGATGCCACCCTAAGGCATGTTGAAGCAACCGGTTGAAAGATTCAATGGCTCCGACATCTGGTTCGGTGGTCCAGTCGGTAGGACGCCCGTGCTGGCCCGGAAAGTCGTTGGAAACGCAGGTTCGAATTATGAACCATTAAATTTTTCGCTTCATTGTAAAAATTATCAGCTATTTGTTACAATCATACCCCGTGGTTTTAGGTGCACTAATGATTTGATGCTAGACCGACAGTAGGCGTCAAATCATTCCTGCACCAAAAGCTTCAACATTATCATCCTCCTAGCCTTTGTCCCATATCTTTGTATTCTTTGTAGAGAATTAATTCTCAATCGGGGTCGGCTACCTAAATCCCAAGATGTGGCGTAGGCACTAGTTTTTACGCAAGCGACTGCCATCTGACCTTCAACCCAGAGGGGAAACTAGGCCTTACCAAAAGCTTCAACAATCTTAACAAATTTACTATTGAACTTGTTTTTTTCAAGATTCAAAGATTCAAGATTCAAAGATTTTTATTTGCTTCGAACACAGTAAAATGTGATATACATATTATACATAAAAGTTCAGTGCGTTCAACCATGAAATAGGCATGCAAATAGTTGAGAGGGGCGACGAAATTATTTCAAATTATTATTAACTAATTTAGAAAATGTCAGAAAGAGCATAATAAAGATTAGAAAATGTCAGAAAAAAAAAAAGAAAACAGTCATGATAATTAAAACAGGAAAATAACATACTATATAATAATAATAACCAAATAATCAATGTCAGTCATATGTGTGATCCAAGTAATCCTTAACCTTATAAAAGCATTTTTCTAAGAGCCATGCAGTCAAATTATTCTTAAAACTAGTTCCATTAAGCAATTTTATGTCAGCAGGTAATCTATTATATATTGCAATACACATGTTATACACATTCTTCCCATACATCATCTTATTTACACGTGGTTTGTACAGTAAATTCATTATATTCTGCCGTGTCGGTCTGTTCATTATATCACCTCGTGTTTTAAATAAAGATTGATGAGACTTAACAAACATGCATATTTCTCTTACGTATAAACATGGTAAAGGGAGTATGTGCATTTTTTTAAATAAGGGAACACAGGAATCATCGAACTTTGCGTTACATAGGATACGGATACACTTTTTTTGAATTTTCGATGTATACATGTTTAATACACGATATCCCAATAATTTATATATGCCTAAGGTAAAAACAAAATTGTTTAGTAATAACTGTTATCCGATGGCCGTTAGAATTTTTAATGCACTTCCAAATGAATTTAAAAATCTGTCCATTGTAGAACTTAGGTGCAAACTCTCACAGTGGCTACAAAATGAATGCTTCTACTCGGTGTCTGAATTTCTGAAAAGAAACGAAATTGGCCGAAGCTATTGACATATATATGTATACAGATATATTTAAATAAAACTAGTACACATAATATAGCAAAACTGTCGAAAATATAATGATTAATAAGTAATTAGAATTGTATGTACATATATATTTTGCATGTCACCCTGTGACAAAGCATGTGATGCTGATATTATTTAACCGAAGACCTATGTAACTACCATGTTTTATGCAAATAAATGATTTATGATTATGATTTTTAAAGACTCTTTCGACATCAACAGAGTTACCCCACATTATTAGGCCGTAGCGAAGTACTGAAGATACGTATCCATGATAAGACATCAGCGCTGCTTCCACAGACACAGTGTCTCTGAGTCTACGGAGAGCAAATACAAATCTATTAAGCTTACTACAGATGTGCTCAATGTGGGTTTTCCAATGCAAGTGCTTATCTAAGACGAAACCAAGAAACTTTACAGACTCTACTTCAGCTATATTTTCGCCATTGTAATTAATTGTAACTGGAATCATATTTGAATTGTAAGAACTGATTTGCATAAGCTTGGTTTTATATATATTAATTTTTAAATCATTCATGTCCATCCAGTTTATAACGTCATTCAAAGAATTACTTATGTCTCGATTAAAAGTCAACTTATCATTGCATTTCACCATTATAGTCGTATCATCTGCAAACATTATAACTTTATTATCTGTCGCATTTGGTAAATCATTAATGTAGACAATAAAAAGCAATGGGCCCAAAATGCTACCCTGTGGAACACCGGTGTGATTTACTCTGTATTGAGATCTAAAAACTTGTTTCAGCGTTGTCTTATTAGCTTTAGTAAATCTAGTGATCTCTGTGCATTGCATTCTGTTTGTTAAATAGCTTTTGATCCAGTCGAGACCTCTGCCTCTGATCCCGTATCTTTCAAGCTTATTTAAAAGTTTCGAGTGATTAACGTTGTCGAAAGCTTTGGTCATGTCAAGGAAAAGCGAAGCAACTGGAATACCATTATTGATGCTTTCAGTCATGTACTTTACAAATTCAAAACCAGCATGTGCAGTTGACTTCCTTTCACGGAAGCCAAACTGTTCTGCACAAAGTACGTTAAATCTCGTCAAGAAGCTACTTAGTCGAGTGTGGAATGACTTTTCGAGAATTTTTGACATTATAGGAATTAGCGCAATGGGTCTGTAATTACCTGGGTCCTCCGCATTTCCTTTTTTAAATAAAGGTTTAATAACAGATAGCTTAAGTTCCTCCGGAAATATTCCTTCCACAAATGACATGTTTATAGCGTGAGCAAGCGGAAGACATATACTCGTATGTAAACTACATAGTTTAAGTATTTGTGTAGTTATTTCGTCATAACCACTTGCCTTGCTATTATTTAAGGACATTATAATTTCATTAACTTCTTTGCCGGTGACAGGGTTCAAAAACATTGTTGCACAATTCACTAAATTTTCCTTTCTGGATACAGCAGAAGACCTATATGTTGCGTTTAACGGTGGATTATTAGGATTAGTAGAATCTATAAAATAATTATTTAAAATGTTACAGATCTCTTCAGGATTTGAGAATAATTTGCTATTTGACTCTATTGAGCATATGTCTTTCCCGTGCATACTATCTGACAAAGTGGTAGAAATAACATTCCATGTCGCAAGGCATTTATTTTTACTGTTCTGTATGTGCCTCGCATTTTTATTTTTCCTTGCATTTGAAATACATTTTTTTAGAATATAATTATATGTTTTATATTGTTTTTCCTGGACTTTACTCTTTGTTTTAGACCTTCTCAAGTTAAAATAAAGAGTTCGCTTAGTCCGACAAGATTTTTTTAAACCTCTTGTAATCCAATTATTTGTTAATGATTTATTATTAACTTTTACTCTTATTGTCGGGAAGCATAGGTTGTAAAATAAACAAAAAAACTCGTAAAAACTTTGGAATGCATCTGTTGCATTAGAGCAATCAAAAACGTCTGAAAATGAAAGCGATGATATACATTCGCAAAACTTCCGAACGTTATCGCTATTATAGTCTCGCTTGTACTCATACCAGGTATTCAATGCTTTTTTACGTTTAAGGGTTGTGAAAGTTATAGATTGGGCTGTCTCGTGATCAGACAGTCCAAGGTAGTGAATATTTACAACAACGTTTTTTATGTTGCTCGCAATTTGGTCTATACTAGATTCCTGTCTTGTTTTTTGCAATATATGCGGAGAAAATTTGTAATTGTGTAAAATGTCTCTGAGGTCTCTTTCAGCATGACTTTGTTTCAAGATGTCGATATTCCAATCCCCACAGACAACAATTTTTTTTCGTTTAAAATGAAGTGCTAGGTAATCCAAAAGCATATCTAACTTATGAAGGAATAGTCCGTAGTGACTTTTTTTCTGAACTGGTATTCTGTATATATTAACAATAATAAGCCCCAAGCCCACTAATTCGATACCGCAACATTCAAAGTAGAATTTACTAGCTATACTTGTTAAATATGGAAGTGGCTTGGAGTCCAGATATTTACCAATTAATATACACGTCCCGCCTCTACGCTTGTCGCGGCAGAATGTCGCTGCTAGCTTCATATTATCGAGTTTTATATTTTGCTGAGAACCCTCACTGACAAAAGTGTTCTTGTGTTCTTCTAGGAGCTCCCGCCTAAGCTGTCCGCGCTGTTACGGCTCGCATCCAAAACGGCTCCAACCGCGAGCTCGCCGCTGTGCGCTTGCGCCCCTCTGCTCCTGCGCAGCGCGGCGCTCGGGCCGGCGGCCCTGGCGGCCGCGCGGGTGTTGCTCGCCGAGGCCGCGCCCGCAGACACCGCCGGCTTCTATCAGGTGAGGTGTGTGCGGCCAGGAAGGAGCCTGACACACCGAGGCGAGCCTTAAAGTGGACCCCACTAGGCAGAAGATCCAATCTACGGCTCGCCTCTGTGTGTAACGTGTCTTTCTGCCTAGTGGGGTCCACTCTAAGGCTCGCTTCGGTGCGTGGCGTGTCCTTCTGCCTAGTGGGGTCCACTCTTAGGCTCGCCTCGATATGTGACGTGTCCTGCCTAGTGGGGTCCACTGGCTTGCCTCGATATGTGACGTGTCCTGCCTAGTGGGGTCCACTGGCTTGCCTCGATATGTGACGTGTCCTGCCTAGTGGGGCCACTCTATGGCTCGCCTCGATATGTGACGTGTCCTGCCTAGCGGGGTCCACTCTAAGGCTCGCCTCAATATGTGACGTGTCCTGCCTAGTGGGGTCCACTGGCTTGCCTCGATATGTGACGTGTCCTGCCTAGCGGGGTCCACTCTAAGGCTCGCCTCAATATGTGACGTGTCCTGCCTAGTGGGGTCCACTGGCTTGCCTCGATATGTGACGTGTCCTGCCTAGTGGGGCCACTCTATGGCTCGCCTCGATATGTGACGTGTCCTGCCTAGCTGGGTCCACTCTAAGGCTCGCCTCAATATGTGACGTGTCCTGCCTAGTGGGGTCCACTGGCTTGCCTCGATATGTGACGTGTCCTGCCTAGCGGGGTCCACTCTAAGGCTCGCCTCGATATGTGACGTGTCCTGCCTAGTGGGGTCCACTCTACGGCTCGCCTCGATATGTGACGTGTCCTGCCTAGCGGGGTCCACTCTAAGGCTCGCCTCGATATGTGACGTGTCCTGCCTAGTGGGGTCCACTGGCTTGCCTCGATATGTGACGTGTCCTGCCTAGCGGGGTCCACTCTAAGGCTCGCCTCGATATGTGACGTGTCCTGCCTAGTGGGGTCCACTGGCTTGCCTCGATATGTGACGTGTCCTGCCTAGTGGGGCCACTCTATGGCTCGCCTCGATATGTGACGTGTCCTGCCTAGCGGGGTCCACTCTAAGGCTCGCCTCGATATGTGACGTGTCCTGCCTAGTGGGGTCCACTGGCTTGCCTCGATATGTGACGTGTCCTGCCTAGTGGGGCCACTCTATGGCTCGCCTCGATATGTGACGTGTCCTGCCTAGTGGGGGCCACTCTAAGGCTCGCCTCGATATGTGACGTGTCCTGCCTAGTGGGGTCCACTGGCTTGCCTCGATATGTGTCGTGTCCTGCCTAGTGGGGTCCACTGGCTTGCCTCGATATGTGACGTGTCCTACCTAGTGGGGTCCACTGGCTTGCCTCGATATGTGACGTGTCCTGCCTAGTGGGGTCCACTCTAAGGCTCGCCTCGATATGTGACGTGTCCTGACTAGTGGGGTCCACTCTAAGGCTCGCCTCGATATGTGACGTGTCCTGCCTAGTGGGGTCCACTCTAAGGCTCGCCTCGATATGTGACGTGTCCTGCCTAGTGGGGTCCACTGGCTTGCCTCGATATGTGACGTGTCCTGCCTAGTGGGGTCCACTGGCTTGCCTCGATATGTGACGTGTCCTGCCTAGTGGGGTCCACTGGCTTGCCTCGATATGTGACGTGTCCTGCCTAGTGGGGTCCACTGGCTTGCCTCGATATGTGACGTGTCCTGCCTAGTGGGGTCCACTGGCTTGCCTCGATATGTGACGTGTCCTGCCTAGTGGGGGCCACTCTTAGGCTCGCCTCGGCGTGTTACCTTATTTTGCGAATAAAAACGTTATATTAATTGTTCTTTAACTTTATACTAATTGAAATTAAACCCAATGAAATTATGCTTATTGTTGTTATATCAAATGAAAAACTTCATCAATTTTTAAATTGTAGTCTGTTTTGTTGGTGTGTCTAATAAATGAACATGCTCCAGTCAATACGTATAGACCAGTGCAGAGACGAGGCGACGCTGCACGAGGCGTGCCTCGCGCTGATGCATGCTCCGGACGATGTGGACATCGCGCCTGACGACATGCTTTGCGCCTTACAGGTGACTGGGCTTTTTTATTTTTTTCTGTACCTTGGCTTTTTGACCTGTCCGGTGACTTTGTCACCCTATAAAATACAGTATACGGGTAAATTTTTGATGATTTAATTTTTATTAGATGAATGAAGTATTTAAGTTTTGCGTCATATCAATAAAATCATCAAAGTAATATTAAATTTATTAATATTAAAAAATGCCCGACTATACAAACCGGCCAAGTGCGAGTCTGACTCGCGCACCGAGGGTTCCGTGCAAATACTTAGCCCATACTAACTGGCCGGGTTAAGTTGAACTTTTGTCTGTGTTTGATAAGGATCCTGACGAACCACTCGAAACTATCTTTACTTTCCAAAGTTGTCATTTGATAAGAAAAGTTTGACCACCATATTACAAAGGTTAAGTTTGCAACTGGTATGTATGGTGCCGGATACAAATGAGGTGCAAAGTTTGTTGTTTACGTTTGTTGTATGGGAGCACCATTAAATATGTTTTTGATTCTGTTTTTTAGTATTTGTTGTTATAGCAGCAACAGAAGTACATCATCTGTGAAAATTTCAATTGTCTAACTGTCACGACCTGGAGAACCATGTATCTTCATGAGATACATCCTGGTGATAGACGGGCGGACAGCGGAGTCTGAGTAACAGGGTCCCGTTTTCCAAACCGAGAGGTACCGGGTTCGATTCCCAGTCTCCGCCAGGTTACGCATTTCAATTTTTCATTGGGCTTCAATCTTTTTGTCAATGGTTTAATAAAAAAATTGTGGAGTATAAGTACCCACATTTAAAAATAATTCTACATTACATGTTTCATATCATTTAACTACATAAATAATAATAATATGACTATTGTTTACCTCTATTGTAATGATAAGTGTTATCTGTATTTGTATTTCTTTCTTCTTGAGGTGTGCAATAAAGAGTATTCTATTCTATTCTAATATGCAATATCTTTGATTCAGATAATATTCTCAAGCGACGTAGAACCGGCGGTACACAGCGCTGCGTTGAGAAAACTTGATTATCTGCTGAGCAACGATACGAGGGCTGTTCCGAAAATAGTTAGTCAACGGCGTACTATTAATTGTATTCGTTTAATTTTACTGTAGCCTAAAGGCAAATTTCATTACGAACTCTTTCGCGTAAGAGTCACTGGCCAGTGACATTCAGTTATTTTTTTATGAAATCAGAAAAAAAACATGTCTGTCACTTTTTGTTCGCAAAAATGGAGCTAACGCGGGAAGCATTTCGTGCTATGATATATTATGATTATAAACGAGGGTTAACTTACAAGGATTCTCATGAAAATTTAACTAGTGTTTTTGGGGCCTTATCCCCATCTGTTGCCACTGTCAGTTACTGGTTCCGTGAATTTAAGCGTGGGCGGAGCGACATCAAAGATGAGCCTAGACCGGGGCGACCGCCAACGGCAGTCACTCTAGAAAATGTTATCAAGGTGGAATGGCTAATCAAGGAATCTCGAAACATTACCCACCGAGAGATTCAGGACGAACTGAATATTGGATCCCGGGCAGTTTCTACCATTTTGCATGACCACCTTCAAGTTCGGAAGGTTTCGTCTCGATGGATACCACATTTTCTCACACAGGAGCAAAAAGACATACGTGTCGATTGGTGCAAATTTATGCTAAAAAAATTTGATAATGGTAATTCACAACAAGTGAGCTAGATTGTGACATCCGACGAATCTTGGATATATAGCTACGACCCATTTACAAAACAGCAATCAACACAATGGGTCTTTGAAGAAGATGATTTACCTACTAAAGTAGTTCGCGGTCGAAGCGTCAACAAAAAAATGGTTGCTGTTTTTTTTCGACGTAGTGGACCTGTAGCCGTAATTCCACTTGAAGATCGGAAAACAGTTACCAGCCAATGGTACACTGAAGTTTGCTTACCACAGGCCTTCCAGGAGCTGAACGTCAGTCGTCCAAGTACTGGAGCTCGGGGCATCATTTTTCATCAAGATAATGCTCCGGCCCACACGGCTGCCAGAACCACGGAATATATTAGCAAATCAGGAGTGCAATTGCTACCACACCCTGCATACAGCCTTGACCTGGCTCCGTGCGATTTTTTTCTGTTCCCCACGTTAAAAAAATCATTACGTGGGCGACGATTTTCGACGGCGGATGAAGCAGTGGACGAATTCAGGCGACTTTTTTTTGACCTTCCGCAAGAACAGTTTTTCTCCTGTTTTGAAAGTTGGTTCAGTCGTATGCATAAGTGCATAAAGGCAGCAGGGGAATACTTTGAAAAGTTGTAAATAAAGTTTTATTATATTCCTTATAGTTTTTGTTTAACTAAAAAATTTCGGAACAGCCCTCGTAAATGTTTAGACGCCAACATATATGATGTAAGTATATCCCATCAGGGTGTTTTACAACCACCGCCATATTGCAGATTTATAATGGTAGGTACTAATTTATTTTACTGCTAACGACAACATTTTTTTATATTGTATTTTACTATGGGTGTCCTACCTGCACAATAAAACTTTATTATTATTATTATTATTTTTGGTGTTTTGAATTTGGTTAATGACAAATCTTGACAAATAGCTAATTGACGTTTAATAATGCAAATATATGACGTAAGCACATTATGCCATATGAAAGCTGTTTGTAGCGCCACTGTCCCTGGGCCGGACCGACGCTTGCTAGGCATAATAAATATCAGAATATCAGACAACCTCACACAAATCAACCTAGTCCCAAATTAAGCTCAAGAAGGCTTGTGTTATGGGTACTAGGCGACGATATACATACTTATATAGATAAATAAATACTTAAATACATAGAACATCCATGACCTAGGCACAAATCAAACAAATATTTGCCCTTGCCGGGATTCGAACCCGGGACCGTCGGCTCAGTAGGCAATTGCTTAACCACTGCGCCAACCGCGTCGTCAATTATTGACATATGAAAGCTGTTTGTAGCGCCACTATCCCTGGGCCGGGCCGACGCTTGCTAGGCTTTTTTTTATGTCATAGGGGGCAAACGAGCAAACGTATCGCCTGATGGAAAGCGATCACCGTCGCCCATAAACACCTGCGACACCAGAGGAGTCACAAGTGCTTGCCTACCCGGAGGACGAAGATAGAATGCCTCTATGCTAGTAATTTCACCGGCTATCTTACCCCCACACCGGAACACAACAATTCGAATTGCGAACATTGCTGTATATTGGCTATAGTTGTATTTATTCTTTCAGACAACACGCGCGGTTGGGACGCTACGTACGCGAGGCGATCGGACAGACAGACACATTCGAATGCTGCACAGAGAAGTTACCATGTTCCTAGGTAAGTGCTTTTTTAGGGTTCCGTACCCAAAGGGTAAAAACGGGACCCTATTACTGAGACTTCGCTGTCCGTCCGTCCGTCCGTTTGTCACCAGGCTGTATCTCAAGAACGGTGATAGCTAGACAGTTGAAGTTTTCACAGATGATGTATTTCTATTGCCGCTATAACAACAAATACTAAAAATAAAATAAAATTAATATTTAAGGGGGGCTCCCATACAACAAACTTGTTACAGATTATATATATATGTATAGGTACGGAACCCTTTATGCGCGAGTCGGGCTCGCACTTGCCCAATTTTTTAATAGTACCTGGGAATCGAACCCGGTACCTCGGGATTATGCTTTTTGCTTTCATCTTTGCATTAATGGTTCACACTATTTTGCTTAGTTTGGGACTACATTTTGTGTAAGATTGTCCCTTACCTTTTTAACGTTTTTGTGTCATTAAGTCCCACGGCAGAAGACATTGGCATCTAGGGTACTGCTTTACGTTGACGTGATTTTCCGTCATTGGCGCTCAGAAGGTTAATCTGGCCTTGAAACAACGGTTGCCTAACGCAGTTATGCCAAAAAATACTGTAATACGACAAAACCCCTCACTACGCTCAGTATTCACCACCAGCCTCAATATAACATAAAATTTTGCTCCCTTGTAATACAATGTACTATTTGTCCCAGGAAAACACGGCAGCGTGGATAAGAACAATAATACAGACAGTTTGGACGATGTCCTAGTTGACTTGAAGAGATCCCTCGCCATAAGCTTGCCGTACCAAGGGACCTCGTATAAGGTAATGATATCGTAATTCTCTTTATTTAATCAAATGTGTACGTTTGTATATCTTTTATAATAAGTGATCCGACTGGCCGTGCTCTTGATTTATCTAGAGCGGCTTCTAACGGGGCCATGTTTTGCTGAATTTTTTATTTTATTTTTTTAATCTTTTAATTAATTTTGATGAAATTTGTGGCCGGCAACTATGACCGCCCTTCTCTGAATCCCTACGCACTTGGCTGATTGTTTAAATGTATGAAGTACTAGCTGTGCCCGGCGGTGTTACCCGCTCATCCCACGGGAACACTAAATTTTTTCGGGATGAAAAGTATTCTATGTCCTTTCCCGGGTCTCAAACTATCTCCATACCAAATTTCATCTAAGTCGGTTCAGCGGTTGAAGCGTGAAGAGGTAACAGACAGACAGACAGACACACTTTCGCATTTATAATACTAGCTGTGCCCCGCGGTGTTACCCGCTCATCCCACGGGAACACTACATTTATTCGGGATGAAAAGTATCCTATGTCCTTCCCCGGGACTAAAACTATCTATATACCAAATTTCATCTAAATCGGTTCAGCGGTTTAAGCGTGAAGTGGTAACAGACAGACAGGCAGACAGACACAATTTCGCATTTATAATATAAGTATGGATTACTAGCTGTGCCCCGCGGTGTTACCCGCTCATCCCACGGGAACACTACAATTATTCGGGATGAAAAGTATCCTATGTCCTTCCCCGGGACTGAAACTATGTATATACCAATTAAATTTCATCTAAATCGGTTCAGCGGTTTTAGCGTGAAGAGGTAACAGACAGACAGACAGACACACTTTCGCATTTATAATATTAGTATGGATAGTATAGTATGAATAGCATGGATTGTACCTGTTGGCAAACCCAATAAATAAAATAAAATACAGGTGGACCTGAAAACGACGTTGCTCCTGGCGCTCCGGCACGAGCCGCCTCGCGCGCTGTTGTCGTTGCTCGCAGTGGTGTGCGCCAACCGTACGTACACTTGTCTACTCTGTGCGCATGCGCACTCCTAGCTGAAAGTAAAAACTACACATAATCTATTTATCTCATTTACATAAATTATTATTTTAAGTATGATGTGCGACAAAATGACTTACTGTTGAGTTTCTTTCAGTTTTCTTCTCAACAGCGGTCTCTCTTGGGAAATGCCGGTAGATTCACAATCTGACTTGTAAATATGCCCTCGTGGCCTACTTACTGAATAAATTATTTCATTTCATTTCACATAATAACCTTCATTCGAAACTTTAAAAACCACCGATCAAACTTTAAAAATACCCCCGACACAAGTTGGTCATCATGAGACCCATTCCCCTATTCAATGAGTGATCTAGAAAATGCTATTAAAACTGAACATAACTACAAAATTTAAAATTCTTCACTTCAATTTTGGCTGAGATCTTGTCACTCGTTTCAATTAAAGCTGAATATCTTGGAAACTACTGGACCTATTTCCACCAAACCATCTCGATATTCACACCAAATCATCAAGAACCATCTCGACGGACGAGTCTTTAGATAAAAAAAAAACACACACACACACACACACACACACACACACACACACACACACACACACACACACACACACACACACACACACACACACACACACACACACACACACTCAAATTGGTCCATTTGTTTGGGAGCTATAATGCCACAAACAGACACACAGATACACATTCAAACATACAGCACCCCTCCTTTTTCGTGTGGAGTAAAAAATAGGATCGTTTGATATCCTCATTTTTAGGGTTCCGTACCCAAAGGGTAAAAACGGGACCCTATTACTGAGACTTCGCTGTCCGTCCGTCCGTCCGTCCGTCCGTCTGTCACCAGGCTGTATCTCAAGAACGGTGATAGCTAGACAGTTGAAATTTTCACAGATGATGTATTTCTATTGCCGCTATAACAACAAATACTAAAAATAAAATAAAATAAATATTTAAGGGGGGCTCCCATACAACAAACGGGTTGGTTGTGTTAACTTTGCACCTCATTTGTATGGGGCGCTATACATACCAGGTGCAAACTTAACCACTTAAGGATGAAAAGTGTTTGTACGGTACCCTCGGTGCGCGAGTCCGACTCGCACTTGCCCAATTTTTTAAATTACTTATTAATTTTTAGTGTCATCTAACAAGGATCTGAACACGCAACGCGCGACCATGCGCGTCGTGCGCGCACTCGCCAGCGCGCATGCGTCGGGCGCAGATAACTATACTGCGCAGATACAACAAGCGGTGCGGCTGTGCGGCGATGCGGCGTGCGGCACCGACATGCTACAGGTCAGTGTCAGCGAATACCTTCACTTCCCCCAATTTCATTCACACTTCACACTTCAAATAAACAATGCAAAGATCGAGACACAAAGCATAAGGAAAAAATCGTCAGGTCTACGTGGAGCGAGGGTAGCGAAGTGGCTAACGCGCTGGACCGGTAATCCAGAGGTACCGGGTTCGATTCCCGGTCCCTTCCACCAGGTAGCTCCTTTTTCAATTTTTCTTTAAGCTTTGATCTTTGTATTCATGGTGTAAATGTACTTGCCATAATTTTCATTTGGGTCAATCAACTATTTTCTGCCACTGGTTGCCATGGTGATGTCCCCTGGGTCACTTTTTAAAACTACGATTTCCGTGGTTATATTTAGCAAAAGCTTTGTAATTTAAGCAGTAATAAGCCCATTCTTATGTAAGCTATACCAGTAATATAAATTATCAACACTTTTCTTAAAAGATTAATCAATATTTTCCCCTGGGTCACGGGACAGAATAACAGCAAGAAAAAGTTGATCCACCCATTTGCCATCAAACTTTTTATTTTATAAATCATAAACTCTTTAGGATTTCTTTAATACTATTCATGGAGAAATCATTAGGTTAGGTTAGGTTTGTTTTATGAAAGTTTTAGCTTTCAGAGAATAATATATTTATGGAAATGAATGTGGGAAGTGCTAGATTATGGCATATGAAATTCGGACCAACGATAGAGAACCGATTCGGAGTATCACGTTTCGGGCAGAACAATTCGAGAGAACTGTAAAGGAATTTCATACAAAATTTAAGGCCTAAGGCTGGGAAGTAGTTTTTTAAAACATGGCGTCTGTGTTCATAACAGGCTAAACAGTTGTTTTTTTTGAGTGGTGTATTTATTTATTTCATTGCATATATTTGTGAAATGCACTATACATGCCTTAGCCGTAAAGGGCTCGCCGGCTTCGTATCACTATCCGTATACACCTACTCACCCGGCAAGCTCCATCTTTCCCGTCGTCTAAAGTAACTATTCCTTTCTCTCTGTCATGGGCGTAGCCCGGTCCTACTTTACATGAAAGTTTATGCACTTATTCTTATTTCAGTACATAAGCAGTACGAAATCCTGCGGAGTCCGAAAGCTGTTGTCCGCCGCGCTGGCAACTCTGTGCGAAGACCCCGTCCTTTTGCAGTTGATAGTAGAACGGACTCTCGTCATGCTGGCCAGTGCTGACTGTGAGTCATCTCCATATCTAATATATGTGACGATCATAGTATAAGTGCATGTAAATTTACTTAGTGTAATTTATATTGATAATTTATATTATGAAATAAATAAATCTACATCTATCACCGGGTGTTTGGAGCACGAATAATTTGACACTAGGGCTACAGAGTCATCTCCATATCTAATATATGTAACGATCATAGTATAAGTGCATGTAAATTGACTTAGTGTAATTTATATTGACATTTTATATTGTGAAATAAATAAATCTAACTCCATCCCGGGGTGTTTGGAGCACGAATAATTGGACACTAGGGCGACAGGGGGTACACTACAAAACTAACTTATGACGACGCGTTTGGCGCTGTTTGTACACACCTGCCTACTGAGTTGGCGGTCCTGGGTTCAAAGCCCGGCCGGGGCAAATATTTGTGTGATAAAGTCGAATATTTTGTCCAGGGTCATGGATAAATAAATAAATATCAGACAACCTCACACAAATCGATCTAGTCCCAAATTAAGCTCAAAAAGGCTTGTGTTATGGGTACTAGACGACTATATACATACTTATATAGATAAATATATACTTAAATACATGGGATGACCCAAGCACAAATATTCGAGTTCATCACACAAACATTTGCCCTGGATGTTATCTATATGTACATATTTATATATTATGTATATGTATATCGTCGTCTAGAACAAATCGACCTAGTACTAAGCGAAGCTTGTACTATAGGTACTAGACGACGATATACATAATATATAAATACATATATAGATAACATCTATGACCCAAGAACAAATATTCGAGTTCATCTCACAAATATTTGCCATATTTGCCAGTCTATTTTCATGGTGGTCATAATATGCGGCTCCTGAATACATCATGGAGGCTTATAATACGTGGGTAGATAACGTAGTGTATGTAACTGTACATAGGCATTAAAACACTCGTGTGAAATTATTATGAAATTCGCCTTCGGCTCGTTTTATAAACCCACACTCATGTTTAATACCCTTCATAATGTACAGTACAGTCACATATAGTAGTTACTATTAGCTTTCTAGCTCTCACTACCAGACCTAGTATGATCATTAATAACCATTTCAAGTATATTTCAAAAATGGATCAACTAACCTATTTAAGAATTATAATTTGATTGATTTGTTTGAAACAGTAACCGTTTCAAACTTTGTACTTGTTCTATTTTCTAAATCTTTCAAAACGCTTTATTTTTTTTAGGTACCACCAAACGCGCGGGACTGGACATCGCCGAAACCATACTAACAATTTTAGAGAACAACAACTCTCTGAGCAAGATAATATTACCGGAGTTAATCGTATTAATAGCAAAAACACATCAAAGCGATACAAAAACTATATTCGACATCGCTTCTAAAACTTTTACAGACAAAAAAGAACTGTTTGATAAAGAAACTATCGCAAGCACAGTCCATAGTCTTTTAGAAAATGTATTAAAGACTGATATATCCGATGTAGAGATTTACAAAACAACTGTCAAAATTACGATTCAATTCATTAAGAATTTACTAGTCAACTTAGATGAAATACTGGATATGATATTTGGAATTAATAAAAGCGACGTTGATGTCAAATTGATATATGTTCTAGCCGTTTTGAAAAGTGAATTTGGTTTTGATACTGTCATGGCGAGAAAGATTTTGGGGAGAGATACTTCGTTACTAAATTATTTGTTAGATTTGAGTCACCAAATTAATATAGAGCCCTTAAAAGTGGAGGCTATTTTGAGGTTCATGGAAGAGTATTGTGAAGTTATTTTGGAACTGAAATACACGGTAAGTTCAAAACATATATTTTTTAAATTTCGATATTCAGTTTTATAGTTCCGGCTTATTTCGTTCGAGTACTCAAGGAGGTAATAGTAGATTGTTCAACAAGGGACTAAAACAAGCCATAATGACACGAGATGTTTTAGCCACCCGAGCTAAGCGAGGGTGGCTAATAGTTCGAGTGTCATTATGGTTGTTTAGTCTCGCGTTAAACACTCTACTTTTCACTTTGAATGCGAGGAAAATAAACGAATTTCAATATAAAATTACGATATTGATTATAACAAAGTTTCTTACAATTACGTAGTACAGCCGTTAATCTAACCTCAGAAAAAAATTAAAGGGCAATTTGTACAATTCTTTACATTTAAATGTATGGTTTTCCCCTGTAAACTAAGCTGGGTCGGCGTGGTTTGTAATTGAGAAGTATGTTCAATATTTTCACTCGAAGTCGAAGTAAAAGTAGGAGAGAATGGAGAGTAGGTATAGTAGAGACGTAGACCTTTTCTCAAAAAGGTTGCCGATGGTCATTTCATTAGGCTTATTCTCAACCTGCGTTGTTGATGGGCGTGGGTCAAATGTTGGTTGTCACTTGGTTGTGATTTTTGCTTTGAGGATATTTTAATTCCTTCAATATAGTATAGCCTTCGATAGATACTATGTTTATTTTGGATTGACTCCTCTATATAGCCTTCAGCTTTATTCTTCTTCATTGGAAGATGATGATTACATATTTTGTCCGTAATTTATAAAGTGACACAGTTAATTGGTCTAATTGGTGATTACAATTCAAGCTTAATACAAGTAATGGACATCTACTCATTGCATTCAAATTTTGAAAAAAAAAATTCAAAATTCTAATATAAAAAAGAAATGTTCCGTGGTATTTTCTTTTTTTTGTAAAGTGACGCTTTAAATCCTTGCATATTTAGCCAACAGATTCAAACTTGAAAACTATTTTATTTAAGACTAATATGGACTTATGGACCATGCATGATAAAATTACATTCGTATTCGTAATAATTAATCGTGTTTCATTAAATAAAATCTTGAATTTTTGAGCGGTTGTAATTTTGAGGTTATTTTCACGCACCAAAAAGTTTGTATACCAATCACTGAAAATGGCTATAAACCTCCATTTACAAACGTCGTGATTGGCTGTTTAGGGGTTTTTCAAAGTAAATTAAAACAATTTTACTTTTTTTGAGCAGTTGTAATTTTGAGGTTATTTTCACGCACCAAAAAGTTTGTATACCTATCACTGAAAATGGCTATAAACCTCCATTCACAAACGTCGTGATTGGCTGTTTAGGGGTTTTTCAAAGTAAGGAGCTTTAGTCCCGCTATGCAGAGACTAAAGTAACATTTTAAGAGCATGAGAAGTGAAAAAGATAAAAAAAACCTTTACGAAACCTTTAACAAGATTGCTTAAAAACATCAAGACATGCTTTTTTTGACTTTACCAAATGTTTACAATGAAGCGAAAAATTGTTTTTTTTTATGGTTCAGGCGAGGTTCGAACTTGCGTCTCCAACGGCTTTCCGGGTTAACACGGGCGTCCTCCCAATTGGACCACTGAACCTGATGGGAGAGCCATTGGAGTTTTCAACCAGTTGCTTCTTGCATGCCTTTGGGTGGCATCGTAGCGTACCGTAAAGACTTCATGATCGGCACCATCGTCTCAAATTAAGTTGAAAATTGATAGTAACGATGTGCTATAACTGCTAAACCCAAACTAATTATTGTTGAGAATCGATAGTAACGATGTGCTACACCCAAACGAATTATTTTGATGGCCCAGAAAGCCACTGGAAACGCAGGTTCAAACCCTGCGCCATTAAAGGTCTTCGCACATTATAACAACTCAACGGCGACTCGATTCTATGCCAAATATTGAAATTTGAGCACTATGTCATATTTTCTAGGTTTAATTTCAAAAAAATGATATTAGTAGTGGACGACGTGTGGTCTACGCGTCCACTTTCTCAATTTTTTGCTTCATTTTAGAATTTGTTAGAGAGTTATTGTAATATATTTATTGTGACAACACAGAGTATTAAAAGCTAAACTCACTACGTTTATCATTAATTAACATCAATCAAGTATTTTTTATAGTTTATGGGTCATTGTCAGTACAAAATACAAAATTCGTCCCTCCGTGTGTGTCAAAAGTTAAGAGCTTGTATGAATCTAGGTTATGTTGCTATTACATCGGATTATAGAAGAGGGACGTTCTTTATTCTCACAGGCATTTTATCAGAAAATTAAGCCCTGGAATCCTCAATTTCGCAAATGTCATGAAAAACTCTAACCTAAATCTGACAATGACACTTATTTTAATTCTACAAACTTTTTTTCTATACTTAAGCCATTTTCTTTTACAGGAATCATTACAGTTCCTGTCAGAACTGATTCCAACGCTCACGCCCGCATTGGTGACAAAATTGCCTAAAAACATCAAGACATGCTTTTCGACTTTACACAAGCATTTGAAAGGAACGCCCAAGCAAGTAATGAACAGTTTTCAGACCTGGGTGGAAATGCAACCTATAAAGAAGATAACAGATGCAATAGAAAGAGACAACTTTTCAACAGAACACAAGTTGTGTGTAGAAAGTTTGAAAATAATGTCAAATGTGTTTGACATCAGAGAATTAGTATCCGATGTAAAAATGTTAATACAACGCTGGCCTACGATTTTGCTTAAGTTGTACTCTTCAGGGAGACTGGAGCTATATTTTTACAATGAAATGTCCCATTTTATTGACATTTTGATGGTCAGTTTGAAGTTTTTATCGGCAGACGGGGTGAAGCAAATTTTAAAAAGTTCGAATCTGAATAAAGATAATGCGGTGTTGTTTTATGGATTTTTCATAAGAGGTTTTTTAGAAGTGTTGACGGATAGGCCGTTCATATTGTTGGATGAAGATGTGAAGGAATGCAGTGTGGTTTTAAATGATATTGTACGAGAGATCGCGAAGCAAACCTATTTGAAAGATCGCTGTGAAGATGTTTTGGAATTGGTGGACAAGGTGAGATATTTTATACATACGCTCATTTATAACTAGAAGGCTAACTTTGTTTGCACGGAAGAAAGTCATAACCCTCTTTTATGCTTTTCCGTAATCAGGTAAAACCAGCTACCCGTGTAAATGGTTAAATTCGTTCAACTGTTTAAGCGTGATGATGTTGAATGGGTATTTAGTTGGTAGTCATCGCAAGTTATTTTTGTTTTGTATGTTCACAATCATTAAAAATGTCGTTTATTAAAATACAAAACGGGTTTACTTACTTCGTAGCAGTCGAATATCGCTCGATATGTTTCGAAAAGGTACGCGATTCACCATCAGGAGAACCGATGCCTCGCTGCGGCCTCGACTGATCGGCTTATACGACGTGAGTGAACCCGTCTGAGACTCAAGTAGTTTTCTATGTAAAATGTATTTAATTATTAATTAGCAACAAGAGCTTAGTAATCATGTTATTAAAACTTTCGTGACATCTATAAAAAATAATTTGCTGAGCGTGGGGCTGTACGGATAGCTGTCCCTAATGAAGAGCTCTATAAGAGTTCGAAACATGCCGGGTCATTCCTCAGTTTCTACGTGATTTTAAACCGATTATACAAATTTTAAGGGTTTAATAAAACGTGTATATTGTTTTCCTTATCAGATTTTCGTGTTAAATTTTATTTCAGCTCTGGCCAACGTACGAGAAACACGCAACCTTCTCCCAAAAGCACAGCCTTCTCGCAAATCTAGAGTGTCTCCCAGTCAGGCTAAGTCCGGACTCGATCCCGCTACAATGGGCGACGCGGTGTGTGTGCTCGCGCGACGTCTCACTCGACGACAGAGCGAGGCTGCTGTGTGTGACACCAGAGGAGAGCTTGAAGTGAGTATGAGTTGTGTAACCTGGAGTGTGTGCCAGCCAGGCTCGGTCCGGACTCGAACCCGCTTCAATGGGCGACGCAGTGTGTGTGCTCGCGCGACGTCTCACTCGACGACAGAGCGAGGCTGCTGTGTGTGACACCAGAGGAGAGCTTGAAGTGAGTATGAGCTGTGTAACCTGGAGTGTGTGCCAGCCAGGCTCGGTCCGGACTCGAACCCGGTACAGTGGGCGACGCGGTGTGTGTGCTCGCGCGACGTCTCACTCGACGACAGAGCGAGGCTGCTGTGTGTGACACCAGAGGAGAGCTTGAAGTGAGTATGAGCTGTGTAACCTAGAGTGTGTGCCAGCCAGGCTCGGGCCGGACTCGAACCCGCAACAGTGGGCGACGCGGTGTGTGTGCTCGCGCGACGTCTCACTCGACGACAGAGCGAGGCTGCTGTGTGTGACACCAGAGGAGAGCTTGAAGTGAGTATGAGCTGTGTAACCTAGAGTGTGTGCCAGCCAGGCTCGGTCCGGACTCGAACCCGCTACAGTGGGCGACGCGGTGTGTGTGCTCGCGCGACGTCTCACTCGACGACAGAGCGAGGCTGCTGTGTGTGACACCAGAGGAGAGCTTGAAGTGAGTATGAGCTGTGTAACCTAGAGTGTGTGCCAGCCAGGCTCGGGCCGGACTCGAACCCGCAACAGTGGGCGACGCGGTGTGTGTGCTCGCGCGACGTCTCACTCGACGACAGAGCGAGGCTGCTGTGTGTGACACCAGAGGAGAGCTTGAAGTGAGTATGAGCTGTGTAACCTAGAGTGTGTGCCAGCCAGGCTCGGTCCGGACTCGAACCCGCAACAGTGGGCGACGCGGTGTGTGTGCTCGCGCGACGTCTCACTCGACGACAGAGCGAGGCTGCTGTGTGTGATACCAGAGGAGAGCTTGAAGTGAGTATGAGCTGTGTAACCTAGAGTGTGTGCCAGCCAGGCTCGGTCCGGACTCGAACCCGGTACAGTGGGCGACGCGGTGTGTGTGCTCGCGCGACGTCTCACTCGACGACAGAGCGAGGCTGCTGTGTGTGACACCAGAGGAGAGCTTGAAGTGAGTATGAGCTGTGTAACCTAGAGTGTGTGCCAGCCAGGCTCGGTCCGGACTCGAACCCGGTACAGTGGGCGACGCGGTGTGTGTGCTCGCGCGACGTCTCACTCGACGACAGAGCGAGGCTGCTGTGTGTGACACCAGAGGAGAGCTTGAAGTGAGTATGAGCTGTGTAACCTAGAGTGTGTGCCAGCCAGGCTCGGTCCGGACTCGAACCCGGTACAGTGGGCGACGCGGTGTGTGTGCTCGCGCGACGTCTCACTCGACGACAGAGCGAGGCTGCTGTGTGTGACACCAGAGGAGAGCTTGAAGTGAGTATGAGCTGTGTAACCTAGAGTGTGTGCCAGCCAGGCTCGGTCCGGACTCGAACCCGGTACAGTGGGCGACGCGGTGTGTGTGCTCGCGCGACGTCTCACTCGACGACAGAGCGAGGCTGCTGTGTGTGACACCAGAGGAGAGCTTGAAGTGAGTATGAGCTGTGTAACCTAGAGTGTGTGCCAGCCAGGCTCGGTCCGGACTCGAACCCGGTACAGTGGGCGACGCGGTGTGTGTGCTCGCGCGACGTCTCACTCGACGACAGAGCGAGGCTGCTGTGTGTGACACCAGAGGAGAGCTTGAAGTGAGTATGAGCTGTGTAACCTAGAGTTATTTGCGCGGGAACAGTAAGCAGCGTCTCATTGTCAGGCTAAGTCCAGACTTGAACCCACTATACTATCGATGCATTGTGTGTGCTCTGATGACAGGGTAAGGCTGGTGTGTGCTATACCAGAGGCTTAGGGCTTATAACTACTAAATTGAATTTAAATTCTTAATCACTTTTCCCAGGTCTCAAAACTTGGCGTCAAAATACCCAAATTGCAGAATGCCTAAGTGTTTTTCTTAAAACGCCGAAATCTTAATATAGCCGAATTTCAAATTAGCCTCATAATGCCTGAACTTCAAATATAGAACCGTTTTTCCCCCGAAGGGTAAAAAACGTCATATTTAGGTGTTCGTGCCTTCGCTTGAACCACAGTTGAGATAACACCCTTGTAACTCAGCTTTATATCACTAGATTCCGTTGTTGCGTAACGCCATCTATCGTCTTTCCAAGGAACTACATTATGCCCGCACGAGCGCCTGGCTGCTCGCTCCTCAGTACCTGGTGCCGGCAAGGCCCTTAGGCGTGGTTCAAGCTACGGCAGAAACCTAAATATCCGTTTTTTACCCTTCGGGGGAAAAACGGTTCTATTTAGGTGTTCGTGCCTTCGCTTGAACCACAGTTGAGACGTGTTTAAACTCTGCCGTGCCGGGCGTACTGTGATAAGACTATTGTCAATTTCATAGAGGTATACCATGTAATAACAGTATAAGAATGAAAAACTGTTTAAGTTGTAATGTTATATAATGGGCTATAAAACAAACCAAAGGAGGTAGCCTTCCTTTCAAAACTAATCCTTTTTATCGCAATAATTCAACTTGTTAAGTAGGTAATCAGTCTTTAGCAATAATATATAACAAATGGTTACTTTGTTAATCAATCACAGTCAAAATTTTCTTCACAAGAAATATTTAAATTAATATTAAGTATAGAATACCAAGAAAAATAAAGAATGATTTTAGAAAAAATAATCATAATTCGACTTATTAAGTAATCAGTCTTTGATAAGTGTTGCAATCATAATTAACTTAATTAACAGGTTCAAAATAGCTGCTGAGGTTAGTGCTATTATTTCTCACGGTAATCGGCTTAACTTCTCTAAAATAGTGATTAAAGAACGTGTTCTTCGACCTCCAATTCCCTCTATTGAGAACCTCGTCTAAATCCATATTTCTATGCGTCCAATTATCTGTCGCTACTCCCGCTCTGATGCTCCCTGCTGACGCCGATATATGCGCTTCTTTGAACAGGGTTTTTATCCAGCCCGCTATGACTGCACGTGAAGCGTCCTTAACCGTTCCTCGAGTAGTGATAAAAAGGTTTCCTAATTGCCTTGTTGCACGACGTTCTTGCGACAAGGAGATTACTTGCTTAACCCAATAGATTATATCGAATCTCATTTCTGGCATACGTTTGATGGACCATCCTGATTGTCTGTATGACGAACTATCTGTTTTTGATCCGTATTTTGGCCAAAAAATTATCTCATCATCTTTCTGCTCAAAGTTTCCGGGGAGTATGCTTAACAATGTCAGATCGTGGACCCTTCTGCCTGATGCAAGTAGCAATAAAGTTCCGGTGTGACGAGAGACTGCGAATAAACTGTTACGATCAAAGTTGTAAGACTCCATGAATTTTAGCAAATCATCCAATTTCCATGACAAAGGAGCTCTGCATTTTGGTTTCTTTGAAAGTATTCCTTTAATTACGTGAGAGACTATTGGATGTGAAGCTATTTTGAAACTTCTATGAGGGTTGGCAAACGTGGTTACTACCGATTTGTGGACCAAAATAGTGCTTGGAGCCAGTTTTACTACGTCGAACAGATAGCAAAGAAATCTTGCTAAATCAGCCGGTCCAGGATCATTGACTTTAATATTGTTTGCAGATGCCCACCTGCACCATCTGAGCCATGCTGGGCGGTACGTCCTTAAGGTGGATTTTCTCCAGGAAGCTTGTAGCAACTCTATTTCAGAGGCATCCCAGTTAGAGAGCTCGGTAGCCCAGCCCGTACAGTCCAAACCTGCAAATTTAGGTTGTGTATTCCTGGTGGTGGAAGGCCAGTATCCAGGTCTACTAGATGTTGATTCAGGTTCGGAATCTTCCATGGCCGTTTGGTGGCGCATTTCTTTATCGCCTGCGTCCAAAATGCTTTGTTCCAATCTGGTGCTACTAGGAGATAAACGCCTGTTGATCGTTGTAGATGATGAAGCACCCTCGGGATCAGAGCCGGAGGGGGAAATATCCAGCCTAGATTGTAGTGCCAACTTCGGCTGAATGGCTAAAATATTTCTTTCACTATTGAAGGTTTCAGATGCCATTCCGGCAGGTTCTTTGTCCTCGATAGGCTGTCCGCCAACCCGTTGTACGGCCCTGGAATATACCGAGCCATGAGAGAACAATTGTGTTGATCGCATAGGTGAAGAATCTTCAGAGTGGTTTCTAAGAGCCTCCTTGATTTCGTGCCGCCCTGCTTGGTTATATAAGCGGCCGCAGTTCGATTGTCTGTCTGCCAAACAACCATTCTGTCTCTTAATAATGGTCTTAGACGTTTGACGGTCTCGTAGAGTGCCCATAGCTCTTTTTGATTGCAATGCCAACGTTGTTGCAGTTGGGACCAATTGCCCCACATTTTTTGATTGTTCGCTATTGCACCCCATCCTGAGTCTGCTGCATCGGTGGTAATGAATATAGTTGGATTGACTGGATGTAGGGTTGTACTTTTGTATATGTTTTTTCTCCACCATTCGAGTTCGGCAAGGCTTGTGTTTGACATGGGATAACGCGAGTGACGCTTTGACTTTGGGAGTCTGTTCGAGTCTATTTGCAGTCAGCGACAATGTAGTCTTCCTAGTGGAACGGTGAATGTCGCGAAGTTTAGTTTTCCCAATAGGATTTTCGCATCCAACCAACTCCATTGTTTTTCTGTGAGAAATTTTCCGATTAATGCTGCAATCTGTTTTACTTTTGACTCCGAAAGTAACTTTTCGTTTTTGTTCGTGTCCCAAGTTATGCCTAAGTACTCGAGGCACTGGGTTGGTTCTAGTTGAGATTTAGCTTTGTTGACAGTCCAGCCTAGATCTTCTAGCTTCTGCACTACAAACATGGATTGTTCTATCAATGTATCTGGATCTGAATGGCTTACAAGGAAGTCGTCCAAGTATACTACCATCTTTATGTTCGCTGTTTGTCTGAACCAATGTGCTAACCAATTTGTTATTTTTGAGAAGGCATGTGGTGCACTTGACAGGCCGAATGGAAGGCATGTCATTTCGTAGGTTTTGTCTTCGTATGCTAAAGATAGGAATCTGCAATGCGCTGGTACTATCGGCACATGATAGTAGGCTTGCGAGATGTCTATTTTTACCATATAGTCCTTTGGGTTTAGGACGTTTGGTATCCGATGATGGTTCAAAAGTTTGAATCTGGGGGCATGTACAAACTGATTTAACCTTTTTAGGTTGAATATTGGCCTGTTTGTTCCATCGGTCTTTTTCCTCAAAAACATCGTTGAGAGGAATCCCGTTTCGTGATGATTCTCTCGAATGGCACCGTTGTCTAGCATCGCCTGAATTTCTTTTCTCATGTCCTCGGAAGACCGTATCCTGAATGAGTTTTGATGGGTCGACAACCTTACCAAAGGAGGCTTTCTTCGAAATGGAATTCTGTAACCCGACAATATTTTTAAAATTGCACGCGGAGTCCCCAGCTTCTCCCACTGCTCTAGATGGAACAACAGTTGGCCTGCTTTGAAGTCATTGCTTTTTAGGTCCTTTCCACTTGGTTTGACCCCCTGATCCCGTATTCCTGCTAAGCGGTGGATTCCTCCTGGCATTGCCACCGGTATTCGGAGCAAAGTGTCTGTTTCCCTGTTTAAAATTGCCTCGTCGGGTTTGTTCTCTCTTATCATTGGATTCGGTTTTTTGAGGGGCTCCGGTTTGCATTTCGATCAACTTGTTAAATAGCTCCATCTGTTGCTGGAGTACAGCAGCCATGAGATGCTCGTTACTTCCCTGATTAATGGTATTTCTTTTCGGGGGGGGGGGGCGGACTGCCCCTGTCCTCACTCCGGCGCTTAGGACCTCTCGAGGTCTGAGGTGGAGTGTATTCCCTAGTATCGTCTTGGTGGTGTAGATCTCTAGGAGTCTTTTTGTGGCCAGACCTCATTGAACGAGGTGTGCTGCAAGTTCGTTGGTTCGTACTGTCTTCTTCTGCTAGCATCCTGGCAGTTGTTTCCCGATTCGTCAGCTTGTTGCCAACTCTAAGTTCTCGAATATGTCCCATAAAGGCCTTATACGACGGGGCGTGAAGCGTTTCTACGACGCTGTGTGGTGAATATATTAAAGCTCTGCCGAGGGGCCACGATACCAATATCTTGCGAATGTACCGGTAGAATCTCTCGGAGAGGTCCTTGGCGTCGGGGTTGAATGCCCGTACGAGGTCGATAGTCGGAATGCCAAACCGCAGTTTGCTGTCGGTGACTGCTGATAGTTCGTCACCAAACATATCCTTGTGGGTCTGATCCAGCACCTTCCAATCCTCCCAACCGGTAGGGTAGTAGTTATTTATTATCTCCAAGATCGACGAGAAGATACGCTTGTCCTCGTTATCCTCCGGAATTTGTTGGGCTAACTCGCCCATTGTTATTGACTTACTCGCCATAATCTGTAACCAATGATTTCATTGTAAACGAATAATATCTATTCAATATGTCGTCTCATGATACTACACGGACAAGGCGTCGTCTTACTAGACGACACGTGTTTTCTGATTTCATCCTGACATGGAATGACGAGGATTCATCGTATTGCAAGATGGCATGCCATTCGTTGCATTGCGAGACTACGCATTATTCGACTGACAACAATGCAGGTGTCGTCCGGTGCGAGGACGGTCCTCGTCTTATGCCACAATGCAGACATCGCCTAGCGAGGCGACGACAGTCGTCTCATGGGACGACTAGCGGTCGTGCACACGTCGTCTGGCAAGACAACGGTCGTCGTCTCATGGGACGACGTGCGACTTGTACCGACAGGTACTATGTGACGGTGCCTATCAGAGGTCACTGCGTCTCGTCGCTGGGCCTTGGCACCGAGCGGAATAAATGTCGCTAGATGTAAGTAAAACAAGATACTTACCAACACTATATATTATATTATTGTAAAATCTCTTC
Organism: Apotomis capreana; assembly: GCA_947623375.1. NCBI lineage: Eukaryota > Metazoa > Arthropoda > Insecta > Lepidoptera > Tortricidae > Apotomis > Apotomis capreana. Next base: position 14,755,964 of record OX392521.1, read on the forward strand.
GTCGTAAAGACTTGCGCACGTGTTACTTGGCTGAGTTACAAAAGCGTACTGAGGAGCGAGCAGCCAGGCGCTCGTGCCGGGCATAATGTAGTTCCTTGGAAAGACGATAGATGGCGTTACGCAACAACGGAATCTAGTGATATAAAGCTGAGTTACAAGGGTGTTATCTCAACTGTGGTTCAAGCGAAGGCACGAACACCTAAATATGACGTTTTAGGACAACGTTTAACGTGTTAGCTACTCTTATGAAAATCAAAGTCTGTAGTTGTGGTATCTGTTCTGTGACTGTGATGCAATTGTTGTTGCAGGTCACCAGAAGTGATGTCGGCAGTGTGGTCCCTGTGCCCGGCGCGCATGCGCGAGCTCCGGCCCCTCCTGCTGGAGGCCGCGGCCGCGCGCCCCGCCGCGCTGCTGAGACTGGTCGCCGTGCTGGCTGGTGAGACTGCATGATACCGCAGGTCACCAGTAGTGATGTCAGTGTGGTCCCTGTGCCCGGCGCGCATGCGCGAGCTCCGGCCCCTCCTGCTGGAGGCCGCGGCCGCGCGCCCCGCCGCGCTGCTGAGACTGGTCGCCGTGCTGGCTGGTGAGACTGCATGATACCGCAGGTCACCAGTAGTGATGTCAGTGTGGTCCCTGTGCCCGGCGCGCATGCGCGAGCTCCGGCCCCTCCTGCTGGAGGCCGCGGCCGCGCGCCCCGCCGCGCTGCTGAGACTGGTCGCCGTGCTGGCTGGTGAGACTGCATGATACCGCAGGTCACCAGTAGTGATGTCAGTGTGGTCCCTGTGCCCGGCGCGCATGCGCGAGCTCCGGCCCCTCCTGCTGGAGGCCGCGGCCGCGCGCCCCGCCGCGCTGCTGAGACTGGTCGCCGTGCTGGCTGGTGAGACTGCATGATACCGCAGGTCACCAGTAGTGATGTCAGTGTGGTCCCTGTGCCCGGCGCGCATGCGCGAGCTCCGGCCCCTCCTGCTGGAGGCCGCGGCCGCGCGCCCCGCCGCGCTGCTGAGACTGGTCGCCGTGCTGGCTGGTGAGACTGCATGATACCGCAGGTCACCAGTAGTGATGTCGTCAGTGTGGTCCCTGTGCCCGGCGCGCATGCGCGAGCTCCGGCCCCTCCTGCTGGAGGCCGCGGCCGCGCGCCCCGCCGCGCTGCTGAGACTGGTCGCCGTGCTGGCTGGTGAGACTGCATGATACCGCAGGTCACCAGTAGTGATGTCGTCAGTGTGGTCCCTGTGCCCGGCGCGCATGCGCGAGCTCCGGCCCCTCCTGCTGGAGGCCGCGGCCGCGCGCCCCGCCGCGCTGCTGAGACTGGTCGCCGTGCTGGCTGGTGAGACTGCATGATACCGCAGGTCACCAGTAGTGATGTCGTCAGTGTGGTCCCTGTGCCCGGCGCGCATGCGCGAGCTCCGGCCCCTCCTGCTGGAGGCCGCGGCCGCGCGCCCCGCCGCGCTGCTGAGACTGGTCGCCGTGCTGGCTGGTGAGACTGCATGATACCGCAGGTCACCAGTAGTGATGTCAGTGTGGTCCCTGTGCCCGGCGCGCATGCGCGAGCTCCGGCCCCTCCTGCTGGAGGCCGCGGCCGCGCGCCCCGCCGCGCTGCTGAGACTGGTCGCCGTGCTGGCTGGTGAGACTGCATGATACCGCAGGTCACCAGTAGTGATGTCGTCAGTGTGGTCCCTGTGCCCGGCGCGCATGCGCGAGCTCCGGCCCCTCCTGCTGGAGGCCGCGGCCGCGCGCCCCGCCGCGCTGCTGAGACTGGTCGCCGTGCTGGCTGGTGAGACTGCATGATACCGCAGGTCACCAGTAGTGATGTCGTCAGTGTGGTCCCTGTGCCCGGCGCGCATGCGCGAGCTCCGGCCCCTCCTGCTGGAGGCCGCGGCCGCGCGCCCCGCCGCGCTGCTGAGACTGGTCGCCGTGCTGGCTGGTGAGACTGCATGATACCGCAGGTCACCAGTAGTGATGTCAGTGTGGTCCCTGTGCCCGGCGCGCATGCGCGAGCTCCGGCCCCTCCTGCTGGAGGCCGCGGCCGCGCGCCCCGCCGCGCTGCTGAGACTGGTCGCCGTGCTGGCTGGTGAGACTGCATGATACCGCAGGTCACCAGTAGTGATGTCAGTGTGGTCCCTGTGCCCGGCGCGCATGCGCGAGCTCCGGCCCCTCCTCCGCCGCGCTACTGAGACTGGTCGCCGTGCTGGCTGGTGAGACTGCATGATACCGCAGGTCACCAGTAGTGATGTCAGTGTGGTCCCTGTGCCCGGCGCGCATGCGCGAGCTCCGGCCCCTCCTGCTGGAGGCCGCGGCCGCGCGCCCCGCCGCGCTGCTGAGACTGGTCGCCGTGCTGGCTGGTGAGACTGCATGATACCGCAGGTCACCAGTAGTGATGTCAGTGTGGTCCCTGTGCCCGGCGCGCATGCGCGAGCTCCGGCCCCTCCTGCTGGAGGCCGCGGCCGCGCGCCCCGCCGCGCTGCTGAGACTGGTCGCCGTGCTGGCTGGTGAGACTGCATGATACCGCAGGTCACCAGTAGTGATGTCAGTGTGGTCCCTGTTCCCGGCGCGCATGCGCGAGCTCCGGCCCCTCCTGCTGGAGGCCGCGGCCGCGCGCCCCGCCGCGCTGCTGAGACTGGTCGCCGTGCTGGCTGGTGAGACTGCATGATACCGCAGGTCACCAGTAGTGATGTCAGTGTGGTCCCTGTTCCCGGCGCGCATGCGCGAGCTCCGGCCCCTCCTGCTGGAGGCCGCGGCCGCGCGCCCCGCCGCGCTGCTGAGACTGGTCGCCGTGCTGGCTGGTGAGACTGCATGATACCGCAGGTCACCAGTAGTGATGTCAGTGTGGTCCCTGTGCCCGGCGCGCATGCGCGAGCTCCGGCCCCTCCTGCTGGAGGCCGCGGCCGCGCGCCCCGCCGCGCTGCTGAGACTGGTCGCCGTGCTGGCTGGTGAGACTGCATGATACCGCAGGTCACCAGTAGTGATGTCAGTGTGGTCCCTGTGGCCGGCGCGCATGCGCGAGCTCCGGCCCCTCCTGCTGGAGGCCGCGGCCGCGCGCCCCGCCGCGCTGCTGAGACTGGTCGCCGTGCTGGCTGGTGAGACTGCATGATACCGCAGGTCACCAGTAGTGATGTCAGTGTGGTCCCTGTTCCCGGCGCGCATGCGCGAGCTCCGGCCCCTCCTGCTGGAGGCCGCGGCCGCGCGCCCCGCCGCGCTGCTGAGACTGGTCGCCGTGCTGGCTGGTGAGACTGCATGATACCGCAGGTCACCAGTAGTGATGTCAGTGTGGTCCCTGTGGCCGGCGCGCATGCGCGAGCTCCGGCCCCTCCTCCGCCGCGCTACTGAGACTGGTCGCCGTGCTGGCTGGTAAGACTGCATGACCAGCGGTGATAATGATAACGTATGTAAAACCTAATGTATGAAATTTTTTGATAGTACATTACTGCAAGGCGGACCGACGGCCTGGTTAAGATCGCGGGTAGAGATTGGATGAAGGCGGCGCAAAATCGATCGTTGTGGAGAACTTTGGGGAGGCCTTTGTCCAGCAGTGGACGTCTATCGGCTGATATGATGATGATGATGATGATGATGATGATTACTGCAGACGCCAGTGATTACTAGACCCCGGACATTTGTCGCGGTGACGTCACAATAGGGTAGTTTGGGGAGTAAATGGACCTGTAATGGCGGTAATGAATTTTTCTGGCAGCTGTCATAGTTTTTGTTTTTAATTCAGAGACAAACTAGAGTCGGCCCCAACTATCATATCGTTCGATATCTTACTTACGTGCGACATTTGTCAAATTTGATTGCAAATTGAAAATTCATTGCGAACAAAGGTCATCTCGACTGATATATTAGAATAGAGGTCAAATCAAATTTCTTTTCAGAGATGTTCGAAATTTGAATAAATAATATTATCGAAATTGATGTTATTATTTAGCAAAAATAACACGTTTACAGATAAGTAATTTGTTCTAACAAAACAGACAATTTTTATGGTGGTCTTAATGTGCGATTCTTGAAAGCATCATGGAGGCTATATGATATTTGGATATATAAATTTATTAATGCTATTTCCAGACGACGCAAGCGCAGGCTGGTGGGACGCCGCCTTAGAAAGCTGTCTGACTTCAATACCGAAGCGCATTGACCTAGACGTATACATGGACGTTTTCAACAGATGCCAATCTGAACGCGTCTGTGAAAGAATCCTAGTGCCGCTGCTGAGGTGAGACATTCGAAGATTCAAATATTTTTTGTCCAACTGTACCTATGTACGTAAATTACATGATATTATATCGCTGGCTTAATATTCTAGGGACGAGTTCAAATTCTGACGAGTTCAAATTTGAACATTGTCATAATGACATGAGGTCTAATTTTAAATATTCTGAAAATGTAACATAGAACCTTGTAATATTGGGCCAGCGATATGCTTTGTATCACCTTGGGTTGAGGCATATAAATTTGATTGAGAAAAGACGGGTGTCATAAGTTTTATATGTATATTTGCGTATTTTTGTGTCTGTCTGTGGCATCGTAGCCCAAGCAGATGGTCCAATTTGAATGCGGTTTTTATTATAGATGCCACGAATAGTGAATTGGCCGCATACCGAATACCGAATATTCGGCAACGTTGTCGGCCGAAGCGCCGAATATTCGCCCAAACGAGTTGGATTTTTATTTGAAAACAGTTCGCCTAGATCGGAAGGCCGATCCTTACAAGTGGTGGTCAGCAAACGAAAAACAATACCCGAACCTTTCGAAATTTGCATAAGTTTATCTTTCTTCGCCTGGAAGTAGCGTTTATAGTGAGAGGTTATTTTCTGAGGCTGGTAACGTTTACGATGAAAAGCGCAATCGTTTGCTACCAAAAAATGCTGAAAAGCTCGTTTTTATCCATCACAACTTACCACTGATTAATTTTAAGTACTAAAATGTTGTAATTTGGAAATAAATACATAATTTTGACTAAAATAACGTGTCTTTTTTTACATGATTTGCTATTCGGTATTCGGCCGAATAGTACGCACTATTCGGCCGAATACCGAATCGCAAAAAAGTGGCCGAATAGGCCGAATACCGAATAGTTGCCGAATATTCGTGGCATCTCTAGTTTTTATAATCGAAAGCTTTGTCTGTTAAAATGGTTTTTAGCTTAAATTTTGAATTTATATTATTAACGTTTATTTTCCTTTTACCAGGCACTCATCGACCGAAGTTTGCGAGAAGTTTCTAGCTGGCGTGTTGACCAAGATCCTAAAAAATCTGAATAAGAAGCCTAAAGGGGAGACAGCACACGCGGGCTACGAGAAATGCTGGGACGAATACATGATCAGCTTGCATCTCTTGCTAATCGCCTTTGAAAAGGTACAGTTTAAACTTATTAAAACTTTCATTTTAAGAGGCCTTATTCCTTTTAATTTTTTTTTCATATTATGACAAATGTATTGATAATTTCTACCAACTTTTTGAAGTTAATATTACTTTTCCTCGACTTCTAAGTAGTAACATAGCTATTTCTTGCTTTCATTGCGTGCAGCCCAGAATAAATTGAAAAAACTCCGCGTGAATTTTGACAACTTCGAGTAGTTTTTGATACAAATACTATCAATGAAAAATTTTAAATGTAGGTTTCAAATACCCAAGCAGCACATTAGTGAATTTTGCAGCTTATCTTATAGCTTTAAGTTCTAAATGAGTGGTTTAACAGTGTTTGATACAACTTATAGCTTTAAACACAACTCAAAACTGTATATGAGTTCATCCTATCACTTGTAGTTGCATAGGAGCGTTTTTTGTTTCTACTTTATTACTTATGGTGGGATAAAGTCGATTTTGCTACTTAAAGTTGCATGCAGGTTCAAATTGTCACTCAATAAGAAGCAATAGTGCTATATAAGGCCTTAAAATCACTTATAAGCAACTTTTACATATAAGTGGGAACATACCCTTATTTGGAACTAAAAGTTCCAAATGACTAGTACAATAGCGAATTATATCACCAATAGTGGCTAAAGGGATAATTAATTTTACGGCTCTTTTGGAACCAAAAAATATTGCAACTTTAAGGCCTAAGAAGTACCTTATTGCCACTCCAACGCATAAATAGGTCTCAGTAGGAGGTTCTTGGAACCAAAAGCAGTTATTTTCACTTATTTCAAACCACTAACGAACTACAAGTTCTATTATAGTTCCTATTTGCGCCTTGTCAAAATATATTTAATAGTCTTGCTTGTTTAATAGTCTACAAAAGAGCAAATAATTACTATTGGTAATATCATTCACTGCTTTGCCACTCGCAAGATACAAATAAGTGATTATTAGACTTGATAGTTCCAAATAAGGAACAAATAAGTGAAAATAAACACTGTAGGATCTTTTTTGTTTCGCCATGTTTACAAATGGAAGCCTATGAAAATTGATTGTTTTAACCAGAATTTTATCACACTCACGCATAATCACAGACTTTTGATAGTTGTGACGATGTTACTTTAACATTGTACGTAACCTACAATCATTAGGTCAGGTTTTTAACAGTTTTATTTCTTATCAGTATCTATTCCTTATTTAATTCAGCACTCTCTTTTTTAATATTCCTGATCAAATGAAGGGCGCGTCGAAATTTACAAAGAAAACATACTATAGTTTCACAGTAAAAAAAAATCGCAAGAATTTCGTGCTTATTTCAATGCTTGTATAACGTAAAGTTTTAATCACAATCAAACAGACATATAAATCCAAAATGAATATGGCAGATCACGTATTACTTTTAATAAAACACAATTTGACAGTTGCCTCGCCACTCAAAGATAATTTTGGCGACTCATTTATCACTCATTGACCGAACTGAAATGTTTTCATTCGTTCACTGCGCATAACTTTCACCCATAGTTCTAATTACCACTTAAGGTAATTGTGAGATCTCTTATGGATTCTATTTAGCACCAAAAATAGGCTGCAATTTTTCTCCTTTTGGTTCTATACTGGTGGCATAAGGGTTCTTGCCACCTATATAGCACTTAGTCATGGTGGTAAATTTCACTTAAGCATCTAATTAGATATGATATACGAGCTATTTAGACCCAGTTGTGCTACTTGGGTATATACCAATAAATCCCAATAGCTCTGTTCTAGGTATTAAAATCAATAATATGTTAAGAAAGATCTTTGATCAAAGACAAAAATGTCTATAACAATCAGCATTTTAGAAGGAATAAGGCTTTATTATTTATTGTACTAAGCGGTTTACGTGAAATTGTCAGGAACGGCCCGACATGTTTCGAGATGGTGTCCACGGGATTGTCCGAACGCACAATATGTTTCGCCGCCGAAAGCTTTACCTAGGTAATTTACTATACGTATTCTTACATTTATGTTAACAGCTGCAGACATGGAGTATAGAGTCCCCTACATCCACACTATACAGCGAGCTGGCGGCGGCCCCGTGGCACCTGGTGCGCGAGGCCTGCAAGCTGGTGGACTCTCTCCGGGAGACCAGCTGTCCGCCAGCGGTCGCTGATAGGCTGCGCTCCAAGTTTAGGTATATACGTTGACAGCTGCATACATGGAGTATAGAGTCCCCTACATCCACACTATACAGCGAGCTGGCGGCGGCCCCGTGGCACCTGGTGCGCGAGGCCTGCAAGCTGGTGGACTCTCTCCGGGAGACCAGCTGTCCGCCAGCGGTCGCTGATAGGCTGCGCTCCAAGTTTAGGTATATACGTTGACAGCTGCATACATGGAGTATAGAGTCCCCTACATCCACACTATACAGCGAGCTGGCGGCGGCCCCGTGGCACCTGGTGCGCGAGGCCTGCAAGCTGGTGGACTCTCTCCGGGAGACCAGCTGTCCGCCAGCGGTCGCTGATAGGCTGCGCTCCAAGTTTAGGTATATACGTTGACAGCTGCATACATGGAGTATAGAGTCCCCTACATCCACACTATACAGCGAGCTGGCGGCGGCCCCGTGGCACCTGGTGCGCGAGGCCTGCAAGCTGGTGGACTCTCTCCGGGAGACCAGCTGTCCGCCAGCGGTCGCTGATAGGCTGCGCTCCAAGTTTAGGTATATACGTTAACAGCTGCAGACATGGAGTATAGAGTCCCCTACATCCACACTATACAGCGAGCTGGCGGCGGCCCCGTGGCACCTGGTGCGCGAGGCCTGCAAGCTGGTGGACTCTCTCCGGGAGACCAGCTGTCCGCCAGCGGTCGCTGATAGGCTGCGCTCCAAGTTTAGGTATATACGTTAACAGCTGCAGACATGGAGTATAGAGTCCCCTACATCCACACTATACAGCGAGCTGGCGGCGGCCCCGTGGCACCTGGTGCGCGAGGCCTGCAAGCTGGTGGACTCTCTCCGGGAGACCAGCTGTCCGCCAGCGGTCGCTGATAGGCTGCGCTCCAAGTTTAGGTATATACGTTTGTTGAGTACAGGTCTCAACAGGGCGGCTTCTTCGGCTCAGCTCGCAGTGGACTGTATACGTTGATGTTCTTGGATCTTCCTGTAACAGCTTGTTCGGTTCTGGATCGGTTCGGTTCTGTTCGCAGGTTCAGGTTCAGGTTCGGTTCGGTTCGTGACGTAAACGGGCCGCGACGTAGTCCAAACGTATGGACGTAAACGCGACGTAGATCGGGCCGCGACGTAGTACACACGTAAGCGACGTAGTGTACACGTGAACGCGACGTAGCTCGGACGCGGGGTACGGACGCGTGATGCACGGGGCGCGACGTAGACCGCAACGTAGCTCTGCCGTAGACTCGACGTAAGCGCAACGTAAACGCGACGTAGACGCGACGTAGATGTAGTACGGCGTAGCGAAGGACGCGTCCAAGTATTCGGAGCTCAACTGACGGACAGGACCTCGACGAATAACTTGGACCGACGTGCAGGCTGGAGCTCTTGAAAACTGTAGGCAGGATCTTGAAGTGAATAATAAGACTGGTTCTTCGGTAGTGCATACATTTATTTTTCGTTCACTTATTATATAACATTTTAGGTTCGATTCGCCAGACATAACTCCCGTAAGCAACATAATCTTATTGGGAACCAATTAGAGTCGAGGGAGCGTTCATTTCCCCTCGGGAACGCCCCTTTCGGTCAAGTGTGTTCAGTTTTAATTTCTAATGTTCTAAAACCTGCTCCTCGCTCTGATTGGTTCTTCAGTTTCAGGCTCTGGAGAATAACGGCCGTTTTTTGTCTTATCAAAATTATACATTAATTACCATATCTTGGCTCGTTATAGTCAGATTTACATTATACATGTCCCGTTCGACGGGGCTCAGTAAGGGCTCTTAGGTTCTATCTGAACCTTAGGGTTCAGGTAACAGGGTTCAACTATACATCGTGTATAGTGGGTAACTTTCGTTAATGTGAATCTTGCAGGATTGTTCCTGTCGATTCCTATGTACATTTGCTTATGGTAGGGGTTCATATTATGTACTTTCGTTACAGGGGGTTCGGGTCTACTCTTATATACCAAGGGTTCGATTGTCCCTTATGTATTTGAGGCGGTAGGTGGCCTTATGTAACCGGATTGTAAAACTTTTACGTTTTACGTTAAGCTCTGTTACGGTTCACGTGGTCGAGTTACATAAGCTCTTTTACCGCCCCGGGTGTTTCACGACGGGGTGCTACGTCCCCGGCCCATTTACCTGTGGTTTAATAAGGGTTTCGTTACGCCTTATTTAACCAGTACCTTATGGACCGTGGGTGCGACTGATTTACCGGTAGGATTGGATGATTTATGTTAGGGTTCTTATAGCATCTTTTATGTGCTTTATATTAAGTATATAAGGATCATTGAGTATATATGGATCTTATGACAGCTTTTATGTGTCTAACTTATGTAATAAAGGTTCTTATGACAGCTTGTATGTGTCTAACTTATAACTATGAGATCTTTTACAATATATTAATCAGTCTTATTCTAACTTAACCTAATACATAAGCGACGTCACGACGTTACATTGGGTTCGCTGTCGGCGTGGTTGCTGGCGTTCTCAACATCCTCCCCTCGGTCGCTGCATGGCGGCGACCTCCTGTAGACGGGTAGAACAGCCAGCTTCGTCGTCGGCCTCCGGAACACGCCTCCTCTCGTTCGGACGTCCACGTTGCGTGTGATGCCATCGGGTCCCGGGTAGACTGCTTCGACGATGCCTCTTGGCCATGTGTTTCTTGGCAGGTTCGGGTCGGCGATCAAGACATAGTCGCCGACCGCTATGGCCGTCTCCCGGGGGTTTGAGGAGCCCCGGGGTGCGAGCAATGGGATGTACTCGCGTAGCCATCTTCGCCAGAAAGAGTCGGCGAGTGCCTGGCTGGCGCGCCAAGCTTTTCTATCATTTTCTTCGCAGGGGCCAGTGGTAGGGACCCCCGACGGTCCTCCCAGTATGAAGTGGTTCGGTGTGAGCGCCTCGGGGTCATCGGGTTCGACGCTCACGTGGGTGAGAGGTCGAGAGTTCACACAGTGCTCGACCTCGGCGAGCAGCGTCTTGAAAATCTCCTCCTTGGGCGATCTTGTGTTCAGTGTGGCGGACAGCGCGGTTTTGACGGTCCGCACCATCCGCTCCCAGGCGCCGCCTTGGCGCGGCGCTCCCGGCGCGATGAACCTCCAGTCCATGCGGTGTAGCTGCCCGTGCTCCTGCAGGGCGGGCAGCCATTCGACGTAGGCGGCTCGCAGCTCGGAGTCGCAGCCTCTCAGGTTCGTCCCGTTGTCTGAGTACATGACAGCGGGCCATCCGCGCCTGGCTCCCAGCCGGCGCAGCGCCATCACGGCGCTGTCGGTTGACAGCGTATGCCCCACCTCGAGGTGCACGGCGCGGGTAGTGAGGCACGTAAACAGTGCCACCCATCGCTTCTCGGTCCGCCTGCCGATAGTGACGGCTAGCGGGCCGAATAGGTCCACCGCGCAATAGTGGAATGCGCGGGTGAACGGCTGTAGACGGGCCGCGGGCAAGTCGCCCAGCGGCGGGTCGCACGGGCGCGCGCGCCGCAACACGCAATGCATGCATGTCCGGGCCACGCTCCGCACCGATGGTCGCAAGTGCAAGATCCAAAACTGCTGCCTGAGATCATTAACAACAGTTTCGTTAAATGCATGGTGCGCTCGCTTATGAGCGCGCAGGATCAGTAGTCTCACGTACGGGTTGCGGCCGTCTAGTATGACGGGCTGCTTTTTGACGGATGGCGGCGCTGCGTTTATGCGCGTCCGCATGCGCATTAATCCGTCGTCGTGCAGTTGCGGATCGAGTTCATATAGCCTGCTACTGCGGGCTAGCGGCTCCCCTCGTGAGAGAGCCCGTAGTTCGTCATCGAAGTCCCTCCTCTGCGCCCATTGCATCCACAGGTGCTCCGCTGAATTGAGGTGTCGTACCTCTAATGGGACTCTCACCTTTCTTTTTAGTCGTTCGATGAACTGCAGACTTCGCGCTGTAGCTCCAATCAGTCGGTCGAAGTTCGAAAATCGCTCTATTTTCGGTAGTGGCGGGTCGACGACCTGTGCCACATTACATACCTCGATTATTTCGTGCGGTATCTCCGTCGTATCTCGCTGCTCTTGTGGCCATTGCGCCTCCGGCAGTCGTAAGAAATCCGGGCCTGTGTACCAGCGGTCGGTGTTTCTTACGATACGCTGCGGGTCCGCGCGTGTCGCGTCGTCGGACGGGTTGAGGCGGGTCGGGACCCACCTCCATTGCTCGATCTCTGTTAACTCGGCGATCTCGCCGAGTCGGTGTGATACAAATGTACTGTACCGGCGTGCATTGTCTCGCACCCATTGCAGTACCGTTCGACTGTCTGTCCACAGCACAGTCTGTTCGGCAGCTACTCGATGCGCTTCGCGCAGTGTTTGCGCCAGTCGCGCACCTATAAGCGCAGCTTGTAGTTCGGCTCTCGGTATCGATATCGGGCGAATGGGCGTGACCTTTGCCTTCGCCGTGATCAACTGCACACGTACCGGCTCGTGAGGTCCTCCCTCGGTTCTCCAGTAGGCTGCGGCTGCGTATGCTTGCTCGGAGGCATCTACAAATATATGTAATTGGTGTTTCTTACCTCCCCCCGTGTACAAGCATCGCCGTGGTAGCCGCAGCGCCGTAACGTATTCTATGTTACTGAGCCACTGTAAAAATAGCTCCTTCTCGTCGTCCGGCAATGGCTCGTCCCAACCTAATTTTAAAATACAAATTCGCTGCATTTGTATTTTTGTGGTAACAGTGTATTGCGCTATTTGCCCCAATGGGTCGAAGACGGACATTACCGCGCTCAAGGCCTCCCTTTTTGTTGGCCCTCGGTTCAGGTTCCGCACGTCGGCCGGGACTCGTACCATTGCCGTGTTGAAACCTAACTCGTCGGTTTCGGCGTTCCAAAACATACCTAATACTTTCTGCTCTTTAGATCCCAGGTTCTTTGGTTCGTCGGATCTCTGCGCTATAGGTATCCGCTCTAATATCTTTTTAGAGTTCGACGTCCAGCCGCGCAAGTTGAAGCCGGCGTGGGCGTGCGACGCGATGATTTGCACCGCGGTCTCGGCCGCCGCGTCTTCATCGTCGTATGAGGTCACGAGGTCATCCATGTATGTATTATGTGTAATATCGTACACGGCTGCTGGGTAGGTGTCCGCGTTGTCCTCCGCGTTCCGGTTGCGGACACTATGTGCTAGAAATGGCGAAGATTTCGTTCCAAACAACACGCTCGTTGTTTTATATACCTTTGGCGGCTGTTGGCGGTCCGATCCCCGCCACAGGAATAACTGCGATACTTGGTCCTCGGGTCTCAGCTTTATTCGCAGGAACATCTCCTGTATATCCGCCGTAGCGGCGTACGTACCCTCACGAAAACGCAGCAGTATTCCCGTCAATGACTGTAGTAAGTCGGGTCCTTCTAGCAGCTCGTCGTTCAAGCTGGTTCCCAGCGATGTCGCGTGTGCGTCGAATACTAGACGTACGCGATCGGGCTTGTTCGGGTTTCTTACCGCAAAGTGCGGCAAAAACCATGCCTTAGGGCTCGTTAGGTCACCTAAGTGCGGCTCTGCATAACCTTTTTCGATTAGGTTATTTACCTGTGCTGTATATTCGTGCGCGAAGTCGGGATCCCGGTCCATACGCTGCTCCAAGTTGCGTAACCTTTTGTACGCCATGTTGTAGCTGGGAGGCAGGTTCGGTTCGTCGGTCCTCCACAGCTGTCCTACTTCGTACCGAGGTCCTTTGATGCGTCTTACCGTTTCGTTAAACAGCTTTGTTGCTCGTTCGTCTAGGGGGCTCGCTTTATCTATCAGTTTCACCCCTAACGCGTCGATGTCGAAATATCGCCTCATCATCGCGTTCCGCTCCTTGTCCGGCTCCGTCATATGCATGACTACTTCACCGGCCCTTACCGTTCTCGGTGCTGAGCCGTAAATGCACCATCCTAGACGGCTGCGTACGGCTAGCGGCTCACTCGTCTTCCCCGTTCGGGCCTCTAACGGCAGTGTTAGATGCCAATGATCTGCTCCTATTAAAATTTTAGGCACCACATTAGTGTAGCACGCTTCGGCTAGATCGGCTAAGTGCGGCAGGCGCACTATACTGTCGCGCGGCATTGTTTGTTCCCTAATGCCTAAGCGCGGCACGGTTCTGAGCTGCATACTGTACGACGGGCCTCCGTCGGCGCCTCGTACAGTCGCTTCGACTCGCTGGCTCGGCTGGTTCAGGCATAGCGCTCCTACGCCTTGTATTAGTAGCGGCGCTTGAGGTCCCTCTAGACCCACTTCGCTCGCTAGCTCCTGATCGACGATAGAGATTGTCGATCCCTCGTCGACCATGCCGTAACACAATACCTCCTTTTTGGGACCGCGCAGTATTACGGGCATGATTTTCAACATCACCTTGTTTGGTTCGTTGTGTGACGTCATAGCGATCGTCTCTCGCTCTTGTATGGGCTCTGCGCGGCGGCGTGCCGGCGCTGTGTTCGGTTCGCTGGGCGGCGCAGTGTAGGGCGCGCTCGCGGGGGCGGGCGCGCGCGACTGCGGCGGGCGGGCGTTATTGTCGGCGCTGTTGGTACTCACATTTGACGCAGTTCGGTTCGGTTCGTGTAGTATTACATGATGTGAGTGTGGACAGCCCGGTACACTGCAGCCTTTTGCAGTGCACGTATCACGACGATGCTTCTGGTTCATGCACTTAAAACATACGTGATTTACCCGTGCCCATTCCCATCTCGCTCGTATGGGCATACTTAATAGTTTGCGGCACTCGTTCGTTCGGTGACTATTGCCGCAGCAATAGCACGCTTCCACTCGTTCCGTGGCGAATGTCTGGGCTCGTATCGGTTGTGCTCGCTGTATCGCGCCGCTCGTTCCCCGGTTCGGGTATGTCGTTCGTCGGGGAGGTTGCGGTTGCGTGGGCGCGTTATGCGCGGGTCTGCGTGACGGCGCTCTCGCGTGCGAGTATAATAACTCCGCGTCACTCTCGTCCATCAAGAACTCGGCCAATAATATTATTTCGCACTCACCGCTTTTCACGTTGTCTTTTGCGAAGGAGCACCACCTCGACCGTAGATGCGGGCTTAACCTGTCGGTTATCTCCCGTATCAGTAACGGGTTGCCGCCGTAGTTTCGACGGTCTAGATCGACCAATGTCGATACAATGTTCATTACCTTTATTGCGAAGGTGTTCAGGTCGGTGGCGCTCAATCCGAGTGACGGCAGGCGTTTAAGCTCCTCTAGAGCTCGGTCGACTAGCAGGTCGGTTCTGCCGAAGTTCTTCTTTAGGACTCTTATTATAAGATCGGGGTTCGACGTCGACGCGAGCATGTGCTGCACGCACTCTCGCGCCTCGCCTTTCAGCGCAGCTCGTAGACGGGCGACGTTCTCGTACTCCGTGAACTTGTACCTTTTTGTTGACTCTGCAAAACTGTGGTAAAAGGTCAACCACTCAGCGGGGTGTCCGGAGTACGCAGGCAGCTCGTACACTTGTCTCGGCGGAGGGCGGGCCATCGTCTGTAGATGGTCGGCTAACCGATCTATCGCCTGAGATCGGCTGGAGGATCGTTCTCGGGAGGTGCGGGTCTCGCGTTCGGCTCGCTCGGGCGTGACGGTGCGACGCCTCCCTGGCGTCGGGTCATCGCGGTAAGCAGCGTCACTTACCTCGTGGTGTGTAAGCCACGCATCGATCCTCCGCTTCGATTCCTCCGCTGTCTCTGCCGCCGGACGTCCGGACTGCGAGCCGCCGGCCTGTGAGCCCTCCGCTTCGATGCGATGCAGTTCGGTGTCCAGCCTCTTCTTGACCAGATCCTCCTCCAGTCGCAGCTGTTGCCGCTTGATTTCGGCAAGCCGCTCTGCTGCCTGTAGTTCCGCTTCTTTTTTCCGCGCCTCCGTAGTGCTGCTGGTTCTCGATGTAATCGACGGCGCGCGGCGTTCGTCGATCTGGAATCGCACTTGTTCGAGAGCTCGGTCTCTATCGAACGTGCGGGGTTCGCGCGGTACGGGTGTCGCGGGTCGCGGGATCGGTGCGCGGATCGTGGGGTCAAAGGCCGCGTACGCGAGTGACGTCATAGCCGCGCGGGGCTCGCGTGTATCGGCGATACGCGGCGCGTGCGTCAGACGGGACGCTAAATGTTCGCCGGTCGGTGTCGAGTATCCGACGGCGGTGGGTTCTTCGGGTTCTTTTTGGTTTAGACTGGTTCTGCGCAGGTGTTCGTCCAGCTTTGCCCGCCATTGGAGCGTGTCGTCCATCTGTGGCGGTGACTCTGGCGATGTCCTCTTCTCGGGCTGCATGCCCGGGGCGCGTGTCTCTGTGGTTCGCGGACGTGCTCCCAGCAGCTCTGCAGACGTCTCGCCGGAGGTTCGGGTCGGTTCGGTCGGCGGGTCGTCGTGCGAAGTTGCTTCACTCGTCTGCTTCCTTGTCTGCACCATGGTTCGGATGTTCTGGCTCGAAATCCGGCTCGAAGGACCAACGCTGTTGAGTACAGGTCTCAACAGGGCGGCTTCTTCGGCTCAGCTCGCAGTGGACTGTATACGTTGATGTTCTTGGATCTTCCTGTAACAGCTTGTTCGGTTCTGGATCGGTTCGGTTCTGTTCGCAGGTTCAGGTTCAGGTTCGGTTCGGTTCGTGACGTAAACGGGCCGCGACGTAGTCCAAACGTATGGACGTAAACGCGACGTAGATCGGGCCGCGACGTAGTACACACGTAAGCGACGTAGTGTACACGTGAACGCGACGTAGCTCGGACGCGGGGTACGGACGCGTGATGCACGGGGCGCGACGTAGACCGCAACGTAGCTCTGCCGTAGACTCGACGTAAGCGCAACGTAAACGCGACGTAGACGCGACGTAGATGTAGTACGGCGTAGCGAAGGACGCGTCCAAGTATTCGGAGCTCAACTGACGGACAGGACCTCGACGAATAACTTGGACCGACGTGCAGGCTGGAGCTCTTGAAAACTGTAGGCAGGATCTTGAAGTGAATAATAAGACTGGTTCTTCGGTAGTGCATACATTTATTTTTCGTTCACTTATTATATAACATTTTAGGTTCGATTCGCCAGACATAACTCCCGTAAGCAACATAATCTTATTGGGAACCAATTAGAGTCGAGGGAGCGTTCATTTCCCCTCGGGAACGCCCCTTTCGGTCAAGTGTGTTCAGTTTTAATTTCTAATGTTCTAAAACCTGCTCCTCGCTCTGATTGGTTCTTCAGTTTCAGGCTCTGGAGAATAACGGCCGTTTTTTGTCTTATCAAAATTATACATTAATTACCATATCTTGGCTCGTTATAGTCAGATTTACATTATACATGTCCCGTTCGACGGGGCTCAGTAAGGGCTCTTAGGTTCTATCTGAACCTTAGGGTTCAGGTAACAACAGGGTTCAACTATACATCGTGTATAGTGGGTAACTTTCGTTAATGTGAATCTTGCAGGATTGTTCCTGTCGATTCCTATGTACATTTGCTTATGGTAGGGGTTCATATTATGTACTTTCGTTACAGGGGGTTCGGGTCTACTCTAATATACCAAGGGTTCGATTGTCCCTTATGTATTTGAGGCGGTAGGTGGCCTTATGTAACCGGATTGTAAAACTTTTACGTTTTACGTTAAGCTCTGTTACGGTTCACGTGGTCGAGTTACATAAGCTCTTTTACCGCCCCGGGTGTTTCACGACGGGGTGCTACGTCCCCGGCCCATTTACCTGTGGTTTAATAAGGGTTTCGTTACGCCTTATTTAACCAGTACCTTATGGACCGTGGGTGCGACTGATTTACCGGTAGGATTGGATGATTTATGTTAGGGTTCTTATAGCATCTTTTATGTGCTTTATATTAAGTATATAAGGATCATTGAGTATATATGGATCTTATGACAGCTTTTATGTGTCTAACTTATGTAATAAAGGTTCTTATGACAGCTTGTATGTGTCTAACTTATAACTATGAGATCTTTTACAATATATTAATCAGTCTTATTCTAACTTAACCTAATACATAAGCGACGTCACGACGTTACATTGGGTTCGCTGTCGGCGTGGTTGCTGGCGTTCTCAACAACGTTAACAGCTGCAGACATGGAGTATAGAGTCCCCTACATCCACACTATACAGCGAGCTGGCGGCGGCCCCGTGGCACCTGGTGCGCGAGGCCTGCAAGCTGGTGGACTCTCTCCGGGAGACCAGCTGTCCGCCAGCGGTCGCTGATAGGCTGCGCTCCAAGTTTAGGTATATACGTTGACAGCTGCATACATGGAGTATAGAGTCCCCTACATCCACACTATACAGCGAGCTGGCGGCGGCCCCGTGGCACCTGGTGCGCGAGGCCTGCAAGCTGGTGGACTCTCTCCGGGAGACCAGCTGTCCGCCAGCGGTCGCTGATAGGCTGCGCTCCAAGTTTAGGTATACACGTTAACAGCTGCAGACATGGAGTATAGAGTCCCCTACATCCACACTATACAGCGAGCTGGCGGCGGCCCCGTGGCACCTGGTGCGCGAGGCCTGCAAGCTGGTGGACTCTCTCCGGGAGACCAGCTGTCCGCCAGCGGTCGCTGATAGGCTGCGCTCCAAGTATAGGTATATACGTTAACAGCTGCAGACATGGAGTATAGAGTCCCCTACTATACAGCGAGCTGGCGGCGGCCCCGTGGCACCTGGTGCGCGAGGCCTGCAAGCTGGTGGACTCTCTCCGGGAGACCAGCTGTCCGCCAGCGGTCGCTGATAGGCTGCGCTCCAAGTATAGGTATATACGTTAACAGCTGCAGACATGGAGTATAGAGTCCCCTACATCCACACTATACAGCGAGCTGGCGGCGGCCCCGTGGCACCTGGTGCGCGAGGCCTGCAAGCTGGTGGACTCTCTCCGGGAGACCAGCTGTCCGCCAGCGGTCGCTGATAGGCTGCGCTCCAAGTTTAGGTATATACGTTAACAGCTGCATACATGGAGTATAGAGTCCCCTACATCCACACTATACAGCGAGCTGGCGGCGGCCCCGTGGCACCTGGTGCGCGAGGCCTGCAAGCTGGTGGACTCTCTCCGGGAGACCAGCTGTCCGCCAGCGGTCGCTGATAGGCTGCGCTCCAAGTTTAGGTATACACGTTAACAGCTGCAGACATGGAGTATAGAGTCCCCTACATCCACACTATACAGCGAGCTGGCGGCGGCCCCGTGGCACCTGGTGCGCGAGGCCTGCAAGCTGGTGGACTCTCTCCGGGAGACCAGCTGTCCGCCAGCGGTCGCTGATAGGCTGCGCTCCAAGTTTAGGTATATACGTTGACAGCTGCATACATGGAGTATAGAGTCCCCTACATCCACACTATACAGCGAGCTGGCGGCGGCCCCGTGGCACCTGGTGCGCGAGGCCTGCAAGCTGGTGGACTCTCTCCGGGAGACCAGCTGTCCGCCAGCGGTCGCTGATAGGCTGCGCTCCAAGTTTAGGTATATACGTTGACAGCTGCATACATGGAGTATAGAGTCCCCTACATCCACACTATACAGCGAGCTGGCGGCGGCCCCGTGGCACCTGGTGCGCGAGGCCTGCAAGCTGGTGGACTCTCTCCGGGAGACCAGCTGTCCGCCAGCGGTCGCTGATAGGCTGCGCTCCAAGTTTAGGTATATACGTTGACAGCTGCATACATGGAGTATAGAGTCCCCTACATCCACACTATACAGCGAGCTGGCGGCGGCCCCGTGGCACCTGGTGCGCGAGGCCTGCAAGCTGGTGGACTCTCTCCGGGAGACCAGCTGTCCGCCAGCGGTCGCTGATAGGCTGCGCTCCAAGTTTAGGTATATACGTTGACAGCTGCATACATGGAGTATAGAGTCCCCTACATCCACACTATATAGCGAGCTCACGGCGACGGCGGAGTTTAGGTATATATTTTTTTGTATTCTTAAACTGACCAGCTATTGGGGTTTCGTAACTGAATTGGTGAAAACGGAACCCGTATAGGATCACATTGTTGTCCGTCCGTCTGTCCATTTTCTCTGAAATGCTTGGAGGAATCCTAATACCATGAAAAAATAAATTTTCTAGCTCAACACTATCAAAGGGCACAAGAGAAGAGTTAATTCTTTGTCCAGACAACGCATCTTAATTTGTCTGGAAGAGATCGCTCTTTAGCGATGTCTCTATGGTAACTAAGTTTTTCTGTGTTTAGTATTTCTTTCTTGTTTGTACCTAATACATTTGTATTAAAGCAGTAACGTCTGCTAGGGTAAACTAAATGTTTGTATAGAAGCGAAAAATTAAAATATATGTATATATATGCTTTGCACCCAATTCATGTCTGGTCCGGAAAACCATGGTAAAGTGGGTTCAAATCCCGCTCAAAGTATAAAAAAAAATTATCGCTTCAATATAAACATTTAGTATTCTATCTATATACCCGTTATTCCTTCCAGAAAGTTCCAGTGCATGTTGTACAACTGTCTGTCGGCCGGCATATGCCGCCGCCGGCCCGCGGCGCCGCTGTACCGCCGTCTGTTCAGTGACACGGCGTTGGCGAAGATTGTCGACGAACACGCTCAATACACGCTGCCCGTGCGAGCGAGCTGGGTTAGTATTCTATCTATATATCCGTCACACCTTCCAGAAAGTTCCAGTGCATGTTGTACAACTGTCTCTCGGGCGGCATATGCCTTCAGTGACACGGCGTTGGCGAAGATTGTCGACGAACACGCTCAATACACGCTGCCCGTGCGAGCGAGCTGGGTTAGTATTCTATCTATATATCCGTCACACCTTCCAGAAAGTTCCAGTGCATGTTGTACAACTGTCTCTCGGGCGGCATATGCCTTCAGTGACACGGCGTTGGCGAAGATTGTCGACGAACACGCTCAATACACGCTGCCCGTGCGAGCGAGCTGGGTTAGTATTCTATCTATATATCCGTCACACCTTCCAGAAAGTTCCAGTGCATGTTGTACAACTGTCTCTCGGGCGGCATATGCCTTCAGTGACACGGCGTTGGCGAAGATTGTCGACGAACACGCTCAATACACGCTGCCCGTGCGAGCGAGCTGGGTTAGTATTCTATCTATATATCCGTCACACCTTCCAGAAAGTTCCAGTGCATGTTGTACAACTGTCTCTCGGGCGGCATATGCCTTCAGTGACACGGCGTTGGCGAAGATTGTCGACGAACACGCTCAATACACGCTGCCCGTGCGAGCGAGCTGGGTTAGTATTCTATCTATATATCCGTCACACCTTCCAGAAAGTTCCAGTGCATGTTGTACAACTGTCTCTCGGGCGGCATATGCCTTCAGTGACACGGCGTTGGCGAAGATTGTCGACGAACACGCTCAATACACGCTGCCCGTGCGAGCGAGCTGGGTTAGTATTCTATCTATATATCCGTCACACCTTCCAGAAAGTTCCAGTGCATGTTGTACAACTGTCTCTCGGGCGGCATATGCCTTCAGTGACACGGCGTTGTCGAAGATTGTCGACGAACACGCTCAATACACGCTGCCCGTGCGAGCCAGCTGGGTTAGTATTCTATCTATATATCCGTCACACCTTCCAGAAAGTTCCAGTGCATGTTGTACAACTGTCTCTCGGGCGGCATATGCCTTCAGTGACACGGCGTTGGCGAAGATTGTCGACGAACACGCTCAATACACGCTGCCCGTGCGAGCGAGCTGGGTTAGTATTCTGTCTATATATCCGTCACACCTTCCAGAAATTTCAAGTGCATGTTATACAACTTTCTATCGGCAGGCACTTGCCTTTACTGACACGGCGTTAGGAAAGATTGGCGACGAAGATGCTCAATACACGCTGCCCGTGCGAGCGAGCTGGGTTAGTATTCTGTCTATATATCCGTCACACCTTCCAGAAAGTTCTAGTGCATGTTGTACAACTGTCTCTCGGGCGGCATATGCCTTCAGTGACACGGCGTTGGGGAAGATTGTCGACGAACACGCTCAATACACGCTGCCCGTGCGAGCGAGCTGGGTTAGTATTCTGTCTATATATCCGTCACACCTTCCAGAAAGTTCCATTGTGTGTTGTACAACTGTCTATCGGCAGGCATATGCCTTCAGTGACACGGCGTTGGCGAAGATTGTCGACGAACACGCTCAATACACGCTGCCCGTGCGAGCCAGCTGGGTTAGAGACTATATCTTAAAACCTCTATAATGTGTTCAGAAACAGTGTATAATGGCCAGTATTATGAGGCAGTGATTTTTTTTCCTGTTGCTCGTTTCCATGGTGTTATCCCCTGGTCACTGTTCGATAGTTATATTATCCAAAAACAATAATAATAAGCCTATTCTTGTCTTGACTATCTTCTGACGCTGCGTAATGATGGATATAACGACATTTCATATAATTGTACTAGATATAATAACATTTGATTTAATGTTTCATGTTATACTATAACAACTCTCTCCATCTGATGGTGGGGTCATGAGATCTGTCCATTGCCTGTCGGTCGACCTCTGGTTCTAGACCCTGGAAACTATAACAACAATAAGCATAAATTCACGATACTTTGATACTCCTCGCTTCGCTCGTCGTCGTACCTAACCATGACTCTATGACAGTTTTAAATTTTTGTTTGAGCATTTTAAAATGTTTATTGAGCCTTATACTTTCCAAGGGATTGCCAGATTCGTAATCCTACCCGTCCAAATCTTCTCGGCCGGCAATTTTTATTTTCCGGCCTCTGCAGTGATGTACCATTATTAATCTTAATTTTATTCCAGACTGTGCGCAACAAGGCCCTGTCCGTGGCGGTCCCTCTGGAGTCGACGCTGCCGTCTCTCTCGCACACGCAGCGCTCGCGCATCTTCCTTCGCACTCTCTCCGAACACCCGATGCTGTTCGACCTTCACTCCGCCGAGGAAGTAGAAATGGTGGGTCATTACAAGCTTTTATTTACTATAGAGACTTCGTTAGTTTTAGCCTAGTCCGCACCGTCTACTTTAATCATGGACGCTTTTCACTTTTGTACGCACTGATTAAGCTCTGATTTGTAATATAAGATTTCAACTGATTTATTAGTAGGGATCGGACAATCGAGCGCAAATGACATAAGGAACAGGAAATTTGTACATATGTATATCAGCTTCGACAAATTAAGACTGCACCGAGCGAAATGTGAAAAAATAGGCAGTTGCCGTTTAGTGGATAACGTCAACACTAGTCGTTTAATCCATTTCTAAACTATATATTTAGCATTTCGAAGAATGTGTTAACAACTTCTCCGTGGAAAAATTATAAGATTATAAATATTTTACCCTAGAAAACTAACTAAAGTTGGAAGAAAATAGTAAAATTGTAAGCAGGCGTTAAGTGTTTTTTTTTTATACTTTAACAATGGAAATCTATTCTGATTTTCAGTTAAAAAAAAAGATGAATGCTTACATTACAATTTGTCCGCATCAAATATTTCAATTATTGTTTGGTATTAAAGATCCAGAGTTATCAAAAAGTGCTTTTAATTCTCCATACATTTATACTATGGCGGCCGCGCGCCGATTTAAATACGCATTCCCCACGCTCTATGGTTCAGTCGCAAACGCTCGGCGCCCTCTTAATCGACTGCATACAAAAAATACATAGATTTCTACTCCATTAACCTTGTTCCTTGTGTCATTGCACTTGATCGTCCGATCCCTATTCATTAGAAAACTGTCTCTTCAACAGATGGAAGTGCAAGACATATCCTTGCGCGAGACGCCGCTGAACGCTCACCCTTGTGCCGCCACACTCACCGCGCTGTTCCAGCACGTGGCGGCCGCGCCGGCGCTGGCGTGTCTCTGGCAGCCGATCGGCAATGTTCTCAAAGACGGACACACTAACCTCAAATGGCTCCTGGCCCAGGTAAGGCTTAAGAGGCCTTATTTCATTTTTTTTTTTCATATTATGACCAACTTTTTGAAGTGAATAATTCTTTTCCCTGGGTTCTAGATAGGTACATAGCTATTTCATGCTTTCATTGCGTGCAGTCGAAAACAAGTGGGAAAAAATAAACAGTTTTCTGCGTGAATTTAGTTAATTTATCAACCAAAAATTCAAACTATAGGTTTCAAATATATGCTAATTAATCGCAATGGCCCTGTTCTAAATGGTAACATTGATCATAGAGCAAAATATCTAAAACAATGAGCATTTTTTAAACGGATATGGAGCCTTAACCAGGATATACAGGGTGAATCCGGAGTCACGAGCAAGAGTGAAGGGGTGATGGGAAGGACCACTCCTCTCGTCGCCCTCATCCAATTTCAGCCCGCGATCCTAACCAGGTCGTCGGTCCACCTTGTTCCTTGGAGCCTTCCCACGCTGCATCTTCCATTCCGCGGTCGCCACTCAACCTTTCTACCCCAACGGCCGTCGGTTCTACGAGCGATGTGCCCCGCCCACTGGCACTTAAGTTCGGCGACTGTCTGAGTTATATCTTACCTTGGTTCTCTTGCTAATCTCATCATTTTGAATTCGATTTTGCAAGGAAACGTCGAACATAGCTCGCTCTATTGCCCTTGAGTAACGTTGAGCCTTCTTATGAGGCCCATTGTGACCGACCACGTTTCAGCGCCGTATGTCAAATGGTCACTAAGGTAATTATGCTGTAGATAAGGCTTTCTTTATCGTTTTATCGTCTTAGTGAACTAAACACCACATAATTCCCCATCTATACACTTTTAATATGTTTCCTTCAAGGACTACGTATACGCCTAAATTCTTGAGATAGGTACAAACTAAGTTAAGTTCATATTACTGTAATAGTTAGGTAAGTTTCAGGAAAAATAGTGACTTGAGTTTTTTTCTACGTTTCTTCTCAACAGTGGTCTCCTCTTGTGAAATACCACTCCATGCTATGTAAAAGTGCCCTTGTGGCCTACTTGCAGGATACAGTTCATTATTATTATTAATGGCGACTATGCGACTATCTGAAGTGTCTGAGCTATATCTACAGCCCTCTAGATGTCTGATATTTTTACAGATAATATGCAACTGCAAAGAGGAATTGAAGCCGCAAGCTAGCGTACTGTTACCGGGTCTGCTCGCAGTGTTGACCAGCACGGTCGACGTCACCACCAGGTGTATGAATGGGCTACATTTGGATGTGGTAAGTCAAGCTCACGGTATTCAATATACCTTTCAGGTCTGTTGCTTAACTAAGACGTGTACAAGGCATTTAACTTTTTGAACGCCAAAGCCATAAAAAGCTGTGTCACAAATGCCGTACTATTTGATGTCGATTTCCCTTGATCAACTGGATGGTCAAAAGGTTAAGCATTTTTATGAGATGTCTCTGTGCACGGTGTAGGTATGTCAGCACTATCTAATTCCGACGATTACTTTAAGGCCGGCAACGCACTTGTGACTCCTCTGGTGTTGCAGGTGTCTTTGGGCGACGATAATCGCGCACCATCAGGCGATCCGTTTGCTCGTTTGCCATTGGAATTGATGACCCCATAGGCCATCTATCCCCTAAAAACTTTAATAGAATCTTGTTTTTTTTATTCGATTGTACTCCGTTCCATTTTAGCCAAAAAGTATTTCGTATGTCTAGATGTTTGGATGTCCGGACGCTTTCGGGCTGTGCCCGCCTACGGTCGCATTTCTAAGTAGGTTCGATACTTATAGATTTCTACATACTTCGGTGATTCTCCTATAATCACAACTGAAGAGTCAGTCGTATTAATTATGATCTAACTAGGATCACACTCGGAGGTGGCTTCGGGATAGGTACATAAAAAATCGACTCGAACCACCAATTTTAACAATATTTACAGAAATGGTAATGACGTAAAATAACGCCTTACAAACTTCACCCACTTATGTAGAATTTTTGTGACATAAAGGAAATAAAGAATATTAACGTATTCACATTAGAGGTCGCTAAGGTGTAAAAACCTTTCAAATAAAACAATGCAAAAATTCGTCAGATCTTCCTGGAGCTAGGGTGGCGAAATGGTTAACGCGCTGGACCGGCAATCCAGAGGTACCGGGTTCGATCGCCCGCTCTCTTCCCCCAGGTAGCTCCTTTTTCAATTTTTCTTTAAGCTTTATTCTTTGTATTTAATGCTTAAATAAAAAAATTGTGGTGTACCTACCCACATTAAAAAATGAGACATTTTTTTTTCATAAATTTATAAAGGAAATATTTTATCAGCTGGACACCATATTGTTCTGGAAAGAGGACAGCACCAGCTCCGAGCTGGCTGCTGTCGCGCAGCACCTCGTCACCACCTGCCTGGAGCTGCGGAGGAAGAGCATCTTCGACGGGCTGCTGAAGACGCTGGGCGGCCTTCTGGTGGTGTATGGGAGCTCCATACACATTGAGTGGAGTAGCTTCGAGCCGTATTATGAAGGTATAGTTTATTTCTTTTTGGTATTGATTTTAGGGTACCTCAAATGGAAAAACCGCTCAAGTGCGAGTCGGACTCGCGCACCGAGGGTTCCGTACAAACACTTTCCATCCTTAAGTGGTTAAGTTAAACCTTTACCGCATACGAAGCCATATATGGCAGATATGAACTTGGACTTTATTGGCACAAGTCAAGGTTCAAATTCAAACAACAATTTTTTTTCTATATGCGGTAAAGGGTTAAGTTTGCACCTGGTATGTATAGCGCTCCATACAAATGAGGTGCAAAGTTAACGCAACCAATCCTGTTAGTTGTATGGGAGCCCCCCTTAAATATTTATTTTATTTTGTTTTTAGTATTTGTTGTTATAGTGGCAATAGAAATACATAATCTGTGAAAATTTCAACTGTCTAGCTATCACCGTTCTTGAGATACAGCCTGGTGACAGACGGACGGACGGACGGACAGCGAAGTCTCAGTAATAGGGTCCCGTTTTTACCCTTTGGGTACGGAACCCTAAAAATGGAATCCTTATATGATCGCTTTGTTGTCCGTCCGTCTGTCAAGATCCTTTACATCAGGAATGCGTGGAGGTATCGATATCGAGTTGAAATTAAAACCATATAATTAAGGCTACAGTCCCTTGAAGCTGAGAAAAAATAAAACTTCCCCTCTGTGACCAGGAACCCTCGGTGCGCGAGTTAGACTCGCATTGGCCGGTTTTTTACTGTGACTCGGACACTTGGGACTTTATTGAATTCATGATTTCCCTTAAGGTGCGTTATTATTATCACTGATTAGTTTTTGAAACAAAAACAAGTTACCAAGTTGCAGTGTATTTAAAAAAAGCCGGCGAAATACAAATACTTATCCAATCTTAACTGGCCGGGTTAAGTTTGCATCTGGTATGTATGGCGCCGATACAAATGAGGTGCAAAGTTGACGCAAACTGGACTCAGAGTTTTTAGTATTTGTTGTTATAGCGGCAAAAGAAATAGAAACAGTAAGCGTAACCGTTATTGCAGTTAGGTTTACTGGAATATCAGTAGGCCTAACTGTTATTGCAGTAAGTCTTACTGTAATGTCAGTAGGCTCCACTGGCTATTTTTTTCAGTGTATCTTTTTACACAAACCAACACAGATACACTACATGGCACGCTGTTCAACACATTTCCTGATCTGGATCCACGGAAGATCTGCGTCGTGGTGCTCAAGAGTCTCCATTTTTGCAACCAGAACACCGTTTCTCATAGAATTTCTATAGAAGTATAGATTTTAAGTTGAATTTAATATAAAAATGTAGTTCAATTATTTAGATGTAAAATTTAAATGTAATTGGTTTGCAAAATAAATGTATCTTCTTCTTCTTCTTCTTAAATACATCATGTGTGAAAATTTCAACTGTCTAACTATCACGGTTCATGAGATACAGCCTGGTGACAGACAGGCAGACGGACGGATGGACAGCGGAGTCTTAATTATAGGGTCCCTTTATTACCCTTCGGGGTACGGAACCCTAAAAAAATCTACTTATATTCTGTCATAATTTTGGAAATATATTATTGATTATTATGTGTCTGAAAATAATCGGTTTTTTTTATTATCTGAATGTCTCAGAACAGTTGTTATTGTTTCAGATCAGAACCATGACACACAAAAAGCGCTCCTACAACTGATCAAAGTCATATCCAAAAACAAGATATACGTGCCCCAGACTCTGTCAAAAATAGTGTCAAAATTTGACGCGGAGCCGTCAAAGATGGCGGAGTGCTTCGGGCTCGCGATGGCGGCCTGTCAAGATGTGGGGGAGAAGGGGGAGGCGTTGAGGAGGTTTAAGAAGTATTTGGAGAAGTGTAGTGGGGTCACGAATTATGTGAGGGTGCTGTATTATGCTAGTTTGGGGTGCGCGGAGTGTTGTGGGGAGCAGGAGTTTAGGTGAGTTCATTTATAGATCACCATGGTGTTTTTCAGCCCACGTCATATTGCGGATTTTTAGTGGACTAATTTATTTGAATGGCAGTGACATTTTTTTTGGTAACTGACGTTGAAAGTCAGAGAATGTCGCTGATGTAAACGAAGAGGAACAGGACTAAACTTTCCGTTTAAAGTAATTATCGCATAAAAAAGCCAATGCAATCCCAACATGGTGTTTTTCAGCCCATGCCCTATTGCGGATTTTAGTGGTAATAATTTATTTTACTGGCAGTGTCATTTTTTTGGTAACTGACGTTGAAAGTCAGAGAATGTCGCTGATGTAAACAATGGGGAAACAGGACTAAATATTCCACATATATGAAATAATTTTCGTATAAAAAAGCCAAAACAATCCAAAATGATGAAAGTCAAGTTTTTCTTTTTCAATAGGATTCTCTATTTGAATCTCCACATTCGCATGATCGTCTAACAATAGTCCAATCAAGTTATATTAATGTTGTTGTAATTGATATTTCAAAATTTGGGAACATTGAACGAAAAAAACGCCTCTTTAATTACATTTTCGTTCCGATTGCAGAAAAATAACCGACTACGTGACACAAGTGACATCCCACGACAGGACCAAGTGTCTCCACATCCTGTCACTCTACCTGTCGCGAGGCTGTCGCAGCGAGTACATCGCCGACATGTTCGAGCTCGTCGACCTGGCAGACTTGATCGCTAGAGACCACACAGGTAATGACGACTCGTGACCACGACAGGACCAAGTGTCTCCACATCCTGTCAATCTACCTGTCGCGAGGCTGTCGCAGCGAGTACATCGCCGACATGTTCGAGCTCGTCGACCTGGCAGACTTGATCGCTAGAGACCACACAGGTAATGACGACTCGTGACCACGACAGGACCAAGTGTCTCCACATCCTGTCAATCTACCTGTCGCGAGGCTGTCGCAGCGAGTACATCGCCGACATGTTCGAGCTCGTCGACCTGGCAGACTTGATCGCTAGAGACCACACAGGTAACGACACTAGTGACCACGACAGCACCAAGTGTCTCCACATCCTGTCAATCTACCTGTCGCGAGGCTGTCGCAGCGAGTACATCGCCGACATGTTCGAGCTCGTCGACCTGGCAGACTTGATCGCTAGAGACCACACAGGTAACGACACTAGTGACCACGACAGGACCAAGTGTTTCCACATCCTGTCCATCTACCTGTCGCGAGGCTGTCGCAGCGAGTACATCGCCGACATGTTGGAGCTCGTCGACCTGGCAGACTTGATCGCTAGAGACCACACAGGTAACGACGCTAGTGAGCACGACAGGAAAAAATGTCTCCACATCCTGTCTATCTCAAAAAGTTTTTCTGAATATTGAACGGCATCCAGTTAATTACATAATTAGGGCGGTGAATTCGTGATGTCCCAGATCGCTGGTGTTTGTGGCCCGAACCGAAGGTGAGGGTCATAAATATGTGATCTAGGGCTAACAAATTACCACCCGTGATTTGTACAAAGTTTTAGTCTTATTTTGGCTAGATAGTGAGAATTTCGTGAATCACTCTTACTCTTAAACTTACATGTGGAAGCACATTGCGAGCACTAACCTTAGGCAGTTCTTTCACCCTTGAGTAGGCAGCCATCAGCTAGAAATGGAAATGCACCCGCCAATCTGATCAGAATGTCGGGCGCCATTAATTTCATAAATATCTCCGGAGTTTAAAAAACACATTGCTCGAATTTTGGCGCACATTTGACACATTGCTAGCACTACCTTCTGACATATATCGCAGTTCCATTTGTTGATGTACACCCGCCATCCTGATGCTCACAGATTTTCGCCCATGCTAAACAGCTGAGTTATATATTTTGAGTGGTGTACTTATATGCCTAGCCTTGAAAAGGGCTACCCGGCTTCGTATCACTATCCTACCCCCGGCACGCGCTTCTTTCCCTACGTCTGCAGTAATGTGCTATTTAATTATTGTATTAAGCGGTTTACACTCACGTGAAATTGTCAGGAACGGCCCGACGTGTTTCGAACTCGTATGGCTCTTCATCAGGGACGGCTGCCCGTACACCGCCGCGGCAACCTCGTCACTGCTGATACTTTGACCGACGTTCTGCTCTGAGCGGGGGCGGGGGGTGCTTGCAAGCCCGCAACTTGTCCGTCCAGCACTCCAACGTCACTTTTGTCATCAATAAACATTACGCACACTTGACTAATGGTGTCCACGGGTTTGTCCAAACGGACAATATGTTTCGCCGCCGGAAGCACAGGCTTCCATGCTGGAGGTAAAGCCCAACCGCCGTCTCTATTAAAATTCGGGCGCCGTCCGATCTCTATAGCTTCGTGTACCTTAAGTTATATAAAACGTTTCTCACGTACCAACACTCTTGCTTTATCGGAACGGAAAATTTCACATGAGTGTAAACCGCTTAATACAATAATTAAATATGTCTCACGAAAGTTTTAATAAAATTAATGTGCTATTTATTGAATTTCAGCTCTGCTAGTAGTGAGGCACGGTCTGACTGCGATGGAGGAAGCGCTGAGACGACGCTGCGTGGCGCGGGCGGCCGCGCTCGCCCCCGCAGCGCCCGGGACCAGGAGGCTGGTGTTGGATGTCATGCTGCGAGCTTGCGAAGGTCTGACGCCCTTAGCTTTCAGGTTCCTGAGTCCCCTGCCTCACAGGGATGTTACAGCTACGTTGCCAGCTACCGTATCCAAACAAATCGCATTAAAATGCATAAAAGTGAACTGAAATGTGGTAGGTACGGGAGATAATAATACGACGGAGCTCGGTGTTAGAATGAACGATTTATTGGAAAAATCAGGTTATTATATACTAGACATGTGTTCCTTTCCTTTGTCTGCACGTGATTTGCACAGCGAATGGCCTTGCTAGTCAAGGTTCCATCTGTTGCCTTGAACCTATATGACACGTGTTTATCAACTATGATTCACATCAGCTGAGGGCTATACCGCATCTTCCCCCTTATTTTGAGACAAAAATAGTTGATAAAATTTGAAACTGTTTTTGGCTTACTCCAATTATGACTACGGTATACAAAAAAAATATGAAGTTGTTTACGTTTACGTTACGTGACGTTTAGCGGCCACTTTTTTGTACGCTATTGTCAATGTGTGACCGAATTTGCTTATGTGGAATCACCGTAGTAAAAAAATTTCAAGACAGAGTTTAAATTATAAACACTGGCACCTAAATCGCCGAGAACTGAGACGGAATTTCCTACCGCTCCGCGTGTGAAGTGAGCTCCTGCCGAGGTCCCCAGGGGCTAGAGTTTGCGGTTCTTCAAGAAGTGTATTATACATATAAACCTTCCTCTTGAATCACTCCTATTAAAAAAAAAACCGCATCAATAACATACTTAGGGACAGACAGATAGCAGGAAGCGACTTTGTTTAAACTATGCAGTGATTTCACCGCTACCACCTATTCCAGAACTGTTCGCGCAACCCCCTCAACCACCGGCCAAGAGACAGAAGATGGAAAGCACGCCCATCTTGAGGGTGAGCAGAGAGGACGTCTACAGCAACAGTATACTGACCTGCCTCGGGCTGGGCGCGGTGGACTGTGACGCAGGCGTGGCGAAGACGGCCAGAGACGCGTTAGGAGCGATGTTGAACAAGGATCTGGGGATCCGGTGAGTAATATAAGCGCAGATTGAAGGT
This sequence comes from Apotomis capreana, assembly GCA_947623375.1. Classification (NCBI taxonomy): domain Eukaryota; kingdom Metazoa; phylum Arthropoda; class Insecta; order Lepidoptera; family Tortricidae; genus Apotomis; species Apotomis capreana. The sequence continues at coordinate 14,787,365 of OX392521.1, forward strand.
AAGAGAGCGACAGAAGATGGAAAGCATCTTGAGTGTGAGCAGAGACGACGTCTACAGCAACAGTATACTGACCTGCCTCGGGCTGGGCGCGGTGGACTGTGACGCAGGCGTGGCGAAGACGGCCAGAGACGCGTTAGGAGCGATGTTGAACAAGGATCTGGGGATCCGGTGAGTAATATAAGCGCAGATTGAAGGTAAGAGAGCGACAGAAGATGGAAAGCATCTTGAGTGTGAGCAGAGACGACGTCTACAGCAACAGTATACTGACCTGCCTCGGGCTGGGCGCGGTGGACTGTGACGCAGGCGTGGCGAAGACGGCCAGAGACGCGTTAGGAGCGATGTTGAACAAGGATCTGGGGATCCGGTGAGTAATATAAGCGCAGATTGAAGGTAAGAGAGCGACAGAAGATGGAAAGCATCTTGAGTGTGAGCAGAGACGACGTCTACAGCAACAGTATACTGACCTGCCTCGGGCTGGGCGCGGTGGACTGTGACGCAGGCGTGGCGAAGACGGCTAGAGACGCGTTAGGAGCGATGTTGAACAAGGATCTGGGGATCCGGTGAGTAATATAAGTGCCAATTGAAGGTAAGAGAGAGACATAAGATGGAAAGCATCTTGAGTGTGAGCAGAGACGATGTGTACAGCAACAGTATACTGACCTGCCTCGGGCTGGGCGCGGTGGACTGTGACGCAGGCGTGGCGAAGACGGCCAGAGACGCGTTAGGAGCGATGTTGAACAAGGATCTCGGGATCCGGTGAGTAATATAAGTGCCAATTGAAGGTAAGAGCGAGACAAGATGGAAAGCATCTTGAGTGTGAGCAGAGACGACGTGTACAGCAACAGTATACTGACCTGCCTCGGGCTGGGCGCGGTGGACTGTGACGCAGGCGTGGCGAAGACGGCCAGAGACGCGTTAGGAGCGATGTTGAACAAGGATCTAGGGATCCGGTGAGTAATATAAGTGCCAATTGAAGGTAAGAGAGAGACAGAAGATGGAAAGCACACCCATCTTGAGGGTGAGCAGAGAGGACGTCTACAGCAACAGTATACTGACCTGCCTCGGGCTGGGCGCGGTGGACTGTGACGCAGGCGTGGCGAAGACGGCCAGAGACGCGTTAGGAGCGATGTTGAACAAGGATCTAGGGATCCGGTGAGTAATATAAGTGCCAATTGAAGGTAAGAGAGAGACAAGATGGAAAGCATCTTGAGTGTGAGCAGAGACGACGTGTACAGCAACAGTATACTGACCTGCCTCGGGCTGGGCGCGGTGGACTGTGACGCAGGCGTGGCGAAGACGGCCAGAGACGCGTTAGGAGCGATGTTGAACAAGGATCTAGGAATCCGGTGAGTAATATAAGTGCCAATTGAAGGTAAGAGAGAGACATAAGATGGAAAGCATCTTGAGTGTGAGCAGAGACTTAGACTGCTCTAAAAGTCAGAAATGACCATCAAAGTTCAACATTCCTACAGAGCACTAAAAACGCTCCGTACAAATGGCTTCCCTACATATAACGTCGTTTGTGGATTTGGTACCCAAATTTGTATGAAGACAATAAGTAATTTGCCATTTTCACCGTGAAAAAGTGCGTTTAAGTTCATGGTTGTCATACAGTTATTGTTTTGTTACATTATGAGAAATCTGAAAATAATTTTGGAATAAAAAAAAAAATTTGTTCCTTTGAAGTCACATTTTCTTTTTTTTTTCCTTTGTTTCATGTCATATTGAGCAATTTTATTCATTAACTACACTACGTTGTATAATCCAACATCAGTCGCATAACATGGATAACCAAATGTTGACAATGAAGCTAAAAGTAAAAAATGTTTAGTTCAGGCAAGCAGGGAGGTGTCAGCTTTGTATAACTGGAGCTAATATATTCCAGATTCGCAGAATGCTTCCTTCTCACTCTCGTGTTACCGGCACACACGGACAAGGCTCTCACTGTGTCTGTGTGCGTGTCCGCTCTGCTGGAGATGCTGTACAGTGACGTCAGAAGCGCGGAGAGCTTCCGGAACAGCAGGCTGAGGGACGAGCCTCTACCCGTGCGGTAAGTGATAGACGAATGCTTCCTTCTCACTCTCGTGTTACCGGCACACACGGACAAGGCTCTCACTGTGTCTGTGTGCGTGTCCGCTCTGCTGGAGATGCTGTACAGTGACGTCAGAAGCGCGGAGAGCTTCCGGAACAGCAGGCTGAGGGACGAGCCTCTACCCGTGCGGTAAGTGATAGACGAATGCTTCCTTCTCACTCTCGTGTTACCGGCACACACGGACAAGGCTCTCACTGTGTCTGTGTGCGTGTCCGCTCTGCTGGAGATGCTGTACAGTGACGTCAGAAGCGCGGAGAGCTTCCGGAACAGCAGGCTGAGGGACGAGCCTCTACCCGTGCGGTAAGTGATAGACGAATGCTTCCTTCTCACTCTCGTGTTACCGGCACACACGGACAAGGCTCTCACTGTGTCTGTGTGCGTGTCCGCTCTGCTGGAGATGCTGTACAGTGACGTCAGAAGCGCGGAGAGCTTCCGGAACAGCAGGCTGAGGGACGAGCCTCTACCCGTGCGGTAAGTGATAGACGAATGCTTCCTTCTCACTCTCGTGTTACCGGCACACACGGACAAGGCTCTCACTGTGTCTGTGTGCGTGTCCGCTCTGCTGGAGATGCTGTACAGTGACGTCAGAAGCGCGGAGAGCTTCCGGAACAGCAGGCTGAGGGACGAGCCTCTACCCGTGCGGTAAGTGATAGACGAATGCTTCCTTCTCACTCTCGTGTTACCGGCACACACGGACAAGGCTCTCACTGTGTCTGTGTGCGTGTCCGCTCTGCTGGAGATGCTGTACAGTGACGTCAGAAGCGCGGAGAGCTTCCGGAACAGCAGGCTGAGGGACGAGCCTCTACCCGTGCGGTAAGTGATAGACGAATGCTTCCTTCTCACTCTCGTGTTACCGGCACACACGGACAAGGCTCTCACTGTGTCTGTGTGCGTGTCCGCTCTGCTGGAGATGCTGTACAGTGACGTCAGAAGCGCGGAGAGCTTCCGGAACAGCAGGCTGAGGGACGAGCCTCTACCCGTGCGGTAAGTGATAGACGAATGCTTCCTTCTCACTCTCGTGTTACCGGCACACACGGACAAGGCTCTCACTGTGTCTGTGTGCGTGTCCGCTCTGCTGGAGATGCTGTACAGTGACGTCAGAAGCGCGGAGAGCTTCCGGAACAGCAGGCTGAGGGACGAGCCTCTACCCGTGCGGTAAGTGATAGACGAATGCTTCCTTCTCACTCTCGTGTTACCGGCACACACGGACAAGGCTCTCACTGTGTCTGTGTGCGTGTCCGCTCTGCTGGAGATGCTGTACAGTGACGTCAGAAGCGCGGAGAGCTTCCGGAACAGCAGGCTGAGGGACGAGCCTCTACCCGTGCGGTAAGTGATAGACGAATGCTTCCTTCTCACTCTCGTGTTACCGGCACACACGGACAAGGCTCTCGATGTGTCTGTGTGCGTGTCCGCTCTGCTGGAGATGTTGTACAGTGACGTCAGAGGCGCGGAGAGCTTCCGGAACAGCAGGCTGAAGGACGAGCCTCTACCCGTGCGGTAAGTGATAGACGAATGCTTCCTTCTCACTCTCGTGTTACCGGCACACACGGACAAGGCTCTCACTGTGTCTGTGTGCGTGTCCGCTCTGCTGGAGATGCTGTACAGTGACGTCAGAAGCGCGGAGAGCTTCCGGAACAGCAGGCTGAGGGACGAGCCTCTACCCGTGCGGTAAGTGATAGACGAATGCTTCCTTCTCACTCTCGTGTTACCGGCACACACGGACAAGGCTCTCACTGTGTCTGTGTGCGTGTCCGCTCTGCTGGAGATGCTGTACAGTGACGTCAGAAGCGCGGAGAGCTTCCGGAACAGCAGGCTGAGGGACGAGCCTCTACCCGTGCGGTAAGTGATAGACGAATGCTTCCTTCTCACTCTCGTGTTACCGGCACACACGGACAAGGCTCTCACTGTGTCTGTGTGCGTGTCCGCTCTGCTGGAGATGCTGTACAGTGACGTCAGAAGCGCGGAGAGCTTCCGGAACAGCAGGCTGAGGGACGAGCCTCTACCCGTGCGGTAAGTGATAGACGAATGCTTCCTTCTCACTCTCGTGTTACCGGCACACACGGACAAGGCTCTCACTGTGTCTGTGTGCGTGTCCGCTCTGCTGGAGATGCTGTACAGTGACGTCAGAAGCGCGGAGAGCTTCCGGAACAGCAGGCTGAGGGACGAGCCTCTACCCGTGCGGTAAGTGATAGACGAATGCTTCCTTCTCACTCTCGTGTTACCGGCACACACGGACAAGGCTCTCACTGTGTCTGTGTGCGTGTCCGCTCTGCTGGAGATGCTGTACAGTGACGTCAGAAGCGCGGAGAGCTTCCGGAACAGCAGGCTGAGGGACGAGCCTCTACCCGTGCGGTAAGTGATAGACGAATGCTTCCTTCTCACTCTCGTGTTACCGGCACACACGGACAAGGCTCTCACTGTGTCTGTGTGCGTGTCCGCTCTGCTGGAGATGCTGTACAGTGACGTCAGAAGCGCGGAGAGCTTCCGGAACAGCAGGCTGAGGGACGAGCCTCTACCCGTGCGGTAAGTGATAGACGAATGCTTCCTTCTCACTCTCGTGTTACCGGCACACACGGACAAGGCTCTCACTGTGTCTGTGTGCGTGTCCGCTCTGCTGGAGATGCTGTACAGTGACGTCAGAAGCGCGGAGAGCTTCCGGAACAGCAGGCTGAGGGACGAGCCTCTACCCGTGCGGTAAGTGATAGACGAATGCTTCCTTCTCACTCTCGTGTTACCGGCACACACGGACAAGGCTCTCACTGTGTCTGTGTGCGTGTCCGCTCTGCTGGAGATGCTGTACAGTGACGTCAGAAGCGCGGAGAGCTTCCGGAACAGCAGGCTGAGGGACGAGCCTCTACCCGTGCGGTAAGTGATAGACGAATGCTTCCTTCTCACTCTCGTGTTACCGGCACACACGGACAAGGCTCTCACTGTGTCTGTGTGCGTGTCCGCTCTGCTGGAGATGCTGTACAGTGACGTCAGAAGCGCGGAGAGCTTCCTGAACAGCAGGCTGAGGGACGAGCCTCTACCCGTGCGGTAAGTGATAGACGAATGCTTCCTTCTCACTCTCGTGTTACCGGCACACACGGACAAGGCTCTCACTGTGTCTGTGTGCGTGTCCGCTCTGCTGGAGATGCTGTACAGTGACGTCAGAAGCGCGGAGAGCTTCCGGAACAGCAGGCTGAGGGACGAGCCTCTACCCGTGCGGTAAGTGGTAGGTTGAGATTGGACGAATTTTACTTATTTATTTGCTTATGTTTAATAGCGCGCCAGATTCAGCAAAATGTTACGGCAAAAAAAACACTTTTTACACCAAAATTTATCCCCAAAATAATTTAAAAATGATAACCAAATTTTGTATTACTGATCACCAGATAGAGTAAAATTTATTACCAAAAAATCACTTTTTGCGAATGAAAATAGTGAATGTGCACCAAATTTAGAACACCATTTTATGTAAAATTATAACCATAAATATTGAAACTTGTTATCCTACTTAAAGTAAATAACTCCACACTAATCATTTTTTAACCCAAAAAAAGTTAACGTTTTCCAAAAATCGATCACCATTTTAATATGAAATTACATTCAAATTTATATCATATTGTACCCTAAAAATTTTAAAAAAGCCAATATATTTATCGCAGGCAAGCGGAGTCTTCGAGGCTGCTGACCCTCAGCAGAAGTTTCCAAGGCACCTTTAGAAGCTACGGCGCGACACGGGGACGGATACTGCCGCAAGGTAACTCCACTGTAAGGCTGGCCACAGAGCGAAGCGAAGCTGTCTAAAATGGCCATCACATTCCTCAGAAACAGAATCATTCATTCATCCATTTATTTTGATAAAACATAGTTTTACATGTCAACATAATTATACTAAGTTTATATATAAATCAAAATCAAATGTTTACAATGAAGCGAAAAATTGAAAAATTTTAATGGTTCGGACAGGTTTCAACCTGCGTTTCCAACGGTTTTCGGGGCCAACACGGGCGTCCTACCAACTGGACCCAGAACCAGATGTCAGAGCCATTGAATCTTTCAACCAGTTGCTTCAACATGCCTTAGGGTGGCATCGTAGCGCCATCTACCGTAAAGATTTAGACTTTATCGTCGGCACCATCGTCTCAAATTTGTTGAGAATCGATAGTAACGATGTGCTACACCCGAGTTAATATTTTTTTTTTTTTTAAAGAATCAATTCAGTCATTTATTCGCCAAACATGGTACATACTCGTACAGGTCTTAAATCTACTTAAAGAACTAGTGAGTGTCAGGATGGCGGGTGTACATCAACAAATGGAGCTGCGGTATACGTCAGGAGTTAGAACAATGTGCCAAATGTGCGTCAAAATTGGAGCAATGTGCTTTAAATAAAGGACGCCCGCCTTCCTGACGTCAAATTGGCGGTCGCATTTCCATTCCACTTCTAGCTCATGGCTGCCTACTCAAGGGTGAAATAAATGCCTAGGGTTAGTGCTCGCAATGTGCATCTACAATTCTACATGTATGAAGGGTTTCACTAATAAATAAAATAAATACATAAATATCATACAACCTCGCACAAATCGATCTAGTCCCAAATTAAGCTCAAGTAGGCTTGTGTTATGGGTACTAGACGACGATATACATACTTATATAGATAAATATTTACTTAAATACATAGAACAACCATGACCCAAGCACAAATATTCGAGTTCTCTACACAAATATTTGCCCTGGCCGGGATTCGAACCCGGGACCGCCGGCTCAGTAGGTAAGTGCTTACAAACTGCGTTAACCGCGTCAAAGACGCAAAGAATTGGGTTATTTCTCCGCTCTGCTTCTGTGAACAGGCAGAATGTTTTATTTTTGAAGCGTTTCTGCTTTACAAGAGTCTTAGTTTCTTATAAGTTTTTATTTTTTTATTTTTTTATGTGATAGGGGGCAAACGAGCAAACGTATCGCCTGATGGAAAGCGATTACCGTCGCCCATAAACACCCGCAACACCAGAGGAGTCACAAGTGCTTGCCTACCCGGAGGACGAAGATAGAATGCCTCTATGCTAGTAATTTCACCGGCTATCTTACCCCCACACCGGAACACAACAATGCGAACATTGCTGTTTGGCGGTGGGTTAGCAGGCAAGACGGTAGTAACAATCCGGACGGACCCTGCACGAAGATACAAAGAAAGCAGCCATCCGCTTGATATCGTCGCTACAAGGCGATTTGGTGGCAAAATATGTACATCAATGAAACATTGTTTATAACTTAATCTTGGCAGCAGGAATGGGGATCTGCTGAGTCCTGACAACATGTAGGGGTCCTACCCCTTTCGAGGAAATTGACAAATAACTATGTTAGGAAATTAATATATGTTCAGATCGTATTTCTGTTTTCAGATACAAACAAGCCGGCTATCGATGTTCAAATACCAATCGACAGCATATTAGAAACCCTGCTTGAATTCGCCAAGGTATCTATTAATCTTATCAAGGTATTTATTAAGTTTATTTAATGAATTTTAAAATGGAAGATAGCTAAATATTTTTTGCTAACTTCATAGATACAAAAAGACATGAGCTTTTAATTCTTGCTTGTGTCCTCTGAACAACTAACTGTTATGATATAGTGAATAATGTTATGCCATCGCATTTGTTCGGATAAGTTCTCATATAATTTGCTCTGTCAATGAGCTATAGTGAAAAACACTGAGACAGTACAAAATTCGAACTTAACCGACAAAATACGATGGTCGAAGTCATAGCCTAGCAAGTGTCGGCCTGCCCTGGGATAGTGGCGCTACAAAAGCCTTCATAGGGCAATAATGTGCATAGGTCATATATTTGCATTATTAAAGGTCAGGCGATTTGTCGAGGATTAGTCACCAACCATATCCAAAACATTGTTCAAACATTGGAACGCTGAGCAATCCTCCGTTCTTCTTGAGAAATAAAAAACTGAATCTCATTAAAAAATATTTGACTTTCATCACATGTGGACAATTTTGGCTTTATTATGCAAAAAATACTTGAAATTTGCGGAATATTAAGTTCTGTTTCCTCTCTGTTTACATCAGTGACATTCTCCGACTTTCAACGTCAGTTACCAAAAATGTGTCGTTGCTAGTAAAATAAATTTGTACCACTTAAAATCCGCAATATGGTGTGGATTGTAAAACACCCTGTGGGGCTATACTATAATTGACATTATTTCATATTTCTAAGAGATGAAAATGTATATAGAGATCGAGACAGCTTTGCGCCTTGTACACGCTAAAATATTGCTTTGTTTGTCGATCTTTGCATTGTTTATGTGAAGACTGAGCTTTAATTTTTGGATCAATGGTTTAATATAAAAATTGTGGTGTGTACCCACACTTAAAAATGTTTGACATTACATGTTTCATAATTGACATAATATTAAATGTTGTCAATTACTACATTTGTATGGACGTTATTTTCAGACGACCCCCGAAGCCGCCCGCGTGCTTCTCATAGAAGCGCTGAGCTCCATACTATCCACCACATTCGACCTGGCCGCAACCCTCGTCCCACAACTAGCCACGTTACTCCGCCTTCCACCTGGCGAGCTCACGCCGGTGTACCTCGACGTGTGCCGCCTGCTGGTCGCTGAGAGCAGCAGTTCAATGCAAGGGTGAGTTTTTATCTCGAACGTTTTAATGCCACGAATGTCACTTCTATTCCGCTCCTCAATTTTGTTCGTTTACATTTTTCAACTTTATTTTACCAATTTTTTTCCTCTATTACTCCTTATGAGATGATTTTTGGCAAGCCTTTCTTTGTTTTGGCCGACTGGCCAAGAAAGAAGTCTACCAATTTGGACCTTACTGTTCATGAAGTAGTCTCAAAGTGGTAGAGCAATTTTTCGGTGTATGTAATGAACATGATTCTAGCAAATAAATGATATCTATCTATATATCTATCTTGTAAGTAGAATAGAATTTAACATCAGTCGCTATTTTTGCAAGGTGTAAAAACCTTTCAAATAAACAATGCAAAGATCGACACACAAAGCATAAGGAAAAATTCGTCAGGTCTACGTGGAGCGAGGGTAGCGAAGTGGCTAACGCGCTGGACCGGTAATCCAGAGGTACCGGGTTCGATTCCCGGTCCCTTCCACCAGGTAGCTCCTTTTTAAATTTTTCTTTAAGCTTTGACCTTTGTATTCATGTTTTATTACATTATCCGTTAGAAGACTGAAAACCTAGCAACTTTGTGGTGATGTTCGAGGCTCTGGAAGCCCCAGCCGGCAAGGCAAAGCTCGACCGCTCTACAGTCCTCGGCGGCCACAGACAACCCCCACTAGGCGGAGCATGTAAGGCGACCCGCGCGCACCAACGATATGGTACGGCAGAACATTAAAGTATGAACACGGCGGCCACCGGTTAGTTGCGTCCATGTTTATGATCCATGCGTACGTCAACGAAAAAAGAAATTAAATAAATAACATGGTAAATTATAGTGTTAAGTGGTGTAGAGAGACCTCATAAACATGGACGCAACTAAACGGTGGCCGCCGTGTTGATACTTTAATGTTCTGCCGTACCATATCGTTGGTGCGCGCGGGTCGCCTTACATGCTCCGTCTAGTGGGGGTTGTCTGTGTCGGCGGCTAACTGGTACTTGGCAGAGCCGTCCCAAAGATGGCAGCACTATATGATATGTTTGTTCCAGTCTGCGGGCCCCCGTGGAACAGCTGCGCGCTCTGACGTTGGGCACGGAAGGCGCGAGTCTCACTCAGCTGCTCTACGAAGAAGTTACGATACAGTGTCTGGGAGACACGGTGTTCCAGCTAGGGTGAGAATGGTTCCTCTGATTATTAATAGTACTTTTCTCAAACATGCAATGAAATATCGTCGTAACGTGCGTTAGAACAGGCTTCGAAGTGTCAAGTTTCGGGCGGAACAATTCGAGAGAACTGTAAAGGAATTTCATACAAAATTGAAGGCCTAAGCCGGGAAGTAATTTGTTTTTAATTTTAATGTAGGTAAACATGGCGTCTGTGTGTATGAACAGCTGATATATATTTTTTTTCTAGTAGCTACCCATTCAGCCATCGGAACAACAATATCCGTGTTAATGCCTAGTACACACGAACTGAAAATACCGTCTATACGTAAGTCACCAGAGACCATAGACAATATTAAAAATCCTCTGTCTTTATTTAACTTATTATAGAAACTAAGATTCTTATTATCAGGTTGTGTATAATGGCCCTAATATTCGCACACTACACACGTGGACTTATTAAAGAAAAAAAATATAGAGGGATTGGAGGGAAAATTAAAAATACTTTTTTTAAACATGGCGTCTGTGTTCATGATCTGGCTGAACAGCTGAATTATGTTTTTTTGAGTGGTGTATTTTTTTATTTCATTGCATATGTTTGAGAAAAGCACTATACATGCCTTAGCCGTGAAAAGGGCTTGCCGGCTTCGTATCACTAGACGGCCTCCCTTACGGTCGGCCGTCTATACCTACTCAGCCGGCAAGCCTTATTTCCCGGCGTCTGCAGTAATGTACTATTGCTGCAGACGCCGGGAAATAAGGCTTGCCGGCTGAGTAGGTATAGACGGATAGTGATACGAAGCCGGCAAGCCCTTTTCACGGCTAACGCATGTATAGTGTTTTTCCCAAACATATGCAATGATATAAAAAAAATACACCACTCAAAAAATATAATTCAGCTCTTTAATCTATTCATAGACACAGCATTGCGGATAAAAAAAAATCTTCCCGGCCTAGGCCTTCAATTTTGTATGAAATTCCTTTACAGTTCTCTCGAGTTGTTCCGCCCGAAACGTGATATTTCGAAGCCTGTTATAATCCACGTTATGACAACATTTCATTGCACGTTTGAGAAAAAAACATATCATTGAAACCATTAAATACACACTCAAAAATACACGGAACCAAATAAACTAGCACTAACTTTGGGACATTATATTTTTTTTATTGGATAAAAGCTAAAAAGAAGACGTGCTTTGACTCCTGATTTTTAGGACGTCACAAGCCAGTATCTTCATATGAATAAAGTGTAGAAAATGTTACTAAAACTGAACATAACTACACTATTTGGAATTGGTTCAGTATTGGTTGAGATCTTGTCACTTGTTCCAATCTTGGAAACTACTGGTCCTATTTCCACCAAACATAGCTCAGAACCATCTCAACGGGCAAATCTTTCGATTATAAAAAAGCCGCACTCAAATTGGTCTATCCTCTTTTTTCGTTGGGAGTTAAAAAGTTTCCTCTTTAATCATATTGTTACAGGCAACCAGAAGACGCTGCAGATGTTCCGATGGATGAAAGGACAACGTTTTCTATTAAAGGTATAGCAGCTTAATTTTTTTTAAGAGGTGTTAGGAGAAAGAATAGAGCGCTATGAGTAGTTTATGCAACCGTTCCGTAATAAGAGGTCTTAAAACACGAGTGTGGTTTTGAAATGGTATTATACGAGTGTTTTAAGGCCTAATTATGAACAGTTGCATACACTACTTTACCTCGCGTAAACTTGCGCGGCATCTGTTTTCATAGTAATAATTGAGTGGTTCGGCACCGACTTCAAAAGGCGATTCAAATGTAATCTGTACATGAACGGTTTTTATTGGCTTTTCAGTTTTTTTGAAGTCGGTTGTTTTTTGTTATGGTAATCAACAGACGATTTTTTTATATATATCGGACAACCTCACACAAATCGATCTAGTCCCAAATTAAGCTCGAGAAGACTTGTGTCATGGGTACTATACGTATGGGGACGACGATATACGTACTTTTATATGTAGACAAATATATGTATACTTAAATACATAGAACAACCATGACCCCAAGCACAAATATTCGAGTTCATCACACAAGTATTTGCCCTGGCCGGGATTCGAACCCGGGACCGCCGGCACAGTAAGCAGGTGTCTACAAACCGAGCCAAACGCGTCGTCATAGGGGCCATTCAAGTATTACGTAAGCAGATTTTTAACGATTATTTTACCCCCCGCCCCCTTCCCCTTGTCAGCAAAAGTAAGCAAACCTCTTCCCCCCCTCCCATGCTTACGTAATCATTGGTACCTATATGCATTTTTCTTTCCGTGTATTCTGTTTTTTTTTCATTGATTCGTGAGCAGTTGTGTTTTATTTTCAAGCATAGACAATTTGTGGGTTGCCATTTGTGTAAAAAAGTAAATAATAACTGCTGACGTAATCACGATATCGACCCCCCCACCCACCATGTCATCAAAAATAAGCAAAGCAAAGACCCCCCCGCCCCCCTAAAGCGCTTACGTAATACTTGAACGCCCCCATATGCATTGTGGCATGTTTGTTGCAGACTTGAAGTGTGCATTCGGCAAGCTGTCCAACTGGGACGACCTCACTCTCCGGCAGAGGCGAGCCATCAGCAACTCTCTGCCGCCGCTCTGGACTGACAGGAGGGCCTTCGTCACTCATATGGACTCCTATGAAGGTATTACATATACACTAAGGAAGTTCATCATTCATAGTTGACGCCTAGAAGTTACGCCTCACGTCGCCTATTTAACTCGTTTATGAATTTGCAAATATATTTTGATATGTATGTTAGTTTTTAGATACATACCTATCTATGAGACACAGATGCCTGATAATAAATGATTTATTATTATAATTTCTTTATTGCATTATCATGTTGTACAATAATATGGTACATTAATAAGATTAAGTCCATAACGTGAACCCTGTCAGGGCACAGCAATTTACTTAGTGGTGGGTGCAATTTAGATTATTCAAACAAAATCGAATTTGGTTACAATAATATCGCATAAATACCATTTAGCTAAAGAAACATCCTAATACAAATCACCCCTATACGGTATAGAATACTTCTATTAATATTTAGGTATTACACAAATCTATACAAACATAACTTAGCTATAATCTTATAAAAACTTTTATGAGTTCCTATATGTGTGGCTCTATACTTCTATTTAAGTTTCTATATGCAGTGTGTTGAGGTAGGTGCTACTGTGCTTTTGAGTTGAGAGTTGTGAGTGAAACCAAAGACGAAGATGTAATGAACATTTATTTGGAATTTTGACTCCTTTATATACAATTTCAAACACACACAAAATCACATAGAAGGGTAGATCGAAACGAGGTAAATAAGGTTTACCCTACACCCAAAATCGGTTTCGCGTGTACATATTTATGCTGCCACACAGTGTATTAACTGTTGGTTCTCCTAAATAAATAGAAAAATTCAAAATTAAATAAAACCCCCCACCCAACCAAACATAGCTCAGAACCAAGGCTTTCGATTATATAAAAAAAACGCATTCGATTCGGACCATTCGTTTGGGAGTTACGAGGCCACATACAGATACACAAATAAAAAGACGCAGTAGTTTGTCGGAATAGTTCGTTTTAGCATGTGGAAACATCATCCTTTAAAAATTCGCTACATGTACAGATGTAGTGAATAATATGTTTCCAGCGTATTTTTACATGTTAAACTTATAACACCCCTTTTTGTGTCGGGGATTTGAACCGTATTATAAATTATAATTATTACAACTTCCAGTGCCCACGGACACCCAGTGCTGGTTCGACAAGATGGCCGCTGCCTTCAAGCAGATGGGGCCGAACTCAGTGCGGTGGCTCAAGAGGATGGACCGGTGGCCGCGGCGGCAGTTCGAGATATCTGCCGTGAGTACAGCCCTGTAGACACTGCCAGCGGCAGCGGTGCTGGTGCGACAAGATGGCCGCTGCATTCAAGCAGATGGGGCCGAACTCAGTGCGGTGGCTCAAGAGGATGGACCGGTGGCCGCGGCGGCAGTTCGAGATATCTGCCGTGAGTACAGCCCTGTAGACACTGCCAGCGGCAGCGGTGCTGGTGCGACAAGATGGCCGCTGCATTCAAGCAGATGGGGCCGAACTCAGTGCGGTGGCTCAAGAGGATGGACCGGTGGCCGCGGCGGCAGTTCGAGATATCCGCCGTGAGTACAGCCCTGTAGACACTGCCAGCGGCAGCGGTGCTGCACGTCTAGCATAACTTTGACACGCGACTCATGTCGCGCGAGATAGCATCATCCGTCACTATCTCATAGTTCTGGACAGATAGAGACGGGTAGTGTATCTCGCGCGAGAAAGAGTCGCGTGTCAAAGTTATGCTAGACGTGCTGGTGCGACAAGATGGCCGCTGCTGAAACTGTGGCAACATTTATTTATTTATTTAATCTTTATTGCACAAAAGAAAAACAGATCGTACAAAAGGCGGACTTAATGCCATAGGGCATTCTCTACCAGTCAACCATCGGGCAAAGCAGATAAGTTGTGGGCGGTGCAACTAACTTAAATAGGTTTACAAATACAAATACAAATACTCTTTATTGCACACCTCCAACATCAAGGAATATACAACACAACGTGAAATACATTAAAATAACAGGCAGAGGTAAACAACAGGCGGTCTTATCGCTAAATAGCGATCTCTTCCAGACAACAGGTTTTAATAGATAAATACTTAGATAAGTACATATATTCATTATATACACATAATATAAATATATATGGACTAAAAATCAAAACAGATATGCTAAGATGTCTCCATTCTGCTAAAGAAGAGGTCACGCAAGGATTTTTTAAAATTTAACTTGTTCGGGGCTTGCTTGATCTTGAGGGGAACATTCGTGTGCAATGAACTGTCAAGTTAGTTCGCCTAATCAATAACTCGAGTCAATAAGTCCACATTCAGGGTCCGTTGTTGCAGATAACGGAGGCAACTTCGTGGCGACACGAGCCGACGGAGACGATGCCGACACAGCTCTGCGCGGCGGACTGTCTCGCCGAGTGCGCGGGCAGGCTTATGATCCGGTACTCATACTCATACTCACACTCATTTATTTATATATTTTGTGTTCAATTTTACATGTCACATACGAGTATTATATTAAATGTTCAATATACATTATTCCATTCAATTACACATTTCAAATAATAAATCAATAAAATACAATACAAAATTTGAATAACGTTAACAATTAATTTATAATTTGATTTGAGTAAAATAATCAATAATAATTTATAGTCTTATTTAAAAATTACACTTGTATGTCGCTCCATAACGTAGCATTGAGGTGAAGAAAGCATTATAAACTTTAACACAAAATTAAGAAAAATGTTTGTCCTACGTTAACAAATTTAGTGTCACTCTCCTAGTTCAGCGAGGTGCTTGTGAAAACGCCTTGAGCGTTTGTACAAACACTTGTAAAAAACTCCTATTAGACGTCAGTCTTCATGCAATCGCCAGCAAGCACTTTGCTGCAATGCTATGTTATTTCACACATACAATATCTATTTTATTGTAATGCAAAACAGTTTTATTTTAACCTTGCTAATTTTTGCATTTATTAAGCTAAGAGGTGACGGAAGATGGTCACACTTCAACAATTCAAAGATCGACACACGACGCATAAAAAAAAATCGAGAGGTTATCTGGTGTTAGGGTGGTGGAATGGTTAATGTTGGACTGGTAATCCATAGCCCTATGGATTCGATTCTCGGTCTCGTCCGTCAGGTTACGCGTTTAAATTTTTCTTTGAGCGTTGATCTTTGTATTAATGGATATCTTTTGGTTCTCATCATAATCATCACACCTCTCGAATATTTACATAAGACGACGCGGTTGGCGCAGTTTGCAGACACCTGCCTACTGAGCCGGAGGTCCCGGGTTCGAATTTTTCTTGGGTCATGAATGTTATCTATATAATATTATGTATATCGTCGTCTAGTACCCATAGTACAAGCTTTGCTTACTTTAGGACTAGGTCGATTTGTGTTTGATTGTCCCATATTTTTTTTTTATACCGGGTGGAAAGGCACGAGGGTCCTTTGCGGAAATGTTGCATCGGTTAAGTGATACACAGTCGATTTATAATGTTTAGAAAGTTAATAATGTTTTGTTTAGAAACTTAAACGAAGTAAAAAAAAAAGTGCAAAATTCGCTAATTTTTAACTGTGGTGATAACCCTATATTGCATCTTCACATCACGGCAAGATGGCTAGATTGAGAAACCACCGTCGGGAAAACTCGGGATATTACGTTTATTTCCGTGAGTTGTTGTCATCGTACTTGTTGTGGACAGCTTTGCGAAGCATTTTAGTTTTAAGTAAATATATAAATAAATGTTATTTATAAGTTAGGAATAAGATCGTTGCCCGTGAAAAGAGGCCAAACTTATTTCCTTATGTGTATAATCCATTATTTTCATGTTAGAGCTCCCGTCAAGTCTTAGTAAAAAGACCACGGCAAAACAAAGATGACTCATCGTGGTAATTTCCACTCGCAGCGCGAGACAAAGGAGTCATGTTTGTTTACGTTTGATGTAAAAATTGAGGAAAAATATAGATTAATTTGAAACTTTGTAAGACTGTAGATTTCAGTAAATAAAGTAATTTTGTAGAACATTGTCCCGGCCGCAACCGTCCGAGAGCACGACAAATCACCGACTAAACGGGACTCGCAGCGCGCAGCGCGTTAAGAGTGACCGCGCGAGTGTATATCTCGGACGGTGCGAGCGAGACGGCCTCTTGCCGGGGACAAAGAATCGTTAGGTATTTTCGCATCTCACAGTCTGACGGGAGCTCCCACGACGTAAACATATATTGAATGTTGTAAATTCAAACAGCGTCAATCCATAGAATAAGTTAGTTTTAAGCTAAGTCATGTATAACTATGGTAAATTAATGTATAAAGACAGGGCGGGCGTCCCCCTGACCCTAGAGTCGATTTGTATAAAAGGACGGCCATTTTTGTATAGAATCACTTCTCCACCTTACTTCCGAGTATTAACCATCTTTGTATACAGTAGCGTAGTACCATCGGTCCGCGAATTTAATTTATCAGTGTTAGCGTAGTACCATCGGTCCGCGATCAGTGTTAAATTCATTTAGACAGAGACTATATTAGTTAAGTGTTTTCCGATCCTTGTTGTTTTTGTTTGTTGTTAATTCGTGTAAATATATATCGTTTGATTTAGTTTGCGTTTTCGTACTCGTCCGTTTTCGTTCATTACCTTAGCCTACAGTCCACTTCGCTCCATAACTCATCCCTGAGTTTCGGAGTGCCCTTGTAGCGGATAGCCGACGGACGCGGTTGTCCTCTACAGTACTGATGTAAGAGTGACACATAAATGTCAAATTAACCAAATAAAATGCGAAAATACGAATATCAGTTACTTTATTACAATTTTTACATACGGTGTTCAAATTTTCCATCGTGTCTCATAATACACGCTGCAGCACGCTGCTTCTGTTTTGAGTTGGAGGCAGAAACACTGGTCCTATAATTGTTTCCCCGTAAATCGTTAACTGACCAACGACACTGCTGTAGGCGACACGATTGTCTTCGGCAAATGCACATGTTCGTTCCTTCTATTCCACATACCGTTGCGAGTAAACAAGCTTTCATCGCTTCAAATAACATGCCTGATAAAATCACGTTCTTCCACTGTTTTTGGCAGTAGCCACCGGCAGTAAGCTTCACATAGGGCAGTCCCTAGGAAATAAAGCTTGAACCCTCTGAACAGGTCCCCCACGTTGATCGTTCTAAGTTGTTCGTGGTACAACGGGCTGATTGTTGGCGACACGATCAAAAGCACGTAAAATTGTTCAACGACGGGTGTGGTGGATATGTTTCACTGTATCGTCGTAAAGCTTCAGCCGCATTATAATTGTAACTCGCGCATAACATGAGCAAATAATAAATATCCACGTGCTTTTAACAAAGGTATTTTCATTTAAAGGTAAAGCAAATTGAAATTAACTTAAATGTCAATTTCATTTCAAACATCATATTTATGATCGATGTTAAATCATGCAAAGAGGTTCGATAGTTGTAAAAAATGCGTTGGCTGGTTTGACAAAAAGCAGGTTTTGTTTTTAAAGGTTGGTTGTTAGACACTTGTGGCAAAAAAATTCAAGATGGCGACTTTTTTTTTTTCAAAATTTCAAATTGGTGCTAGGCGGCTAAAACTCGGTATCGGGGGGCTCTCGGGGCTCAAAAATATGAATCTGAAATCTTGTCCGAAAATTCGGTCAAATTCGGAAAATATCGAAAAAAAACGATTTGTATGAAGAAAATTTCAAATTGGTCCTAGGAGGCTGAAATTCGGTATCCGGGGGTTTTTGGGGCTCCTGAGTCAGAATCTGAAATCGGATTTTAAAAATTCGGTCAAATTCGAAAAATATCGGACAAACAATATTCAGTGTTATTCTTTGAAGTATATTTTTTTATTTCATTGTATGTTAAAGCACTATACATGCCTCGTCGTGAAAACGGATTCCCGGCCTCGTATCACTATCCGGCCTCGCTCGCACGCTCGCTCGGCCGTATATACCTACTTGGCCGGAAATCCTCATTTTCCCGGCCTCTGATGTAATGTACTATTGTTAGTATTTATGAAAGAAAATAAATAATACAGATATACTTTTCTTCCAGATCGTCATATTACAACTCCCTACAGCACAGCGAAACAAACGGAGACAGAGTGAATAAGTTGTCTCGCTCGCACGAGTTGAAATGGTGCATAAGAGCGAACGAGATGGGACTGCCGCGCGTCGCGCTGCAATGCGTTGATCGGAACGTCGAGTGAGTATTTGAATTATCATCATTTACTCTTGACGGTAAAATAAGTTTCTGTCAAAAATTACATTTTAGTGGCAAGCTTTTATAGCCGACTGTACTTTTCTTTGGATATCCATCAAATGCTCACTGAGACGATTCTAAAGAGCCCAAGCTTGGTAGGATTGCTTTTTCTATTATAGAGTTCCTGTGGCCACCTTCCGGCTCCATCATCAGATCAGCCCCATGGTACCATATTATTGTATTGTCATCAAAGTTAAGTAAGTATGCAAAATTTCAGCTCAATCGGTTGACGATATTTGCTTCAAAATTGAGTTGCAAGATTTCACCCGAACAAACATTCTTTAAACATACCATGCAAGCTAAATAAAAGCTTGTAAAAAATACAAGACTAAACAGCTTTAACATAGAAACTTATTAATTTATGATATATACAATAACGTCTCATTTTCTTAATATGGGTACACACGATAGAAGAGAGGGTTCGGTTCCCGGTCTCTTTTAAAGTTTTCTTTGAGCTTTGATCAAGATAGAATCTATTGGAAGTTTTCGCTATTGTAAACATTTGGTTTACGTTAGCAGACGTTACTGTTTTAATAAAAATAATTAGTTTGTATGTAGCACGTCGTTACTATCGATTCTCAACATAATTTGAGACGATGGTGCCGATTATAAAGTCTAAATCTCTACGGTAGATGGCGCTACGATGCCACCCTAAGGCATGTAGAAGCAAATGGTTGAAAAATTCAATGGCTCTCGCATCAGGTTCGGTGGTCTAATTGGTAGGACGCCCGTGTTGGCCCGGAAAGCCGCTGGACAAGGTTCAAACCCTGCCTGAACCGTTAATTTTTCCAATTTTTCACTTCAAACAACATCAAAGCTTCATTTTTTTCAAACAAGAGTGCAGCTCTTAAGAGACCTTATTCCTTTTGAAATGTTGATGGTTTTAGATATTTTTCTCTATGAACAAACATGTTTCTTAACATATTATTGATGTTACTACCTAGAACAGGGCTATTGGGATTTTAGGTATATATTTTAAACCTACAGTTTGAATTTTTCATTGATAATTTTTGTTTCAAAAACTACTCGAAATTGACAAAATTCAGGCGGAAAATTAGTTTTTTTCACTTTTTTTTCGATTGCACACAATGAAAGCATGAAATAGCTATGTTACTACCTAGAACTCGGGGAAATAGTTATTTACGATACAAGTGTGGAAGGTAGGTGATTTCAGAAGAGTGTGATTTTTAGTCACGAGCGAGGTACGAGCGAGTGATTAAAAAAAACACGAGTCGGAAATCATCTTACACACGAGTTCCGTACAAAACTTTACTATGCATGTACGAGAAAATAGAAAATACTTTATACTAACAAAGACTGTTTACATTGGAAAAAAAGTGTTTTGATTTGATTCATCCAACAAGAAGCTGTCGTTCACATTTTTTACTTCTTCAATAACATTTTACGGGTTTAAATTCATGATTCGTCCCTTTATCTCGCCATTATTTCAGCAGATTTGCACAAAACAACTTCAAAATAAACTAGACGTCAATAAAAAATGGCGGAGTTATTTGTAATCCGCGCTCGACATATCTACTACTGCGCATGTGCAAAAGTATTTTTTTAATATTCGTCTTATGTCAAAATGGCACAAGCGCGTGTCTATTCAGCCAAATTTATTTAATGAATAACGATTTAAAGTTCGTTTATTAATCAAATTTTATATCTAATGTAATTAATGACGTGTTAAATGAATTAATTAATGAAATATTGGTTTTATTGTACTTTTATACGTGATAATAATCGGTATTTGACTTTTTTATCAAACTTTTTGTAAATAATAAAACCTCTTTGCGTCAGGCTGTCGGATACGGCTAGAAATTAAAAAAAAATTGAAAAGAAAAAAGCACTAGTGCGGAAAAGTAGTACTTTCCGCACAGTTTGAATGCCTAGAATACGCTCTTTTCGAGCACATGCATTGTAAAGTATTATTCACTTCCAAGAGTCGGTTCAAATTATCAATATATTTGTCACAATATGAAAAAAATAAATTTTGAAAGGAATAAGGCCTCTTAAATTGATGAAGAAAATACTGTATTGTATTGTGTATGTTTTGTCAGAGAGCTGCTGGAGAGCGAGACGCTCCCGTGGCTGAGACAGAAGATGCTGGCGGTGCGACAGATGGCGTTAGAGCGAGACGACATGACGCTGTTGCGGGACGCCTTGGATAAAGCCAGTAGGTATTAATAGTACACAGGGCGGCCCATTTAGATCAGTTTAGCACCATTTAGTTTTTGACGACGCGTTTGGCTCGGTTTGTAGACACCTGCCTACTGAGTTGGCGGTCCCGGGTTCGAATCCCGGCCGGGGCAAATATTTGTGCAAAATATTTGTTCTTGGGTCATGGATGTTATCTATATATGTATTTATATATTATGTATATCGTCGTCTAGTACCCATAGTACAAGCTTTGCTTAGTTTGGGACTAGGTCGATTTGTGTATGATTGTCCCTTAATATTTATTTATTTATTTTTATTTTATCAGTCTGTATGGGAAAGTCTGAAACTATAAGACATACGAAGATCTATTCTTAGGAACTATGTCATCGATTTTGATGAATAAAAACTGTTGAATATAGTTTTTTTTAATGTATGAATGCAGTTTTTCTTGTTGTTAAAATCGATGACATGGTTCTTAAGAACAAACTTTCGTATGACTTATAGTTTCAGATTTTCCCATACAGACCGATCTAAATGGGCCACCCTGTATTGTGTAATAAGGGTAGTAAGTAGGGGATTACTAACGAAGGCCTATTAGAATCCCGACTCCGAAGGCGGAGGGCTTTCAATGTCTTGTAATCCCCTTACTACCCGCCATACACACAATATTTTTCATCACATTTGGGAGGAAATATGTATGTATGTATGTAAACACTTTATTGTACATAAAAACAAGAAAAACACATTACAAAGGAATAAGCATGTACAAAGGCGAACTTATCCCTAATAACAACAAATACATAAGACAAAAATTGGTAACTTTTTTCTGTCTATATATTTTTTTAATTGAGAAAAGAAACAAAACACGTTGTAGACTCTGGGAAAGAAGTGCCTGCCGGCTGAGTAGTTGTAGACGGATAGTGATACGAAGCCGGCAAGCCCTTTTCACGGCTAAGGCATGTATAGTGCTTTTCTCAAACATATGCAATGAAATAAAAAAAGTATTCCAATCAAACTAGCATGTTCATGAACACTGACGCCGTGTTTTAAAAAATTACCTACTTCCCGGCCTAGGCCTTCAATTTTGTGTGAAAGTCCTTTACAGTTCCCTCGAGTTGTTCCGCCCGAAACGTGATACTTCGCAGCCTGTTATAACGCGCGTTATGGCGATATTTCATTGCATGTTTGAGACAGTGTCTTTTCTTTAGACTGTGCCGAGCGAAATGTGAAAAAATAGTCAGTTGCCGTTAAGTAGACAACGTCAACACTAGTTGTTTAATCCATTTCTAAACTATACATTTAGCACTTCGAAGAATGTGTTAACAACTTCTCCGTGGAAAAAATATAAGAGTATTAATATTTTACTCTATAAATCTAAGTAAAGTTGGAAATTGTAAAATCGTAAGAAGGCGTTGTTTTTTTATACTTTAACAATGGAAATCTATTCTAATTTTCAGTTCAAAAAAAAGTTTACATTACAATTTGTCTGCATCAAATATTTCAATTATTGTTTGGTATTAAAGGTCCAGATTTATCAAAAAGTGCTTTTAATTCTACATACATTTTACTATGGCGGCCGCCCGCCGATCTAAATACGCATTCCCCGCGCTCTATGGTTCAGTCGCTAACGCTCGGCCCTCTTAAGTACATATATTTTTTTGTAGATTCAGTTTTACTAGGTCCAGTCTTTGCTTATTTGTGTACTTTGTTACAGAGGAATATACCCCAGAGTACTCGACGGACGAGTTGGTGTCGATAGAGATGTACCATCTGATGCTGCAGCTTCACAAAGATTTAAAATGTAAGTCAGATTAATCCTAAACAGCTAGGGTGACGTAATAAAAGTCATAGTCTTACAGTTTCCTCATCAAATTCAATTAATATTATGCCCTGCTATTTTTTTTTCTCTGTAGCTAAAATCACATTCTTACCACAAATAATTGCGTTGTGATGTTTTCAGCTCTAACGCACCATGAGCTGCAAACAATATTAGCGCAGGTGAACCAATCTGTACAACACGTTGACTGGAGCACATCCCCGAAGAAGGCCGTAAGCGCGATCTTCGAGGGCGCCATGACGCACTATGACGAGTCTGTGGACACAGGTAAAAGTGCAACACAGTACAATACACCAATGATTTATTGCACACTAACAAAAAAGTACATTTCTATTGTAGAGATAAGTTATTTAAAATTGAACGAAGGCCCCTCTCTAAGCTATATATTTTTTTTATTTGATTAGGTAAATATCGGATAATCTCACTCAAATCATCCTAGTCCTAAATTACCACTTTCGTGGTCACATTTTTGTAGTAGTGGCGATTTCGATTTCGTTTCTGGCTAGGTATCTAAGTTTACCGGACATCTAACAATTTTTCCAAAATATGTCCACGAAAGTGAGGCGGTTGAAACGCTCGAATAATGACCCAAATATGGGTGCGTATCGGTTGCTATAACAACTTATGATATAATATTGGTCAATATAACGATCAAGTGGTATAATAAACGAATAATATAATATTTTTTGTTATAATCTCTTATGGCATAATATCATATAGTATAATGATCATTTGATATAATACGTTTAAAGGCTCAATACATATTCAAACTGCTCAAACATGAAAGTTAAATTGTAATTGAATCATGGTTAGGTACGACGACGAGCGAAGCGAGGAGGAGTGTTAGTTTATCTTGCGAATAACGTTATATCAAATGACTTTTACAGTAATTGAAATTACACCCAATAAAATTATGCCTAATGTTGCTATATCAAATGAAACATTATATCAAATTTAGTTATATCTATTGAAATTATATGAAATGTTGTGATATATATCATTATCATTACACACTTCCCAAATATATGACGGATGCACATTATTGCCATATGAGAGCTGTTTGTAGCGCCACTATCCCTGGGC
Source organism: Apotomis capreana (assembly GCA_947623375.1). Lineage (NCBI taxonomy): Eukaryota > Metazoa > Arthropoda > Insecta > Lepidoptera > Tortricidae > Apotomis > Apotomis capreana. The sequence goes on from OX392521.1 coordinate 14,811,216, forward strand.
CGGAGCGACGTTTGCTAGGCTAAACCCATAACACGAGCCTTCTACAGCTTAATTTGGGACTAGATCGATCAGTGTGAGGTTGTCTGATGATATTTATTTATATTTCAGGGTGTTCAACTCCCAGGGGGTCCCAATTTAATACCACTCGTACTTATGAACATTATATACAGCGTAGGTATACAGGTAGCATTAGTAGCTGAGATTGATTCAAACGTCGAGTCTCTAACCTGGTCATCAAACCAAGAAAAATCTTAATAGCTAGTTTGTTACTCGGTACAGGGCCATCTAGCGACCAATGTTGCAACTAAAAGTATCACTAAATATCGTGATATTACTAGGAAATAGTGTTAGCATGCGTTTTATATGATTTTTTGGATCCTATTTATGTAATTAAATAATTTATTAAAGTAATTTTCAAAGCTAAAACGCATACTACTAGCGCCATCTGTTGGCGACTTTAAGTAAACTTCAGTTAACTTAATATTAAGAACGGCCGTTAAACACAGGGGTCATGGATATCGACAGCGCCGTGTCCGCCATGTGTGGCGTGTTCGGACACGCGGCCGCCGTGGAAGTTCCCACCGCTGACATGTTGCTGGCGGTGTTGCTGAACAGGCTGGACGAGTACCAGGGCCAGCTCGGAGACCAGACGGGCCAACAGCTTTTAGAAAAGGTATGTTTTACATTTAAATAAAACAAACACGGATTATATCGCGTATATTAATTATTTGAGCCTCCCTGACGTTTCAGTACCTTTACAGATACCTCAACAACCTTTGACAACGGTATCTGTAAAGGTACTGAAACGTCAGGGAGGCTCAAATAATTAATATACGCGATATAATCCGTTTAAATTGTTTTATTTAAATGTGTGACAGTCGCGGAAACCGAAGAAAATATTAGGTATGTTTTAGTTTTGTTGGGTTACCTGGCCTTTATAGGATCACGTCGTCGTCTATGTGTTTAAAATGTCTGTGTCTGTCTGTCTGTCCGTCCATCCGTCTCTATTCGTCCATCAGTATCTAATGAACCGTGATAGCTAGACAGTTGAAATTTTCACAGATGATGTATTTCTGTTGCCGTTATAACATTCACTACTACTACTACTTGTTGTAACAAATACTAAAAAAACAGAATAAAATAAATATTTAAGGGGGCTCCCATACAACAAACGTGATCGGTTGCGTTAACTTTGCACCTCATTTGTATCCGGCGCCATACATACTAGGTGCAAATTTAACTTAACCTGGCCTGTTAAGATGGGATAAGTATTTGTACGGAACCTTCCTTGCGGCGAGTCAGACTCGCACTAGGCCGGATTTTCTTCCTTAAATCATTCTTACATTATTTTTCTGAAGTTTTAAGAAGTGTTTTTTTTTTAGTTGTCACCTCTAGTATCCAGTTTAGACGCATTCACCCTCGAACTACTGGAGAAGAATAACCACAAGTTCCCCGCCCACCTTCAGAAGAGTTTCTCCGCGATTCTACCGAAGAACGCGAGCGCGGAGAAGTACAGGAGGTGCCTGCAGCTCGTGTGCGATCCTAATCACCTGCTGACGCACTGTTGCGAGGAGTTGGGGCTGGCGCTGAGGAGCCGAGGTAGGTCGAGGATAGCTGGAGAAGTACAGGAGGTGCCTGCAGCTCGTGTGCGATCCTAATCACCTGCTGACGCACTACTGCGAGGAGTTGGGGCTGGCGCTGAGGAGCCGAGGCAGGTCGAGGATAGCTGGAGAAGTACAGGAGGTGTCTTCAGCTCGTGTGCGATCCTAATCACCTGCTGACGCACTACTGCGAGGAGTTGGGGCTGGCGCTGAGGAGCCGAGGTAGGTCGAGGATAGCTGGAGAAGTACAGGAGGTGTCTGCAGCTCGTGTGTGATCCTAATCACCTGCTGACGCACTGTTGCGAGGAGTTGGGGCTGGCGCTGAGGAGCCGAGGTAGGTCGAGGATAGCTGGAGAAGTACAGGAGGTGTCTGCAGCTCGTGTGTGATCCTAATCACCTGCTGACGCACTACTGCGAGGAGTTGGGGCTGGCGCTGAGGAGCCGAGGTAGGTCAAGGATAGCTGGAGAACTTGGAGAAGTACAGGAGGTGCCTGCCTCTGCAGATCCTAATCACCTGCTGATCTACTGTTCCTACTGTGTATTGTAATTATTTTGAATTCCTTTATTGAATTTTAATTCCAATTTGAAACTATTCGCGTTCAATTTTAAAGTATGCTCAAAGTTCTTTCTTCATATAAAGCCTGACCAGAAATATATGAGGATTGTCAAGAGGGCGTTATTTATAAGATTCATATGGCAATAATTTTGCAACCAATCGCAACCCACTATAATGACGTTGGTTTAAATACTTGTCAGTTCCTTCCCATAACCTCGTAATATCATTTAATGGACTGCACTCTTTTCCTGACTGTTTTTCGTGTAGTAAACACGTGTACACTTCATTTATAATATTACGTTCACGACTTTGAATAGTTTCCGGCATTTCTTTTGGATATTTTTAAATATTTGCTTTTTAAAGAACCACCACGTATGACACTGACATTGTTGACAAACCATCATAAAATCATTGCCAGTGTAAGAAATTAGTTCCAGTGAAATTCCGCAATATGGCGCATCGTCATATATTTCTGGTCAGGCTTTACATATTGTTTTTACTCTGTTCTAGATGGTGTCCGATGGAAGAGCACGCTGGACGGAATGAAGCGCAAGATATACGAGAACCCGTACGCGGGGCCTAGCTTCAAACTGTTGGACAAACACAAGGCGGACTTGTATGGAATGTATGAGTTTGGTAAGTATCTTCTTCAATTTAAGAGCTGCGCTCTTGTCGGTGTAGGGATCGCCAACCGTTTCTCTTGGGCTTTCTCCTTCACTTCTTGGTTTGACATGACTTTAACCTTTTCTTTTATTTGTTCAAATAAAAGAAAAGGTTAAAGTCAAGTCAGTTATGATATTTTTGACGACGCGTTTGGCTCGGTTTGTGCTTACTGAGCCGGCGGTCCTGGGTTCGAATCCCGGCCAGGGCAAATATTTGTGTGATGAACTCGAATATTTGTGCTTGGGTCATGGTTGTTCTATGTATTTAAGTATATATTTATCTATATAAGTACGTATATCGTCGTCTAGTACCCATAACACAAGCCTTCTTGAGCTTAATTTGGGACTACATCGATTTGTGTGAGGTTATCCGGTATTTATTTATTATTTATTTATTATTTTAAGGAAATATTCATGTCTTAGCAGATGCCCTATCATATTTACTCTTCTATGTTCTATTAGTGTTAGTGGCGTCCTGTTCTCTCCTATCCTATTCAAGACCTCTTCATTAGTTAGTGTATTGAGCTTTAATTACAAAAAAAAGGTATAAAAACTTAATAATAAAAATATTCTGCTTTACTCTAAAGTCGACTGTACTTTTGTACGATAAGTTTTCTTTTGTGCAACAAAAATTAAATAAATAAATAATAACCTAAATTCAAATTAAAAAAAAGGCAGACACAAGTGACTGGCCATCATGAGGCCCTCATTCAATGTGTGATGTAGAAAATACCACTAAAACGGAGCATAACAACATATGGATTATCTACATGATAATATCCATGACCCAGGAACAAATATTCGAGTTCATCACGCAAATATTCGAACCCAGGACCGCCGGCTCAGTAGGCAGGTGCACTCCAAACCGCGTCGTGAAACTGATATTATCATTTATTTATCTTGTTATAAACGTAGGTTGGTTGGAGCGAGAAAATTGCAGTTTTAACCTCATTTTTACTTGACAGAGCCGACTTCGGATTTCGCGTCACAAGCAGAGACCAAACTGAAGTCTATTGTTCTGGCGTTAAGGAAGGAACCACAGACAACGTTGCGTCTATCGGACCTGTGCCCCGCGCTCCTGGACCATAGACAAGAGGCCTGCGCCGCGAACTGGTTCGGATTGAGCCGTGTCACTGTCGTCAAGTTTTATGACAAGGTACGTTCTTTATAAATACAATTTGTTTATTTATTAAAAGGCACATGAAAGGAAAATTTACAATAAGTTCTGATCCGCATCGCAGGCTTCGACAGGTGAGATACAACAACAAATCAGCAACAGGCTTCGTCAAATACAAACAAATGATGTGATCCACAATAGTAGCTGGCCCAAACGTACCCATTACACTGGCGGCGATACCACGCTGAATGGCCAACGAATTTTTTTGCACCAGGTACGATCCGGAGCGCGGGTCACAGCCCCTATCCATATTTTTTCTTTCATTCTTTCGTATTGAATATTAATTCCAGGTGCAAGTATTCACGGACTCCATCCGTCGCCCCGTCGTGTTGTCGATGCTGCTGTCAAACGGCAAGACGCACCGCGCCATACAGAAGACGGGCGAGCGACTCGCGGGCGACGCCGCGGCGCAGTGTGTCGCTGCGACGGTGCAGCGGCTGTGCGGGAGCAAGGGGACTGCTTACACTGTGAGTGGGGTGTCATATAGTACCATACATTACAAAGGGTAACGCTGTTAGTGGTGGTGGGTACAGTACCATACAATACAACGTGTAACGCCGTTAGTGGTGGTGGGTACAGTACCATACAATACAACGTGTAACGCCGTTAGTGGTGGTGCGTACAGTACCATACAATACAACGTGTAACGCCGTTAGTGGTGGTGGGTATAGTACCATACAATACAACGTGTAACGCCGTTAGTGGTGGTGCGTACAGTACCATACAATACAACGTGTAACGCCGTTAGTGGTGGTGGGTACAGTACCATCAAATACAAAATGTAACGCTGTCAGTGGTGGTAGGTACAATACCATACAATGCAACGTGTTAACGCCGTTAGTGGTGGTGAGTACAATACCATACAATGCAAAGTGAAACGCTATTAGTGGTGGGGTACCGTACAATACAAAATGTAACGCTGTTAGTGGTGGTGGGTACAGTACCATACTATACAACGTATAACGTCGTTAGTGGTGGTGAGTACAATACCATACAATGCAAAGTGAAACGCTGTTAGTGGTGGCGAGTGTAGTACCATACACATGGAGTTATCTCCATACGTGCCTCACATATTGATGCATCCCTTTCTTCACTCGTCAGCGCGACTCACGGGGCGTTTTGAGTTGAGTTAGAAGCTTGGCTCCACATGTCCCTGGTAACTTTGCCAGTCATATGGTCTTGTCTTGGCAACATTTAACATGTAATTTTTTTTGGTAGGATAATACTATATAATACACGTCTTGATGACAGCTCAAATCAGCTATTCCTTATGAAATGTCAAAAACGATCTGTTAGTATGAAGCTTCCATGATGATACAGGCATGTGACGTCATAAAAAGCAGTGGTCAAAACACTTCATTTTAGTTATTGTACAATAAAAATAGTATAATGTTCAAAAGTAAGTGATAGTTTATTTGGTTTCGCGTATTTTTTTATGTGTGTTTAGTGGTTTCAATGCCACAATTTATATTCACTATAGTCAAACAGCGTATTGGTTTACCAGGTAACACTGCTAGATGAAGATAGCGCTTTGATCGAGTACTTGGAGGGGCACGAGCGACTCCGAACGCTCATCGGATCTACATGTAATCTAGACGGTACGTACCTATATTACTAACCGACCGTCCTGGGTTCGAATCCCGCCCAGGGCAAATATTTGTGTGATCAAATCGAATATTTATTCCTATATTCTGTATATCGTCGTTTAGTATTCAGATATGGATTTTTATTGGCAAAATTAATACATTTTACATGTCATTTTTTTTTTTAATTAGATTATTAATTTATTAAAATAAGATTTTTCATAATAATAAGTGCTAAGTTATAAGTAAATAAAAAAATTAGGTACTTTAGGGCTCTGTTCAATACTATGTTATAATCAATGACCGCTACGCACGGATAATATAAATTCATCGATTGCGTAATATGGCCGTTTTATTAGTAAAGATTTTAACTTTAGTAGTACTTTGTAGTACCCTTATTACAGTCGCCATCAGATATATCGCAGCATATAAGGCGTTCAAAAATATGTGAACACAACTGTTATTGACTTGGCGTTATAGTACATGTTCATATATTTATGAACGCCTTTATGATGCGATATGTCTGATGGCGACTGTACAAGCTTTGCTTAGTTTGGGACTAGCATTTATTTAAGATTCTCTTAATATTCAAAAGAAAGTGTTTTTGCTGTAATTACAAAATGTCTGTCCAAAGCTGCGCTGTCGGTGAGCCGACCAGCCGACCCGACGCTCGCCGCCAGTCCGGCGGCCGCCCTGCTCGCGCACGACCAGTTGTGCGCCACTGTACCCGCGCGCGCTCTCAGGTATACTACATCACTGCTGTTTAACCGACTTTACATATTTATTTTAGTTATGCTACTTAACCACAGATGCCTCCGGTGGTATGGGTTTTTCACTATTTTATAATTATGCTATTTTACCATAGATGCCTCCGGTGGTATATGTTTCTAACTACTTTTTATTGTTCTATTTGATACTAGAGGGCATTAGTAGTACCACATTTGTGTGATATTTTTAGTGTCAAAGTATTGTTAATCAGTATCACACCAGATGTCACTGATCCGCTCAAGGGATCTGCTGAAACGCGCTATTGAGATTTTTCCTAATTTTATGACTGTGATTTGTCTCTGCAATTCCAAAAGAACCAATGAAAACAAGTGTAAATAATAAATTGTAACCAATTGACAACATTTCATATTTTTAAGGCTATCATTTTATTACTTTTCTGAATTCTGCTTAAAAAGATGAAATAATCTCTGTTTTTATTTATTTTCTGAGATGATTATTTATTTTATTATTAATTTATAAAAACATACTCATTTTAAAATATGGCATCACCAAAACCAGAACTTAATGGAACGGTTACTTTAGTCGGTTTTCTTATTAAAAAAAACTTAATAAAACTCGGTATGCATCCGTCATCTGTCAACGTCAAATAAAGAAAAAATATATTTTTTCGCTCTTTGGTTTAGACAACAACCCTATTCAGCCCGTATTGTCGTAGATTGCAGTTATTTGATATATTTTCTTATATTTCTTTAAATACAGAAGAATAAATTCAAAGATTTTTTTTTAAGGTACACGACATAAAGCCCTGTCGATCTCTATATTAATTTCCACCTGTTATAAATATGAAATGTTGTCAATTATAAAAGTGTTTGAAGTATAATAAACCTTAAGAAACAAAGTGAACTTTCAGTTTTTAACAACTGCAAACGCCCGGAAAGAAGGTTTTTGACGGCTAAGGCATGTACAGTGCTTTTCTCAAACATATGCAATGAAATAAAAAAGAAACAAAAAGAACAGCTGTTTAGCCTGCTCACGAACTTAGACGCCATGTTAAAAAAAAATACTTCCCGGGTTAGGCCTTCAATTTTGTATTAAATACCTTTACAGTTCTCTCGAGTTGTTCCGCATGAAACGTAATACTTTGAAGCCTGTTATGACGCGCGTTACGGCGATATTTCATCGTATGTTTGAGAATATACTCATATCTACACCCATATTGTTAAATTACTATAATAATTTCAGATACTTAAAACACATCATATTTGGCAGCGAGAAAATCAGAGATGTATTTATTTTCATAACAGTACCATAGCCTTGATTATCGCTGGTATACACAGTGGAGAAAACCATGATTTTTATTTTAGATCCGCCATAGAACAAAACAGCTCGTGCGTCCAAGACTTCATCTCCAAGAAGCGGAACTTCACCGATTCTCTGGCCGATATGACGCTGCTGACTTGGCTCCTGGGTAAGTTACTTCGATCCAAAATAGTACATTACTGCAGACGCCGGGAAATAAGGGCTTGCCGGCTGAGTAGGTATAGACGGCCGACCGTAAGGGAGGCCGTCTAGTGATACGAAGCCGGCAAGCCCTTTTCACGGCTAAGGCATGTATAGTGCCTTTCTCAAACATATGCAATGAAATAAAAAATAGATCACTCAAAAAACTAATTTAATATCGCGGTAACCGAAGACAATAAAGCCGTGATTTTTCAAATTTGTTGCCGTTTTTTACTGACAATTTAGGCTTGCTAAACTATATACATATTTATTATTATACTACTTTTTTCGTTACATTTATAACTTGGGTTGAAATTAAAATAAGATTCATTCCAATTTAAGTTAGTACAGCGGATCGCTTATAAGATAAAACACGTTTTTGAACGAAACTTTAGGTCAGACATTTGTCAATTGTTTGTATCATCTGACTCACATTATAACCTTTCTTTCATTTATATAGCAAAAATAAAGTTAGAACAATTTGAACAATTTATCAAATTATCACATACTTAGATACGCCGATCTAACATATTATTATCTATTGCATATTACGTTCTACAAGGAAACAAGAGAACAACCTGATAGGCAGCTGTATTCTACATACCTACATACTATTAATATCACCATGGATTTGTACATGCTTAGTGCACAGAACTTTTTAAAGGTACGTAACTATTATTTTTAAAACAGATTTACAAAGTTTTTGACAAATTTAACTGATATTAAATGACGCATTCGACATAATATGGGGGGCGATTGCTTATTGAAATTTTTATTTGTTTTTCCAGGTACACTGATATTAGTTTGCTGAACTTCCGAAACTGGCCTTGGCTGTGATAATGTAGCTGACTGTTGGTTCTGCTGAGATGGCAAAGGAGGCTGAGGATCTGATCTACCGCGTGGTGACTGTGGATCATGAATTTGGCTGTGAAAATGAAAAATAAAAATGATCAGCTGGCAATATATGTGGCGGTGGACTATGATCCTTAATGTAACAGGAGGGTCACGGGAACCGGGAACAGCCTGGCCATGGATTTATGTAAATTGATGATGGCTGGGGTACATCATTTTGAGACTTGGCTGCGTGAGGATTTGTCACCTTCTGCAACTTTATCAGATTTCCAACCCCCATGCCTTTTGAGCATCAGAAGCTTGGCAAGGAGTGTAGCTGAAATACAGCGGAAACAATATCCAGTATAGAGGTCGGGACAATCTAGTTTTTAAAATGTTGCTATTTGCTTAGGCATAAATAGAATTGTGTGGCACCCAATTACTTGTCTTGTACAATGAGCTGCAGAATTGCATTTATGAATTCATTCATAAATGGACCATGCATTTCTGCAGCCCATAGTACATTTTCTTTTCTTGTAGTTTAGAAAGATTAAGTCTGCCATTTTCTACTTTTACTTCTGTCTTTGGTGCAATAAGGTTTAAATAAATAAATGTTATAATGAGCATATTTTCTTTTTCATTCATGTATTTCTCCGTTCGACTTAGGTGGCAACAGGTTATTAATTGCTAATTCTGCCTCCGCCCTCAATTCTGGCGAAGTACAATTAATTTCTTTGTCGCTGTTATAATCAGAACTCATTATGAAATTATATTTATAAATATCAACAACAAATATAAAAATACATGACAAAAGTTTTTTTTTTATTTTCCCTCCAATCCCCCATAATGTTTTTTTTTAATGGAAGTTATCTGCATTTCGCGTGTGTAGTGTTCCAATAGACCCTATAAGGGCCGTTATACACAACCTGATAATAAAAATTAAATTTCTATAATAAATAAAATAAATGCAGAGGATTTTAAATATTGTCTATGGTCTCTGGTGACTTACGTATAGACAGTATTTTAAATTTATTCATCAACACATTGTATCATACAGAATTGTATTCATAATATCAGTTCGTGTGTACTAGGCATTAACGCGGATATTGTTGGTCCGATGGCTGAATGGGTAGCCACTAGAAAAAAAAATATATCAGCTGTTCATAAACACAGACGCCATGTTTACATTAAATTTAAAAAAAAATTACTTCCCGGCTTAGGCCTTCAATTTTGTATGAAAATCCTTTACAGTTCTCTCGGATTGTTCCGCCCGAAACTTGACACTTCGAAGCCTGTTTTGACGCACGTCATAACGATATTTCATTGCATGTTTGAGAAAATACATTATCGATACCTTAACCTATTGACCGCCAAGCGGTCTAGCAATTTACCGTGCCACTGCAGACGCCAGAGTAAAAAAAAAAGATGTGCCCCAAAATCAACAGGGATTGTAAAATAGAATTACAAAGTTTTTGATCATTTAAATTTGGACGGCTGTGGCCGACGTGGCGTCAGGGGCACGATTTTTTGTTGACGGCCACAGCCGACTGTGGCGCTCAAAAGGTTAAAGCACAAGCGTACTTTTTTTTTTTTCTGAAAAGTAGTTGTAATACGGACGTTTGTGCATAACTCTAGTGGTTTAAATTTCATTGGCAAAGCAGTTCTAATAATGCTTTGTGTGTCGATCTTTGCATTTGTTTATGTGAAAGGGTTAACCTATTGAGCGCCAAAGACGGCAAATCACGTCGACGAAAAACTGTGCCCCAGGCCCCATGGCGTCTGCACACAGCTTGCCATTGACGAGCTGAGCGGTCAAAGGGTTATGAAATTAGTTTTAATTGAACACTACTTGATTTTTTGGAGTAGTAGGACCTCGTGCAGGGTCCGTCCGGATTGTTACTACCGTCTTGCCTGCTAACCCACCGCCAAACAGCAATGTTCGCATTGTTGTGTTCCGGTGCGGGGGTAAGATAGCCGGTGAAATTACTAGCATAGAGGCATTCTATCTTCGTTCTCCGGGTAGGCAAGCACTTGTGACTCCTCTGGTGTTGCAGGTGTTTATGGGCGACGGTAATCGCTTTCCATCAGGCGATACGTTTGCTGGTTTGCCCCCTATGACATTAAAAAAAAAAAAAAAAAATTGAAATGTTGTGCAGGTCTTGGCGACCGGCACCTGCAGAACATCCTGTGCGCCCGGGACGGATCCGTGCGCGCCGTGGACTGGGGCGACGTGTGGGCGCGCGCCGCCGCGCCGCCCGCGCGCCTCTCCAGGAACATGCTAGCTATGACTGACACTCAAGGTATCTGTGGGGTGTAGACTGTAGCTTGATTGAATTTAACTTTAAACTGGTAAAAAAGGGATGCTTCAGTAGTATAGGGAAGTCCCAATAATAACACTGTGACGTCAGTTTCACATAATGCTGCTGTGAAGTGTTGCTTGATCGGAGGCCGCAAGAGGAATGAATTAATTTAATCGAACGCCCATATATGTACTGAGCGCTTGATTAAGCGTGTATGGCCTATTAGACGAGTGGGCGTTCCCCTATCCTCATTTGTGTATGGTGTAGATGTGTAGGTGCAAATGAACAACATTATCCCTTTATTTAGTATATAAAACATTCACATTAGGTACATAATATACATTGGTCGAATATATATTTATCGACAAGTTTTCATATAAGATTCTTATTGGATAATTTTAATGTTTACAATATCATCAACCTACTTTATGAAGCTTTCTATATGTTTCGTTATATATTTATTTATGGTGGTTTTACATATTAATTAACCAAAGCTTCATATCTTATCCTATACACAATAATGAGAGCAATTAACCTTATATATTAGGTAAAAACTAAAAGAAAAGAAATACGACTTTGTATACAATGATTTCTTATTATCTAAGCTGATTACTTAATACTACGTGATTGAGCTAAATTATAATTATTACATAAAAATCCTAACCTACATGCGACAGTATCCGTAGAATGATCATTCAACTCTGCCAATATTTACATAAACCGACCTTGTTAAAATGCTTGGTAAATTTCAAGTTTCTGTGTCTGTGTTGTTGATTGTTGAAATTAAAGAAATGCCTCATTTATTTAACACATTTAAAGGATTTACAACTTTTAAATTGACATTACAACCACTGAAATGCATAAAATATAATGAAATGAAACAATCATATCGTGAACCTATTTTATTATCAAAAAGTTATGTCAATATCTGAAAGTACTTTACCCGATGACTAAAACCTAAAAATATGCAAAATATTATGATGAAATGCTTTCATACGTACATATATGTAGTATTTATTATTTATTCATAGATGAAAATATATTTATGTACCGAAACCAAGTAAAAATAATAATATCAGAAATCAACTTAACCTAAATAAAAATAACTAACTAAAACCGATGTCCCCTAGATGATGGCCCTGCGGCAGGGTACCGGTATATGTATATTCAACGAATATTTTGTTGTCCAGTCCTAGAGGCGCGTTTGCAACGAGCACTGAGCTCGCTGCGAAGCTCCGCGTGCCTGCTGGAGGCGCGCGTGCGCGTCTCCTTCCGGTGGATGGGGGCACCGCTCCAGGAAGAGGTACTGCTGGAAAACATTTAAGTTCCGTCGAATTTATTTCTTTTAAATCCAAAATTCCTTGCCAGTAACGATATTTTTTTGCAGCTGCAACATGTTCGGGGCATTCTGCGCGGTGTGACGTCATCTTACGATGTGACCCGTGACGTCACGAGCCGCGGACGGATCCGGAACAAGGACAAACACCTGGAGCTGCTGGAGCGAGTTCTGGCTGACTTCGGGGATAGAGGGCACCACAGCGTTGAGGAACAGGTGCGTTGTCTTGTCATAGTGACGGCATCGTACAGTGTGACGCGTCACGACCCGCGGACGGATCCGGAACAAGGACAAATACCTGGAGCTGCTGGAGCGAGTTCTGGCTGACTTCGGGGATAGAGGGCACTACAGCGTTGAGGAGCAGGTGCGTTGTCTTGTCATAGTGACGGCATCGTACAGTGTGACGCGTCACGACCCGCGGACGGATCCGGAACAAGGACAAATACCTGGAGCTGCTGGAGCGAGTTCTGGCTGACTTCGGGGATAGAGGGCACTACAGCGTTGAGGAGCAGGTGCGTTGTCTTGTCATAGTGACGGCATCGTACAGTGTGACGCGTCACGACCCGCGGACGGATCCGGAACAAGGACAAATACCTGGAGCTGCTGGAGCGAGTTCTGGCTGACTTCGGGGATAGAGGGCACTACAGCGTTGAGGAGCAGGTGCGTTGTCTTGTCATAGTGACGGCATCGTACAGTGTGACGCGTCACGACCCGCGGACGGATCCGGAACAAGGACAAATACCTGGAGCTGCTGGAGCGAGTTCTGGCTGACTTCGGGGATAGAGGGCACTACAGCGTTGAGGAGCAGGTGCGTTGTCTTGTCATAGTCAATCAATAGTTTAATTATGTCCATCAATTACTCTCTGAGACGATTCTAAAGACCCCCAAACTCGGTAGGATTGCTTTATCTATTACAGAGTTTCTAGGGCCACCTTCTGGCTCCATCATTAGACCAGCTTCAGAGTATTGTCATCAAAGTTAAGTAGTTATACAAGATTTTAACTCAATCTGTTGATATCTGCTTATGTGTTAAGCCAGGGTATCAGCTACCTTCATACCAAAATTTATCCAATAATATTGGTAACACATACACACAAACTTTCGTCTTTACTAAATGTGCCGCGCGGTGTTAACAGCTCATTCCACGGGAACACTAAATTTTTTCGGAATAAAAAGGTGTCACATACCTTCATACCAAAATTTATCAAAATAGGTCCAGCCGTTTGAGCGTGAAGAAGTAACAAACATAACAAACAAGCTCACAAACTTTCGCCTTTATAATATTAGAATGATTTTACATCAGGTATCGTGCCTGCTGCGGCACTGCACCGCACCGGAGCTGCTGAGCGTCGTCCGCGCCGGCTGGGAGCCCTGGGTCTGATGTGTTGAGAGGCTGCAGATCCTGATGGAAAGACCTAATGTACCACGGCCTTGAGGCTGATGACCTGAGAGAGAGAGTCTTTAACATATTATGTTAAGACACACCTCTCATAATAGAGAAAAATGTCTAAAGAAATCAACATTTTTGAACGGATAAGGAGCCAGAAGATGTCAATTAAAGTTCAATATATTCATCCTATTTTGTTACGAATTATTTTAGTAAATTTATGTCAATGCTGTGTTTGATAATTGAGGTTCTGTTATGCTTATACTTTTTTTATACATGTATAATTCAAAATAAATGTAGTGGAAATCGCAAAGTAAATTGAATTGTTACCAAATAGGAAAATTACATCTTAATTTTGTACGAACTTTTTGAGAAATGCTCTTAAAGTTACTTTATATTAAGTAAAAAAATTCATTAATTTCACTACCAAAAGGTCGTCTGGAAAAGATGGCTTTTAGCGATAAGACCGCCCTATCAAGAAGTTGGTGCATCCGTTCCTCTGGGGGTTTGTACTGATAGTTAAAGAGGTATTGTACGCATTGTTAAATAATAAAATGGTATCTTTACTTTTTTCTTTTTATTTCTTGCCCATATTTTCAAACTACAGTAACAGGAAAAAAATCTATCATATCTGTATACTTTGTATCAAGATGGTTGCTTTTACCATCGCAAAAGGTTTACGGTGTAATAATTTATTAAGAACCAAAGAATCAAGCACATCGTTGTGGAAATGAAATGAAATTAAAATCTTTATTTGCTTTAAGTGTAGTTACATTTGGCTGACATAGTAAATGGCTTGTTTTTAGATCATACACTTAGCTTATCACAGCATGCAAAAATTTCAAATATTATTATTATTAATTTATTATTGTGTTACTCATTTTCCATTATTTTACATTGACTTACACTCTAGAAATTCATTTAATGTATAAAAACATTTTTCTTTCAACCACTGACATAACACTCGTCTGAATTTCGTTAATAGATATATGGATAGATTGTGATAATGATATGTGGGTACGTGGTGGGTACCTTTACATTATAATGAATCGTCAGGGATCAAGTGCAATTACCGCGTAAATAACAGCTGTCGATAAAGTTCTCATTTCAATAAAATCTTAGCATTTGTTTGAATATTGATTCGTATCTACACTTCTTACTTACGCGGTATTGCATTATCCCCGACATTAGTCTTTGTCTCGACCTGGTGTTTGATTCACGTATTCCAATACCTATCTTTAACAATCGTATTCGACTGTCTTCTCATCATCACCAATTTCCCAGGAGGAATAGAAGACATAAAAAATATCACACATATATATTTTGTTCTATTTTATTGTCTACTATAGCTTATTACTATACATATATATTAAATTTAAAACCCACCTTATACACTTGAGTCCATAGTGCCTATATTATTGCATGTCAATTATATTTTAGCTTTACTTTCTGTCACTACTTAGTTATAGTTACCTTTAGTCATTAGATTTTAACTCTGTACGCATTTAAACGTGTCTAACTTTCCTTGATACCCTACTGGGTCCTGTAACACAGGGAATCCTATCTCAGGACCCAAAGGCTTAAATAATTATGTTGTGTTGTTTAGTAAAATAAAAAAAAATCATTTTTTTTCATTTTCATCACGGAAATTGCCAGAAATGACTTAACGGCCAAAACACAATTCAAGACACGACATCGCATCGTCGTACGACCAGACATCGTGCCACGATGCAACGTCATGGGATTGTAAAATGAATTTTTCTCAAACATGCAATGAAATATGTATTGTCTTTACGTTCCTTATAATAGGCTCGGAAGTATCGCTTTTTGGGCGCAACAACTCGAGAGGAGTGTAAAGGGATTTCATACTGCTTTTCAGGCCTAGGCCTGCAAAGTAACTTTTTTTTGGTTTCAACAACAAGGTCATTCACACAGCTGGCTGGTTTGACAAAAAGCAGGTTTTGTTTTTAAAGGTTGGTTGTTAGACTAAAATGTCCTACTTGTCAATTAATAAAATGTTGTTTGAAGTATATTTTTTATTTCATTGTATGTTTGAGAAAAGCACTATATGTAAGTACATGCCTCGTCGTGAAAACGGATTCCCGGCGGTATATACCTACTTAGCCGGAAATCCTCATTTTCCCGGCCTCTGATGTAATGTACTATTAATTTTGTATCTTGTCACATGAAGATAGTTAATATTGGATTTCCATGACACGCCGTCGCATCGTGGCACGATGTCGCGTCGTACGACGATGCGATGTCGTGTCTTGTAATTGTTTTTTGTCCCTAAGAGGGCTAACTTCAACCAATAAATTGAATTTAACTGAAAAGGCCATACGATAAATGAATAAATTTGATGACAATGATTTTGAAAGTTCCTAAACTAATTGGTAAAGCAAAGAAAACTTAACCAGTGAAATCTTTGATAAAAGGTAATCGATTAAACAACAAAGAACAGAAATTAACAAGTTGAGTGTCATAGATGTGCCCGGGAATGTATTTTTATTAATTTTTACATTGACAGTTGTAGTGTGCCTCAATCGATAATTTCCGGAAGATTGTCAGTATCCTATTCACAAGCGAACCCAGATCACAGGATGGGGCAATATCGCCATCTAGTGTGCATTTGTGAAACTAATTGCTAGCGATGTGGCAGTATGGCCTAGGACCTTAGCCTTTTCTTTAAGCAACAAAAAAAAGTTAGTGCCTCTGCCTCCCCTCCCCCGCCCATTCCCAATATTCCCATCTCGTCTTTTAAAGTTTTCTAAGTATTTATTTTCCTGATAAATCGTATTTAAAACGAAAGTGACGAATTAATTTGCTTATCAACCAAAGAAAGTGGTGGATACTGCTAGCCGCCACGCGCCATTGATAACAATCATTACGAAAAAAGACTGAAAAGAAATGGCGTACTTATTTCACGAAAGGTAATATACAAATAATTTTATCTCTTGATTATATTATTTTATCAAAAACAAATAATAGCACTTGTTATGTCGAAGTTGTCGAAGTATTCTTTCATTTGTCATAACTACACAACGCCGTTTAATCAGTGTATTAACTGTTAAACAATGTTCGAGTTTCTTAAGACTTAAATTAAGTACTTATATGCCAGATATAAATGTAATAATTAAACAATTTTACTATGTAATAAACAAAAGTTGAATTTTCATTAACGATAAGTTCTGAATCGCTCATTTGTCAGTTCAAAAAACAAAAGTTGTCTCTTCGGTGGCCAATAGTTAACAGCGTATGTGCATAGAAGTTATGTTTTTAACACGCAAGCCCTTAGAAAGGGAAACGTTGTTTATGCTTGTATCATTTTAATTTTTAATCGGAAAATTAGGCCTAAAAGTCCTTAACTTTGTATGTGTCCACCGAAAAGACGCGAACCTAAATCTGACAATGACCTGAATACTTGAATATTCAATAGCATATGATAGCATGCAATTCCTTATAACGAGTGTTACCTTTATTACCTAGTCCAGTCCAATTCAATTCAACATTTAATTGTGACAGCCATTGCATTTTTTCTGGTGTGGTTATTTGTGTTTATTTACAGTATTTCATTATTATTTCAGGCTCCGGGGACATCTTAATGTTGGAATTTCTATTTGCTTCATGATTCAGTACCAGTCGATACAGCTTCAGCAGTTGTATTACAATACTGCCATCATCATCAGCAGAGGCACAGGATTGAAGCCACAATAAAGTATCGTGATAGCGATGTTAAAGTTAATGATTTATGGTTTGCTATCTACCGCATCACACAGACCTGGATCTGCGTGGGGCAAACTGGTGTACCTGCTTCTAGAAAGGAGATGGTGCCATTCACCGAATCACCAAACAAAACATAGATGCTGCTGTTATTACTGTTGAAGTATGATTGTCACATGGATTTAGGAGCAACTTTTATGTAATGGCACATGAGTAGTGTCAAGCTCGGATGGAATGTATACCACAGCAAGATCAAGATACATTGACCTAAGCGGTGAAGAAATGATTAAAATATCAATAGGTTTACTCATGTCATAAAAGTTGAATCTCACTCTACATGTTTAGAATCAGTTCACAATTTATCATCAGGAGAGCATCAGGCATAAATGCTGGCTATAATATCTTGTATTAACTTATGGTAGACAACATACCATTGATTATACTCGTATTTTGTTTTTGTTTAAGTGAATAAATATTTATAGATTAGTTGTTATGCCTTATTACTGTTTAAATGTGATGGTCACAATACTGAAGGGTTTTGGAGAGATGTAGGTAGCTACAGCATTCCAAAGGACAATATGTATCATATATCATATTCACAAGTAAAGGTTGTGCTATAAAAGGGGTCTGTTATTTTTTTTGATTGTCTCATCTGTGTGGATCAGCAGCACCACTCACCGCATCTCCTTGTTTTTGTAAATATAATGAAACTGTTTTTGGCTTACATATACTTAGTAATTATAATAAACGGTTTAAACTCACACGTACAAATAAAACGGAGCTGAAGCTCAGTTTCTTTGAAGCTCCTGTTGGGCACCCTATGTTGTGCCCTCATGCCCCCGACCCGGACTTAGACCAGTTGTGCCTGGACCTGAGCGTCGTGGCTGAGAATGGTGATCTAGTGTTTGTGGTCACTCACCTCCGATCTTCGATGCTCGGTTTCGGTGCATCCGGTGACGCTGCGTCAATATAGCAGCCATTTTCAACGGTGTGGAACTGGAATGTGTGATGTGTAGTGTGTGAAAACTGTGTTTGTGTTTTTGTGTCATTTCCTTTTCTATTTATATTAGATGTTTTTAAATGTGTGTCTTGTTTGATTTATTCATAGTAAGGTTTTATTATATTTTTGTGCATATGCTCTTTACCTTTAACTAATATTAATAGTACATTAGTTCCTAGATAGTTTGATGAAATGAATTCGCTTCCCCGCGCCCCGGTCTGTTCCTATTTCCTTAGGAATTTCATATCGCAATATAAAATTGTCAACTAACGCTTTCGCTACCATGTTCGTTTTCTTATTTGGAAGTGGATATGCCTCTTCATTCTTCGAACGCCTGCATAGATAGCAGCCATGCATGTACCTAGGCAATAAATGAAAATCGTTTGCTTTTTTTAGGGTTCCGTAGTCAACTAGGAACAGTAGGAACCCTTATAGTTTCGCCATGTCCGTCTGTACGTCCGTCCGTCCGCGGCTTAGCTCCGTGATCGTTAGTACTAGAAAGCTGAAATTTGGTATGAGTATGTGTATGTATAATGCCGACAGAACGGTAAAATAAAAATTTAAAATAAATATTTTTTCGGGTACCTCTCGAACACCTAAAGTGGGGGTGATTTTTTTTTTCTTTTCAACACTGGGGTGTCGTTGAATAGGTATTGGAAAAATAATTGGGGTCACTTAACATTATTTTTTGATAAAGTCAGCAGTTTTGTAAATTTCACTCCGAAAACAAAAATAAATGATAGTGTCCCCCCCCTCTAACTTTTCAACCACGGGTCAAAAAAATTCGGAAAAATTCATGTAAATGAGGCCTTATAAGTACTTTCAATGAAAACTATATTGAACAAAATCGGTCGACTCGTTTTTGAGTTATCGCCAAATTTCATATTTTTTTAAAAGGACGTAAGTTGACTTCCAGAAGGTAATAAGTGATTAGTTTCTAGGGCGTTTACGACCTTTTTATGGAGCTTAAAATCTTTCTTAACTTAAACCTCGGGCTTAAAACAGCAGTTTATATCGTTTTTTTTTTAATTTTAATCAAATTTCTATAGTTTATTTAGGTAATTTTTCATGCTTTACAGCACATAAGGGGGGCGGCAATGTTTCGTAGGCCTAGGGCAGCCAATGGTAATTTTGGGAAGATATGAAATGCATGTTCAAATGTTTGGACCGCGGTAAATTTTGTGGGTACGCGAGTGGTAGGGGTTTTGTACAGCTAAGTACGTTTCCCGAGTCCACTTTTTAGGGTTCCGTAGCCAAATGGCAAAAAACGGAACCCTTATAGATTCGTCATGTCTGTCTGTCCGTCTGTCTGTCTGTCCGTCTGTCCGTCCGTATGTCACAGCCATTTTTTTCCAAAACTATAAAAGCTATACTGTTGAAACTTGGTAGGTAGATGTATTCTGTGAACCGCATTAAGTTTTTTAAGCAAAAAAAAAAAAAAAAAAAAAAAATATTGGGGGCTCCCCATACTTAGAACTGAAACTCAAAAATTTATTTTTCATCAAAAACATACGTGTGGGGTATCTATGGATAGGTCTTCAAAAATGATATCGAAGTTTCTAAAATATTTTTTTCTAAACCGAATAGTTTGCGTGACAGACGCTTCCAAAGTGGAAAAAAGTAGGTCCCCCCCCCTCTGAACTTCTAAAATAAGAAAATGAAAAATCTAAAAAAAACATATGATGTACATTACTATAAAAACTACCAACGAAAATTGTTTTGAACGAGATCTAGTAAGTAGTTTTTTTTTAATACCTAACTTTGCACCTAATTTATATGGGGCGCTATACATACCAGGTGCAAACTTAACTTAACCACTTAGGGATGGAAAGTGTTTGTACGGAACCCTCGGTGCGCGAGTCCGACTCGCACTTGGCCGGTTTTTTTGGATTCGGAAAACGTGGCTGTACAAAACACGGCCGAGTACACGCCGCACCTAGCTCTCTTTTGTTGTGTTAGGAATTTTTAAGTTTTAGATTTTACATGATCTATGATTTTACTAGGTAAGGTAGTAGATTTGCAGAATCAGAAATTGTGAGGAGCCGTGGACTGTACTAGAAACTGAATTTATATTAGACTTGAAGGTCTTCGATAGTAAAGGGAAGTTCCCGTGAATAAAATAATAACACTTGAAGATAATTCACATAATGCTGTGTTGCTTGATCGGAGGCCGCTGAGAGAATGAATCTATTAATCGAGCGGCCATATTAGAATGATCGCTGGATTAAACTTATTGATGGCCAATGGGTAAGAAGGGCGTGTCTCAATTCTTACGTGTGATATGATTAGGTGGGTTAATGTAACCTAAACAGCATTATCTCTTTATTTCGATAAATACACATGGATATTACATAAGGTACATAGGTAGAACATATTTTGATTAAAAAGTTATCATACAAGATTCTTATTGGAAATCCTATTGTTTATAATATTAAACCTATTCGATGAAGCTTTCTATGTGTTTCATTATATATTTATTCAGGTGGTTTTACATAGTAATTAACCAAAGCTTCATTTCTTATCCTAACACAATAAATGGAGAGAAATTAACTTTATATAATAAGTAAAAATAAACGAAAAGAAATATGACTGTGTATATAATATTTTCTTATTCTAAGCTGATTACTTACATGCTATATATTATCGAGCTAACTTATAACTATTACATGAGATCCTAACCTACATGCGACAGTCCCCCCTTCGTACGAAAGTACAATATTTAAGTGGAGCAAATGTAGATAAGTCGATTTGTAGGTCGTCGGATTATGCCTGAGTTAGTTTGGACGTCGGCCACCCTTACATGGCCATCAGGGCCGGGAAAGGTTTTTGCTATAATGCCTCTAGGTCACGTCCCTCTCGGCATAGTGTTGTCAGCTACTATTACGACGTCACCTATAGCAGGATTCTTGAATTTGCTGTAAGTACTGGCTCGCGGACATAGCAGCGGTCGATACTCGGCGATCCATTTTTTCCAGAATATGTCGGCTAGAGCTTGGGCGGTCTTCCATGACTTTAGGGACGTATCGTCCTTGAAGGTGCCCCATGGGCTACTAGCGTTGGATCTCA
This sequence comes from Apotomis capreana, assembly GCA_947623375.1. Classification (NCBI taxonomy): domain Eukaryota; kingdom Metazoa; phylum Arthropoda; class Insecta; order Lepidoptera; family Tortricidae; genus Apotomis; species Apotomis capreana. The sequence continues at coordinate 14,832,664 of OX392521.1, forward strand.
GCAATAAAAAATGGTTCGGGGTGAGGGAAGGTTCGCTCATATCGGTATTGATTGGAGTGAGAGGGCGCGAATTGACTATGTTTTCGGCCTCTAATATGAGCGTATGTAGGACCTCTTCGTGTGGAGCCTTCTCTCTGAGTGTGATTTTCAGAGCGGCTTTGATGGCGCCTACCATTCTTTCCCACGAACCTCCCGCGGCGGGATTACCGGGCGGAATTTTCTTCCATGTAATTTCTCGGATGGCGGGATGATCTTGTATGGATTCGGGTAGCGTTTTCTTCGCTTCTTTGATTTCTCGTTCCGAGCCCACAAAATTAGTTCCGTTGTCCGAGTAGATGATTGTTGGGACTCCGCGACGTGCTATCATGCGTCTGAGGGCTAGTATAGTAGAGCTCGCCGAGAGTGATGCGGCTAACTCGAGATGGACGGCTCTGGTCGTAAGGCAAGTAAAGAGCACGCCCCATCTTTTCTCTCTTCTACGCCCGATAGTAATTTGCATCGGCCCGAACAAATCTATGGCGGTAGCGGTAAACGGAGGCTGATATGCGAGTAGTCTTTCTACAGGTAGGTCGCCTACAGGGGCCTTGAGGGTGGCTCCTTTATAGGTCCGACACCATTGACATTTATTGCATATATATCTCATAGTCCCTCGTAGACCGACTATAAAATACCGCTGTTTAATCTCGTTCATCACGGTCATGTGATTGCCATGATTGTATTTTTCATGGTAATGTTGTATGAGTAGTTTCGTGAAGCTTTCTTTAGCGTGTAAAATTGGGATATCCACTTTGCCTCGGTCTACTCTCGAGTCGAGTACCATGACGTCCGCCTTGTTCATTTTCACTGCTATCTTATGGATAGGCGATCGTCGCGGCAGTGGGTTATCGTTTCTTGACAATTTTACTTCCTCTTCGAAACTTGCGTATTGACTACGCTTGATTAGGAGTAATTCCGCAATCTTTACATGTCCATTATTCATCTCTATTTCGGGTTTTCTCAATAGCAATCGGGTTTTAAATACTTCAGCCGCAACTATAACGCAAGCAGTAGCCCTAACTAATCGAGTGAAACTCGAAAATCGTTCTATCGGAGGTAAATAATCGAATTTATCGCATGTACGGATTGATAACGTAATCGCGTTATTACGTTCTTCGCCTGTGGGCGGTGCGGGTGAAGGCGACGGTTTTTCGCGCGGCCAGTCCGATTTATCTTTCGTAATGAATTCGGGTCCGAAAAACCAGCGGTGGGTGTTATCGAAATTCGCGGGCGCGCCCTTTGTAGCGTCGTCGGCTACGTTTAGCGCGCTGGGCACCCATCGCCAGTCCGCTGGCGAAGTGCTACTTTCGATTTCAGCTAATCGGTGAGCCACGAAGCTCTTAAATGTGCGCGGATCTGCTTTTATCCATGCTAGCACTGTTCGCGAGTCGGACCAAAAATACCTATTCTCAATTACGTAATCGGATTCTGCGACGACAGATTCCGCTAATCGAGTGCCTAACACACAGCTCTGAAGCTCTAATCTCGGAATAGACACTACTTTAAGCGGCGCTGCTCGGGCCTTGGATGCGATTAAAGTCGATTTAATTGACCCTGACTCGTCCCTGCCCACAAAATACACGGCCGTAGCGTATACTTTCTCGCTGGCGTCACAAAATATGTGGATATTGCCCTTACGGTCGCGTGCGGGAACGTGTCGAGGGATCTCGAGATTGCGTAACTTTTGTAAGTTATCTATAAACGACATCCATGGCGCTTTACAGCTATCCTTTATCTGATCGTCCCATCCGATACCGGTACGCCATACCTCCTGCATTACCGTTTTACCTAACACGGAAATGGGGCTTGCGTAGCCGATTGGGTCATATACAGACATAGCGCTACTAGTGACCTGCCGCTTAGTCGGCAAAGTCGAACCGTTGAGAACTTCTTTCGGGGTGTTTCTCAAATTTACGTTAAAGCCTAACGTGTCTCGCCTATGGTTCCATATAAGCCCTAACGTACGTTCGGTATCAGATTTACCTATCACCGTACTATCCTCTATTTTTGGCTGTACGTCGCTTATGACGTTTGGGTTGTTAGAGGCGAAGCTTCGCAATTCGAACGAGGCTTGCATGTTCAAGTGGTACAGGTCGTTAACTATTTGTTTAACCTCATTTTCGTCCTGATCTAAGGCTACCAACATGTCGTCCATGTACGTGTTTCTGATAGTTATATCGGCGGCAATAGGATAAACGTTTTTTTGTTCTAACGCGTTTTTGTTTTTGACGTATAAGGCTGTGGTTGGACTCGCAGCGGATCCGAATATCAACCGTTTCATACGATATTCTTGTGGATCTTCTGTCCTGCTCTCTCCCCTCCACAAAAAACGTAAACTATTCCTGTCCTGCTCTAACACTCCTACTTGTAAAAACATTTCCTTTACATCGGCAATAATCGCGGTTTTGCCCTCGCGAAATCGAAGTAGAACTCCGAACAATGACTTTAACAGGTCGGGCCCTGTTAATAATGACTGATTAAGGCTAGTATTATAGGCTGTAGCCTTTGCGTCAAATACTAGACGTAATTTTAATTTTTGCGCGTGTCTAGTTGCGAAATGCGGCAAATACCACGTACGCGGCGCTTCTGGCGGGGGACGAGAGTTAACTATTTCCGCATAACCTTTATTAATCAAATTTTCAATTTGTGCGGTATATTCTGCCTTAAAACTTTCGTCTCCGTCCAGTTTGCGTTCTAAGCTATATAGCCTGCGTAGCGCTTGTGCGCGGTTGTTGGGCAAAACCTCGTTATCGGATCGCCACAACAATCCCGTTTCGTACCTATTTTCTCCCGGGATTTTTCTACACGTAGATTCTAATATGTCTAAAGCACGTTGGTCCGGGTCCGCCCGGGGCAATTTTTTCTCTACCCCTAACGACTCGATGCTAAAGTGCTGTTTCATACAGCTTAAAATCTCATCTTCGGTAGTGGCTGGACGCACGTGATTTATACGAGCTATTTTCCCCGGCCTATCCTGGGACCCAAAAAGGATCCAACCTAGGTTGGTATAGCCCGCAGCTATTGATGAGGTGGGGCCCGTAAGGAGTTGTCGCGACACAATTAAACCCCAATTATCTTGCCCAATTAAAATTGTGGGCGTCCCGCGCTCATATACTAATTGGTCCGTTATGTCTTTTAAATGGTCGCATTTTTCCACTAACTCGCGAGAAACCTCTTGCGAAGGCAGATTCAATTTATCGATTGTGTACGCCGAAATTTTTTCTAGATTTCTTGTACATAAACCGCGAATCGATAAATTAATCCTACAGGACTCGTGGTCTGTTATCTGACCTCCAATGCCTTCGATCGCGAGAGGTTTGCCCGAACCCCTGGGAGCTACCTTATCGGCCGTGCCTCGTTCTATTAGAGTCATGGTCGAGCCTGAGTCTAGGAACGCTAGTGCTTCGGTACTACCTAACGGGCCTGAAATTTCGACGGGGACCACCATAAGATACGTATTAGCGCGCTGAATTTGATTAATACTGCTAACACTTGCGCGGACAGATTGCACTTCACTCGTAAGCCCGTGAAGCAACTTATGGTGACCCGCTTCGCATTCGTTTTTACCGCATGCGACGTATTTGCACTTAATAGGGCGCCTATGGTTAGGTTCTAAGCACCTATAGCACAGCTTAAGGCTTCGGGCCGATTCCCACCGATCCGAAATAGACTTTTTTATAAAATCCGGGCAAACGGCTAATTTGTGATTCCCCTTGCAAAGTACGCAATCTTTTTTATTATTGCTAAAATTATTCTGCGACTGCGTGGGCGGTCGAGATTGCGTGGGTTTCACCGTTTGCGCGGGCTTTTTTTTATGCGTTTGCGGGCGCGAATTTACGGTAGCTACGGTAGCGGCGCGGTTCGATTCCCGGTATGAGTCGTCGTCCGAATCAGAGTCGCTTGTGTAGTCTCGATAGCTACTTTGGTATGGTCGTCCGCGGCTCGCACCACCGTGCATTCGTTGTTGTGGCTGCCTCGACTCGGCATGGTTCATATTAACCACATGAACGTTTGCACGGGACTTTGAATGTCTGTGGTGTGATCGCTTCGTGGCCATACTGACGTCATTTAAAAAGTTAGCCATCGCGACTAATTCGGGCGTCCCCTGATTGGCCTGTTTATACTTTGCCCATTCATACCTAATTATTACGTTTAATTTATCAGTTATTTTACTCACTAACTCGGGCGCGTGTAAGTACTGATCTTGGCGCAATGCCTTAATGGTAGCTACCGTATTTGCTACATGGCCGGCAAAAGTAACGATATTACTGCTATCTTCGGCTAACCTGGGCATGCGCTTAACGTTATGGATCTCGGTCAAAACTATTTCTTCGGGATCCCCGAAATGCCTTTCTAAAGACTCCATGATTTCGTAAGGATCGGTTACAGTATACATAATGGCCTTGACCGCTATTCGCGCTTCGCCGCGTAAGGCGCGCCTAATTCTACCTACGTTATTTACGTTACTGAAATGAGGTGCGCTGTCCTCAAATTCGGCCCTAAACGCTATCCATTCCGAGATATTTCCATCGAAATGCGGCAATTCCGGAATTTGCCTATGAATTGGAGGGCCCTGCAATGCCCGATCGGCGTGTCGTACTTGCCCTAATTCTACCCTATTGCCGTTATATGCCGGGTTCAAACTTCTGTTTTCTACAACGGGTGGTCGATTATCGTAGTGAGATGCTACCCAACCCGAGACTCTCTCAGCGGCCTGACCCACCGCGGACGCACTGTCGGATTGCGCTTCAATACGCGCAACCTCCAGTCTAATATTTGCTTCCGCGGCTGCCTTCTGAGCTAGTTCGAGTTCGGCTTTACGCACCTGCAATTCGGCCATTAAAACAGAAATTTGACTACTACTTTCCCTATTGGCGTTAACTAACGTATTGTCCGAATTCCTATCACCGGGCCTGTCTATATCTCCCCTACCGACTTCTAACGCGTGGTCGCGGGCGGAATGGGGCACAGGGGCCGGGTTCGGGGGTGAATTGGCTACGCTCGATCGCGGGGCGGGGGCCGAGGGGGGATCGCTCGCGGGCGTCATTGTGTTCGCGTTTTTATTGCTACTGCTTGCGTTATTAGATGGGCCAGTCCCGTAGCTCCAAGTATTTGTAGGATTAGTGGACGTCTCGCCTGACTCCGGAGTCTGGTCTCGTGATTTTTGAGAACGCGTAACTCTCTTTTCCGGAAGAGACATCGCACGGGGGGACTGTCGCTTAACCTAACACACACACTGAATTTAACACAATAACAAAAAACACTGAATTTACCTAATACCTAACACCTATTCATTAGCGAGGCTAAGTGCGACACTAATGAGCCCTAATATCCCTACGGCGTAAATCCCTCGTTGCACAGATCCGTTACGGTTTGTTCACACCGCTAGGTTACCCCCGTACGGAAGCTGTGTTATGCGTCACACGTGAACGCTTTAGAAGCGGTACAAGGAGAACTTAATCAATCCGAGACCGATTGATGCGGAAGCAAGGGGAAATTAATCAACCCGAGATCCGATTGATGGCAGAACAAGGGGAACTTAATCAACCCGAGTTCTGTGATGCACGTCGTGGTGCGGACTATTGTCCGATTGATGGCAGAACGTGGGTTCTGTGATGCACGACGTGATGTGGATACGAGGGGAAAATTAATTCGACCCAAGATCCGATTGACGCCAGAGCAAGGGGAAGCTTATTTCAACCCTGTTTGTGATGCCCGGCGCAGGGACGTAGGGTTTAATCCGCTACACGTCCCCGTGATGATTCTCTTGCGCGCCTCCTGTTACTGGAACTTGAAGATTCGGTGCTCGAAGGTCCAATTCCTTCCTTCGATGATCACTGATTCTTGATATCCGGCTTTCGAAGTACCAATTGTGAGGAGCCGTGGACTGTACTAGAAACTGAATTTATATTAGACTTGAAGGTCTTCGATAGTAAAGGGAAGTTCCCGTGAATAAAATAATAACACTTGAAGATAATTCACATAATGCTGTGTTGCTTGATCGGAGGCCGCTGAGAGAATGAATCTATTAATCGAGCGGCCATATTAGAATGATCGCTGGATTAAACTTATTGATGGCCAATGGGTAAGAAGGGCGTGTCTCAATTCTTACGTGTGATATGATTAGGTGGGTTAATGTAACCTAAACAGCATTATCTCTTTATTTCGATAAATACACATGGATATTACATAAGGTACATAGGTAGAACATATTTTGATTAAAAAGTTATCATACAAGATTCTTATTGGAAATCCTATTGTTTATAATATTAAACCTATTCGATGAAGCTTTCTATGTGTTTCATTATATATTTATTCAGGTGGTTTTACATAGTAATTAACCAAAGCTTCATTTCTTATCCTAACACAATAAATGGAGAGAAATTAACTTTATATAATAAGTAAAAATAAACGAAAAGAAATATGACTGTGTATATAATATTTTCTTATTCTAAGCTGATTACTTACATGCTATATATTATCGAGCTAACTTATAACTATTACATGAGATCCTAACCTACATGCGACAGAAATGTTAAACACACCAAATTTATCTTTATTCTGCAATTGGCCTAACGGCACTTTGTACATCTGATTGTATAAAAATAACTAATAGGTATAATTATAATAAAATATTAATAAAATAATACGTATAATTACAATAATAATATAAAATGAGATCATAACAATATATAGCCCTGCAAGGGGTTTTACAACCCACGCCATCTTGCGGATTTTTAGTGGTACTGAATTATTTTACTGGCAACGACACATTTTTGGTACCTAATTTTTGTATAATATAGCCAAAGCTATTTACAGTGATGAAAGTCAAGTTTTTTCAATAGGATTCAGTATTTATTTCGCAAGTAGAACGAAGGATTGAGAGCGTTCCGGTAAAAAATGCTTTGAATTTTGATAATGACAAATCCTTGACCGACGTTTAGTAATGCTTGGTAATGCAAAATATGACGATGCACATTAGTGCCATATGAAAGCTGTTTGTAGTATCACGTTTCGATGGCCAGACTCTAGCGCCACTCTCCCTGGGCCGGACCGACGCTTGCTAGAATATAATTGTAACATTAATGCAACATACAAATCACTGGGCACACTTCATCGAGAGATGTATAATTGTTCTCGGGTCAATTAGACCACAATACTCTTACCCTATACCTATACTTAAAGATTGAAAGGGTCTACTGTAGTCTGTCGAGCTGTCGTAAATTCTAAAGTCTATGACTTTGAAAACCAACGGCGCATTGATCTGGACACTAAACGTGATCACGTATAAGTCATGTAATATAGCATGTAGCATAAACGCACCCCAAATGGCGGGAAATAACGGCGGGAGACCTTCCCTTCTCCCGTCGTCAAGTTTTGGAGCTTCATAGAAGACTCAAGTGCATAGCGCTGCGAGAGCTTTAACTTAAGACGCTTTGCTGTTACCAATTCCTACTGCAGTCTAACAGGTGTCGGTCCTGTCCAGGGATAGTGGCGTTACTAACCGGTTTCATATGGCCATAATATATACATACGTCATCTGCTTTACGAATTTGCTTTATTAAATGTGAGTATTGATTTGTTACTTGAGTAATAAGCGAAATAAATACTGGATCATAATGGCACAACTTGACTTTTATCACTGTGGATAGTTTTGGCTTTATTATGCAAAAAATACTTGAAATCTGCGAAATTATTAGTCCTGTTTCCTCTCTGTTTACATCAGTGACATTCAGTGACTTTCAACGACAGTTACCAAAATTTTGTCGTCGCCAGTAAAATAAATTAGCACCACTTACCTAAAATCAGCAATATGGCGTCGGTTGAAAAACACCTTGTTTGGCTATTACAAGCATCATGAATCGGGCTTGGAAGTGTCCTCATTCTTGGCCTTACAACACAGGGCATCGGCCACAACGGCCAACTTCGCATCGATGTTCTTCATAAACGCATTTAACTCATTGAGTGCCGTCTTGACATTTGAGATATCATCTTCTAATAGCTTAATTTTTTCAGATAGTATTGGACCGGGTGGTTTTTCATTTGGGTCTATATTTTGGTCATTTTCTATATGATTATGCGGTATTCCAACCACGGCATCGTACAATGCGTTTAATTTATTATTTTTCTTTTGTTCTATTTCATTCTCTTCTTTTGCGAGTTGCTTCTTTTTAACAACATTCATGAGAGCCTCCTTTATGTACAAGGGCAAGGTTTGGGCGTACTGGTCCGCATCGGCGTCTAAATCATTACCAACGGACACTACTTCCCATTTCTTATTGTATTCGAGGTTGTTCACAATTGTGTGGTGGTACCGCACCCGTGATAATGGCTTCACGAATTTCCCGAGTATGGTGTTCCCGACGATTTCCAGCGTGCTCAGCAGTTCCACCTGCTTCTCCAGCCGCCTGATGTTGCCGATCAAGTTCAGCTCGTTGACGTCGCTGACGGCCACACCTATCATGAAGTTCATAAACACTATGGCGATGAAAATGACAAACACTACGAACAGCAGGCGGACGATCGTCCTCGTGCCTTCGAGTTCCTCGTGATCTTCGCCGAACAGGTCGCCGTAGTCGAACTCCGAAGACATCATGACGAGGGTCTTGACGAGCGCCGAGACGGGGCCGTCGAAAGGAGGCTTCGACTGATACTGAATCATGAAGCACAGGGCAAATCCGATGAGCAGGCACACAGCTGTCGCGAACACCTGATGAACACAAATTTAGAAATTGACGATTTTATGGAATCTTTTGTTTGCATGTCGGTCTACACACCTTGAATATGTTACGGGTGACTCTCTCGAACATGAGCACGTAGTACCCCCAGCCTGGGAACCTGGACAGCAGCAGCATGGCCTGCAGCCAGGCCAGCAGCAGCACGAGGCAGGCCACGTGGCGCTGCCAGGGCGCGGGTTCAGGGGCACACCGCACCAGCAATGGCACCGCTGCGCCCAGCGCTAGGACGACCAATTTCAGCCAAGACTCAACATGCATGAAGTATTGGAGCTTCCGGAGCCATATGTACATGCATTCCTGGAATATATTTTTTGGACTTAGGGCTGAAGTGGTCATCAGCCCACCCCAGCAAAATTCTGAAATTGAATATTTTACGTCAAAAGTTCGTTTTGGAGGACCTCGGGCACTGATTGTTTAGTACCTGACGTAATATCTAACGGATAAGCTTTAAAAAAAAATTGGGCAAGTGCGAGTCGGACTCGTGCACCGAGGGTTCCGTACAAACACTTCATCCTTAAGTGGTTAAGTTAAGTTTGCACCTGGTATGTATAGCGCTCCATACAAATGAGGTGCAAAGTTAACGCAACCAACCCTTTTGTTGTATGGGAGCCCCCCTTATATATTTATTTTATTTTATTTTTAGTATATATTTGTTGTTATAGCGGCAATAGAAATACATCATCTGTGAAAATTTCAACTGTCTAGCTATCACCGTTCTTGAGATACAGCCTGGTGACAGACGGACGGACGGACGGACGGACGGACAGCGAAGTCTCAGTATAGTTGGATTTATCTAAGCTGAGCTAATCCACTTAAGAACTGAATACCATTGAACAAACCACAACTGGTAAACCGCAAATTAAGATAACGAGCTCGTAGTAAAAGCAGATTGTAACCACCTTGGAAGGTTAATATAGATTATCGACTCTATTTCCTTGGACGTTAGACTACAAAATGCACTAACAGAATAATGGTGATCATAACTTTTTGGAATTTTACAACCGTCTGACCCTGCTCAAGAACGTATTCTCTTGAAAAAGGACTATGATCTCTCGTCAACAAACATTTTAAACCTATTCAACAAGGAATAAGGCTGAAAATCCAATATCCACGCAATGTAGTTCTAACCTTTTTTTGTAAGTAACTGGTTGGCGCCAGGTTCGCATTTATGAGAACAAAAGCAGATAGGATTGTATTAGACACAATGCTATTGTGAATGCAGGTAAGTGTATTAGTTCAGCTTGGATTACTTTAACTATAATAGGGTCCCGTTTTTACCCTTTGGGTACGGAACCCTAAAAACAGCTTAATCTTATCCGCGGCATCATTGCTGAGTAGGCACCTTTATACCATGAAATCAGGCTCGTTAAACTTATCTAAAATAATGGAGATAAGCATTTTCGGATATGATATTTTTTGATATTGTTTTGTTTTTCGTGTGGGTACAACCCGTAAAATTACTTCATAGCATGGTGCTTTAATTATCATTCTCTATCATCAAAGCATTTAAGATCTTTCAATTGCACAGATGCATGGCATGCTACAGGCTCAAAATTAAATTAAGATGCGGTTTATCAGTCATGGAAGCAATCAATGCCGTGGACTAAAGCTTATTTATAACCGTAATTATGACAAGTACATTTATATAAATTTCTCACCAGTGCCAGCATCAGACAGATGCTAAAATAAATCAGCGCGAGCAACACCCAGGCGCCCCAGCCACCGTAGCACTCCGCACAAGACTCGTGCAATGATGAGGAACAATTGACGTTGGACGAGTCGTTTTTATTAAACACGTTCACCAAATATACGTTAAATGGAAACAGAAACAATGCATACATCCCCAACATAGTGTAAAACACCGGCAATAAAGTCTTCCATCTTAAGTGCAGCAGACTTTCTATCAGGGGGTGCACGAGTATCTTGCTCAGGCCGCATCTCACCATATCCTTTATAACATCTATCTGACTCACACTCGAGTCGTCGTAGTAGTCGGACAAGAAGTGGAAATCCACGCATATGACCTTCCCGTCGTTGTATATATACTGATCGAACGTGTCTTCTAATAATTTCAATGGTTCGTTGACGTTCTTTACTATTTGTTCCACTACTGTTTTGCCGTTATTAGATTTGTCTGACAAGTAAGAACCCATACGAAGTAGCGATGCCGTCATAGTCTTATAGCCGCAGCTGGCTGAGTAGTAAAACGGAGTATCTCCATCCTCATCCTTCACATTTATACCTTTCCAATACTGTGGAGACTGCAGCAAAAAGTCCACAACTTTATTGGAACCGTGTTCCACGATCTGGTGCCACGCAGTTCTCACGAACCCTTTTCTAGTGCACCAGGCCAGTTGCTCGTCTCCAAATTTTTCTAGAAGGAGTTTCATCGATTGCGGCTCATCGAACGCGGCAGCCCAGTGAATAGGAGCCAGTCCAACTGCGTCAGTACCGTTCGGGATGTCGAAATTGTCCAGGAAATACTTCAAAATGTGAGGGTGTTTTGTGGCCATGTGCAGCGCTGATTCTCCAGTTTTGGTGACTTTAGTGACGCTCGCGCCTTTCTCTAACAAAATTTTAATGAGTTCAAAGTTGCCCCGGAAAATGACTCGCGAGAGTAGATTCGGGCCGGGGTTTTCACTTTTATGTTCGACACAATCGATGACGTCGGTCGACGACGCGCTCAGTATTTCAGTTACAATCTCCATTTGGATTGACGGTTCCGTGTCCTGAAATGTGAACTGTATGCGTGAGATCTTATATCAATGCCAAGTTTTTTTTATTCACAAACTGACCGGCGATTGACCTCAGTATCACTGGAGTGACTACGGGGTCGAGGATGTAGCTCGCCGGTTCAGTAATAGCCTATTCATTCTTGGAGATACCAAATTATCCTGACGTCAGGTTGGTGGGTGCATTTCCAGTTCTACCTAATGGCTGCCTACGCAAGTGTGAAAGAACTGCCTAAGGTTAGTGCTCGCAATGTGCTTCCACATGTATGAAGCACAATCAAATTTAGATAGCGGTTAAAGAGTAATATGGAATGGAATGGCATATCGCTAGCACTAACTCCTGGCGTATACCGCAGCTCCATTTGTTGATGTGCATCCGCCATCCTGACACTCACGATTTTTTGATAAGTCGGACCAACCAATCACTTAACAGTACCTAGCGTGATTCTTTTTAATACAAAACTGCTGTTGTTCTGTTTTAGAAATTCATATCATATCAGTTCTTTTTAGTGTTTTATGATGAACGTCGCCTTAGAGTATAGAATTTTGGCACAGGTTTAGGTAAGCATTATGCTGTTGTTATTTCGTCTATGTAATTATAATAGGGATGGTAAGTTTTTTGAATTTAGAAAATCCGATAAGGTTTTCAATGTCAGTTTCATGAGCTCTTTAGGTCATTACGTACAGGTGGGTGTTCTAGAGTGTAGTGTTCGATGCACCAGTGCAGCAGGCTGCAGAGGGGGAGGTGAGGGGCGAGCGGGGCGTACTGGGCGAGGAGCTCCTTCACGGCGGACGGGTCGCGCTCCTTCACGGCTTTCCATAGCGATCTGGAGAGCAGAACAACTTCGTAAGATACAAGAAACAAAAGACGAGTGTTAAGTACCTGGATTTACTACAAAAATGTGGTTTGTGGAATTCTGAATTGAATGAAGACCGAGCGTGTTGGCGTTCTTGTAACAGCTCTTCATTATTTGGTAGCAGTATAATTCATTGAAGGGAATGTTTTCTCCCCACGTCCCAAGTCAAGTTGACAGTGTTCAAGCTATCTCTGACTCAGTACCTACATGCGCTACGTGCTCACGTATCCCCACCCACTCCCATCTAGGAAGATTCCTCTGGCTTGGTACACAAGCACATGGTTAGCTACAAGCGGCTGCTTTCCATTTCAAGCTGTCCCTTGCTGTTCCCTAACACGACTCTTCCCTTCACTTACTTGTTGATATTATTTATAATAATAATAATAACGGTCTCCCGGAGCAGGCTCGTCGGGAGCACTGCTCGGTCCGGCTCGTGGCTCCTCTGAGAACAACCATCTGATGACATTATACATTAATGTTAAACACTATTCCTGTACCTATAGTCAGAACACGCTATCTCTTTCAAACAAATGAACTGTCAAACCATACACACCTGACTCGCTTTGTATGGTTTGACAGTTCATTTGCTCGGAAGAGTAAGCGCGGTCTGACTATAGACCACTTGATGTAGGACTTGTCAATGATCAATCCAATATTTCAGTTTAACCGGTAGACTGCCAAGGGTTGTAAACACACTTAAGACCGCACCGAGCGTAATGTGAAAAAAATAGGCAGTTGCCGTTAAGTAGATAACGTCAACTCAACACTAGTTGCTTAATCCATTTTTAAACTATATATTTAGCATTTCGAAGAATGTGTTAACAACTTCTCCGTGGAAAAATTATAAGATTATTAATATTTTACCCTACAGAACTAAGTAAAGTTGGACGAAAATTGTAAAATCGAAGCAGGCGTTAAGTGTTTTTTTTACACTTTAGCAATGGAAATCTATTCTGATTTTCAGTTCAAAAAAAAGATGAATGTTTACATTACAACTTGTCCGCATCAAATATTTCAATTATTGTTTGGTATTAAAGGTCCAGATTTATCAAAAAGTGCTTTTAATTCTCCATACATTTTTATTTTTGCCGCGCGCCGATCTAAATACGCATTCCCCGCGCTCTATGGTTCAGTCGCCAACGCTCGGCGCCCTCTTAATAAATAACACTGAAAGCACACTGTGTCTCCGAGCCAAAAAGACGATCTTAACGATTGATCTGCCGAAGACATCGGATATTATTTTGTCATATTAGGCATGCTGGAGCTGGCATGTTCACCCGAATGATCTACCTAAGCTCCTTGATTATAATTTAAAAGATAAAAAAAAAGCCTGACCACAAATATATGAGGATTCGCCATGCGGAATTTCACTGGAACTAATTTATAATACTGGCAATGATTTTATGATTGTTTTATGAAAATCAATATCAATCGTGTTGGTTTGTTTACGTTTCTTTAAAACTCAAATATTTAAAAATATCCAAATAAAATGCCAAAAACCATTCACAGTCGTGAGCGTAATATTATAAATAAAGTGTACCTACTACACGTGTTTACTAGGTACTTACACGAAAAACAGTCAGGAAAAGAGAGTATTCCATTAAATGATATTGCGAAGTGAACATCGGAACTGACAGGTATTTAAACTAATGTTATTATAGTGCGTTTGCGATAGATCGGTTGTTCTGGTAATAATACAATACAATACAATACAACAATACTTTATTGCACAGCAACAAGAAAAATATTACATGAGAAATCATAAATTAAATAATGGTAGACAATAGGCGGTCTTAATAATAAATACCTAAATATTAAGGGACAATCATACACAAATCGACCTAGTCCCAAACTAAGCAAAGCTTGTACTATGGGTAGGTACTAAGACGACGATATACATAATATATAAATACATATATAGATAACATCATCTTCTAACATCATGTTCTTGGGTCATGGTTGTTCTATGTATTTAAGTATATATTTATCTATTATAAGTACGTATATCGTCGTCTAGTACCCATAACACAAGCCTTCTTGAGCTTAATTTGGGACTAGATCGATTTGTGTGAGGTTGTCCCATTATTATTTATTTATTTATTAATAGGTTTACTAATGAAATAAACTCACCGAGGGCTCGAAGGTGTCTCGGCACGCGGCCCATGTGACGAAGAACGCCGGAACTCGCGAGACGCGACAGAACCGTTGGGCAGGGATGACTCGCGAGGTAGTGACGACTCGTGAGGCTGAATAGACTCGTGAGGCTGGATAGACTCGTGAAGCTGTGTAGACTCCTGGCGCAAAGAGGGTAGCGGCACCAGCGGTATCGCCTCCGTGATTTCGTCTAGACCCGCCTCCAAATCTGCTTCACCCAATGAGACTTAGGTATTATCAGCTCAGAAGTAGCTGGCAGTTTGGCGGATCGGCTGTTACTGTTACAGACCTATGTTAATTCAGGAACCTAATTTATGGGAGGGTTCTTATACCGCAAAAAACACTACCCAACTATAGTCCAGTCCACACAACTGTGGTCCAATTTAATCCGAAAATTACTCGTTAATATTATGACAATTACTATTACGAATAAACTCTAAGGTGAACAAGATAATTAAAGAAACTTAAATAAAAACGTATAAAATCAAATCACTGATAGAATATGGATTTTGATATAAATTACCGAGTTTTGTTTTGGACCATAGTTATGGATGATTGGACTATAATTGGGTAGTTTTACGGTACCTGTGTGAATATCTTAAAATCAAAAGTGTTTAAAAGCAATTATTACGACAAAAAACATTTATTCAAAGAAACGTGACAATATTTTTTTTGTACGACTGGCGTTGACATTTTTTCCTTTTAATTATTTTGTTACCATAAAGGTGCGCCCAGACCGCCGCTTAAAATACGGTGACGGTACGGAATCGCAGTGACGCATCGTATCCGTACCGTTTTTATCGCATGCCCTCCACACCGCCGCTTAAAATACGGAGTCGGTACGGAATCGCAGTGACGCATCGTATCCGTACCGTTTTTAACGCATGCCTCCACACCGCTGCTTAAAATACGGAGATGGTACGGAATCGCAGTGACGCATTGTATCCATTGTATATTAATTCAGTGAATTAAGGAGTTTGACCTTACAAACGGTCCAGAAGTTTAGAATTTTTGATAATATGTTGTCTAGGATGGTTAGTGAGTGTTTAAAATACATTTTTTTTTAATAAAAAAAGAACCGACTTCAAAATAACTGAAAAGCCGAAAATAACCCGTTCATGTACAGATTACATTTGAATCACTTTTTGAAGTCGGTTTCCAAACCTCTCAACTTTTACTATGAAAAATGATGCCTGATATTATATATTATATGTTATTATATTCTAGTTTACGTGAGGTTTGGCACCGACTTCAAAAAGTGATTCAAATGTAATCTGTACATGAACGGGTTATTTTCGGCTTTTCAGTTATTTTGAAGTCGGTTATTTTTTTATAAAAAAAAATTGCATTTTAAACACTAACCATCCTAGACAACATATTATCAAAAATTCAAAACTTCTGGACCGTTTGTAAGGTCAAACTCCTTAATTCACTGAATTATTATACAATGGATACAATGCGTCACTGCGATTCCGTACCGTCTCCGTATTTTAAGCAGCGGTGTGGAGGGCATGCGTTAAAAACGGTACGGATACGATGCGTCACCGCGATTCCGTACCGACTCCGTATTTTAAGCGGCGGTGTGGAGGGCATGCGATAAAAACGGTACGGATACGATGCGTCACTGCGATTCCGTACCGTCACCGTATTTTAAGCGGCGGTCTGGGCGCACCTTTAAGTGGCAACTAAACAGTCACGTAGAAAGGCTACCTTGCCTACCTTGTATTCTATGCCCTTAGTTTTTAGGTACTAGGTAGGTATATCCAAATTTAACTGCCTTGTCTGTAAAATTTTATTTTATCGTCAGATATCGTCATTTCTTCGTAGCTTTAACGGTAACGTCATCGACTATTTTGTTTATCAGTCTGTTCCGGATAATCTCCTATATGACGTATTTCAAGGATTTATTATTGGTGTTATCGCAAAGGTGAATTACCAAGAAATCCGCGGAACAAAATCCGAATGCGAAAGTAAGTTTGTTTTGATATGTCCTGCTTTCACACATCAACGGATCGACGTTATTTTCACCTGAGATGCTAAACGAAGACGCTCTCAACTCTGTTGTATTTATTTATGTTTTGCTTCCTGAGAACTCCGTCATTAATAAACCGATTCAAAAATATATTTTTTTTATCCAAGAGAAGCAAGAATCTCCAAGTTAGTCCCATAAAATTTTGGTGCACATCTGATGACGAAATCCAATTATCATCGGAAATACGGTTCCTTCTGCTTGAAGTCCCTAAAGTCAGCACTTAAAAAATAGGTAAAATGCAACATAACACTAAATATAAATAACAAATTAACAAGTGAGCCAAAAAACATAGCCAACACCTTCAACAACTTCTTTGCGAGCATTGGTGAAAATGTACAAGGAACCGCAGTGTCCGGGCGACCCGTGATGCAACCTACCGAAAATACCATGTTCCTTGCCCCTGTAAATGAGCGTGAAATAAATACCACTATAAAAACCTTAAAAAACAAAAACAGTTACGGCACAGACGAAATACCTCCCTCTTTACTCAGGCAATGCGCAGATCAACTCACTTTACCTCTGTGTATTTTAATAAATCAATCATTTGACGAAGGAGTATTTCCAAACCTACTGAAAATATCGGTGGTTAGACCAATCCATAAGAAAAATGCAAAAACAGACCCTAACAATTACCGGCCGATTGCTCTACTACCAACAGTATCAAAAATATTTGAGAAAATCATGTGTAATCGCATATACAATTTTTGTGAAAAGTATGAGATATTTGACGAATCCCAAAACGGCTTCCGCAAAAAACGATCAACCATACTAGCGGTATATAAATATATTCAAGAAATTCTTAATATAATTAATGATAAGCAATACGCCATTGGTATATTGTTAGACATGACAAAAGCGTACGATAAAGTCCAATATAATATACTTCTTACCAAACTTCAAGGGATAGGGATACGTGGATTGGCCCATAAATGGCTTACTTCGTATTTAAAAAATAGACAGCAATATGTTGAGCTAGAACACTTTAATTTCAAAACAGGTGAGATAAAACATGTACAGTCGGACATAAAAACGATTAACGCTTCGATCCCACAAGGGAGTGTTATCGGATGCCTCCTGTTTCTTATTTACATCAACGACCTACCAAAAGTAATGAAAGAGCCATGTGTGTTGTTTGCTGACGATATATCCATACTTACATCGTGCCACAATAATATCAACTTAAACGGCAAAATAAATAACACGCTAAATGATCTAAATGATTGGTTAAGTGACCACAACCTTGAGATAAATTTCTTAAAAACTAAAATCATGGCATTCCATCCGTACCAAAAAGAGCCTATTAATATATCTTGTAGCTATAACGACATTCAACTAGAAGTTGTTGATACATTTACACTTCTCGGCATCGTAATAGATAAACATATCTGTTGGAAACCACACATTTTACACATTAAAAGCAAAATTTCAAAATTTGTATATGCAATCCGTGAAATCAAAAAAACCACAGATCTAAAAACGGCACTAACAACTTATTATGCGTACGCCTTCAACTGGTTTAATTATGGAGTAATTTTTTGGGGGAATAGCACAGATGCGTCATGCCTTTTTACCCTGCAAAAAAAGATTGTTCGAATAATTGTAAATATAAAACCAACCGACAGCTGTAAAAACCACTTCATCGAACATAAAATACTGACTATCCCATGCATATACATTTTAGAGATATGTAAGTTTGTCCGAAAATTTCCCGAATTCTACACCAAAAGAGGGGATGTATGTAAAACGTTACGCTTTAAAAACAAATTAGTGCTACCACCATCGCGAATCAAGCTTCACTCATCCGGACCTCTTGCAATGTCAGTTAAAATCTACAATAAGCTACCTAATAATATAAAAGATGAAACGAAAGATTCGATCTTTATAAACAAATTAAAGCAATTGCTAACAAAAAAATCATATTACACACTACAGGAATACTTAAACGATAATTTGTGACGTTATAAAATTAAAATGAACACCTAATTAGAACTAACACAACATAACAATACAAATAGACATGCACATATTATACGGACATAACCTTGAATGATAATGATAATTATGCTCATATCGAATGAATGCAAGATTTTAAATTATGAATATTTGTGAATAAAATTTAACATGCACTGTACTTAGTCAATTTATATTGTAAATTGTTTTAAAGTATGCGCAACCAACATAATATCTATAAATTTAAAAATATATAATATATACTAATTTTAATAATTGTACATACATTTTCATATCGCATTTTATTAATTTGTATACCACGTCCCTAGAATAAGTTTTTTATTATTCTTACTTTTATGTCTAATTGTATACCCATAAATAGTATCTCATAAATTGCTGCGCCCTACTTCAGGGTACATGATGTGATCTCAAATTTGTAACTTTACCACCTGTTTTATAAAACCATTATGTGCAATAAAGTATTGAGTATTGAGTATTGAGTATTGAGGTACATATTATTCGAGGTCATCACAATAATATTTGCCCTTGCCGGGATTCGAACCCAGGACCGCCAACTTACCACTGCGCCGCGTCGTCAAAAAGCCCTACGTGCCGTACAACAATTATACGCACGCCCACTTTAGGCAACCCAACGATACTTTTAGGGATTTTTCTTTTATTTCTAGAATGTTATTTTTACGTTTTTTATCTTATTTTCAGTAATAATTCTATCAATAAATCGCTCTGCTCTCCGTAACTGAGGATTCGAAAGTGCTTGTATGCTGTAGCTAGGACTTTTTGAATAAAGAATATTTTGACTCCGACTTTGAATCGCCCAAGTAAGTCCTAAGAGCACTGCCCTACCGAGACGCCACGGCATCTCCGCAAGTCCTATACAAAAAGTGGTAGCCAAGTATTAGCTCCCAAATCACGGAATAGAAAATCAAACATTGCATTTTGATTTGTCTGGATACGTAGCTTTCGACGCCGCTGCGGCACGCCGGTGAGGCAGTGGAATAAGTTTAAACTAACCTAAGCTTATATGAACAGACTGCCCAAGACCGCTGCAAATGGAGGAGTTTGATTCGAGCCCTACACCCCAGCAGAGGGTAATAGGAAAGAAAGAAGAAGAAGCTTATATGATCTGTGCCTAAGCGAACCACATGATTATTATTATTATTCGTATGGCATGTTATTTCAAATTGGATTTGTAATTACTTATAGTTAAATGAATTGTTTCTTTTGTTATCTGAAATAACATAACCATATGATGTACAAGTCGTACACCAGAACAGATCTTATTGTTGATGGTTGATTGTAGACTTGATAGAAGCACTGATGTCGGTGTATGAAGGGCCGTATTTACCCCTCGGCCCACAAAGCCCGGGCCTAGGGGCCCAGTCTCATACTCAGGACTTGCGCCATAATAATGTTCTCCTTATAGGGGAGGGGGGCCCAAATGCCAAGTGCCTAGGAGCCCTGGCCCTCTAAGTCCGGCCCTGGGTGTATGAATTTATTGATATCCAAGATATATGAGTACTAGCTAGGAGCACGTATAAACGTAGACTAAAATTATAATTCATTAGGTATCGCAAATACAGCAATCATAACCAATTCATTATGAATTTATTGCTGACTCGTAGATGTGTGCATTGCATTGTACATATTCCCGGCCAGGAGATAAAGATTGACAAGAGATGCTGAATAATATTATTGTATACCTACAAACTAAATTTATGGATGCATTCGACAGAAACAAATTAAATTAAATTTAATAAAGTTATTTGACCTTGCGCTGTCCGTTTTTCTAGAAATTTCTTGCCTCGCACAACTGTATTGTGGAATGAATTGTCGCTTGCGGTATTTAAGGACCGATACGACCTTCATACCTTCAAGGAAAGAGCGTACTTGTACTCCCACCTGTGCGGCCGGCAACGCGACTCCTCTGGTGTTGCAGGTGTCTATGGGCGACGGTAATCACTTTCCATCAGGTGTTCGGTCTGGCCGTTTTCTCTATAAAAAAAACCTGAGCACTCGTACCTACCTCTTAAAATAGCACCATTACGACACATTCTAGTCTCTTGAGCACACAACTGTTGATAGATCTAAGACAGAAGTTCTACTGATGCTAACAATTATCATAATGCAATGTAAAGCATGATAATATCAAGAATTTCGGAAACTTACGAGAATAAAAGCTGATGTCATTATGGGAGTCATTACGAGTTACGTCTTTACTCCACCGAGGCCACATATCGATAATTTGATAAGACTAGTTGCTAATATCAATCGATGCGTAATCCTTCGTAGTATTTGTACTTAAGACGGCGCCGAGCGTTTGCGACTCAACCATACGAGTAGAGCGCGGGGAATGCGTATTTAAATCGGCGCGCGGTCGCCATAGTAAAAATGTATGGAGAATTAAAAGCACTTTTTGATAAATCTGGACCTTTAATACCAAACAATAATTGAAATATTTGATGCGGACAAGTTGTAATGTAAACATTCATCTTTTTTTTTAAACTGAAAATCAGAATAGATTTCCATTGTTAAAGTATAAAAAAACACTTAACACCTGCTTACGATTTTACAATTTTCGTCCATCTTTACTTAGTTCTCTAAGGTAAAATATTAATAATCTTATAATTTTTCCACGGCAAAGTTGTTAACACATTCTTCGAAATGCAAAATATATAGTTAGGAAATGGATTAAACAATTAGTGTTGACGTTATCTACTTAACGGCAACTGCCTATTTTTTCACATTTCGCTCGGTGCAGTCTTAACGGTCTGAGTATACGGTGCAAACGGTATCCTGCCTTTTCGCCAAACTATTTTTCGTCAAAAGTTTCATTCCGCCGAATTTTCACTTCGCAGAATTTGTATTCCTCTGTAGTCGTGTAAGTACATTTTTAGGGTTCCGTACCCAAAGGGTAAAAACGGGAACCTATTACTGAGACTTTGCTGTCCGTCCGTCTGTCCGTCCGTGCGTCCGTCCGTCCGTCTGTCACCAGGCTGTATCTCAAGAACGGTGATAGCTAGACAGTTGCAATTTTCACAGATGATGTATTTCTATTGCCGCTATAACAACAAATACTAAAAATAAAATAAAATAAATATTTAAGGGGGGCTCCCATACAATAAAAAACGTGTTATAGATTATGGTACGGAACCCAACATGCGCGAGTCGGACTCGCACTTGCCCAATTTTTCATAATAGGCTAGTTGACTCATGTCTAACTGTATTAAACTAATATTTATTTCGTATAGCATTTAGCATAGGAAACCTAAATATATAATTTTCAATTCATAATAGTGAAAGATGGCTTAAAAAACTGAATTTAAAAATATGGTTTTTAATCTGTATTTTGAAATGCTTAAAACACTGTCCGTCATTTTCACTTATGATAGTGACGTCATCGGTCCCGTAAAGAAAACTGAAGGTCTACTCCGACGACTTCGAATAGTGATGTCCCTCTCGATCTCCTGTCAAAGTATATTGGAGTGAGCGGGACGGCACTATACGACGGTCGAAATTCGAACATTTGCGCGGAATTCTACGTCACGCCGCAGATTAGAAAAAGACAAAAATGGCGGACGGCGTTTTTGACTGTTCATGATATTTCTAATTTTCAATTATTAAAATTAGGCATTCTAGCTTTCACAAAAATACAAGACATTTTTTTTAGAGCTACTAAGATCATTAGTATTAACCATTTCAAATATATTTCAAAAATGGGTCTAATAGCCTATTGTTGTAAATATAATATCATCCTAATAGATCAGGGTAGGTTAGGTTAAGTTTTTATACCACATAAAAAATATGAATCGATAAAAAGATTCTATACAAATATTTAGGTTAAGTTTGTTTTATAACAATCCTAAATAGTTGACAGTTTCAGTGAAAAATGCTTACCGCGAAATGATACTTCGGCGAAAAGGCAGAGAACCGTTGCAAACATATGTATACACCGTGTTTTATTTGATTTGCTTCAACTTCGACATACCTTAGTACGCTAAATAAACTATCTTGTAAGTAAATCAGTTTTTTCGTGCCACCATCCCTGGAGACGGGCCTGTAAGGGCAGCGCTGTCGGGGTACCGGTTGTGTGCAACAGCGTTCCCGGAACCCGGACCACAGGAACACCCCAGGAGTTTTAGTCCGTGCGAGTCGGACATGCCCACCTGGCTCCTAGTGTGCGCGTCGTTTTTACCAAAAACAACGTTTTAAATATACTTGGTATTGTAATTTAATCTAGTTGACATTCTTGATTTTTTTTTCTTTTTACCGTACCTACATTTTATTCTAATTGATTATTTGTTGTACCTAGTCATATTTCTAGTATATAAGGACTTATAAAATTTACACGTCGCGTCAGCGGCCAAATATGTGCATTTTTTTTTCTATATGTAAGACCGTTTATGTACGTATACCATATTTGAGTAAATAAAGCTTATTAATTAATTCATTCATTCAGTCATTCATTCATTTATCCCGCACATCGATGAACAGCCGAATGCGTCCCTATCGCAAAAAATTGACGAATTTATGAAGTTGTGTAAGGTCTGTATGGCATAATTGTACATCATTAGAAAGAGGACAGACTTTTTAAATAGTTTCAAGAGCATGGTTTTTAAAGTTTTTTTTTAATGATAATTAAAGTTTCAGTTTCATTGAATTTTCACGTCTTGCAAAACATTTCTGGGTCAATAAAAAATTAATTAGACCCGACATGTTGGTAATTTTGATTTTGATAGAACCGTACAACATTACACCTTGCAATTAAATAAAAAAATCCGGTCTAGGCACTGAAACTTTTTTGTAATTTAAGTTTAAACAAGTCATTCTCTAGAATTTAAAAAAAAAACTAAAATAACTGTCATAAAAAAATCCGTGAGCCTAAGATTTTTTTTAGGGGCCGTAACAGGTAGCAAATGATCCCTTCTATCCCCCATTTTAATTTGTCAAACGATGTAACAAACACCCTATTAATGAATATATACAGGTATATGGTACGGAAGACCAGCGCTGCGACATTTCCCCGATGTCGCAGCATTATGCTGAGTGGTGTCCTTTTGCGGTGGACATGGCAGCACCATCATATAGGTACCCTCTACCTATATTTATATAATTTTCTGTTTAAATTAAATTTATGATATTGTATGTTAGTTAATTGATAAATTTAGTTTTTAGTTCTTTGTAATGGTGGTGCGTCTCCTTCGCTGCAATAAATGTGTTTTATTTCTTTCTTTCTTTATATATTTGTACTAGCTTTTGCCCGCGACTACGTCCGCGTGGAACTTGGAAGTATGGAAGCAACCTCGTACAACACGATAGATATCCACCTAATCACCTTAATTAATAAAAGGGATTATTAAACGCGCCTACGCAAATGTAAGAGCAATTGTGCTTTTGGTCGTCTAATCATTTCCTACAGGGTCATCAATGTCATCATGAATTACTTACTCACTTTTCAATCTTTTTAGGGATAATTTCCAGGATGAAAACTATCCTATGTCCTTCCTCGGATCTTAAACTATCTCCATGCCAAATTTCATCAAAATCGATTCAGCGGTTTAAGCGTGAAGAGGTAACAGACAGACAGACAGACACACTTTCGCATTTATAATATTAGTATATTAGTATATATTTGTATTCATATTTATAAATAGGGTAGTTTCCACAAAAAAAAATATGTAATTTATGTATGTACTTAGGTATTTAGCGATATTTTTTTAGAACTCATGATTCTTAGTTGATAATTCTGCATGATAATGATATTTTTTATTAAAATAAGAAAAATAGACAAAAATAAGTTCAGTATTTTATTTAACAACAACAGAGTATATAAAAAATATAAATTATTATAGTCTTCTCGTATTTAACGCAGTATTCCGACCGACACCATCCATCCCCACTAAGCCTTCGAGAGCTTTGCCCGAAATCTCATCCAGTCGTCTCTTTTAATACATTCTAATAGGCAGAGTTGGGCACTAGTCGATTAATTCATTAATCGGTTAAATAATCAATCGTCACAAGATTAATCGCCAGAGTATTCGATTGACGAATAATTAATCGTCATTGTAATCGATTAAATTTCTCAATTAATTCTCGATTAAGAGTAGGAACACGCTCATTTGTGCACGTTACTAAAATGCAATTTGTCCTGTCATGTGCATGCATGAAAAAGCTGCGTGTGCTGTGTGAAGTAAACTTGTTCCAGTAATATAAGGTGGTTTTTAATGTGCAGTACTCCTCCTAGGTAGGTCTCCTAGGTAAGGGCGAGAATTAGACATACAAAAAATACCGTATTTCTTCCTAATATTAATTTATATTTATGTTGAATATTATGTATATGTATTTATATAGATATTACGTAATATGCATTATATTGACTGTTTGCCTATCTCTCTCTCTCTGTTGGTTTTTGCATTTTCATGTATATTATTGTATAGTTATACTCCTTTGTATTGTACATTTTGTTGCTTGGTTTGTCTACCATTTACATTTGTGTTTAGCACTCATTTGCTCAAAGGTTAACTGGAAGTGATCCCTTAAGCTTGACTTTCATGGCTAGCGGCCGATGCGACTGTCGCGCGCGGCTGACGCTCAGCGACAGTCGCCTGGCCTCGCGTCAGTAATAGTTACTATGAAACTATGTGGCGCCACTTTCGAGGCTAGCGGCTCGAGCCGCGCGCGGCTCGCGTCAGTAGCGACAGTCGCGGGCCGCGCGCGGCCGTGTTCGGTTGGTCTTCTACTCACGCGTGACGCGCGGTAAAAATGGCGAATATTGTAACATTTTCTAGCATAAAAGAAGAAATTCTTATTAATTTTGTTGCGCAGCGCCCTTTTTTATATGATCGTAGTTTACCAGACTATAGAAATTCTTATAAGAGGGACAAAGTGTGGGAAGAATTTGCTTGTAATAATATAGCAATAGCAAATCGTCATCCTCTTCTTCTTCTAGCATTGCTAGCAAAATATATTTTTTAGAAGCCATAGAGATCACACACTACTGCACTGGACGGACACATCAATATGGCGCGGCGTGCCAGCGGCCGCGCGCGACTGTCGCATCGGCCGCTAGCCATGAAAGTCAAGCTTTAAAGGGATAAGTTCGCCTTTGTAGATGCTTATTCTTTTGTAATGTGTTTTTCTTGTTTTTATGTAGGTACAATAAAGTGTTTACATACATACATACAAATTTATGTGAATAAATGAAATTTAGGCAAATTAATTAATCGATTAATTTTTTTATCGCTGTATATTAATGTGAAGTTGTCCCAAGTTCTTCTCCAGGTCTTGGATGAGTTAGAGTGTACCTACGTGTGCACATTACAAAAAAAGCAATTTGCAAATCATTCTAGTGTGTTGTGTGAAATAAACTAGTTCCAGTAATAAAATGGTTTTTATAGTGCAGTATTCTGGGGTCTCCTAGGTAAGGGCGAAAATTAGACATACAAAAAAAATCGTATTTCTAATATTAACCGAGTGAAAATTAATCAAATTAATTAATCGATTAAAGTTTTTATCGCTGGAATCTATTAATCTACGATGAATTGAATCGAATTTCGTACGATTGAGATTAATTGAGAGAACTTAACTGGCGAGAGCTGGCTCAGGATCGTGGAGCGTGGCGTGATCCGGTGTCGGAGGCCAAGATCCACTTTGGGTCGTTGCGCTCAGTTAGTTAGAGATTAATTAATCGCCATTTTTAATCGTTAATCGCGATTATCGGTTAATCTTAATCGTGAATCGATTACATTTTGCCCATCTCTGCTAATACGTATTAAAAAAAATATCAGTTTATATTTACAGCTTCGATTTAGAGTCAAACTTTTTGTCCAAAAACTCGCACAGCACTCTCACAAACCTCTCTGGGTTCGTGAAGTGCACGTCGTGGCCTCCTTCCACGCTCACCACCGTGAAGTTGTCCAGGGTCTTCTCCAGGTCTTGGATGAGTCGGAGTGTGGCCGCCTTACCCCCGGCGTACCCGCCCTGCGCGTGCTGCGCGGTGATGAGGAGGGTCGGGGGGGAGCGCGCGGAGAACAGCCGGTAGTAGTAGTCCGTGGGGTAGTTCGGGGGGGCGGGGTATTTGAGGCGCTGGTCCCAGGATAATCTGAAACATTGATTCAATCGACAACGGGGACATAGAATCAAGCGACGAATTTTTTTTTTTGAGGATGTCATTCATTTTTTATTGGGACCAAACGTCTATATGGTAACTAGACTTATTTAGACTGCTCTAAAAGTCAGAAATGACCGTCAAAGTGAAAGTTCAACATTCCTACGGAACACTAAAAACAATCCATACAAATGGCCACCTAATCGTGACGTCATTATATGTTATGGGTACCAATAGTTGTAGGAGACAATAAGTAATTTTTTGGAGAAGTAGTACGTAAGCTGCCATAACGCGATTCTAGTTTTTTACCTGTCTCGCTCGCTCTTATATGTGAACCTATCCGATTCCATCCAAACCCGAATCCCAATCCAAGAACTTCATCTACTTTGATGTTGGAGTGCGACTGCGCAGCGAGTTCGCCGCGAGCGTGCAGCGAGTTCGCCGCGTCTTGAGTAGGGACGCCATACTGTACATTCGTCAGTACGCAGCGAATTCGTTGCGCACTCGCGGCTAACTCGCTGCGCACTCGCGGCGAAATCGCTGCGCACTCGCGGCGAACTCGCTGCACGCTCGCAGCGAACTCGCTGCGCGCTCGACTCGCTTTCAACTCGCTCGCAAATCGCAAGTGTGATAAGGCCCTAAAGTCTGTACTTTTAGGCACCTGTTTAAAAAAATGTAAACAAACCGTAGGTGTCAAATAGACAGCAAGAAATAGCGAATGCCAAACCGAGGAAAGTTAAAAATCACGTACGGTAGGTGTTGCTACTTTAAACCTGTGACTTTTTATTTTAGTCGTGTCACTTCCAGTATAATGTAGCCTTGCGATTTAAACCTCTGAAAATGTGGGTACTTTTATTGACGATTTACTGTTGCGATTTAAACCTCTGCAAATGTGGGTACTTTTATTGACGATTTACTGAGAAAAAATATATATATTTAGTTAATGTGATAAAAATATGTTTGTATTCGTGAATTTGTATTATCCGGTGAAATTAAGCGATAACACATGTTATTTAAATTGAACGGACTGCAGTAGTGAGGTCAATTAATTTTATAAATAATATAAAAAATTGAACAGGAACCAAACGTTGTCTTATAAACAACCCTTTTAATGGTTTGTTTACATTCTTTAAAATACCTAAAAATACAGACTATAGGTACTTACTATTATATTCGCTATCAAGAGGAAAGAAAATGAAATTAGCTAAACAGTGACCTCTATAATTTTATGAAGGTGGAACATTCAGCTAAGCTCAAACTAGAGCGAAGTAAGTGTTGGTCTCACTCACCGGTACAGGTCTTCCCCGACGAGCTCCAGGTTCCTGGACAGCGCCAGCTCCGCCTGCTCTTCAGTGAACCCTCGCGCCTTCATCACGGACTCCAGCGCGCGCCGCTTGCTGACCACAAGGTTTGAGATTAAAGTAAAACAACAATACGTTATCTATTTTTAGGGTTCCGTAGTCAACTAGGAACGCTTATAGTTTCGCCATGTCCGTCTGTCTGTCTGTCCGACCGCGGCTTAAAAAAGGAAGCCCTAGACGAACGTTTCTTGATCAGATTGGAAACGTTCTGAAAATAGGTCAAGTCAAGAGTACTCTAAACCGACGAGCATGCATGAGGAGATTAATGAATGTTGATGAAGCGAAAGATGTATGTCAGGACCGTAGCAGGTGGAAAGATGTGGTCTCTGCCTACTCCGTTGGGAAAAAGGCGTGATTTTATGTATATATGTACAAAAATTAAATGTGTGTTGGTTCCTTTTTGCGTAACGTATTTATGCAAAAACTAACCAATACATTTATTTTTGTTTTTAATGACTGTATCACCTGTACAGTCGCCTATCATCCGCCTTATGGAAGTTGTCGTAATACAGCTGGTGGAAGGAGGCGAAGTATTCCTTAGGGTCGTGGATCTGGAGACGAGCGAGCCCCGGCCCCGGGTCGAGCAGCACCAGCCGGGAGACGCGGTGCGGGTACACCGCGTTGAAAAACAAACCTGCCCATCATGAAGAAATATCAGACAACCTCACACAAGAGCATTTCTCAAAAAGTTTGTACACAGTTAAGACAGAAAATGGGTCAAAGGGGTCCGATTTTTTAAGTCTTTTTTAATACTAAATTGAATCTGTTTTAGCCTTTTATTTTAGTTAGTTAAGTTCTTAGTTTATAGTTAGTATTTAAATTTCTGTAGGTTTATGTGTTGCTTTATCTATTGTAAATTGTTTGTTGTTCAATTAAATATAATATTTTTCGCGGAAAAAAAGACAGAAAATTAAAGTCAATATAATTTTCAAATTCAAATTCAAATTCAAATATTTATTTGCGAAAATACAGTCAGTATGGTGTTAGGGTACAATTTCGTTTCCATGTATTTTTACTTGCAAGCAAGCGTGCAAATGTTTGTCAGTGGGGCCAAAAACTAAATAATATTAAATTAATTAATTAAAGAATTAAATTATACAACAATTAGCAAATTAAATAATATCAATAATAATCATAATCAATAAACATAATTACAAAATTTCATCAGTTATTCAGTCACATTAAATTCTAAATATTCCTTAACGCTATAAAAACACTCCAATATAATTTTCCTATTTTGTTACCAATTATTTTAGTAATTTTATATCAATGTTATGGCTATGTTCGATTATTAAGGTTCTGTTATGCTTATACTTATTTAATTATACATATAATCTGATACCAATGTATTGGAAATCACAAAGAAAATTGGTAACAAAATAGGAAAATTATATTGGACTTGAATTTTCTGTCTTAATTGTGTACAAACTTTTTGAGAAATGCTCACAAATTGATCTAGTCTCAAATGAAGTTCAAGAAGGCTTGTGTAATAGCATGGTATAAGAAAACAAAGTATGGCACTCGGGAATGACAGGCGAGACTCACGCTATGATTGGTTGGACGGGTCTGTTCCGTTCCTGTGTTGCCAGTGGTGTATCATAATACACCCCGATTCCCTTGTTACCTGAATGAATCTCATATAACCGTGAGTGTTTAAAATCAATTGTTACGACAAAATAACAATTATTCAAAGAACATGACAATTGTAATGCAAAAATATAGTTTTTGTACGAGTGGCGGCGGACATTTTATTCCTTATAATTATTTTGTTAACGTAAAGCGGCAACTAATCAAGTAATCAGTGACGTAGAAAGGCTGCCTTGCCGGAATGCCATACCTTATTTTCTTATACTATGTGTAATGGCTACTAGACGACGATATACACACTTATATTACACTAATATTATAAAGGCGAAAGTTTGCGAGTGTGTTCATGTGTGTGCATGTTTGATACTTCTTCACGCTCAAATGGCTAGACCAATTTCGAAAAAATTGTGTTTGGAGGTAGCTTTACACTCCAGATTAAGACATAGGATGCTTTTTAACCCGAAAAATGTAGTGTCCGGGTAAAACCGCGTGGCGCAGTAATATTATACTTAAATGTGAGTTTATGATCGTGATTGTATGTTTGTTACATCTTTACACTCTAATGGCTGGAGTGGAATGGGTTTGTTAACGCCGTGGGGCGCACCTAATACATAGATGATCCAGGCACAATTATTCGAGTTCATCACACAAATATTTGCCCATGGCGGGATTCGGACCGCCGGCTTTGTAGGCAGCTCTTCTACCACTACGCCTACCGCGTTGTCAAACCATAAACAAAAACCATAGATGACTCACCCGGGGTCCTTCAAAATATAGTCCTTATGTAAAATATGTAATCAATCATCGAGGTTAATCAACGGTATAAATTTGTACGGAACCCTCGTTGGTCAAACATTCTCGCACTTGTCCGGGTTTTTAAATTAAACGTTAGGTGATCCTCCGTTGTCCTACCTGCCTCGCAGCCCATGGAGTGGCCTATGTAGACGAACTCCTTCCAGCGGAGATGTCTCAATGCAACCTGCACGGCGCCCACAAAGTGCAGCCGGGATATCATCACGCCTGAAAATATACAAAAAATAGTTTTAATTCACTAAAATTGTTCTGCAGTTAAGAGACAAAAACAATAAGAAAATATTTTCTAACACATTTCGTAAATTATAAACATAACTTTTTACATAGACTATATTGTGAAAAGATTACATTTTTTGAGTATTCAGTTTAGTCTTGGTTCAAATTGTCGATTGAGAACCAAAATTCACGGGGTGACGTAACTCTTAGCTCAAGATCAATGTAGGTACTAATAACTAGATACGAGGTTTAAAAGAGCAGTGACAGAAATTTAAATGACTTTTGGTTGTCAAGCGCCCATGACTAAGCAGGTGTCTCCAGAGCTCATACTGTACTAACACCGGTGCACAAGCTACACTGAGTCGCAGGATTTATTGCCCCATGAAAACACTGGAAATATGTCACTCCATGTTGGCCTACCTTTAGGGAACGGTTCTGAGCGCCCATGGCCAGGCAGGTCAAGTGCAACATAGTGGAGAGTATCCGGCATGAGCCGCAGCAGAGGTTCAAACGTGGCAGCACTGTCCTGACGCCCATGCACGAGTAGCACGGGCTCTCCGTTCTCATTTCCCCACGAGACCACTGGAAACATCATTTTAAATACTATTAGTAGCCAATTGATTTAGTTACTTTAAAAAAATTACCATAATTAAGTATCTAGGACCCAAATAGTTATAAAGAATTTATTTGAATTATGCTTTCAAAACTATATTATTACTTCCTTTGAAATATAGTTTTTACTTGAACAAACAATACAACATCGTAGTCAATTGTTAATTAGTATTAATGGTTTCAATAATATCAAGAAACAGTAAAAATCAAATCAAGTGGCCTTCATTGGGAAAGTATAGTAGGTATTAGTAGTTTTTATGACTATGACAATGCAATAATAATATACGTTTTTTTTTTACTAAAACACTTATAAAAAAAAGGGATAAGTTCGCCTTTGTACATGTTTATTCTTTTGTAATGTGTTTTTCTTGTTTTTATGTACAATAAAGTGTTTACATACATACATACATAAGTAGATCATTTATAAACACAACCGAGTTAAAAATATCTTACATTTAATTCACGCAAAAAGGAATACGTTGAACGTTAATTGGACATTAACTACTGTTTTTAGTAGGGAATAGTGCACCATGGCATGAAATATCCACCAGGTAAAAACGAACTAACTTTGTCAATAGCGGCAAGTCTTGTAAATAAGTATTTCGACATAAAGCCATGTATATGGAATATACATAAATAAACAATACTTACTAGCTATCTTCCCCCATGGCGCATCAATTGTCCATTCTCTTAAAACTTTCATAGTTTTAAACTATTTTAGTCTTCAAAGCACTTCTTAATCTTAATAGTTCTTAATTACAAAGTGCGCGAGCGCAATATTTTAGAAAAATATCAAGGTTTAAAGGTTGTTTGACGTGTATGACAGATAACAGCTGATGATAACAGTGACGATATGGTCTGAAACCTCAAAATATTACCTAAACTGACTCTAGAAGTGACTTTCTCGACTTTTTTATTTAAAGTAAAGCGCTTGTAGCCATCCTAGAGTTAAACCACGCTATCTTTTCTGGTCTTCCAAGCAAATTAACGTTCAAACCATACAAACTGACAAACTTTGCAAGGTTTGACAGTTCATTTGCTTGGAAGAGTGAGCGTGGTTTGAGTTTGACAGTATTAAGTATCGGAACGTGTCTGAGGAGACGTCACTGCGCGATGCTGCGCGCGGATTTTGAAAATAAGTTGCATTTCACTTGCATTATTATGATTCCCTTGTCAGTTTTCATTTTTGTCTTATCAAATGCAGCATAAACTCTCGTATATTTTGATAGCGTTGCCTTAGAAGATTGTATTTTTTTTGAAACTCCCAGGGGTAGCAAACCTGAGTATTTGATATTAGTTTCACTGTTTCAGCTTCATACATCCACACGTTTTTGAAAAATATGTTTTGAAAGACGGACAAACAGCCACAAACAGCACTCAGAGAGTGATCCTTTAAGAAACCCTAAAAAGGAGCTGAATGGTGAATAAAAATATCCTCATCATATTTAAAAGATCTCATTTATTTCATGACTAGATAATGTACATCGCTTACAAATATACTATACATTGCGCAGCTCCAATCAAACCGCCACCATCGAGTTTTCAAGTAAGTATAGTCTGACAAAAAAAGAGTAGAAATTAAAAAGTGGCAATACTGTAGTGTCGTCCCGGTCGTTTTCTTAGATTTAGATTGATTAGAAAAGAACGACAGTATTGCCACTTTTTATTTCTTCTGTTTTTGTCAGACTGTATGAATCTGTGCACAC
Organism: Apotomis capreana; assembly: GCA_947623375.1. Lineage (NCBI taxonomy): Eukaryota > Metazoa > Arthropoda > Insecta > Lepidoptera > Tortricidae > Apotomis > Apotomis capreana. The sequence goes on from OX392521.1 coordinate 14,865,583, forward strand.
ATGACTACGTAACGCGTATACTTACGTCATTTCTTATTATTGTACGTGGGTAAGTATTTGAAGATAGTTCAAATCAGCAAATTTTTTCAAAATAAAAAAAAAACATTTTTATAAGGCTGCCTGTCCACTCCACAGTAGCGGAGCGGAGCTGTGTAAAAAACAACCAATCACACTCCTCAGATTTAAATGCACTTCTCTCGGGCCTCACAAAAACGCAGTCTGATTGGTTTATTTTCTCCGCTCCGCTTTTCTGGACTTAGTATGAAGTTTCTATGAAGACAGAAGACATTTGTGGTGTGACGTCATAAAAAGCAGTAGTCAAAACATTTGTCCTCTTTTTGTTTTTGTTTCATTAAAAATAGTAATATAAGTACAAAATTGAGTGGTAATTTATTTTTTGCGTGTATTTAATGATAGTGGTTAAATTAGATAATTTATTATCATTATACGTAAATACCATATACGCAGTGCGTTTGGTGTTGTGCCTTTTCGACGAATTATTTTTCGTCTAATGTTTCATTTTATAGAATATTCACTTCACCGTTTTTATCTCGTTTGAAGTCATAATTTATTCATTCATATCATATTATTCAGAGATGCTTTCCACGAAATGACCCTTCGAAATTCAACGGAAAATAATTTGGCGAAAAGGCAGAGAACCGCATCATTTATACCTATGGAGCACTGATCACAACAAAACTTTAATAATGATGACGGTTTGATTTTAGTGTTAGTTTATTTATTCTATATACCCACTACCAATAGATTGCTATGTGGATATAGGCTTGTGAACACTGACTAATGTAGGATAGTCGGGATATGTGCGGCAGCGAGGCAAGAACAACTTATACTCGTACCATATCGAAAAGTACCCACCATATTATACAACTTACTTACTTATTACGCCATCTCTGCACAACTACGCAATTAAAGCTAGTTGGCATAACTTCCCTTGCCTCCTTTGCCAGTGGGCAGCACTTGGGGTGGGTATGGGTTTTGGAGTGGCTGATGGTGGGGTGCGGATATAATAATAATAATAATAATATACTTTATTTAACCAACAACAGGTTTACAACTAAATTACGGATAGGCAGAGGGCCGAAGACCGACTCCTGGGGGCTATACCTTCCACCCAGAAAGTCTTTGAAGAGAGAGGAGCAGAATTCACGTCTGAGTTCAGGACGGGTGCAGTGGTGGCTTGGTTGGAGGGTACGTTTTCCCTGAAGGCATCCCCACTATACGGAGGACCTGAGAGGGCGATCACGGGGTCGTTCGCCGCTCTCCCGGCGTAAGGTCCTGTTGTTCCTTCATTTATAGTTTCCCTAACTTTCTACTTCAAAACTTGACATTGGCTCGTCACTGTAAAGCCAGAAGGAAAGAAGGTCCTCTGTTGAGGATACGTCGGATGCGTGAGGTGGCTTCGGATGTCAGTGGCAGGGGGTGTTCCGGTAGTATGTTCGCGATCCCGTGTCATCCCTTCCATTGCCGCGAGTGGGCATACCATGGAGGTTAAGTCGGTAGGTCATTGCTTCTCAGTGGACTCCGACATACCCACGCTCTTCCCCGTAGAGTGGGATCCTATGAGGATTAAAAGGTGCCCTTGTCCCGACTGCCCTTATGTGTATTTTAACTTTACAGTAGTCAGGTTGGTATAGTGATTCAAGGTGATATCGTACAATAATACGTTTAGGATCTTCCGTTGTAGAAAATGGGATTTTTCGGGTACCAATGATAATAAGTAAGCTACTTAAATAAAATTACTGGTTGCAAACAAATTGATGACTACAAAACTTATGTTAAACCTTACACAGAAATATTGTGACAGTACAAAGTTACTTAGAAATCCGTAATAAACCCAATCTCACGTACATTTTGATGTCAAAAACATTTCTCAGTAGTCATTTATTAAGACGTTATTTTTACGCAAGTTTATTTATACAATCACTTAAGTTACTTCGTATACGAAATGAAACAATGTTTTTAGACTTTCTAGCATCTGTATGTCTTCGAATCAAATACGGAGACAACATGGAGATATGAATTAAATACAGAACTATTCGGCGAGCCCAAATGAAATTAGATTAATACTTAACACTTATGTTACATGAATTATTAATATAACTTATGTTCCCACACATCGTCTGTATCAAATAACACATGCCAAGTCTTTAACACGCTTAACTTAACACTAACGGATTCTTTACTATTATCAAAAATCCATATAGTCACTACACTAAAACTCACTCAGTCACTTAGAGTCACTTTTAACCATGTAATCACTGTTCACTATCACGAATATCGTTGGAAATGTATCAATTTAATGCACTTTAGTTTCAAACGTTGGGAACTCATCCGCAATTCCCCACAAATTGACATCTACTAAGTATGATTCAAGGCTAGTCTTGTTCTGGTTGTATGCTTCATGTCCAACGTCAAGGATTATACTTTCAATCTCTTCCAATCATTCTATAGTTCTAAGTTCCCGCAGTCTTTGAAAAACAAAACAAATTTGAGTATTTCCTCTATTTAAAGTCGTTTTGCAATGCGGCAACGTTGGGATATCTATCTCAGTCCTGATGCGTGATCTCCAAGATTCATCTGCATTTACTATGTAGGTACAATAGAATACATTTATCTTGTCTCAGTTGAAGTGTTTCTGCGGAAATCTTTCAGTAATGTGAGGTTTTCAACAAGAAGTTCACTACTATTACCTGAGCATACTCGGACATGTCATATCAAGGAAAGCTGACTTTTGGAATGGCGGATTTCTACCGCTCCTGTTATCTACAATACAACGGTTCTCCCGTCACTGCTGCCACTTTAATTGTGCTATTAGCTGTTGTCGACGTGTTTAAGATCATATTATCATCAGGGTCTGATTCACAGATGGGCATATTGCGGAAGGTTACCAAAACGCTGTGACATTTTAATTCTGAGAAATTACCAAAATTGTACATTGGGAAAGTGTTGTAATTTTGGAAAATCCGTTGGCACATCAGTCGGACTGACGGTATAACTCTTTGAGTGAGTACACTGACAGTTTCAGCAACATTGCACGTCTTTGTTTAATTTAACGGTTGCTGATGTTGCTCTAAAACATCTGAAACTAAGAGTCAGGGCCATTTAATCGGTGCTGCATGGGTGCAATGATGCATCATGATCTGTCTCTATAGAACATTACTGGATCATATAGCGCATAAGATTTAGCAACCTGGTTCTGCAGGAGGATCTCAGGCACCGATTGTGTCTGGCATCAGGCATGTTCAGACAGTTTGAGGTCCAGTTAGCTGGAGGAGAACTTGAGCTACTTGGATTACAGGTCCAGGTGTGCCTGGCAGTCGGAAGCTGCTTGCGTTTGAAGCTAGCTGCTGGAACAGGTCTACAGGTCCTCGTCGCCCTCGGGCCGGTGCCGCTGCAGCACGGCCAGCCGCTGCTGCGTCACCTCCAAGTGGTGCTTGCGCCACTTGATGCGCCGGTTCTGGAACCATACCTTCACCTGGAACAGAATTGACAATTATTTACTGGATTTAAGGCTTCGCTTTTCTTTCGTTTACTTACCCAAATTACAGTCAAATTTCAAAAGCAACCAATAAGTTTAAATAAACTAAACGAGGGAATTTAATCTGTTCCAGCATTAATCTTCATTGCTGACCAGGAAATATATGCACCATGTAGATTATTCCTGATATCTCTGCTATTCCCCTTCATTCAGACAGTCGAGTAGGTTTGCCTTATGAGTTATGCTCGAGTGCATGGGAGAAATGTATGCCCCCGGCTCCACCACGTTATACTAACCACTCCAGGTATACCAGTACTCACCTGCAGCCAGGTAGAGTCTCTCGGACCCCACCATGTACTGCTGCCGCTCAAACTCCGCCTCCAGCCGCTCCAGCTGTTCTGTGTGAAGATAGTTCTCACCTGCGCCTCAGTCAACTGCAGAGCATGAGCCAGGTAGAGTCTCTCGGGCCCCACTATATACTGCTGCCGCTCAAACTCCGCTTCCAGCCGCTCCAGCTGTTCAGATGTGAAGATAGTTTTCACTGGCACCTCAGTCAGCTGCAGAGCACGAGCCAGGTAGAGTCTCTCGGGCCCCACCATGTACTTCTACCACTCAAACTCCGCCTCCAGCCGCTCCAGCTGTTCTGTGTGAAGATAGTTCTCACCTGCGCCTCAGTCAGCTGCAGAGCATGAGCCAGGTAGAGCCTCTCGGGCCCCACCATGTACTGCTGCCGTTCAAACTCCGCTTCCAGCCGTTCCAGCTGTTCAGGGGTGAAAATAGTTCTGATGCGTTTGCTTCGACCGGAACTGAAAGAAATTTGTCAATGATATTATCTGGGCATTTTTAGTATACATCATTATGCATAAGTAGGTTATGAATGGAAAACTTCAGCTTTTTCTAAATATTGATGGGGAGGGGAGAGAGGAGATTGGAGATTTTAAATAACTAGAAGGTGCTCGCAACTTTGTACGTGTATTTTTTTACCGTAGTCGGTTAAAAAGTATCCCATAACCGTCTTTGGACGTCCAGCTATCCCTGTACCGAAATTGGTTAAAATTTGTCCAGCCGTTTCGGCATGAGGCGAGGATAAAGGAAATTATGAAAGATGGCGTCAGACTGGCATGGCCGCCCATACAAAACAAATGACGATCCTGCATCACGCTATCGAGATTTTTCCTGAAATCATGGCCCCTCTCATAATCAGCGTCATGAAGTGAGTATTTCTTACGTCATGACATTAAGCTGAGTGACGACCTTTTTAGCATTAATTTAATCTACATATAAGTATTACGCGTTAATCATGTTTATGTCTATATTATGCTAAATAAACTTATTTCTTTCTTTCTTTCTCCATAGAAAACTGAATTACAATACAAATCTACAATTTTAGTACATGTAGTATTGATATATGGAAGAATAGCTCCGACCTCAAATACATATATGGTGCTAGGACGAGAGAATGATGTGGAAGTTACCTGCTGGTACAGGAGAGGGCGTGGCTGCGGGGAGTCTTCAGTTGCGGCGGCCTGGTGTCCGGCCGCGGACTGTCTGCGAACACAAATTAACTACGTCTTTATGTTACGAATATTACAACAATTTAGGCTGGTTTTAGTGTCGCGCTGACCGTCGGTGCGGATTGCCACCGCGCCGCACTTCAGGGAGCGCTTTAGAATGAAGCTGACGGGTCCGTGCGGACGACCGCCCGCGCTCCCTGAAGTTAATACGTATTGGTCGGCGCGGAGCAATCCGCACCGACGGTCAGCGCGACACTAAAACCAGCCTAAGAATACGTGTCCAGTCCGCGGAGCGGAGCGGAGATGTGTAAAGTGCACCAATCGCATTCCTTAGATTTAAATGCCCTTCATTCGGACGAAGCCTGATTGGTTTAATTTCTCCATTTCTCATTATAGTTCGGTGAATAAATACTAAAGTACTAGGGGTGACCTTACAAACGCTCCGAATGAATTTTTGATATGGGTATTTCTACCATTTCGTGCAAATCACATGTTCGTAGAAAAAAAAACATGTATTAAGTGTCAAATTAACTTCAAATATTTTTTATGTATTGTGTCAGGTACATAGCTATACTTTGCATCTAAAATATATTATACTATTGCAAAATAAATAAATATAAAAAAAAAATAACATGCGAAAAATTCATTACCATCACCGTTCAGAACACAAATGTATAGATTTGACAGCGAATAACTAATCCATTTTACATGTATCACATTAAATTTAATCTCTGATATGGTTGAACTATGTAATAAGGGATATAACTTTGAGAGTCTAACAGTCGTATAATTCTTATTTACGTTGATTGTATAGCAAAATATTTTTGTCCATCAAAAAACTTCATTACCATCAATTAAATTTGCAATGGCAACATCGGCCTGTAGACGTACAAAGTAGTATTTTATGCGTTGTCCCTTCCACTCGCGATCCCACCTCAGTCGACTCAGAGAATAGTGAAGAGAGTGGACGCGTGCCATAATTTTGTAAAAAAATAATTCGTGGCGAGATTTTGGAGTTGGTACGATTTTTTTTCATTGCCATTCGTGCTGTTTTGATATTAATGCTTTAGAGTTTTATTGTACTGTTGATACTTAAATAAGCAACATTAAGTTCGAAAACTTAGCGTATGAATATACCTACGATTGCAGTTGTTTATAATGAGTAAATCTGCAAAAGGTAAAGAAAATTCATTACCATCCTCTTCATTACCATGATTTACCAGTCACTTTTAGGCGAATGGTAATGAATATAAAATACTGGTAATGAATTTAAGTATTAAAATTGTGAAAATCCTATCTTCTATCCGTTCCTCTTTTACGTGACAATACGTTTTCAGTGGGTATATGTATGCAGAACGTTATATATATTTTTTGCGATTTTTTTATTTATCTTCGTTATAGGGTTCATTGATATTATCCCTGCATCTGACAATGCTTTTGTAGAACTAGAAGACTTTATGCATCAACGTACCACCGAAAGTTTTTTTAAAGAAGTGGAAAACGAGTCAACCTGTCCTTCCCCAATTATAGAAAACTTAACCACTTTAGAACAAACACAACAGTTGCAACATAATATCAGAGCTGCTCATGTCAAGGCGAGTGGAGCTACTCAAAGCAAAACTATCACTTTGCTTTCGAATATAAAACGACATTGGACTAACGAATCTTTTATTAAAACAGATTCCAGTCACCCGAAAAAGAACTGTTGTTGACTCTAAGAAAGAAAATAAAAGTGATCAGAACCAAACGTCATATACGGAAAGTAAAATAAAGAAACTAAACTAACTACTTTGGCGCAGCAACCCAAAATGAGTTTTGGCCTCCAACACAAGAGCACGCCATCTTGCCCGATCCTGCGCCACTTCGTGCCACCTGTCGCTAACTCCTAGCTCACGCAGATCCGCCTCCACCATGTCTTTCCAGCGATACTTGGGGCGACCAATAGGACTTCGTCCAATTGGTCGGCCTAGGTATGCTCTCTTGACATTTCGATCATCCCCCATTCTCTCGACGTGGCCAATCCAGCGAAGACGATGTGCCTTGGTTTCGCCAATGATCTTAAGTTCGGCCACTAGTTCGGCGATCTCCGTGTTTTTGCGGATCCTCCAGCTTCCATCTTCTCTTTGAGTAGGTCCCAGAATCTTTCTGAACACCTTTCTTTCTGCAACTAACAAACTTTTCTCCTCCCTAAGGGTCAGCGTCCAAGCCTCACAGCCATACATTAATATGGGTCTGATGACGGTTTTGTATATCCGTAGTTTTGTAGATCTGCTGAGGAGGTTGGACACCAACACCCTATGAAGTGCCGCGCTGCAGCGTAAGGTGTTCTGGATGCAGATGTTGATCTCGTCCTGTCTTGTATGCGAGTTAAGAAACCGAAGTATTGCTAAAACTGGAAAGGGCTGTAAAATACTGAAGGCCACAATTAGTAATGGTTCTTCAGAGGAAAATGATAAAGGAACGAAAGTTGGATCAAATTATAAACAAGAAAGTACTTCTAAACTTCTAAACACTTCTAAAAAAGTGAGCAAATTTTTCGACAGTTCTTCATCTGACGATGAATTTAACATTTTTTAAGTTTTGAAATATAATCTTAAATCATTATAATTATGAAGAAGTTCCTACAGCACGTTGTTTGAAGTCTAATTGAAATGTTCTATTGTGGTACAGAGTATCTATGTTGCGTTCTATTGTCAAGACTGTTAAATATTAACCAATTCGTTGGAGTCAAATTCACAACTAAAACTTTGTTATTGTAATATTAATTCGGGTTACACAATATAATAAGTAAAGTATTCTAAGAAGTGGATTTCAACTGATGATTAGACGTTAAATGGTTAATTATACACTCAATACTTTATTGCACATAATGGTTTTACAAAACAGGTGGTAAAGTAACAAATTTGAGATCACATTATGTATCCTGAAGTAGGGCGCAGCAATTTGTGAGATACTATTTATGGGTATACAATTTGACATAAAAATAAGAATAATAAAAAACTTATCCTAGGGACTTATATGGTTTGAAGTAGGTAAAATTGAAAGCAAAAAGTAACATTATTAGGTTAAATTGTACTACACAGTACGTTGTAAATTTAACTCATTTCGAAATTCTGTACTGTTAGGTTATTTAGGCGTTTGTAGAATTAGATGTGGATTTCTATTCATAAAACTACTAAATGTTTACGAATTAGTTTTGAGTATAAAACATAATATACTTAACTAATACTTTGTTCTGGAATGTTAATGTGTATAATATACAATAACAATCAGAACTTAAAAGATTTTTATATTACGTGAAGAGTTATATTTTTGTTAGTAAAGTATGATAGATCAAAAACATGTGCACTGCTGCACTATTTTTTATGAGACTGTTTTTTTTGCCTTTTTTGTGAATATGTCGTAATCACTCTTTCATAGAGTAATTACTAAGGATAGGAAGAAATAAAAAATATCTAATATAGGCTTTTTGCTTAATCCTTCATTACCAACACCACATTTTCATTACCATACCACTTTATATCATTACCATATTCCGTAGTTCATTACCATTCCATTTGAAAAAACAAAATTACTTATATCTCGGTAAATTTTGGGTATAATTCTAAATAGATTATATTACAGTTATTCTTTTTCCTATTTCTTCCCATTGGCATAGAAAAAAATAAAAAATAAAAATTTCTCCTCATGTCTGCCGATTTACACGAAATGGTAGAAATACCCATATATTGTCTAAGATGGTTAGTGAGCCAATTTCTGCAGATTTTTGCTTATAAGTACCTTCGTTTAGGAGCATTTTAGCTAGAAAAGAGCTTAGACAATGTTGTAGACAAATAAATTTACTATAATTTACATTTAAAATTTTGTTTCAAGGACAGATAGTTACTGAGGTAGGGTAGTTTAGCCGGTTTCCCGGCCCCCTCTGGTTTTCGGCCTCTACGCAATAAAACTACAATAACAAGAAAATTTTACCTCACTCATTCAAAAAAATACTGTTGTCACTCAAATTCGCTTAACACTGACGCCTCCTAAATGTGATACGAAATAGGAAACTACAATATGTCTAAGATTCGTAAATAATACTAAGACTAAGGTTTGCTAAATATATCGCCCATTAAATCCACCTGAACTCAAAATTTTGCTTACTTGGCCGAAAACCGGCTAAACTACCCTATGCACATTTAAAAGAATGTAAAAAATCGCAATTTCCAGACATGTATCAAACTTCTGGCTTATATATATCTTCGTTTAGAAGTATTATAGTTAGAAAAAAAGCTTAGACGATGTTGTAGAGAGTTAAATTTACTATAAGTATTTTACATTTTAAAATTTGATTTTAGGACAGATAATTCAATACAATAAATTATTACATATTCCGTTTTGTGACTCATGCTAGGCGGGTTAAAGAAAACGTTTTGCCCGACTACGGAGAAGCAGAAAAATGGAATTATGACTTTAATATCCACGCGGACAAAGTTCAAGGGCACCTTCTAGTTTAAATAAAACAATTTAAATGGATCTATTTATTTATTTAAACTTTATTGCACAATACAAAAAAAAGTACAAACAACAAACAAAAAAACAAAACAAGTACAAGTGGATTAAATATTAATTATTTGAGCCTCTGTGATGTTAAATAAATCAATTACTAATTAATCTGGCACATGTGTAACTGTCTTTACACATTAGGCCCGTCTGGCATGTATAGCCGTCGATCCGGTCCAGGGATAGTGGCGCTACAAACAGCTTTCATATGGCAATAATGTGCATACGTCATATTTGCATTATTAAACGTCTGTCAAGGATTTGTCATTATCAAAATCCAAAACATTGTTTACCGGAATGCTGCTCAATCCATCATTCTTCTTGCGAAATAAACACTGAATCCTATCAAAAAAACTTGACTTTCATCGCTGTGGATAGTTTTGGCTTTATTATGCAAAAAATATTTGAAATTTGCGGAATATTAAGTCCTGTTTTCTCTTTGTTTACATCAGTGACATCACCGACTTTCAAAGTCAGTTACCAAAAATTTGTCGGTTCCAGTAAAATAATTTAATACCACTGAAAATCCGCAATATGGCGTGGTTTGTAAACCCCTTGAAGGGCTATAAGTACCTATAAGTACCTTAATTTTTAAGATTTTAATTAATATTAATACTATCGGTACTTAATTTGCACAAATGTAACTTTGACAGCGAAAAATTGTTTTTCTCAGTCAACCTTTGACAACAGTAACTGGAAAATTACCGAAACATCAGGGGGCTCCAATAATCAATATACCTACGCAATATAATCGTTTGAATTGTTTTATTTAAATGCGTGATAGTCGCGAAAACCAAAGAAAATATCACCTTCTAGATTATTAATCTGAGCACGTACGACTCAGAAGATAACATTCTCATTCTCCGGACCCATTATAAGACGATACAGTTGCCGGCAAACTTCTTGATCATTACCTTGACCGCACAGTAGCCGTTCACATACAAAGGTCCGTGCGCAAATCCGCCATTTATATCCAAGAAGTTTGCCGGCAACTATACTAGAACAACAAAGAAGTGGACTCGAGTTTTGTTGTAGGCCTAGCGTAGCTTCGCTACGTGTGCTACGCCGTAGCCCGTAGCAGCGCTCTCACGCTACGATCCGCAACGTAGTACGCTACGGAGCCGCTACTACGTAGCTGCCACGGTTTTTTTTTTCTCCACTTGTTTCTTGTTTTTTTTTTTATTCTACCATACGGTTGTCTTAAAAAGATGGCTCTTTGACCGCCTATTGTTTATCATTGAAAAATTTCAGGTGTAATACTTTTTTGAAAAAAGTTTATTTTTTCTTGTAAAAATAAACTTTTTACATTTGAAAAACAAATAAACTTTTTTTTGTTGGTGAGCAATAAAAAATAACTGTATTGAGGCCCTATGTCGCCGCGGTTCTTTATTTCTTAATTAGGTTAAATTATTGTTTCGTTACATTCCAAAAAAATATTTTTTCCTTTTAGCTTTCTTGAGCTTTCCTCTTCACCTAAATACTCGTCGGCCTCGGCGGCCGTCGGCTCTACGAGCTATTTAACACTAGGGATAAACCATATATCGATACATACATTTTTATTATCCCATATATGGATATAAGAACAATATAAAGAACACCGTCGTTGACGACGCGTTTGGCTCGGTTGGTAGACACCTGCCTACTGAGTCGGCGGTCCCGGGTTCGAATCCCGGCCGGGGCAAATATTTGTGCAAAATATTTGTTCTTGGGTCATGGATGTTATCTATATATGTATTTATATATTATGTATATCGTCGTCTAGTACCCATAGTACAAGCTTTGCTTAGTTTGGGACTAGGTCGATTTGTGTATGATTGTCCCTTAATATTTATTTATTTATTTATTTATTTATTTATTTATTAATTAACTAGCGGAAGATGGAAGAAGAACATGGTTCAAAAAAATTGTGGCGTATCCACATTAAAAATAATGAAACATTAGATGTCAGAGGACAAAAATCTCTTAGAACAAATTATGTTAAACCCTGACCCTAATGTTAAAATGAAAATACTAATAGAAGCGATCACGCACTACTTTGACATAGCATTCCCAAAGCAAAAAGTTCATAAATCAAAAAAAAAATTATAAAATGGAAAACGGAAGGTATAGAAATATCAAAACTTAATTTACAAAAAATGGAATTATTACAACAGTTTGCCCCGTGTGATCAAAGACAGATAAGAATTAAAACTTACAAAAAAATCCTACGTAAAGTAATAAATAAAGCCAAAAAACTTAGTTTATCAGAGAGAATAGGCAAAGCCAAAAATACAGTAAAGGAGTCTTGGAAAGTCATAAAGGAACTTACCAGTCGAAATCATAACGTAGAAAAAATAAATAATTGAAGAACTACTTAATGTCGATGGTGATCGCATAACAAATAATCAACAGATAGCAAACACTTTTAATGCTTTCTTTTCTTCTGCAGCTCATAGGATTGCAGGGCACCTCAATTGTGATAAGTTAAAGTGTAAAGAATTTTTAAACAAAATTGAATGCCCGAAAAGAAGAGTAACATTTTCCCCAGTTACAAGATTTGAATTGAACAGGACAATCAGGGCACTTAAAGACAAATTTTCCAAAGATATGTACAACCTAGACGCTAATTTTATCAAAAGGATTTTTGTCGAAAATGACTACCTAATAGAATTATTACGTATTATAATTAACAGTTGCTTAGACAAGGGAATATTTCCCCAATGCCCTAAAATAGGTAAAGTTATCCCTCTATATAAAAAAGACGCATTAGAAGACCCCAATAACTATAGACCCATATGTATTCTACCTGCTGTATCAAAAATATTAGAAACAATAATTAAAAACAAAATTGTTGAATATTTTGAACAGAATAGTTTTTTCGATTCCAATCAATTTGGGTTTCAAAAGGGCAAATCGACAGACATGGTGTTACGTAAAGTAATTGACTTTGTTCTTAAGGCTTTGGATGGCTCTCAGAAATGCTCAAGTATCTTCTGTGACTTGTCAAAAGCATTTGACTGTATCCGCCACGCCATGAAATCCTCTTAGAAAAACTTCAGCATTACGGGTTTGAAGCTAATGAACTTAACATAGTTAAGAGCTATCTCTGCAATAGAAGTCAAAAGGTTTATGTAAATGGCGTATACTCTTGCGAGAAGAATATTAATATTGGTGTCCCACAAGGATCTATTTTAGGGCCAGTTTTGTTTTTAATTTACATAAACGACTCACCTAAATGCCTGCCTGATTATGCTATGGTTACATTGTTCGCTGAAGACACACACGTAGGACTTAGTGATAAAGATATTGATATACTAAGGCAGAAAATTGAGAATGTTATGGCTACGCTCAAAGATTGGTTTAACGCTAACGGGATTATTTTAAACACCAATAAGACGACATTAATAACATATAATAATAAAAATAAAACTGTCAATTCTAACAATAGTGACTTAGGATTAAATAGCGTAACAAACACAATATTTTTAGGTTATCAAATTGACAATAGATTAAGCCACTCGCTACATATTGACAAAATTTGTAATAAAATAGCTTCTGGTAACTATGCTCTCTTTAAACTTAAACCTCTTATTAATAGACATTCTCTACGCAATGCTTACTATGCTCTAGTCCATGCTCACCTCAATTATGGGGTAATGCGGTGGGAATACAAAGTATTCTTGTAGCTCAGAAACGAGCCATCAGAATCTTATACGGCCTACGAAAAGATAATTCGCAAGGGAGTACTTTGTAAAAGGCCATTATAATTACCGTTATTTCATTATTTATTTTTAAAAGCTTATTGGAAATTCATAGGGATAGAATTAACTTAAAAACAAGAAAACACAATACACAATTATAACACCAGGGATCGATACCGGTATTCATGAAAACGCTCTAATTTCGCGTTTTTTTTCGAATGTGAAAGGCTTGTGTTATGTAGAATTTCGTTATAGATATAGATCCTTGAAATTAGCCCACTAAAAAATAAACATGTGAGATAATGAGCGAAAAACCGGAATTTTATAACGTTATTTTGTGCTATTTTGTATGGAGCAAAATAACGTTATCGATCCCTGTATAACACACGCAATAGACATAAACTCTGTGTCCCTCCAACGAAGTTAGTCAAAACATTTAAGCAAGGCCTTCCGCTCAAAATTACGCTGTATAATCTGCTACCATCCCATATAATGAATATGCCGTACCTCGAGTTTAAACGTAAACTCAAACAATTTTTTCAATGTAATCCATTACTCGATAAATGAATTTTGTGATACATTAAAAAAAGGAGAAATCATGTTTGTGAAATAGGCTTAGCTAATTTGTATATTTAGACTCCTGGAAATTATTTATTTTTAACATTGTATAGTATAGTACCTATTTACCTCATTTAGTTTAGTTAATAATGCATGTTTTTCTGTAACTTGACTTGCTAAATGTAACGTTTTTTGTTGCTTGGCCAAATAAATTAATTGAATTGAATTGTTTCACTATAAATAGGGATGTAAAATTCTTCAAGATTCTGTCGTTATATTTATATGTCATCTCATCATGTCAAAAAAAAAACAAAAGTAGTAATTTGAAATATGAGAAAGATACCCAAGATTTTTTTTTAATCCAAAAGCAAATCAACTTGTTTTCAGAATCCTCATCATAAATAAAAAATACACGTAATTAATTAATTAATTAAAAAAAAACTACGCCGAAATGTGAGATTATGAAATAAATAAAAAATATCGATAATTTGTGTTATTTATCTGGCTGTCTCGTAGCTGTTATATAACTGTGGTGTGTATTTAACCGGGGCAACCGAGCATCTACAAAAATAAAAAGTTAACCTTAATACCTACAAACACAATAACTGGGCGGCTAAAATATTAAATTGGCATCTATCCCCTGCACATTAGGGTGTTTCATATTTCAAAAAGTTTGATTTTCATGTGGCTTCGCTCAAATCCTTGATCGCACTTACCCAAAAGGCCTCTGTGCCAATTTTCAGCTTCATTGAACATTATTTAGAGGTTGCGCAACATTGTGGAATTTGCAACAAATACGTAAATTCTTGAGCATTATTCAAATAAGAATTAAAAAAACTTATCTGGCATAAAAAAGCAGTCACGTACATCAAATTCAACTTTCAGTAAAGCTTCTTCTAATGGATTTCTATAAACATAGGCTCTTTCAAAGAAAAGTATAGTTTTAGTATACACTCATTATGACAAAAAATAAAATAAAAATAATATCATACAATAATACGAGTATGTCAACATCTGCTAAGAACTTAAAGTAGAGAAGATATGCAATATATCTGTATAGAAAGAAAAACACAAAAAGTACATTTTTCAGAATATTTTTTGAGTGCCAGTACGATACGCGGTTTCCGCATAATATAGAGCGATTATAACTTTGGCGACATGAAGAATGTTATTTTTGTATAGTATGCTATACTGATATGCATTACATATTGATAAACAATAGCAAATTATACAAATACATATATTTTCAGGCTTCTTAACTTTTTTATTTTTTGTGTATAGGTTCAGAGCTCCAAAACTCTACGATTTTGCTTTTTGTATGTTATTTTATTCTATATTTTTGTAAAATATGATGTAAATTACCTCTCATCGTATTAAAAATACTAGACTTCTTCTATATTCTAAGTGATATCGAAAACGCTGACGTATCTGCTCTAGAAAGCGTTTGCTGTATTTTTTCCCTTTTTTCTATAAATGGTAAAATTACAGGTTTCTCTTGAAGGCTCTGACTTTATAGAAATTGAACAATAGTTTAATTACTTACATTTAAACTTCTCTACGGGTACCTAATACTCTTTACTTCCAAACAGATTAGTTTTGACGTATTTATCTATGGACCAGAGTCAGCTATAATAAATCGTTTATTTCGATTTTATTAATCAGCATTTTGATTTGAATGTTGACGTTAGTGACCCGTTATAAGTCTCATTATTACATAGTGTTATTAGACCAACTGTGTTTAACAGATAACGAAGGTAGCCTACCTTGCCTCAGCCCCGGCGGCCCCATGCTCCTACAGAACCCCTCATTCAGCCTCTGGATCTCGTGTCCCGCGTACAAATAGTTCAGCTGTCTCTGACTCTGTAGCCTCTCCACGCTGAGGTTCATGGCGTCCTCCTCCGCGTTGCTCAGCCCCAAGATGGCGGCGATTGTGAACGATTTTCCCGCTAAATTTGTCTTTCCGGTCAAATCCACTCCGAACGCCGACTGGCTGTCCTCCTCAATTGTTGAGACAGGGGAGGAGGAACGATCGGCAGTTTCACTAAAGCCGTCGGAAATTAAGCGGTCTCCTTGGTAGGAAACTGCTAGTAAATCCGTTAAATTCGCCGGATAAATCGAAGGCGACGGACGCTCCATCATTTCGGTTAAACAGCTACAACACTAGTTCTCATTTCAAATTAAGAACACTGATCACATTTTTTTTTAATTAACCGCCTAATTGACTAGGGTCTATTAACGGTCAATTTGGACGACCGAGCGAACTGGCTGGCGCGACGCGATTGCGGTTTATGATTAAAAGCGCATTTTAAAATTGGAACCGGGGCGGGGCTAGACGTCAAACGATCGGTTTGGCGGGAAAAAAATGACATCGCATAGAGCGGTCAATTGAGGGTGCATGATTTCGCCCCGCCATGGGGGGAGCTTGGAGCGGCCTGATTGGCTGGCGGCGCGCGTGCGCGGGACGAGGCGTGGCCAGATTTAGGGGGGTGTGGTCCCGCAGTGATTTGCGGTCCCAAAAGCCTTTGATTGAGGCAGGGAGGCATTTGGAGCTTGTAAGCGATTGCTAATCGAAATCGTGATGATATTGATGCATAACTAATATGCCAAACAAATAAAACTTGGTACACTGTATTGTTGCTAATGTTTTTAATATTTTTCTCTCTTTTTAACTTGTGCTCACAACAATTAAGTAGTTACGGTGGCCAAATTAGAGATACCTATTTACCTAATAGTAAAACTTAAAACATCTTCTCTCGTTAAAAACAACTTAAGAAGTTGTAAATGATAGTTAGGTAGGTTTAAACTTACACGTTTTTCACACATTATTACAGCAAAGCGGGATTTCGGACGTGATGACACGTCCATGGTATCGGAATGTTGCTTTCCAACGTCGAGGTAATCAAATAAAAACCTTTTTGGACACAATTACCGATAGGTCAATAATTAAAACCTATTCTTAACAGCCTTCTGAAAATGCGCCAGAAAATGTTTCTATTGTCAAGTCACAATTACAATTCACGTTCTAGGGTTATTTTTAACGATTGCAGTTTATTCCAATTCCTAGAAAAGCATTGTAGTTATTTTGCTTTTGTCGCATGTAGGTTAGGATCTTGTGTAATAGTTATAAGTTAGCTCGATAATATATAGCATGTAAGTAATCAGCTTAGAATAAGAAAATATTATATACACAGTCATATTTCTTTTCGTTTATTTTTACTTATTATATAAGGTTAATTTCTCTCCATTTATTGTGTTAGTATAAGAAATGAAGCTTTGGTTAATTACTATGTAAAACCACCTGAATAAATATATAATGAAACACATAGAAAGCTTCATCGAATAGGTTTAATATTATAAACAATAGGATTTCCAATAAGAATCTTGTATGATAACTTTTTAATCAAAATATGTTCTACCTATGTACCTTATGTAATATCCATGTGTATTTATCTGAAATAAAGAGATAATGCTGTTTAGGTTACATTAACCCACCTAATCATATCACACGTAAGAATTGAGACACGCCCTTCTTACCCATTGGCCATCAATAAGTTTAATCCAGCGATCATTCTAATATGGCCGCTCGATTAATAGATTCATTCTCTCAGCGGCCTCCGATCAAGCAACACAGCATTATGTGAATTATCTTCAAGTGTTATTATTTTATTCACGGGAACTTCCCTTTACTATCGAAGACCTTCAAGTCTAATATAAATTCAGTTTCTAGTACAGTCCACGGCTCCTCACAATTGGTACTTCGAAAGCCGGATATCAAGAATCAGTGATCATCGAAGGAAGGAATTGGACCTTCGAGCACCGAATCTTCAAGTTCCTGTGACAGGAGGCGCGCAAGAGAATCATCACGGGGACGTGTAGCGGATTAAACCCTACGTCCCTGCGCCGGGCATCACAAACAGGGTTGAACTAAGCTTCCCCTTGCTCTGGCGTCAATCAAATCTTGGGTCGAATTAATTTTCCCCTCGTATCCGCATCACGTCGTGCATCACAGAACCCACGTTCTGCCATCAATCGGACAATAGTCCGCACCACGACGTGCATCACAGAACTCGGGTAGATTAAGTTCCCCTTGTTCTGCCATCAATCGGATCTCGGGTTGATTAATTTCCCCTTGCTTCCGCATCAATCGGTCTCGGATTGATTAAGTTCTCCTTGTACCGCTTCTAAAGCGTTCACGTGTGACGCATAACACAGCTTCCGTACGGGGGTAACCTAGCGGTGTGAACAAACTGTAACGGATCTGTGCAACGAGGGATTTACGCCGTAGGGATATTAGGGCTCATTAGTGTCGCACTTAGCCTCGCTAATGAATAGGTGTTAGGTATTAGGTAAATTCAGTGTTTTTTGTTATTGTGTTAAATTCAGTGTGTGTGTTAGGTTAAGCGACAGTCCCCCCGTGCGATGTCTCTTCCGGAAAAGAGAGTTACGCGTTCTCAAAAATCACGAGACCAGACTCCGGAGTCAGGCGAGACGTCCACTAATCCTACAAATACTTGGAGCTACGGGACTGGCCCATCTAATAACGCAAGCAGTAGCAATAAAAACGCGAACACAATGACGCCCGCGAGCGATCCCCCCTCGGCCCCCGCCCCGCGATCGAGCGTAGCCAATTCACCCCCGAACCCGGCCCCTGTGCCCCATTCCGCCCGCGACCACGCGTTAGAAGTCGGTAGGGGAGATATAGACAGGCCCGGTGATAGGAATTCGGACAATACGTTAGTTAACGCCAATAGGGAAAGTAGTAGTCAAATTTCTGTTTTAATGGCCGAATTGCAGGTGCGTAAAGCCGAACTCGAACTAGCTCAGAAGGCAGCCGCGGAAGCAAATATTAGACTGGAGGTTGCGCGTATTGAAGCGCAATCCGACAGTGCGTCCGCGGTGGGTCAGGCCGCTGAGAGAGTCTCGGGTTGGGTAGCATCTCACTACGATAATCGACCACCCGTAGTAGAAAACAGAAGTTTGAACCCGGCATATAACGGCAATAGGGTAGAATTAGGACAAGTACGACACGCCGATCGGGCATTGCAGGGCCCTCCAATACATAGGCAAATTCCGGAATTGCCGCATTTCGATGGAAATATCTCGGAATGGATAGCGTTTAGGGCCGAATTTGAGGACAGCGCACCTCATTTCAGTAACGTAAATAACGTAGGTAGAATTAGGCGCGCCTTACGCGGCGAAGCGCGAATAGCGGTCAAGGCCATTATGTATACTGTAACCGATCCTTACGAAATCATGGAGTCTTTAGAAAGGCATTTCGGGGATCCCGAAGAAATAGTCTTGACCGAGATCCATAATGTTAAGCGCATGCCCAGGTTAGCCGAAGATAGCAGTAATATCGTTACTTTTGCCGGCCATGTAGCAAATACGGTAGCTACCATTAAGGCATTGCGCCAAGATCAGTATTTACACGCGCCCGAGTTAGTGAGTAAAATAACTGATAAATTAAACGTAATAATTAGGTATGAATGGGCAAAGTATAAACAGGCCAATCAGGGGACGCCCGAATTAGTCGCGATGGCTAACTTTTTGAATGACGTCAGTATGGCCACGAAGCGATCACACCACAGACATTCAAAGTCCCGTGCAAACGTTCATGTGGTTAATATGAACCATGCCGAGTCGAGGCAGCCACAACAACGAATGCACGGTGGTGCGAGCCGCGGACGACCATACCAAAGTAGCTATCGAGACTACGCAAGCGACTCTGATTCGGACGACGACTCATACCGGGAATCGAACCGCGCCGCTACCGTAGCTACCGTAAATTCGCGCCCGCAAACGCATAAAAAAAAGCCCGCGCAAACGGTGAAACCCACGCAATCTCGACCGCCTCCGCAGTCGCAGAATAATTTTAGCAATAATAAAAAAGATTGCGTACTTTGCAAGGGGAATCACAAATTAGCCGTTTGCCCGGATTTTCTAAAGAAGTCCATTTCGGATCGGTGGGAATCGGCCCGAAGCCTTAAGCTGTGCTATAGGTGTTTAGAACCTAACCATAGGCGCCCTATTAAGTGCAAATACGTCGCATGCGGTAAAAACGAATGCGAAGCGGGTCACCATAAGTTACTTCACGGGCTTACGAGTGAAGCGCAATCTGTCCGCGCAAGTGTTAGCAGTATTAATCAAATTCAGCGCGCTAATACGTATCTTATGGTGGTCCCCGTCGAAATTTCAGGCCCGTTAGGTAGTGCCGAAGCACTAGCGTTCCTAGACTCAGGCTCGACCATGACTCTAATAGAACGAGGCACGGCCGATAAGGTAGCTCCCAGGGGTTCGGGCAAACCTCTCGCGATCGAAGGCATTGGAGGTCAGATAACAGACCACGAGTCCTGTAGGATTAATTTATCGATTCGCGGTTTATGTACAAGAAATCTAGAAAAAATTTCGGCGTACACAATCGATAAATTGAATCTGCCTTCGCAAGAGGTTTCTCGCGAGTTAGTTGAAAAATGCGACCATTTAAAAGATATAACGGACCAATTAGTATATGAGCGCGGGACGCCCACAATTTTAATTGGGCAAGATAATTGGGGTTTAATTGTGTCGCGACAACTCCTTACGGGCCCCACCTCATCAATAGCTGCGGGCTATACCAACCTAGGTTGGATCCTTTTTGGGTCCCAGGATAGGCCGGAAAAAATAGCTCGTATAAATCACGTGCGTCCAGCCACTACCGAAGATGAGATTTTAAGCTGTATGAAACAGCACTTTAGCATCGAGTCGTTAGGGGTAGAGAAAAAATTTGCCCCGGGCGGACCCGGACCAACGTGAGTTAGACGTACTAAAGGCTACTTGTAGGAAAATCCCGGAAGAAAATAGGCACGAAACGGGATTATCGGAGCAATCCAATGACGAGATATTGCCCGACAGTTGCGCGCATACGCTACGGTTGCTATACGGCTTGGAGCTCCAGCTGGACGGAGACGAAAGCATTAAGACAGAGTATACCGTTCCAATAAAAAAATCAATAAATAAGGAATGCGCGGAAATGGTAAACTCTCGTCCTCCGCCGGAAGCGCCGCGCGAAAAAATAGTCAACGTCCCGATCGAGTACGCGAGTCCGATTTCCGTGCCAGGCGATAAAAGTAAACAGTGTTTTTTCGATCCGAAAATAATTACGAAGGACGAATCGATACGACCGCAAATGAGACCGCAGTCTCCGCCGCCGCGGCAAACGGGCGAAAAACGTAATAACGCGATTACGTCATCGGTACACACGTGCGATAAATCCGACTATTTACCTCCGACAAAACGAATCGCGAGTTTTATTCAATCGACTAGGGCAACTGCTTGCGTTATAGTTGCGGCTGAAGTTTTCAAAACTCGAAATAGAGATGAACAGCGGACACGCAAACATAGCAGAATCACTCCTGTTCAAGTGGAGTCAGTACGCAAAAAGGAGAAAGAAAGGGATTGCCAAGTATCGCCCACTCCTATGTCCACGAACCCGTACTCGCTGCAAATTCAAAAATCCTGCTATAGGTGACGTCGTAATAGTAGCTGACAACACTATGCCGAGAGGGACGTGGCCTAGAGGCATTATAGCAAAAACCTTTCCCGGCCCTGATGGCCATGTAAGGGTGGCCGACGTCCAAACTAACTCAGGCATAATCCGACGACCTACAAATCGACTTATCTACATTTGCTCCACTTAAATATTGTACTTTCGTACGAAGGGGGGACTGTCGCATGTAGGTTAGGATCTTGTGTAATAGTTATAAGTTAGCTCGATAATATATAGCATGTAAGTAATCAGCTTAGAATAAGAAAATATTATATACACAGTCATATTTCTTTTCGTTTATTTTTACTTATTATATAAGGTTAATTTCTCTCCATTTATTGTGTTAGTATAAGAAATGAAGCTTTGGTTAATTACTATGTAAAACCACCTGAATAAATATATAATGAAACACATAGAAAGCTTCATCGAATAGGTTTAATATTATAAACAATAGGATTTCCAATAAGAATCTTGTATGATAACTTTTTAATCAAAATATGTTCTACCTATGTACCTTATGTAATATCCATGTGTATTTATCTGAAATAAAGAGATAATGCTGTTTAGGTTACATTAACCCACCTAATCATATCACACGTAAGAATTGAGACACGCCCTTCTTACCCATTGGCCATCAATAAGTTTAATCCAGCGATCATTCTAATATGGCCGCTCGATTAATAGATTCATTCTCTCAGCGGCCTCCGATCAAGCAACACAGCATTATGTGAATTATCTTCAAGTGTTATTATTTTATTCACGGGAACTTCCCTTTACTATCGAAGACCTTCAAGTCTAATATAAATTCAGTTTCTAGTACAGTCCACGGCTCCTCACAGCTTTCTTTTAACTATAATGTATTGATAATAAATTAAAATATTTCCCACCACATACCTGATAATAAAAAATCATTCATTTCCCACTAATTATTAATTAATTGTTATTGAGTAACGTCTATCATCATTTAGGCCATGTTGTCACCTCAGACTTAAAAGACAACATGGATATCGAGCGCGAACGGAGGGCCCTGTCGGTGAGGGCAAACATGATTGCGCGTAAGTTTGCGCGCTGTGCCAGGGAGGTGAAATTAACACTTTTTAGTGCTTATTGCACTTCCCTGTATACGTGCAGCTTATGGGCATATTATACGCAACGGGCCTATGGGGCCCTTCGGGTCCAATTTAACAACGCGTTCCGGGTGCTGGTGGGGCTGCCCCGCTTCTGAAGCGCATCAGGGATGTTTGCGGAAGCAGGCATCGACTGTTTCTATGCGACCATGCGCAAACGCTGCACATCCCTGGTGCGCCGGGTGCGGGCCAGCCCCAACCCCATCCTACGCTCGATTGGGGACAGGCTTGACTGTCCCTACACAAGACACTGCTGTGAACAGCATCTGTCAAAAAGCTTGTATGTTGTGTAAGTTTTTGTAATGTTTATACTAACTCTAGATATATATAGATTTGTAGTAACAAATAATATGAGTCACCATTGTTACTCGAAATAAACGATTTCATTCATTCATTCATTCATTATTATTATAAAGTAGTATAAACTACCTCTCGAAGGTGCCTACGACGAACTTCTTTAGCGCGGAAAAAAATGTGGATTTTTTTTTTCGTCTTCATATTTGAGTAAAAATAATCCTATAGCAATTTGATACAAACAGCATACCACACCATACAAATAAAATATCTATAAATTTAGTTACCTCTCCGAAGCCTACTTTTCTTTTTTTTTATATCTTCAATGTACAAACATTAAATAACATAACAGTATAAATAAATTATAAGTAAATTAACCTTTTATCCTGTTATACTGAGTGCGGCCCTGCGCGTCTTGCCCCCTCCCCGTGAAACAATTTAATATCATAATCTGTGCGCCGATACCCCGGAGCTGCGAAGCGTGGAGGAGGCGACTCGCCATCACCGCGAGCTACGAATTGTGGAGAAGGATATTGAAGTCATATGGACATATGCCATACTCAAAGAGCGGAATATCACACACAAAAAAAAAGCAAATCATAAAAAGCTGTAAAAGCTATAGAAGACTGATTATTTTACTCGGCCCGTAACGCAATATTGATTGGTCAATTTTTATAAGCGATCAACATGATTTCGACAATAGTAGGGATGACGACTGATGTTAACTGCTATAGCATATTGACTACAATATATAGATATGGTTATATGAGTAAATTTGTGATATTTGGTGAGGTTCTTTGCTAACCCCCCCTCCCCCTCACTACCTCACTGTGTATGTTTTTTTGCCAAAATTTCGTAAAATAGACTCCCTTTTTTTTAAGTATTTAACAAGTGAAGATTTATTTTTAACGAATCCGAGAAAAAATATCGATTTTTTCTTAGTTCGTTCACTGTAGAAAAATACACGTGAGGTCTCCTTATACCCCTCCCTCCCCCAACGTGATACAGTGAAACTTGGATAAGTGGGACCTGGATAAGTGAGAAACCTCCATAGCTGAAACTCGTGCTGTGCTGTCCCGACACTTTACCACTGAATTACCTCTGTTAGTGGGACAAAACGTGGACAAAACAGACCTCTATAACTGGGATTCGTTTTTTTGATTATGTCTTCATAATTACCGCCATAACTGAGACAGCGGGTGTATTTTACCTCTATTATTGAGACTACATTTTAAAAGTTATACTTTTAATAAATGGTTATCTTTGAATTTAAAGATTTCAACCTCTATAACTGCGATAACGTCAATCCATTACCTCTCTAACTGGGACTTCATTTTATTTCAAAACGCGAGACAGTAAAAGCACTATTCTTTTGCACACCAATTTTGAAATGTCAACATTATACCTATATTAAATTTACATTATTTAAAAATAATATCTTAATAGCTGACCCCGAAAACAGGACGATATAAAATGTCAGATTTATTTAATTGAAGCATTCTGTTGTATTTTTGTACTGTTTATAAAAAAGTGTTAATAATTTTTGTTTATGAGGTACCTTTTTATTACTGCCAACGATTATAATTCATGTATAATTATTATGAAATACATCACCTACCTACCTATTTTATTTAATAATCGCACCTCTATAACTGGAATATCCTCTTTTTTACCTCTATTAATGGAACCCTATGTAAATGGGACAGACATTAATCTAATACCTCTATATCTGAGACACTGGGTAAGTAGAATACTTCTTTAAGTGAGACAAATTTGCTGGTCCCTTCAAGTCCCAGTTATCCAGGTTTCACTGTATATAGTGATTTTTTGGTACTTGACCGGTTTTTTATACGATCGCATCTGCCTTCACCTTGTATTTATTAAAGCAGCAACTCGTTGCGCATATAAATCTAATGCAATTGCATGCAGCGAAGACGAATGGTTATCGTTTCGTTCCGTATGCTATCACGGATCGAAAAGACACAAGTGGCTTGAGGATTTATAAGTGACTACGCTTTTTTAGATTAAAAAAACTGGGCAGCCCATCCTAACCAATAAGCGGCTTAGAAAAAACGATAGGTGTTGTAGTGAGTGGGTAGTTCTCGATCGAATGTCAGCGAGGTAAAAGTTGTAATAACCCTTTGCAAATGTTATAACAAAATCTTTTTATTTATTTTGGCTTTTCGTCTTAGAATCGGTTAACTTAGTACTTTACGTTACTTTAAGTAAGTTTCTTAAAGAAATACACTTATTTCACACACACACACACACACACACACACACACACACACACACACACACACACACACACACACACACACACACACACACACACACACCCCACACACACACACACACACACACACACACACACACACACCCCACACACACACACACACACACACACACACACACACACACACACACACACACACACACACACACACACACACACACACACACACACACTCCCATCTATATGCGAGCATCTAGAAGCGAGTCTGCAGTTAATCAATATTCAATATTTTTATTCAATAACAATGATACATTGTGTTTGAAATAGTGTGACTAACTAACAAATATGAGTGACTTACTTATGAACTAACATGAATAAACTGATTACATTAAATCAACAAAAATAAAATTATAAACATTAATTACGTCAAAGCAATTAAAACAGCGTAACAACATATTTCCAATAAATACGATTTCAACTTATTATTAAACCTTTTGTGACATGTTATCGTTTTCAATTCAGTAGGCATCTTGTTAAACAACCTTACCGCCTGAACTCTAGCCGTGTGCGCAACAACTGTTAAACGTGGCACTAAATTACTACGTAAGTTTTTTGTTCTGGAATTTAATCTTAAAACCATTTCGTTCTCGGATTCAAATCGATCTCTGTGTTTAACAACATCCGTTAAAAGGACTAAAATATAAAGGGACGGTACTGTAAGAATTTTCAGCTTTCTGAAATGGTCTCTACAGCTCTCCCATGGAGGTATTCGCACAATGGTACGAATTGCCCTTTTTTGTGCAGTAAAAGCGCGCTTCAAATTATATTTATAGCCATTTCCCCAGTGCTTTATGCTATATCGAAGTTTTGACTCTATGAGGGCATAATAAACTGATTTCAGCTGTTCAATATCTAACTCATCTCTAAGACTGCGTAGTGCACTAGTGCATAACAAGATGAGCTGACAGAATTTTCAATTGTGTTTAGCTCATCTTTCCAGTTCAGTCTACTGTCGATATGTATTCCTAACGTCTTAATTTCGCATACAGTTTTAATAGAGTTGTCTTGAATTCTTATGTCCAGGGAATCTTTGTTCCTAGCGGTTGTTTTGAACAACATGGCATAAGTTTTATTACCATTTAGTGCTAGACTGTTTGCTGAAAACCAGTAATTACATGCATATAAGACGGATTCTGCTTTGGTATTTAAATCAATTACGCTATTTCCGGAGATAACTACAGTGGTGTCATCCGCAAATAATACTGACTCTGCATCAGGGACTTCATTTTTCAAGCAAATAATCAGATCATTGATATAGATAATGAAGAAAATTGGTCCCAAAATGGAACCCTGCGAGATGCCTCTAGTTATCTTTTTGCAGCTAGATCGATGTCCGAATCCGATAGTTTTGTCGCTCGGCTATAAGCGAGTGTTCGAGTACGACGAGCGGTTACTCGCACTACTCGCTCCTGCAGTCCTGCAAGCGAGACGCAGCTGTTCAACAATTTCAACGGTATTAGAAGTCTGTTTCAATTCAAGTAACTAGGTATGAATGGCAGCAGTAAAATGACCGCTGGTTGGTCTCTCAGCGTGACCGCCGCGTTCTGTCCGCCAAGCCAGTATTGCTGAGTTCTATCTTCTATCTTTTATCGCTGGCATCAACTAGTGAAGAGAGATCACAGACAGTGTGAACAACCAGCGATCAACTATCAATATATCTGTCGGCTTTACACGGGGGCTATATCTTTTGTTAATCGCTTCCCCGCTCTTGGTGGGAGCAGTGCTTTAAGCGTTGCAATGGCTAAAACTATTTTTTTAAGGTCCTGACAGAATACCAGCGAAGCTTGCTGCTTCATTATGACTGACTCAGCGTCTTTTCTCTGCAACGATACATGGTTTTTTAAATGTTCTGTAATTGTTTTAGGGCCTTATCACACTAGCAATTTGCGAGCGAGTTTTCTATCAAACATGCGTCTCGGCGAACTCGCTAAGTGTTCACCTTCATTCAAAATTCACTCACAAATCAAAAGTGTGATTGGTACTTTTTGCATAAAGCGAACTGTTCATCAGAATTGATGTGATGACTGTACGACTGTACGTAGTACAGCCAAGATCTTACAGTACCTAACCACCTTTCTCATTTTCTCAATATTAGGCGTGAGCGTGAAGACAATTTTTTTTGGGATTTCAATCGATTCCATTTTTTATTGGGATCTATTATGGGACTAACTCTTAGACTGCTGTAAACGTCAGAAATTACTAGGTAGGTATCAAAGTTCAACATCCCGACGGAGTACTAAAAACATTTGTGATTTGGGTACCAATATTTGCATCGAGACAATAAGTAATGCCATTCTTACCGTGAAAAAGTGCGTAGGTATAAGTTCATGGTTATCATGCGATTATTGCAGTATTTTTAAATTATGAGGATTCTGAAAACAATTCCAAAAGTACTTTGGTATAAAAAAATGCGTATTAGGTATTAGACTACATAGATAGTGGTGCTATGAGGTGTATACTTCGCAAACATTATTGACTGAACCAGCGTAGCGTCTCTGTTCCAGCTTCACTGAAATTTTAAACACGATCGTTAACATAATATCTTAGCCCACCAGTGTGTTTAGCCCTCGCTATATTGCGGATTTTTATTTTTTATGAATCATTATTAACAAAATACTATAAGAAGAAAATGTGATATTTAAACATAACAACTATAGCTTAAGTGACATGTAATGCATCTTTGGACTCGAAATAAAAGGCTTTTTTAATTTTATTTATCATTTATTATATTGCGGATTTTCAGTACTCTCGTGAGGATCACTCAAAAATTCCGAAGTTTCATTTATCCGAAACCATATTCCAAATTTTCAAAATTCTGAAATAGAAATAACGCGGAACAGTCATTTTCGCCATGGATCATAAAATTATGTTACATGTACACCCCAGGACAACAGTATGGAAACAAGCTTAAATATTACTATACAAACCTGTGATTTCCTTACGGAAGAAATTACAAAATCACAATATAAACATTTTAAAAGTCAATACCTAACGCAAATTCTGCTTATGAAAATTGCCAGTGCAACATTTTGTAGAAAGGCAATAAAAAAAGACGACGTGCACTTTGTCCCGGAGTTAGGTAAGTATATTTTTACAATATGCAGATACAATATTTTCATAGTCGAGGTTCTATTTTTTTATCTTTTGGGGGTGGCCTAACGGTTAGGTACTAACATTAACACAAGGAATAATTATTGGAAACTTTAAATATTCCAGGAATAAACTTTGTTTCCATACTTTTGGCCTGGGGTGTATGTATATGTATGTAAGGAAGAGCGGCGCCACCCAACACAGGCTTGTTTGCTTACCGGGTGGCTCCATCACCTTAGATCATAGAGACTAGTGTGTTTTATGAAATAAAGATTTTTTTTTTTGATATGTATTTTTATTAGGTTAGGTTAGAGTTACATTAGGTATGATAACCCAAAAATAATAATGCGAACATGGTTTTCGGAATTATGAAAATTCGGAATGATGATGCATTCGGACAAATGAAACTTCGGAGTATTGTTAGTGTAGGTACCTAATATGCGCTTAATTCAATTCAATTCAATTCAAAGCATTTATTTCAGACCATGTCCATATTGTTAATTACATAAAACTTATAAACTATGTTAGTTATTTATATTAACTTAAACCTAAAAAACATCGTACACACAGCCTCTTGATTCCATATGGATAGTATTCCAGTGCTTCCATATAATGCTTGAACTTAGTATTTGTCTCGTTTTACTTCTAACGTAACGACCTTAAATTTGTATAATATGCTTTCATATAAGTTTTAATATACTGTTAACCAAGTGTTCTTTTAATGGCAATGCCACCATTTACCGGCACAAAATCTCACTGAAAATTATTGTGTTAGGATGTAGACTATAGGTTACCTAACTTAAGATTTCTTATCATATTATGTAACTGTTTGTTTACCTAAATAAATAAATAAATAAAAACTGTTTTGTCTATGTCTGTTTTTTCCCCCAATAAAGAAAATAAAAAATAAGATATATGTTTAGTTAATAATATGTTTTGAATAATAGTACATTACTGCAGACGCTGGGAAATAAGGGCTTGCCGGTTGAGTAGGTATAGACGGCCGACCGTAGGACGCTGGAAGGCCGGATAGTGCTACGAAGCCAGTAAGCCCTTTTCACGGCTGAGGCATGTATAGTGCTTTTCTCAAACATATGCAATGAAATAAAAAAAAACACCACTCAAAAAAACATAATTCAGCTGTATAGCCCGTTCATGATGTTTAAGAAAAAATTACTTCCCGGCCTAGGCCTTCAATTTTGTATGAAATTCCTTTCCAGTTCTCTCGAATTGTTCCGCCCGAAACGTGACACTTCGAAGCCTGTTTTAACGCAGGTTATGACAATATTTCATTGCATGTTTGAGAAAATTATATTATTATTATTATCCACAAATGCCCTGCAACATTTAAAGCAAGTCATTGAACATTCAAGTACACTGGAGTGTATCCCGCGTTGTAAAAAACCAATAAAATGGCCAATGAGCAGGGCTGTCTCCCCGATTAGGGCACTTAATATATGGCCCGGGATATTAGGACGTGGAATTTTAATTACCGCCGGGACAACCCTATTGACAACGGCGCGATAGGGTTGGCGATTCGAGGATTGTAGTAATGCAGAATTAGTGTAATTTTATTTGATTTATTTGTTGATTTTTGTTACAAATCTTAACTTACGTTCAGGCCACGTTAATCACTATAAGTATACGTGCGTATTTAAAATCATGGCCGATGTATAATATTGATAGGAAATAAAATAGTCAAAATTAATTAATTACTTACAGTAGGTATAGGTACATTTAGTTGATACCTACGTACATGAGGAAAAACTCGGAGGATTCAGATACAATACTTCAGTCATGTCATAGACATACACACACACCGAAAGTTTTGCATATCTGACCACTTTAAAATATTTGTATTTTGAATGGTGTTTTATTGAATGGTCGGTCGCTTGCGTATCAAAGCAATTCTTTCAGAATTATTTAAAAATAAACTTACAACGAACGGCGGCAACGAATAGAGAATCGATTTTTTACAACTTTACCAAAAGAAAACGGGACTTCATCACGTTGGAAAAAAACCCGCTTTGTTATAATAATTAATAACAGTATTACCTATTTCAGTTTTTTTTATGACGAAAATCATGGTGATTTACTTCCATGAACTAAATTACATACCTAAAGTTTTATTAACCTATTTATTTTTAAATAAATTACATTTATATGCACAAAATAATAAAAAAGGTACGTATAAAACCTAAAATATTGAAACATCATTATTTATTTATTTATTTATTTTGAGCTCAAAGAATATTATCGGTGAGTGCCAACCCTGTTGGAGGGTGCCCTCCGTATCAAAAAGCGCATCATCCGATTGCGGGCCGCGCGACGCGAAGTGCGCGGGGGGAGGGTGGCTAATATTGTGTGTACAACACCAGACAGGTCGCGAAATGAAAACTTGCCGTTTGGTACACTCGACAGAAGGGGCTACATCGGATGGGCTCAATTGCGGCACGCTGTATAATATTGAATAAGTTTCCTCTACTTGCTATCAAAAGTACAACTCAAACTTAAACACTCGCTTTAGGCCATTTGGAAGCTCAGATCCAACTGACGCACGGCTGGACAAAGGTCTCTCCCAAAGTTCTCCTCTACGATCGATAGTTTTTTTATTGGGTTTCGAATGTAAAGGTCTCTTTTGCCAATTTTATTACAAACTGTCAGATTGTAATTTTTTTCTAAAATTAGCATGGTAAATAAAATTAATGTACATACAGCCTATTGCCCAGCTCAGGTGATCCTAGGGTCATTCTTGAGAATCGAATTCTTCATGTGATTCCCTTGGCGATTTTTATTTTTATATTTTTTTACCTATTTGCTAGAAAATATGAAATTGTATTTAATTTTACGCAGATTTATCAAATAGGCACCACTTTCTATAAATCTTGTAATTATAGCGCCCTCTTGACAATCCTCATATGTTTCTGGTCAGGCTTTACATGAAATGATGTCACATGCAACTATTCACTTAACTTGCTCGCCAATATATTCTGAATACCAAGCTCAGGTGATCCCACCGACTGCGCCAGTCTCCTCGGATTCCGCGCTCTTCCAAACATTCATTACGTGTCCCCGTAATTGAAAAACTTCGCCGCTGTTGCTTGTTTTGATAAAGTTGGCACATTCGTGTTTTGTTTAATATGCTTCGTTTGTTTTAATATATTCTTGTATCGTACGTCTGGATCTTGTAACTTTTGTGCTCTGTATTTAGACAAGCAATAAAGAAGCTTTCCGTCGATTGTCTTTTAATTTGAAATAGTCTCATCGTATTGTTGCTTTCCTGCTATTAATGAATGTCTTAGTTTCTAAAATACTAATGAATACTTCTTTATTACGTTACAAGATAATTTTCATTAGAACACCGATGTTTTTTCAATGTTTTTAGTTAATATTAGGCTTTTTAAGTACAAAAAACACCAGTCTCGTTAAGTCGTTATATAAATGCAATCACCAAAGTTAAACATTTAAGTTTAACTAGTTTTGATATAAATTTTTAACATGCGTTTACGTTGTACTAAATAACCAAATTGCATTCCTTACACAAAACACAATCCGTTGCCAACGTGTAGCTGTATAAGTAGCGCTATAAAGTGCTACGGCAGCCAGTTCGGGAGCGCTATAAAGCGCCGCTAATAACGCTATAATAACGTAGTCGCTATCTCATTATGTGTGTACATACTGAATCACAGCGGCGCAGTAGTGGGGTGGAGCTGCCTAATAATAAAGATTTATTTTCAAGTCAAGATATTTATATACTTAGACCATGTGTTTTGTGAACGACCACAACCCTTTCCAGATCTTAAACAATAAAACAGAAATAAAAGTGAAACACGGCTAGAAACGATATCACCCACACAATAAATTTAAAACTTGTGCGGGCAAAATAAAAATAAAACAAAGTATATAAAAATAAGTATACACAAAACGGGAAAAAATTAAGTAAGTACTTATGCCGATAGTGTAAATACAATATCTTTTTTGAAACCTGTAAACTTTTTTAACTAAAAATTATAATAGCTAAGTTTAGATATACCTAGAGTGTCGCATGTAGGTTAGGATCTTATGTAAATAATTATAAGTTAGCTCAATCACGTAGCATGTAAGTAATCAGCTTAGAATAAGAAAATATTATATACACAGTCATATTTCTTTTCGTTTATTTTTACTTATTATATAAGGTTAATTTCTCTCCATTTATTGTGTTAGTATAAGAAATGAAGCTTTGGTTAATTACTATGTAAAACCACCTGAATAAATATATAATGAAACACATAGAAAGCTTCATCGAATAGGTTTAATATTATAAACAATAGGATTCCCAATAAGAATCTTGTATGATAACTTTTTAATCAAAATATGTTTTACCTATGTACCTTATGTAATATC
Source organism: Apotomis capreana (assembly GCA_947623375.1). Lineage (NCBI taxonomy): Eukaryota > Metazoa > Arthropoda > Insecta > Lepidoptera > Tortricidae > Apotomis > Apotomis capreana. The sequence continues at coordinate 14,898,097 of OX392521.1, forward strand.
CATGTGTATTTATCGAAATAAAGAGATAATGTTGTGCAGATTACATTCACACATCGCACCTAGCACATGTAAGAATTGGGCCACGCCCTTCTTACCCATTGGCTATCAATAAGATTAATCCAGCGATCATTCTAATATGGCCGCTTGATTAATAGATTCATTCTCTCAGCGGCCTCCGATCAAGCAACACGGCATTATGTAAATTATCTTCAAGTGTTATTATTTTATTCACGGGAACTTCCCTATACTATCGAAGACCTCCAAGTCATAGTTTTAAATTCAGTTTCTAGTACAGTCCACGGCTCCTCACAATTGGTACTTCGAAAGCCGGATATCAAGAATCAGTGATCATCGAAGGAAGGAATTGGACCTTCGAGCACCGAATCTTCAAGTTCCAGTGACAGGAGGCGCGCAAGAGAATCATCACGGGGACGTGTAGCGGATTAAACCCTACGTCCCTGCGCCGGGCATCACAAACAGGGTTGAAATAAGCTTCCCCTTGCTCTGGCGTCAATCGGATCTTGGGTCGAATTAATTTTCCCCTCGTATCCACATCACGTCGTGCATCACAGAACCCACGTTCTGCCATCAATCGGACAATAGTCCGCACCACGACGTGCATCACAGAACTCGGGTAGATTAAGTTCCCCTTGTTCTGCCATCAATCGGATCTCGGGTTGATTAATTTCCCCTTGCTTCCGCATCAATCGGTCTCGGATTGATTAAGTTCTCCTTGTACCGCTTCTAAAGCGTTCACGTGTGACGCATAACACAGCTTCCGTACGGGGGTAACCTAGCGGTGTGAACAAACCGTAACGGATCTGTGCAACGAGGGATTTACGCCGTAGGGATATTAGGGCTCATTAGTGTCGCACTTAGCCTCGCTAATGAATAGGTGTTAGGTATTAGGTAAATTCAGTGTTTTTTGTTATTGTGTTAAATTCAGTGTGTGTGTTAGGTTAAGCGACAGTCCCCCCGTGCGATGTCTCTTCCGGAAAAGAGAGTTACGCGTTCTCAAAAATCACGAGACCAGACTCCGGAGTCAGGCGAGACGTCCACTAATCCTACAAATACTTGGAGCTACGGGACTGGCCCATCTAATAACGCAAGCAGTAGCAATAAAAACGCGAACACAATGACGCCCGCGAGCGATCCCCCCTCGGCCCCCGCCCCGCGATCGAGCGTAGCCAATTCACCCCCGAACCCGGCCCCTGTGCCCCATTCCGCCCGCGACCACGCGTTAGAAGTCGGTAGGGGAGATATAGACAGGCCCGGTGATAGGAATTCGGACAATACGTTAGTTAACGCCAATAGGGAAAGTAGTAGTCAAATTTCTGTTTTAATGGCCGAATTGCAGGTGCGTAAAGCCGAACTCGAACTAGCTCAGAAGGCAGCCGCGGAAGCAAATATTAGACTGGAGGTTGCGCGTATTGAAGCGCAATCCGACAGTGCGTCCGCGGTGGGTCAGGCCGCTGAGAGAGTCTCGGGTTGGGTAGCATCTCACTACGATAATCGACCACCCGTTGTAGAAAACAGAAGTTTGAACCCGGCATATAACGGCAATAGGGTAGAATTAGGTCAAGTACGACACGCCGATCGGGCATTGCAGGGCCCTCCAATACATAGGCAAATTCCGGAATTGCCGCATTTCGATGGAAATATCTCGGAATGGATAGCGTTTAGGGCCGAATTTGAGGACAGCGCACCTCATTTCAGTAACGTAAATAACGTAGGTAGAATTAGGCGCGCCTTACGCGGCGAAGCGCGAATAGCGGTCAAGGCCATTATGTATACTGTAACCGATCCTTACGAAATCATGGAGTCTTTAGAAAGGCATTTCGGGGACCCCGAAGAAATAGTTTTGACCGAGATCCATAACGTTAAGCGCATGCCCAGGTTAGCCGAAGATAGCAGTAATATCGTTACTTTTGCCGGCCATGTAGCAAATACGGTAGCTACCATTAAGGCATTGCGCCAAGATCAGTATTTACACGCGCCCGAGTTAGTGAGTAAAATAACTGATAAATTAAACGTAATAATTAGGTATGAATGGGCAAAGTATAAACAGGCCAATCAGGGGACGCCCGAATTAGTCGCGATGGCTAACTTTTTAAATGACGTCAGTATGGCCACGAAGCGATCACACCACAGACATTCAAAGTCCCGTGCAAACGTTCATGTGGTTAATATGAACCATGCCGAGTCGAGGCAGCCACAACAACGAATGCACGGTGGTGCGAGCCGCGGACGACCATACCAAAGTAGCTATCTAGACTACGCAAGCGACTCTGATTCGGACGACGACTCATACCGGGAATCGAACCGCGCCGCTACCGTAGCTACCGTAAATTCGCGCCCGCAAACGCATAAAAAAAAGCCCGCGCAAACGGTGAAACCCACGCAATCTCGACCGCCTCCGCAGTCGCAGAATAATTTTAGCAATAATAAAAAAGATTGCGTACTTTGCAAGGGGAATCACAAATTAGCCGTTTGCCCGGATTTTCTAAAGAAATCTATTTCGGATCGGTGGGAATCGGCCCGAAGCCTTAAGCTGTGCTATAGGTGCTTAGAACCTAACCATAGGCGCCCTATTAAGTGCAAATACGTCGCATGCGGTAAAAACGAATGCGAAGCGGGTCACCATAAGTTGCTTCACGGGCTTACGAGTGAAGCGCAATCTGTCCGCGCAAGTGTTAGCAGTATTAATCAAATTCAGCGCGCTAATACGTATCTTATGGTGGTCCCCGTCGAAATTTCAGGCCCGTTAGGTAGTACCGAAGCACTAGCGTTCCTAGACTCAGGCTCGACCATGACTCTAATAGAACGAGGCACGGCCGATAAGGTAGCTCCCAGGGGTTCGGGCAAACCTCTCGCGATCGAAGGCATTGGAGGTCAGATAACAGACCACGAGTCCTGTAGGATTAATTTATCGATTCGCGGTTTATGTACAAGAAATCTAGAAAAAATTTCGGCGTATACAATCGATAAATTAAATCTGCCTTCGCAAGAAGTTTCTCGCGAGTTAGTGGAAAAATGTGACCATTTAAAAGATATAACGGACCAATTAGTATATGAGCGCGGGACGCCCACAATTTTAATTGGGCAGGATAATTGGGGCTTAATTGTGTCGCGACAGCTCCGTACAGGTCCCACCTCATCATTAACCGCGGGATATACTAACCTGGGTTGGACCCTTTTAGGGTTACAGGATAGACCGGGAGATAAGGAAGCGCGTATAAATCACGTTCGTCCGATCACCACCGAAAATGAAATTTTAAGCTGTACGAAACAGCACGGCAGTATAGAGTCGACAGACATAGAGAAAAATTTGCCCCGGGCGGACCCGGACCAACGTGAGTTAGACGTACTAAAGGCTACTTGTAGGAAAATCCCGGAAGAAAATAGGCACGAAACGGGATTATCGGAGCAATCCAATGACGAGATATTGCCCGACAGTTGCGCGCATACGCTACGGTTGCTATACGGCTTGGAGCTCCAGCTGGACGGAGACGAAAGCTTTAAGACAGAGTATACCGTTCCAATAAAAAAATCGATAAATAAGGAATGCGCGGAAATGGTAAACTCTCGTCCTCCGCCGGAAGCGCCGCGCGAAAAAATAGTCAACGTCCCGATCGAGTACGCGAGTCCGATTTCCGCGCCAGGCGATAAAAGTAAACAGTGTTTTTTCGATCCAAAAATAATTACGAAGGACGAATCGATACGGCCGCAAAAGAGACCGCAGTCTCCGCCGCCGCGGCAAACGGGCGAAGAACGTAATAACGCGATTACGTCATCGGTACACACGTGCGATAAATCCGACTATTTACCTCCGACAAAACGAATCGCGAGTTTTACTCAATCGACTAGGGCAACTGCTTGCGTTATAGTTGCGGCTGAAGTATTTAAAACCCGATTGCCATTAAGAAAACTCGAAATAGAGATGAATAGCGGACACGCAAACATAGCAGAATCACTCCTGTTCAAGTGGAGTCAGTACGCAAAAAGGAGAAAGAAAGGGATTGCCAAGTATCGCCCACTCCTATGTCCACGAACCCGTACTCGCTGCAAATTCAAAAATCCTGCTATGAGAGACGTCGTGATAGCTAACAACACTACGCCGAGCGAGACGTGGCCTAGAGGCATTATAGCAAAAACCTTTCCCGGCCCTGATGGCCATGTAAGGGTGGCCCACGTCCAATCAAACTAACTCAGGCATAATCCGACGACCTACGAATCGACTTGTCTACATTTGCTCCACATAAATATTGTACTTTCGTACGAAGGGGGGACTGTCGCATGTAGGTTAGGATCTTATGTAAATAATTATAAGTTAGCTCAATCACGTAGCATGTAAGTAATCAGCTTAGAATAAGAAAATATTATATACACAGTCATATTTCTTTTCGTTTATTTTTACTTATTATATAAGGTTAATTTCTCTCCATTTATTGTGTTAGTATAAGAAATGAAGCTTTGGTTAATTACTATGTAAAACCACCTGAATAAATATATAATGAAACACATAGAAAGCTTCATCGAATAGGTTTAATATTATAAACAATAGGATTCCCAATAAGAATCTTGTATGATAACTTTTTAATCAAAATATGTTTTACCTATGTACCTTATGTAATATCCATGTGTATTTATCGAAATAAAGAGATAATGTTGTGCAGATTACATTCACACATCGCACCTAGCACATGTAAGAATTGGGCCACGCCCTTCTTACCCATTGGCTATCAATAAGATTAATCCAGCGATCATTCTAATATGGCCGCTTGATTAATAGATTCATTCTCTCAGCGGCCTCCGATCAAGCAACACGGCATTATGTAAATTATCTTCAAGTGTTATTATTTTATTCACGGGAACTTCCCTATACTATCGAAGACCTCCAAGTCATAGTTTTAAATTCAGTTTCTAGTACAGTCCACGGCTCCTCACATAGAGGTTAAAGTATACGTGTCCTGATTAAGCGACAAAGTGCTACGTTTTGTTTGAAAACGTCACATATAATCCCTATTTTAAAATCGATCGACTATCACCATATAAAGAAAATCTTAATCATCCCAATTATAACACTTTAAAATATCATCAGCGACTCCGCGACGTCCCCTGTGCCGCCGGTACGCCGCCCCCATCGCGCCGCCAATAAACCGCCCTTTGTCGCCATTTGTCATCCGAAAACGCGCGCCGAAAAACAATTAAATCGTGTCTATGCGCGCTTCGATTCGGATGCTTGTTTTTTTGCCGGCTGGTGTTTGTCCCATAATCCGCTTTACGGTTTATACGATTTGTATTTGATTATTTGTAGGTTTGTCATAATCACCTAAATCCCTCTTTCAGTATCGTGGTTTCTGTAATTGAAATAAGCAATTGCACTTTATACAAACCTTGTCATAGATAAAATAGATTCTCATAAGGTATCAAACCTACTTTGACTATTAATGTATTTATTGTTTATACTAAACATAACTAATAAAACATTTAGATCTAAGATGTGTTTTGCGTGTTTTGATTAGTCTCCTTTAATATCTAGTAGTAATGCTTACTTAAATAACTTGAGAGTTTATACGTAACTTCATAAACTTAGTGTATTAATTAAGGGGACGGGTACTGCGAAACTAGCGCCACTTACGAATTTTTATTATATCTTCCAAACGAGATCAATTTTCAGTAATTGCAAGATATTAGGAGCTGGAAAAACACCTTTAGTGTTTATTAAATCATTATACACTGTCACGGACACAAGCCGAAAACTGTTAGTTTATAAGCGAAATTTGATGTACATAACGTTAATTTATTTAATTTATTTTATTGCGCATAAAAGACGCCATATATCGAGTTATTATGTACCAAATGTATATAACAGTCCGTAAAAGAGACTTATGTATGTAACTGGTCTACTCCTGAACCGACTCCGACCCGAGAATCACACTTTCCTAACGATGAATATTGCATAAGATATTCACGTGGTGCCGAACCACGTGGCAATGTTATGATAATATTACATCACCTGTTATCGCTTCCGCAATAGTGCCAAGCGATAGCAACGGATAATCCCATCAGGAATCCGTTTTTATTATGTTTCTAAAGTAATTAGGTCAGCCGCAATTCACGTTAACGTAAAATTAACGTGAATTATGAACCGTCCAATTAGAGCCCATTTTCAGTACGAAATCGTATCGGAATTTCGTTTTAACAATTCAAATCAACTTCACTATGACCTGATCGCTTAGAATACACTTAGAAATGCATCTGGACTCATTGCACTTACCTTTTATAGCCTTCCGCGACTTGCTAGCACAACGTAAATTTAACTTTATCGATCGATCCGACTTAATAGCTAACGAACCGTAACTCTTATCTTATAAAACGTAAGGCCATTTAATGCAGTGCAATGAAAGCTACAGAATAAGACATCTCACGTAGATATCGAACCGTAAACGTAGACACGACCCTTCCTGAACCACCCATCCCGTAGACCAGAAAAGCCGTTAGGGCTGAAAAATGGGAAAATGAACGGCCAATCACGTAGCTAGTTCACTTTCTCATACAACGATCCTTAGAAAAGAACGCACTTGACGAAAGGGGCGTGCCGGCCGTAGAATGTACGGTTCGACGCCTCCTATTGGCCTGCGTGCCAGCAATTTGCTTACGGGTCCTGAGTCTTGTTAGATTTTAAGGAAAAAGCATATAAGGAATTATTGTTTTCGATTGTTTACCATACTGCCGAAGAAAATTAAAGAACGAACAAGTCAACCAGTGTTTTTATAACTCGTACTCGAACCTGCATCGAACCTGCGTCGACCTACTGCCGTAACCAAGTTCGTCTGAGGTCCCATTCGTTTGGTTGATCTCCGAACTTCGGTCTACGTGCCCTACGTGATATCTACGTGACATTCACGTCGTGCAGCTACGCATCAGATCCGGAGCTACGAAACTGAACCCGAACTACGAGCTACGAGCTACGAACGTACGATTTGCTACGTGTTACGCAGCATCTACGTGGCAACTACGTGCCGCGTCTGAACCGCCGTGCCTACGACTGGGTTAGCCACGGCGACCGAACTGGAGCCACGAATTCCGAGAGCCGATAATACAGTCCACTGTGCTCACTCGTGAGCTACCGAAGAGGCAGTGTTGAGTGATTACCCTCAACAATTTGGTCATTCGAGCGCCGGATTACTGAACCACAGAACCGGACCATTTTGGTCATTCGAGAGCCGGATTAGAAGAACCGCCGCACCAACCGACAACGATGGTCCACACGAGACGCCAAGCATCACGAGACGGCCGAGCCCCCAGCGAACCGAACCGAGGGGAATCCACGTCTGCGAAGATGCACGAAGCGCATCGACGACTGTCGGACACCAGGGAGCCACAACACGCCGCCCTGGACGAACCGAGCCGCAGATCGAACCCGGAATCGCCGCCCACGGACACGACCCAATGGCGGCAGAAACTGGAGGAGCACCTGCGACGAGCCAGCCTACGGGGGCAACGCGACGACCCCGCAGCCGGCTTTTCGACACCGACGACTCACCTGCCGGCGCACCCCGAAGCACGAGCGCCCGGCCACAACCGCGACCGCGAGGGCCCCGAGGCTTTCGCGTTTTCCGCGCACCACGCGTTTAATGCGCCCCTCGCCGCGCATGCGCAGATCGAATCACCCGCGGCCCGCGCGCCTGCGACTCAAGCCGCGACCCGCACCGCCGATCGTTCCCGAGAACGAGCCGATCGCGAACGTGCTTTCGACCAAGTACGCTTCAACATCGGCAACACCCGCGCGCCTACGGTCACGTCCGCGACGAGCAGCACCACCGAGGCCCGCAGGAAGCAAGCCGAACTAGCCGCAGCCGAAAGCATCGCAGAGCTGCGCCGCCAACAACTCCGAGTCGAAGAGGACCTCGTCAGGAAGCGACTCGAGTCCGAGCTGCAACAGATCGAGGCTGAGGGGTCCCAGGCTGGCGGCTCACAGGCGGGTCGACGGACGCCAACCGACCAAGAAACCACGCAGCGTATCGATGCGTGGTTTCAACGAACCGAGGTGAGTGACGGAGCCAAGATCGCGCCTGCTAAACCGACGCCGATGAGGCAGCGCACGGTCACGCCTGAACGAGGCGAACTCTTACGTCCGAGCCGAAGCCGAACCGCGAGCCGCAACGAAGACATCGACCGACTCGCCGATCGCATCGAGAGTATAACTCGTCCACCGCCGAAACAGGTATACGAACTCCCGATTTATACCGGACTGCCGAACGAGTGGTTGACATTTTACCACTCGTACGCCGAGAGCACGCAGCGGTATAAGTTCTCGAATTTCGAGAACATGGCTCGACTCCGCGCGGCGCTGAAAGGTGAGGCGCGAGAATGCGTCCAACACATGCTGGCGTCGGGATCGAGTCCGGACTTAATCATCCGAATATTAAAAAAGAATTTCGGTAGGACCGACATTCTCGTCGACAGGGCGCTAGAGGACCTGAAACGATTGCCCGCCCTCGGACCGAGCGCGACTGACCTCAACACTTTTTCCATAAAAGTAATGAACATCGTCGCGACGCTCATGGACTTAGATAAGTCACATTACGCAGGTAATCCATTATTGATCCGAGAGATTACCGACCGCCTGAGCCCGCACCTGAGATCGAGATGGTGCACACACGCACGTGAACACATGCGAACAGGTGAGTGCGAGATCGTAATGCTAGCGGAATTCCTACTCGACGAATCCGACGCCGAATTACAATTCTCGCACGCACGAGCCCCGGCGTCGCGACGCCCAGCCGCTACGAACGTGAATCACCAGCCGCTGCCGTCCCGACGCCCGAACCCCGTGAACAGCGGAGCTGCGATACAACGCCCCGCACCCGTAAGAGCCCAGACATACGCCACAGAACGAGTGGACGCCTGTCTGTGTTGCGGCAACACACACCGAACCACGGACTGCCGCAAGTTATTAGGTATGACGATAGGAGCGAGATGGGAGTGGGCTCGAGACGCACGCATCTGCTACAAGTGTCTCGACAAAAGACACCGCCGCGAGAACTGCACGGCGAAAGGTTGCGGCGTGCCCAACTGCCCACACTCGCACCACAAATTGCTACACGATACGACGCCGCCTACGAGTAAGGCGCCGCCCCACGTAGCGCCCCACGTAGCACCCGACGTAGCACTCGACCGCCCAACCCGCCCGACGCGTAGCACAGCGCAAGCGGCGCCCGGCCCCGCGCGTAGAGACGAGACGCCCGTGCAGAGCGAGCACGCGCACACTACGGCGGAGCTAACTGCCAATACCGTCGACGCAAACACGAAGGTAATGCTTAAGATAATGCCTATCGTCGTTAGCGGACCATGCGGAAGCATCGAAACATTCTGTATGATCGATGAGGGGAGCACGATATCTCTCATCGATCAGGGACTGGCGGATCAACTAGGAGCAACGGGACCCGAAAAACCTCTCGTCATACAAGGCGTAGGCTCGATATGCCTAACGCAACCGAGTCAGCGCGTGGAGGTAAGCGTCCGAGCTACGAGTGGAGGCCCGTCACACTCGCTTACGCTGCGCACTGTACCGCAACTTGGACTACGCGAGCAGTACATGCCGCGTAGGGCGGTACTCAACTTCGAACATTTAGCCGACTTGAACGAAGCCTGCTACGAACATGCCGCGCCTAAAATACTATTGGGCGCGGACCACTGGCACCTGACGCTGCCGCTAGAGACGAGAACGGGGAGGCAGTGCGACCCGGTGGCGATCCGTTCGAAAATCGGATGGACGATATACGGTATGGCCCCACGCTACTTACGAAACCAGAGCGATCGAGAGGTGGTCATGCACGCTTTCTCGGATGAAGACCGAGAAATAAACATGGCGTTGAAAAGGTACTTCGACGTCGAAGCACTAGGCGTGAAGTTGATCGACAAAAGGAGCCCGCAGGATCAACGCGCTATCGACATATTTAACGCGACAGTTAAACGCATCGACGGCCCGCGCTACGGGGTTGGACAACTGTGGCGCGACGACGAACCCTGCTTGCCGCCCAGTTATACAATGGCGTATAACAGGTTGCGCGGCATCGAACGACGCATGGATAAGGATCCGTCATTTGCAGCGGAATACACCGCGCAAATAGATAACTTGCTGACCAAGGAGTACGCCGTGCGACACATAGGCGATTACGACGGTCATAAAACCTGGTTTTTGCCGCACTTTGCTGTACGCAACATAAACAAGGGCAATAAAATCAGGTTAGTATTCGATTCCAGGGCGACCTCGCAGAACGTCAGTCTGAACGACAAGCTGCTGGAGGGCCCGGATTTACTGCAGTCACTCCCGGGTATCCTGTGCAGATTCCGCGAAGGTGAGTTTGCAGTTAGCGCCGACATACAGGAGATGTTTTTACGGATCCAGATGAGACCCGACGATCAAATGGCGCAGCTATTCCTGTGGAGGGGAATGAACCGGGAGCGACCGCCGCAAGTATATCGTATGAAATCGATGATATTCGGGAATACGTCTTCTCCATATTTAGCACATAGCGTGCGAAACAGGAACGCCCAGGACAACGCCGAGCTGTATCCGGACGCCGTTTACGATATTCAGACGAATCATTATATGGATGATTTCTTGGCGGGATACGAGACGGAGCAGCAGGCGATCGACGCCGCTAAGCAAGTAGCAGCCTCACACGCTATGGGAGGTTTCGTCCTGCGAAGCTGGGCCTCGAATTCGACGAGGTTAATGGAGCAGATCCCGCCCGAGCAACGAGCCGCCGACGATCTCACAAGTTTAGGCAACAAAGAGCAAAAGGTATTGGGATTATATTGGAACGCTCGGACCGACGAGTTGAGCTTCAATACATCGCTGATTCGCGTGCCGCCCGAGGTACGAGAACTACAGCGGGGCCCCACGAAGCGCGAAGCCCTCAGCGCTTTGATGAGCCTGTTCGACCCGCTCGGCTACTTAGCGCAGTACACCGTGACGGGAAAGGTCCTGCTACAGAACGTGTGGGCCCTGAGAACGAGCTGGGAATCGCCGCTGCCAGGCGAGTTAAACAACGCTTTCGTTACGTGGTTGGAGCACATAAAACACGTAGCCGAGCTGCGATTACCGCGACGCTGTATCCAGCTAGGTACAGGCGTGCGGCATCAACTGCACGTGTTTGTGGACGCGTCAGAGCAAGCGTTCGCCGCCACCGCGTACTGGAGGACGGAAGGGGAGACGGGCGAGAACGAGCCGCGAGTACACTTAGCCGCAGCGAAATCTAAGGTAACTCCCGTTCGTCGCTTGTCCATACCGCGAGCCGAACTTCAAGCCGCTTTAATAGGAGCCCGATTAGCGCAGACATTACAGAACGAGCATCGTTTGAAACCCGTGCAGATCGTCTACTGGACCGACAGCCGAACCGTACTGCACTGGGTACGCGAGAACGCGCGCCGATACAGCGCGTTCGTGAGCCACCGCTTAGGTGAAATAGCGGAGCTCACCGAACCCGAACAATGGCGTTGGGTCCCTACAAAACTGAACCCGGCCGACGACGGTACTCGACCGGACCCCTATCGTGTGGTAAGGAGCACCGATAGATGGTACGTGGGTCCTGATTTCCTGCGACAACCCGAACCCGAATGGCCGCAAGAAACTCGAGCACCGCAAGCAGAGCCGTCGATCGAAATAACCGAGCAGGTACCGACAGAACGATGTTACGTGACGAATCACGTAGACCCGCCGCTGCCGAAAATCGAGCGTTTCAGCAACTACGATCGCTTGATCGGCGCGACGGCCCGAGCACTTCTTTTCATGGAGCGACTGAAAAAGAAAACACAGGTACCGTTAGAAACACGTCACTATTTAATAGCTGAAAACCTGTGGATGCAGTGGGCCCAGCGGCGGGATTTTCCCGAGGAACTCCGAGCTCTCTCACGGGGGGAGGCCATTGCCCGTAGCAGCCGGCTGTACAAGCTAGACCCGCAGCTGCAAGACGACGGCCTCATACATATGCGCGGGCGTATCGACGCCGCGCCCACGACTACAAACAAGCAACCCGTCATATTGGACGGGCGGAATCCATTTACGAAACTTTTAATTTTGCGCGCTCATAAGCGAGCGCATCATTGTTCTAACGAAACAGTTGTGAATGATTTAAGGCAACAACTGTGGATCCTGCACCTGCGACCAACCGTTCGCAGTGTGGCCCGAGCGTGCATGCATTGCGTGCTCCGCCGCACGCGCCCACGCGTGCCGCCCTTAGGCGATCTGCCCTCTGATCGCTTGCAGCCGCACGCACGGCCCTTCACTTACTGTGCGGTGGACCTGTTCGGCCCGCTCACAGTCACTGTGGGCCGCCGGCACGAGAAGCGCTGGGTAGCGCTTTACACGTGCCTCACGACCCGAGCTGTACACATGGAGCTCGTGTACTCCCTGTCTACGAGCAGCGCCGTCATGTCGCTACGCCGCCTTGCAGCCCGCAGAGGATGGCCCGCCGTTATGTGGAGTGATAACGGCACAAACCTGAGGGGCACGGATGCTGAGCTACGCGCCGCCTACCACGACTGGATACCGGCGCTACAAGAACACGGCGTGCAACACCGAATGAGTTGGCGTTTCATCGCACCCGGCGCACCGAACATGGGCGGCGCCTGGGAGCGCCTCATACGAAGCGTCAAGACTGCACTCGCCGCTACACTAAACACACGAAGCCCGAAGGAAGAAATCCTAATAACGCTTCTAGCCGAAGTTGAATATTCGGTCAACTCACGTCCCCTAACACACGTGAGCGTTGATCCGAACGAGAGCGAAGCGATAACGCCCAATCACTTTTTATTGGGCGGCCCGGCGGGGGTCCCACTAACCGGCCCCTGCGACGAGGCAGATCGCAAATCATGGAAAGCAAGTCAAGCTCTCGCCGACCACTGGTGGAACCGATGGATCCGAGAATACCTGCCGACCTTAGCCCCACGACAATCCTCAATGTCACGGGAGCCTACGGTCGCCGTTGGTGACTACGTGCTCATCACGGACTCCAGCGCGCCCCGCAACGTGTGGCCGCGCGGCATCGTGGAGGCGACCTACCCCGGCCCTGACGGCGCAGTACGGAACGTGGACGTCAGGACGAGAGGAGGAGTCTTCAGGCGAGCTACGAGCCGGCTTGTGGTCCTGCCCATCACCGAGGGATCGACTCTGCGATCGGGGGGAGAATTGTCACGGACACAAGCCGAAAACTGTTAGTTTATAAGCGAAATTTGATGTACATAACGTTAATTTATTTAATTTATTTTATTGCGCATAAAAGACGCCATATATCGAGTTATTATGTACCAAATGTATATAACAGTCCGTAAAAGAGACTTATGTATGTAACTGGTCTACTCCTGAACCGACTCCGACCCGAGAATCACACTTTCCTAACGATGAATATTGCATAAGATATTCACGTGGTGCCGAACCACGTGGCAATGTTATGATAATATTACATCACCTGTTATCGCTTCCGCAATAGTGCCAAGCGATAGCAACGGATAATCCCATCAGGAATCCGTTTTTATTATGTTTCTAAAGTAATTAGGTCAGCCGCAATTCACGTTAACGTAAAATTAACGTGAATTATGAACCGTCCAATTAGAGCCCATTTTCAGTACGAAATCGTATCGGAATTTCGTTTTAACAATTCAAATCAACTTCACTATGACCTGATCGCTTAGAATACACTTAGAAATGCATCTGGACTCATTGCACTTACCTTTTATAGCCTTCCGCGACTTGCTAGCACAACGTAAATTTAACTTTATCGATCGATCCGACTTAATAGCTAACGAACCGTAACTCTTATCTTATAAAACGTAAGGCCATTTAATGCAGTGCAATGAAAGCTACAGAATAAGACATCTCACGTAGATATCGAACCGTAAACGTAGACACGACCCTTCCTGAACCACCCATCCCGTAGACCAGAAAAGCCGTTAGGGCTGAAAAATGGGAAAATGAACGGCCAATCACGTAGCTAGTTCACTTTCTCATACAACGATCCTTAGAAAAGAACGCACTTGACGAAAGGGGCGTGCCGGCCGTAGAATGTACGGTTCGACGCCTCCTATTGGCCTGCGTGCCAGCAATTTGCTTACGGGTCCTGAGTCTTGTTAGATTTTAAGGAAAAAGCATATAAGGAATTATTGTTTTCGATTGTTTACCATACTGCCGAAGAAAATTAAAGAACGAACAAGTCAACCAGTGTTTTTATAACTCGTACTCGAACCTGCATCGAACCTGCGTCGACCTACTGCCGTAACCAAGTTCGTCTGAGGTCCCATTCGTTTGGTTGATCTCCGAACTTCGGTCTACGTGCCCTACGTGATATCTACGTGACATTCACGTCGTGCAGCTACGCATCAGATCCGGAGCTACGAAACTGAACCCGAACTACGAGCTACGAGCTACGAACGTACGATTTGCTACGTGTTACGCAGCATCTACGTGGCAACTACGTGCCGCGTCTGAACCGCCGTGCCTACGACTGGGTTAGCCACGGCGACCGAACTGGAGCCACGAATTCCGAGAGCCGATAATACAGTCCACTGTGCTCACTCGTGAGCTACCGAAGAGGCAGTGTTGAGTGATTACCCTCAACAATACACAATTTCTTGTTCTTAGTTGTCTCTAAAAACTTGCCCAAAACTATTGTGGCCGCTTTTGACGTAAACAAGTTTTGTAAGGTAAACTACAGTGAACAAATTGTATATAGTGATTTAATAAATATTAAAGGTGTTTTGCTAGCTCCTAGACTTCAGCTATTTCTAAAAAAATATCAGATTATGAAGGTATAAGAAAAAAATCGAAAGTGGCGCTAGTTTCGCATTACCCGTCGCCTTAAGTATAGCATTCATAGTTTATATATATAAATGCGAAAGTGTGTCTGTCTGTCTGTCTGTCTGTCTGTCTGTTACCTCTTCACGCTTAAACCGCTGAACCGATTTAGATGAAATTTGGTATGGAGATAGTTTGAGACCCGGGAAAGGACATAGGATACTTTTTATCCCGAATAAATTTAGTGTTCCCGTGGGATGAGCGGGTAACACCGCGGGGCACAGCTAGTAGTTTATATAGTGGATTCATCACATCATTGAGTGAAGATTTTTCCGAAGCAGAAAACAGTAGGTACTTTATAGAGTACTCTATTTGGAGTAGAACAAGTAACTTTTTTTACTAGGTACTAACGAATAATACCACAATCAAATGACCGCCAGCGAAAAAAGATAAAACAACCAACCGTTCGTTAAATTAATTATAAAAATGCCATTCAAACAATTTAATAAAAACAATAACCGCTTCAAAGGCGACCTTAATCAATTAAATACTAAAATAATCGTTTTTCAGCCCTAGGGAGGCAATATTTCAGCGCCGAATGATTCATAATCAGAGCGACAAGCGGCGAATAATATGAAGCCCATTGTCGGGTTCGGAGATGGATAACGATTTCCCAATTTACCGCGCGACAACAATGGAAGTAAGGCGGTGTTCACATACCTACTGCTGAAATGTTTATTTATCTAGTATTTATTTAACATTAAAGTATTTGCAATAACCACCGGTAGCCTGGGCCCTACTCCGCTGCCTTGGTTAGGTTTTTAGATTGTGTTTATATTTGTAGCTAGCGACCCGCCCCGGCTTCGCACGGGTGCAGTACTGATAAATTATGCATGTATTATACATATTAACCTTCCTCTTGAATCACTCTATCTATTAAAAACCGCATCAAAATCCGTTGCGTAGTATTAAAGATCTAAGCATACATAGGGACAGACGCAGCAGGAAGGGACTTTGTTTTATTTAGGTTTTTTAGATTGTTTATATTTGTAATGTATTTTTTTATTTAACTTTTTGTGTAAATTTATTGTTTATAAACCTATCCTAAGGAACGTGAATAAATTATAAAATTATAATTATAAATGAAAAAGGAAAAACAAAGAAACAGTAAATAAAAAGCTTAAATACTACTAACAACTAAGTACAAAAAACCTAAAATTAAAATAAACTAAAACAAATTCAAAAAATTACTCCCCTGCGGCATGGTACCGAAGATGCTGGCAGCATTTCCTCGCTGAACAGCTATGCTGATACGTTGAGCGAGGAAGCTGCCACCTCTTCGGTCCCCAGTGGTCTCTGCACGCCTTTTGGATAAGTCTTTGTAAAGCTTGCGGGCACTGGGACCTAAATGAAATAGAGAAAATGAAAACAATATGAAAATGCTTTTTCTAGGGAGTTGGTCATTATTTCAAGTAAAATCAAATTCAAATTCAAATTCAAATTATTTATTGCTCAAATTGTGGTACATAAAGGTCATGCATAAAAAGTGTCAGAACAGCACAATTTGCCCACATGTGGCATGCAAAAAATGTGTGAATCAGCTAGGCTAGATTCATATTCCATATTACATTATTTTATTATTGTTTATAATTATCATTAAATATTAACATGTTCCTTTGACTTCCAAATTATTATTCTACTTAATTAAACATCATTTTATACAATTATATATACAGTAACTGTGAGGAGCCGTGGACTGTACTAGAAACTGAATTTAAACTGGACTTGAAGGTCTTCGATAGTAAAGGGAAGTTCCCGTGAATAAAATAATAACACTTGAAGATAATTCACATAATGCTGTGTTGCTTGATCGGAGGCCGCTGAGAGAATGATTCAATTAATCGAGCGGCCATATTAGTATGATCGCTGGATTAATCTTATTGATGGCCAATGGGTAAGAAGGGCGTGGCCCAATTCTTACATGTGCTAGGTGCGATGTGAATGTAATCTGCACAACATTATCTCTTTATTTCGATAAATACACATGGATATTACATAATGTACATTGGTAGAACATATTTTGATTAAAAGGTTATCATACAAGATTCTTATTGGAAATCCTATTGTTTACAATATTAAACCTATTCGATGAAGCTTTCTATGTGTTTCATTATATATTTATTCAGGTGGTTTTACATAGTAATTAACCAAAGCTTCATTTCTTATACTAACACAATAAATGGAGAGAAATTAACCTTATATAATAAGTAAAAATAAACGAAAAGAAATATGACTGTGTATATAATATTTTCTTATTCTAAGCTGATTACTTACATGCTACGTGATTGAGCTAACTTATAATTATTTACATAATCCTAACCTACATGCGACAGTCCCCCCTTCGTACGAAAGTACAATATTTATGTGGAGCAAATGTAGACAAGTCGATTTGTAGGTCGTAGTGCTATGCTGGAGCTGGTTTGGACGTGGGCCTCCCTTACATGGCCATCAGGGCCGGGAAAGGTTTTTGCTACTAAGCCTCTAGGCCACGTCTCTCTTGGCATAGTGTTGTTAGCTATCACGACGTCTCTCGTAGCAGGATTTTTGAATTTGCAGCGAGTACGGGTTCGTGGACATAGGAGTGGGCGATACTTGGCAATCCCTTTCTTTCTCCTTTTTGCGTACTGACTCCACTTGAACAGGAGTGATTCTGCTATGTTTGCGTGTCCGCTGTTCATCTCTATTTCGAGTTTTCTTAATGGCAATCGGGTTTTAAATACTTCAGCCGCAACTATAACGCAAGCAGTTGCCCTAGTCGATTGAGTAAAACTCGCGATTCGTTGTGTCGGAGGTAAATAGTCGGATTTATCGCACGTGTGTACCGATGACGTAATCGCGTTATTACGTTCTTCGCCCGTTTGCCGCGGCGGCGGAGACTGCGGTCTCTTTTGCGGCCGTATCGATTCGTCCTTCGTAATTATTTTTGATTTTTGTTGCACGTCGCTTATGACGTTTGGATTTTTAGGGGCGAATCCTACTAACTCGAAAGGCGCTTGCATGCTCGAGTGACATAATATGTCGATGATTTTCTTTTTACGCGGCGCTTCCGGCGGCGGGCGAGAGTTTATTATTTCCGCGTATCCTATATTTATCGATTTTCCTATCGACGCGGTATATTCTGCCTTGAAACTTTCGTCTTCGTCCGGCTCGCGCTCTAAGCTGCGTAGTGCATGCGCGCATTTGTCGGGCAATGCCTCGTCCTTCGATTGCCACAACAATCCCGTTTCGCACCTAATTTCCTCCGGGATTTTCCTACATGTCGCCTCTAGTATGTTTAACACACGTTGGTCCGGGTCCGCCCGGGGCAAATTTTTCTTTACCTCTATCGATTCTATACTGCCGTGTTGTTTCGTACAGATTAAAATTTCCTCCTCGATAGTGGCTGGACGAACGTGGTTTATACGTACTTCCCTATTTTCCGGTCTATCCTGTGACCCTAACAGGATCCAACCCAGGTTAGTGTATCCTGCGGTTAATGATGAGGTGGGACCTGTACGGAGCTGTCGCGAAACAATTAAGCCCCAATTATCCTGCCCAATTAAAATTGTGGGCGTCCCGCGCTCATATGCTAATTGGTCCGTTATATCTTTTAAATGGTCGCATTTTTCAACTAACTCGCGAGAAACCTCTTGCGAAGGCAGATTTAATTTATCGATTGTATACGCCGAAATTTTTTCTAGATTTCTTGTACATAAACCGCGAATCGATAAATTTATTCTACAGGACTCATGGTCTGTTATCTGACCTCCAATGCCTTCGATCGCGAGAGGTTTGCCCGAACCCCTGGGAGCTACCTTATCGGCCGTGCCTCGTTCTATTAGAGTCATGGTCGAGCCTGAGTCTAGGAACGCTAGTGCTTCGGCACTACCTAACGGGCCTGAAATTTCGACGGGGACCACCATAAGATACGTATTAGCGCGCTGAATCTGATTAATACTGCTAACACTTGCGCGGACAGATTGCGCTTCACTCGTAAGCCCGTGAAGCAACTTATGGTGACCCGCTTCGCATTCGTTTTTACCGCATGCGACGTATTTGCACTTAATAGGGCGCCTATGGTTAGGTTCTAAACACCTATAGCACAGCTTAAGGCTTCGGGCCGATTCCCACCGATCCGAAATGGACTTCTTTAGAAAATCCGGGCAAACGGCTAATTTGTGATTCCCCTTGCAAAGTACGCAATCTTTTTTACTATTGTTAAAATTATTCTGCGACTGCGGAGGCGGTCGAGATTGCGTGGGTTTCACCGTTTGCGCGGGCTTTTTTTTATGCGTTTGCGGGCGTGAATTTACGGTAGCTACGGTAGCGGCGCGGTTCGATTCCCGGTATGAGTCGTCGTCCGAATCAGAGTCGCTTGCGTAGTCTCGATAGCTACTTTGGTATGGTCGTCCGCGGCTCGCACCACCGTGCATTCGTTGTTGTGGCTGCCTCGACTCGGCATGGTTCATATTAACCACATGAACGTTTGCACGGGGCTTTGAATGTCTGTGGTGTGATCGCTTCGTGGCCATACTGACGTCATTTAAAAAGTTAGCCATCGCGACTAATTCGGGCGTCCCCTGATTGGCCTGTTTATACTTTGCCCATTCATACCTAATTATTACGTTTAATTTATCAGTTATTTTACTCACTAACTCGGGCGCGTGTAAATACTGATCTTGGCGCAATGCCTTAATGGTAGCTACTGTATTTGCTACATGGCCGGCAAAAGTAACGATATTACTGCTATCTTCGGCTAACCTGGGCATGCGCTTAACGTTATGGATCTCGGTCAAAACTATTTCTTCGGGATCCCCGAAATGCCTTTCTAAAGACTCCATGATTTCGTAAGGATCGGTTACAGTATACATAATGGCCTTGACCGCTATTCGCGCTTCGCCGCGTAAGGCGCGCCTAATTCTACCTACGTTGTTTACGTTACTGAAATGAGGTGCGCTGTCCTCAAATTCGGCCCTAAACGCTATCCATTCCGAGATATTTCCATCGAAATGCGGCAATTCCGGAATTTGCCTATGAATTGGAGGGCCCTGCAATGCCCGATCGGCGTGTCGTACTTGTCCTAATTCTACCCTATTGCCGTTATATGCCGGGTTCAAACTTCTGTTTTCTACAACGGGTGGTCGATTATCGTAGTGAGATGCTACCCAACCCGAGACTCTCTCAGCGGCCTGACCCACCGCGGACGCACTGTCGGATTGCGCTTCAATACGCGCAACCTCCAGTCTAATATTTGCTTCCGCGGCTGCCTTCTGAGCTAGTTCGAGTTCGGCTTTACGCACCTGCAATTCGGCCATTAAAACAGAAATTTGACTACTACTTTCCCTATTGGCGTTAACTAACGTATTATCCGAATTCCTATCACCGGGCCTGTCTATATCTCCCCTACCGACTTCTAACGCGTGGTCGCGGGCGGAATGGGGCACAGGGGCCGGGTTCGGGGGTGAATTGGCTACGCTCGATCGCGGGGCGGGGGCCGAGGGGGGATCGCTCGCGGGCGTCATTGTGTTCGCGTTTTTATTGCTACTGCTTGCGTTATTAGATGGGCCAGTCCCGTAGCTCCAAGTATTTGTAGGATTAGTGGACGTCTCGCCTGACTCCGGAGTCTGGTCTCGTGATTTTTGAGAACGCGTAACTCTCTTTTCCGGAAGAGACATCGCACGGGGGGACTGTCGCTTAACCTAATACACACACTGAATTTAACACAATAACAAAAAACACTGAATTTACCTAATACCTAACACCTATTCATTAGCGAGGCTAAGTGCGACACTAATGAGCCCTAATATCCCTACGGCGTAAATCCCTCGTTGCACAGATCCGTTACGGTTTGTTCACACCGCTAGGTTACCCCCGTACGGAAGCTGTGTTATGCGTCACACGTGAACGCTTTAGACGCGGTACAAGGAGAACTTAATCAATCCGAGACCGATTGATGCGGAAGCAAGGGGAAATTAATCAACCCGAGATCCGATTGATGGCAGAACAAGGGGAACTTAATCAACCCGAGTTCTGTGATGCACGTCGTGGTGCGGACTATTGTCCGATTGATGGCAGAACGTGGGTTCTGTGATGCACGACGTGATGTGGATACGAGGGGAAAATTAATTCGACCCAAGATCCGATTGACGCCAGAGCAAGGGGAAGCTTAATTCAACCCTGTTTGTGATGCCCGGCGCAGGGACGTAGGGTTTAATCCGCTACACGTCCCCGTGATGATTCTCTTGCGCGCCTCCTGTCACTGGAACTTGAAGATTCGGTGCTCGAAGGTCCAATTCCTTCCTTCGATGATCACTGATTCTTGATATCCGGCTTTCGAAGTACCAATTGTGAGGAGCCGTGGACTGTACTAGAAACTGAATTTAAACTGGACTTGAAGGTCTTCGATAGTAAAGGGAAGTTCCCGTGAATAAAATAATAACACTTGAAGATAATTCACATAATGCTGTGTTGCTTGATCGGAGGCCGCTGAGAGAATGATTCAATTAATCGAGCGGCCATATTAGTATGATCGCTGGATTAATCTTATTGATGGCCAATGGGTAAGAAGGGCGTGGCCCAATTCTTACATGTGCTAGGTGCGATGTGAATGTAATCTGCACAACATTATCTCTTTATTTCGATAAATACACATGGATATTACATAATGTACATTGGTAGAACATATTTTGATTAAAAGGTTATCATACAAGATTCTTATTGGAAATCCTATTGTTTACAATATTAAACCTATTCGATGAAGCTTTCTATGTGTTTCATTATATATTTATTCAGGTGGTTTTACATAGTAATTAACCAAAGCTTCATTTCTTATACTAACACAATAAATGGAGAGAAATTAACCTTATATAATAAGTAAAAATAAACGAAAAGAAATATGACTGTGTATATAATATTTTCTTATTCTAAGCTGATTACTTACATGCTACGTGATTGAGCTAACTTATAATTATTTACATAAAATCCTAACCTACATGCGACAGTAACAATTATCAGGTCGCAAATATTAATCGGTAATGTCATTAAAATATTCCTCAATATCAATAGTATAGTAAGCTTTACTGATTAAGAAGCTCTTTAAACATTTTTTAAATTCAATTGTAGTATTGAGCTCCGTAACAGCTTTCGGCAGTTTATTAAAATTTTTTGGGGCCATCCCAAGAATGCATTTAGAGAGGAGAGCTGTTTTTGACGGATGTGCAAACAATTTATTCTGTTGCCGTTTACTGTTGAAGCATTGAAACAGTGTTATATTGTTTTTTACGAATATAGCAACTTCATAGACATATAAGCATGGCAGCGTTAAGATTTTGTGGCTTATAAAATGTTTACATGATTCGGTGGGCATTAAGCCACATATCGCTCTTAGGCATTTCTTCTGGGCTTTAAATGCAAGACCGCGATTTGTTGAATTACCCCAGAAGATAACCCCATATCGTAGCGTTGAGGACACATACGCATGATAAGCTGATAATACAGCTGGTTTACTTAATATCTTATTAAGCATGTATAGGGCATACGAATACCTATTAAGTTTGTTACATATGCTTTCTATGTGCATTTTCCATGACATAGTACTGTCTAGGATTAGACCTAAAAATTTTGTTTCATTTGTTTCTGTGATTGTATGTTCCTTGTACTGTATTTTTACATTTCCTGAATTATTACCTCGTAGCCCAAAGTGCATAATGCAAGTCTTATTTAAATTAATTTTTAAAGAGTTATTGTTTAGCCATCCAATTACAGCTTCTAAAGTGTCGTTTATTTCATATTCATTATTACAAGTTGTTATGTCATAGTGCTATCATCTGCAAATAATATCATTGGATGTTTAGTAATTTTAGGCATGTCATTTATGTATACTAGGAATAGCAAAGGTCCCAATATACTTCCCTGTGGAACTCCATATCGCACTGTTTTCAGTTGCGAGGTGTACGTAACTTCATTTTTAGTTTTATTGCACAGTTGAGTAATCTGGGTCATTTGCTTCCTATTACTCAAGTAAGACTTTATTAGTTCAAGTACAATACCCCTGATTCCATATTTATTTAATTTGATTAAAAGTATCTCATGGTTTACTAGGTCAAAGGCCTTCGTCATATCCATGTAAATTGCAGAAACGGGCAATCTCTTGTCCATGTTTATTACAATTTTTTGAACTAACTCTTACGGTGCAATGCAGTATTTGTTTGGCTATGCAGCGCCAGCTGTACAACGTCATCTGTTGATTTACGCATCACGCTGAAACGACAGAACAGGTATTAACCAATTTTGATTCAGGGATAGGTCATCTAATGATGGTTATAGGATACATTTTACCCGACTATGGTAAAGTAAATTTTACGCGGGACGAAGTTACGGGCACGTTTTAGCAATAATATAGTCGTTCCCATAATAAACTTAAAAATCTAAATGATAAATCTGAATTATCGCGAACTTGGAAATTTTGCCTAAAACCATACAGTATTTAGGTCTAAAGTCAAATAAAAAAAACAGATTCGTATGTTTACTATGGGAACGACGATATAATAGCAAGGAAACTCTGCCACTATTATAAGAGTTTGAGACCCAACTTCATAGTTAATTTATTTTAGTTAATGGTTCAAATTCATGGTGGAATTTTAGATGTCAATCATTTTTAACGAAGGTTAGCGCAGGTTGTAGTGCACGTTCCTACTGAGCTGGCGGTCCCGGGTTCGAATGCCGGTCAGGGCAAATATTTGTGTGATGAACTCGCATATTTGTCCTTATATTTATCTATATAAGTACGTATATCGTCGTCTAGTACCCATAACACAAAAGCCTTCTTAAGCTTAATTTGGAACTATAGTCCAACCACGCTAACTCTTTCAAGCAAATGAACTGTCATACAATACAAACTGAACTTTGTATGGTTTGACAGTTAATTTGCTTGAAAGCTTGAAAGAGTTAGCGTGGCCTAACTCTAGGTCGATTTCTGTGACGTTCGCTGATATTTATTTATATGTGTGCTCACGGGGTCATGATTTTTGAGGATGTGGTAGAATGGATCTCATGCCGTGTGCTCTAGCCCTAACTCCCGAACCAATTTGCGGCGTTATTAATTCGGAACAACATTATAATTAATCACAGCACTGCATGAGCCGCCATTGAGCGCTAATCGTGGAGGCGGCATACATCTAGGTACATTGTTTCTTTTTAATTCACGAACTGTATCTGGCCTATGGACAACGCATTCTTTCCTATTTCGGCCACACAATGCGCAGAGACGACGAAATACTCGAAAAACTGATCGTGGTTAGGAACACCGAAGGCAAAAGATCGCGCGGTCGTTCACCAACAAGATGAACCGATCAAGTAAAAGACTCATCTACCTCTAAATTCTACGCGGTACCCGGTAGAGGCAGATCATGCGCGCCAGATGCAACCCTGAAGCTGACCACGATCCTCAGACATGAGGCACCGACTCCAGAGAGAGTATCTGGTCTGTTTAGCCCTCACTACCACTACCAGTGAGTCGGACTGTAGGTATGTGGTGGAAGTATAATAACCCGCTAATGGGATTACCTCCGCGCCACAGGAGTTCACATTGTTTTAAAGACTGTTTCATATAATGTTTTTTTTTTTCATATAAGTACTGTAGGGCTACGGTGGGGGGAGCTAAAAATAGGCAGCGAGAAGTACTTTTAGTTCTTTATTGTGCCCCGGCTAGTATAAGACTAACTATACATTTTTTACAATTGACGGATGTCACGCGTCCGTTCTAATATTTAAAACGTATTTATTTTTACATCAGTGGCCAACTCCACTGAAAGTGAAGTCCAACCTTCACAGTACTTATTTTATCGAAAGCATTTTTTTCCAAAACAATAAAATAGCCTAATCTAACCTATGTATCTATAAGATGATATTTTTAAGATAAAGTGTGAACTATGAAATGGAACATTTGATGAAATGTTTATCTATAAAAGAACCTATCAAACCAACCTTTCGCTTTTTGTCGTGGGTATAATTTTGGCGCCCAACAAAACCTGGCCCCGGGAATATGATAGTATATAATATAGGTATATATTCTCCTGACGGTTTTCGGCCACGGCGACTGCTTCAGCTCCTTTGCTGGCGTTCGTGTGCTCTCATGTGGCTAACGTAGCCGATGTTGTTATTGAAGACCCGTGAGCATAACGGGCACGAAAGCATTATTATTATAATTACAGCTGATCACCGCATTATGATAGTATAGAGGGGCACTGGAAACTCATAGGCTTCTCAATAGACAGTGGGTTGCGGTGGGATACGCACATTGACCAGCTGTGCGCCAAGCTGGGCAGCGCTGAGACGTCTCGCTAGTACTGCGACCAGGGACGTCGTCAGGAGCTGTTACTTCGCGACAGTGCACGCTCTTATCTCGTATGGCACGGAACTCTGGGCCGGAGCGGCGGACTGGCATTGGGTTTTTGTAATGCAAAAACACGCCGTCCGAGCGATAGCAGGGGTTCCTGACGACGTTTCTGCGCGCGAATACTTTAGACAGTACAGCATACTACCTTGTGTACTGATCCAACAGGTGGCCATATTCACATACGCAAATAGTGAGGAGTTTGCGACAAAGCAAGCAAACAGAAAATACTGCCTGCGTAGCAATAAGAACGCGGGCAGCTACGCCCCCGTGCCCCACAGGCTAGCCAAAACTGAACGGTCCGTTTACTTTCTCGGTCCTTTGATATATAACCAGCTACCGGACAGCATCAGAGATGCACCTTCCTTACAAACCTTCAAAAATAGATTGAAAAAATGGCTGCTTGAAGCGCAATTTTACAACATATCTGAAATAATTAAAAAATAAATATAAATATATGTATAGGTATGGCGTGCTTAACACAATAACAATGGAATGTATATTGATAATATAATTAAATAATTAATATAATTAGTAAATAATAATGAAACATAAACAAACATAAATTTTTCATTTTAATTTTCATACTTCGGCCAATTTCGCCGTCAACTTTGGGATAGTGTGCCGGGGTACGGGTAGTCCATCTATTCCCACAAACAATACGAGTAGCTCCATGGTCCAACTCCTCCACTCGTTCCCGTGCGATTCTAAAAGGACGTACTCTCGCTACAGTTCCAGCACTCCTGTTATCTTCCTTGTCCTCTCGGGTGGATGAAAAGCCACTCTACATCCATTATTGCACATCATAATTTAAGCTGGTCTCAATAGATAGTTACCTAGATTTACCCGGGTTCTGACAGTTTCCGTATTTTCTATGCTATATTATACAGGGTGGAACAGATCGAAGGACTTTTAAGCAAACAGGGCATTGTTCAGACCGAGTACTTAATTTTTTACCAATGAATATGTAAATATTTCTATCCAATTTTGAGATCCAGTTTGTTAAACATTAGTGTAAAAATCTGCACATATCAACCCTAGCATCTTTTGAACATCGCTTAAGTTAAAGACAGGTGTCAATTTTAAAGACAGGTGTCAATTTAAAATGTAAATAAAAACAATTGTAAATAAATGCCTTTGAATTAGTAGGGTTGTCACTGCTATTAAAATATTTTATTTTGATGACTTTTTTTTACTTTTAAATACAGCTTTACAATTATAATAGGTCGATTGTAGATCACTCAGATAACACTATCCTGTCAGCTCAGTCTTTACAAATATTCCACCCTGTATATTAATTCTAAAATATTTTTTTTTCGGAGACGGGTCATTATTTTAGGAGAAATCTTAACTTGCGGAGGCAGGATTTGTATGGGCGTACTACGCCATCCGTTTGTAAGGTTTTTTTTGTTCTCTCATCACAGAGACACCAGTGGGCCAAATTAGCATCCGTCACGTTTTGAAATAATGCGATTGAGTGACAGATGTTTAATCACTTAGATATTTATCACGTGATAAACGCAACCATCATAGGCCCTCGGACACTAGACAGAATTTGAGTTATTTCTGCCATCCAAAGATCGTTCCCAACTAGCAAAATTAATTATACAAGTGCATTTTATAAGACTATTTGGTCTTGAGAACATTTAAACTTATTAAACACTCTTGTAGACGTATATAAGAAATTCTTATAAAAATTTTATCAGAACAAAGGTTTTACAAGTGCATTTTATAAGCCTAATTGGTCTTGAGAATATTTAAACTTATCACGTAATCTGGTAGACGTCTATAAGAAGTTCTTCTAAAACATTTATCAGAACAAGGTTTTACAAGTGAATTTTATAAGACTAATTAGTCTTGAGTAATTTTAACTTATTAAGTACTCTTGTAGACGTTTATAAGAAATTCTTATAAAATATTTATCAGAACAAAGGTTTTACAAGTGCATTTTATAAGCCTAATTGGTCTTGAGAATATTTAAACTTATTACGTAATCTGGTAGACGTCTATAAGAAATTCTTCTAAAATATTTATCAGAACTTAGGTTTTACAAGTGCATTTCATAAGACTAAATGGTCTTGATCATTATTTACAGTTAGTAAAGCACCTTAGAAGTCAGTTCTTTCTTAGTTGAGTCTGCAGTAAGTGTTTTATCAGACTTCTTGCTCTTACTAAAGCCTTGTATACAACTTCTTTAAAACCAACCAATTTAAAGTGTATTTGGTCTTGTCTAAGCCAGATGTAAGAGTAGGAGCATGTTATAAGTCTTTTATAAGATCAATGTACCTTACAAGAACCTTTTGCAGTCTTTATTAAGAGTATCGCATGGCTGATATAACCTAAATTTATTTTGCCGAGATAAATAATTATTTACATAAATGGAAGCGATTCAAAAGAAGTGGAGAATATCGAAGAAAAATAAATAAAAGATTGGCTGAATTAGTACAAAAGCCAGAGTCTTTACAAGTCTTGACAAGATCCAACGTTGAAACTAGCGATTTGTTTGATGGTTCCGTACAACTAAAAATTACAGTAGTCCTGATCCTGACGACGAAAATCAGACAGATTATTCAAGTAATGATGCGGATAGTGACACAACTTTATAACTGCGACTCTAAAACAAGTAATTAAATTTACATTCTCTTCAACTTCAACTAATGAATACTACACATGTCAATCTTGACAGTAATTTCATAAGGAACCCTAAAATCATTAACATGGCCACCATGTCCACAGGTAGATAGCCTCAGATAAGTTTTTAACAAGAGCGAAAGGCTTAATATTGACTTAACGTGTGTTAAATAAGAAATATCAGCCTTACATGCATCTCAAACAAGAGTAATTATACTTTTAATTGTTTTTACAGTGTCATTTATTGAAACACATTTCAATTTCACAAATAATTTAACAAATAATTAATATTTTAGAGACATTCCAGAAGGGCCCGTGAAAATATTGTTAATAATATTACAAAACTATCGAGGAAATGTACTTCGCAAGTTGTTCATCAATATAATACCAAGATAAATTGCAGTCAAAGAAATAACAGTAAGCATTACTAAGAGTACATATAAAAATATAGACTTACCTGGGTTTTTATATTTTTTTATATTTCACTTTATCCGAAAACGTTTTCTGGCCTCTTCGACAGGTTGTGCTAAATACTCTTACAATGAGATCACAGAGAGGAATATAAGGAGATAATCACTTACAACGGCATTAGTAAGAGTACTCAAAGACTTATTAACCTTACAGCATGCCACTGTAAGATACTTGTAAGTCTATTTTTTCTTACAACAGCATTAGCAAGATGATCTTAGGATTAAAAACACACTTAATAAGACCATTATACAACAAATATAAGCAGAAATTAAAAACGTTTGAAAGTGTACTGTAAGAGCAAAGAAAATTTGGTCTTAGGATATTTGTAAGATAAAATTTTGCTAGTTGAGCTACTATACTTTTTACCTAACTGATAAAAGAAAACATTTATACGTGACGAAGTGGCACCCTCTACGTGTAACAATAGTCTAATTAGTAATAATATTAATTAAACTATCGTGACGAGACCTCTTTAATAATTATAAAAACGGTTTTAACTCACGTAAAAATTGTCAGGAACGGCCCGACATATTTCGAACTCATATGGAGCTCTTCATCAGGAGCAGCTATCGCGTGGGCCGCGAGTCGCGTAGCTGCACGGATAGCTGCCCCTGATGAAGAGCTCCATATGAGTTCGAAATATGTCGGGCCGTTCCTGACAATTTTTACGTGAGTCTAATTAGTATTCCGTTACTCGGGTGTAATATATTATATCTACACCCATCTTGTTAAATTCCTATAAGTTCAGATATTATGGGTAAAGATCTACGTTACTTGGCAGCGACCAACATCAGAGATGTAATTTCATAAGTTTCATAACAGTACCGGTATCCACCGCGCGCGCGGTAACAGTATCAATTTTGATCAAAATTGATAACTTTTAACTAATTGAGGCGTTAGTTGTTTAAAAAAAGATTCACGTTCACTCAAATGATTTAATTCAACCAAAAACATATTTATTTTACAAAGAAATAAAATCAATTCAAATATAAAAAGAAAGCTATATTGGTAACGATGGCTTAAACGTCTATCTCATCCGAGAGTCGTTGCAAAAGTGGCGTCGAGAATTGCTCGCAGATCACGAGGAAAGAGGGGATCCCCTCCACCCCCACTCTCTGCCAACGTCAGGCCACCCAGCACGTGGTTCCGGTCAGGTGACGTCAACTTTCTGGTAATACGGCCTCTCCTGACAGCTGGACGTCCGCGTCCACGACATCGGCAGAATCAGCATCACCGGGTTGATACAATGGGGCCCCTGTGGTTGGTCGATGGAGCCGTCTTCACTCTGTTGATGATCATCATCCTCAACATCAAACGAATCTAAAACACCATTAGTTTGCATTAGTCACACAGTCATCTTCACCAATAGAAAAACATTCAAGTTGTGTTAATCGTTTAGAGCCCACAGGATAAACAATAACTCCTACATAGATAGCTAAACATGAAGTAGGTACAGAATACAGAGTCCTCAGGATGTTCAAGTGATAAAGCAGAGCCCTCAGGCTGCTCATCACCAAACCGCAGCTGGCCCTCTGGCTAAACTTCGGTTGTGCGGCAACAGAGCCCTCAGGATGTGCACAGATAATACTTACAGAGCCCTCAGGGTGTAACAAGCTAATACTCACAGAGTCCTCAGGGTGTGACAAGCTAATACTCACAGAGCCCTCAGGGTGTGACAAGCTAATACTCACAGAGCCCTCAGGGTGTGACAAGCGATAAAGCAGAGCCCTCAGGCTGCTCATCACCAAACCGCAGCTGGCCCTCTGGCTTAACTTCGGTTGTGCGGCCACAGAGCCCTCAGGATGTGCACAGATAATACTTACAGAGCCCTCAGGGTGTAACAAGCTAATACTCACAGAGTCCTCAGGGTGTGACAAGCTAATACTCACAGAGCCCTCAGGGTGTGACAAGCTAATACTCACAGAGCCCTCAGGGTGTGACAAGCGATAAAGCAGAGCCCTCAGGCTGCTCATCACCAAACCGCAGCTGGCCCTCTGGCTAAACTTCGGTTGTGCGGCAACAGAGCCCTCAGGATGTGCTTGAAACAGATGAAATGGAAGTTGACAGTCTTATTAAAAACCTCCGATCCGACTGTGCCGTTGGGTATGATGGCGTTTCGGGTAGCTTCATTAAACAGCACAAGGACTTGTTGATCCCATCGTTTACACATATCTGTAATCTGGCATTGACAACGGGAGTTTTTCCGCAACTTTTCAAGAAATCCCAAATAATCCCGATCCACAAGAGTGGTGACCGAGACTGTGTCAATAACTACAGGCCTATATCAATTCTTTCTGCGCTATCGAAAATATTGGAGCGTATTATGAACTCCCGACTAATTAACTACCTAGAAAAAAATAAGTTACTCTCACCGTCACAATTTGGTTTTCGAGCAGGCAAATCAACTGCGGATGCTGTGCACGATTTGACGAACCACATTGTGACAAAATTGGATGACAAAAAAAAGTCAATTGCAATCTTCTTAGACCTAGCTAAAGCCTTCGACACAGTCTCGGTCCCCCTTCTTATCTTGAAATTGGAAAAACTAGGCATTAGGGGTATTCAGTTGCAACTCTTCAAGGACTATCTATCAGATCGCGTGCAGTGTGTAAAAGTCGGTGATTATATTAGTGACGAGACACGAGTAACTTACGGTGTCCCCCAAGGCAGTATTCTGGGCCCTACTCTCTTCCTAACATTCATCAACGACTTGTGCCAACTAAAGTTACACAATGGAAAAGTACTTACCTTTGCGGACGACACAGCCCTAATTTTCCATGGAGACTCATGGACAGAAGTCTTCCAGTATGCGCAAAATGGATTTGATATAGTTACTGACTGGCTAAACCGAAATATCCTTTCCCTTAACGTGGAAAAAACGAAATTCATGACATTCTCGACAAAAACTGAAAACCACTTTGATCACTCCTCGTTCCATATCTTCGCTCATTCCTGTCGTAGAAACCAAACCCCTAACTGTGACTGTTTGAAAATAGAGAAAACATCCTACATTAAATATCTTGGCGTCATGCTCGACGATAAATTTAACTTCCAACATCACATAAAACTCCTTACAGCACGAACGCGAAAATTAATATTTATTTTTAAGAATCTTCGACATGTAGCCGATACTAACGTACTTAAAATGGTGTATTGCGCTTTAGTCCAGTCTATACTCTCCTACTGTGTCTCATCTTGGGGTGGTGCACACAAAACCCACATGTTGCAACTGGAACGGGCGCAAAGAGCTGTCCTCAAAGTCAGTAACTTCCTACCATTTCTTTATCCCACCGCTGACCTCTATAGACAATGTAAAGTATTGTCAATTCGACAAATTTTTGTTTTACACATAATCCAAAGGAAGCACTCAACGCTTCCCTATGATCCAGATCTCCAAAGTAGTAAACGCAAACTAAGGATTACTAGTGGTGACAAATTTAACACTCGCTTTGCCCAAAGATTTTACTGTTTCCTTGGTACCTTTCTTTATAACAAGGCAAATACCATATTAAATATATACCCTCTATCTAAAGCTTTATGTAAGTATACAGTAAAGAATTGGCTCCTTAGCCTCGACTATGACAAGACCGAAAAACTGCTATGTCCAATTGTATAATTGCATAAAGACCTCGATAAAGTACAGTACATTACAACAGCACGCACACACACACACACACACACACATACACAAGCGCGCACACACACACACACACACACACGCGCGCACACACACACACACACACACACACACACACACACACACACACACACACACACACACGCGCGCGCGCGCGCTCGCACACACACTAACACACACTAAATAGCTGTATACAGACTAGTTATGTTTTAAGCTAGTTACTGTTTTTTATGTTGTACTATTATTAGTATTATTTTTTGCATTTCTTTCTCTTTCTTTTTAATGTTCTCTCCCATGATAAATACCTCATGTTTTGGTTCTTCTATTAGACCTAGCCGAAATTGATTGATTGTCACTAATAATCTGTGGCTGCAAATATCCAGGTACTGGAGACCTGGTGACCCGAAATACAGGTATCCCCTAGTTCAGGCACCAGGCTCCACTGCATTAGCTGTACACCTAACAACTGCCATACTATATCATTGTAATTACTATTCATTGTGTATACTTTGTGGTGGAGTGAATAAATGATTTATTATTATTCCCTTTATTCGTCTTTCTTCTTAGGCTAGGTTCTTTACAATAAATTTATATAAAAAGTAAAATACAATAAAGTAATTACAAAATATAAATACACTATAAAAAACCTAACCTAGGGTGCCGCCGGCAGCGGGGCAGGGCCCAGGCTACCGGTGGTTAGGGTTGCAGAGAGAGGAACCTCCTGACGATGCGCGCCGTGTCCAGGAGTACCGCCTTCTGTATCTGACCCTTGATCCAGCCATCTAGCGAGAGTCTCTTAAGATGTTTATCAAGACTCTTCGCTATAAGACCGTTCGCCGAAACGACTATCGGGACAATGATCGTCGAGTCAACATCCCACATGGCGGTTACCTCGTGAGCCAAGTCAAGGTACTTGCTGAGTTTGTCCTTCTCGGCCTTCACGAGGTTCTCGTCATGGGGGATGGTGATGTCGACGAGTACTGCCTGGCGCTTGGATCGATCTACCAACACGATATCAGGCTTATTGGCTACAATAGTCCTGTCCGTGATGATAGATCGATCCCAATAGAGCGTGGCACGACCATTCTCGAGGACTGGCATCGGTGCGTACTTATAGTACGGCACCTCAGACCCCACAAGACCGTATCGAAGAGCAAGTTGCTGGTGAATAATCCTGGCTACTTGGTTATGTCTGTGCAAGTACTCGCCGTTAGCAAGATGAGAACAACCGGAGATTATATGCCTGAGTGACTCACCGGGACGGCGGCATGCCCGACAAATGTCGACCGTACCGTCCTTCAGGATATATCTCCGGTAATTGTTCGTCATCATTACTTCGTCCGCAATTGCACAGACAAAACCTTCGGTTTCCCCGAAGAGATCCCCGAAGCGTAGCCAGTTCACCGACGCGAGCAGATCTACATCGGGCCCCGTAAGGGCCTTGTAGAACCGCCCGTGTAGCTCCTTGCTCTTCCATACAGCCCTGCGGTCATCGGTGCTAAGCACCTTCGGTCTGCGCCAATTCTCGTTCGCTAAGGAGAGAGAGGTGAGGCCTTTGTCAACTGCTACTACATCGCGATGAATCTCACACTCGTTGTTTAGGAAATACTCCCTAAGACTGCACACCTCGCGGTTATGGAGGTCCTTGGCGTTTAAAAAGCCACGGCCTCCACACTTACGCGGGATGTACAGTCTCATAACTGACGAGCGTGGGTGCCTCATGCGGTGTGTAGTGAGCAGCTGACGGACCCTCGTATCCAGGGCGTCCAGCTCAGTCTGAGTCCACCTTAGTATGCCAAAGGAGTAAGTGAGCAGAGGCATCACCCAAGCGTTGAAGGCGCGCGCCTTATTGCCACCGGACAAAAGACTGTTAAGTACTTTTGTCAAACGACAAAAGAAACGCTCCTTCAACGCCCGTCTAATGTCTCCGTCCGCAATACCCAATGACTGTGACATACCAAGGTACTTGTAGGTTTCAACTTCGGAGATAGACCTGAGGGACATTGTCTCAGAAAGCTGTAAGTTCGCGGAATTTACAACTTTCCCCCGCTGTACATGCATGACCGCACACTTGTCTACACCAAACTCCATTTTGATGGCGCTACTGAAGGTTTCAGTTACTCCCAGTAGTTCTACCAGATCCTGGCGTTTTGGTGCATACAGCTTAAGATCATCCATGTACAGAAGATGAGAAATGACCTCACCTCCTCTTCGAAGCCGGCAACCTAGTCCTGAATCCTTCAGCAGAGTGCTGAGCGGATTCAGGGCTAGGCAGAACCACAGAGGACTCAAACTGTCACCCTGGAAAATACCTCTCTCAATCCTTATCAAGTCCTGCGGGCCAGGGGGGCCATCCCCGCCACCTGGTTGACGAAGGACTGTGGTCCACTGCCTCATACATGCGCTTAAGAGGGATCCTAGAGTTGTATCGATTTTATACAGCTCTAAGATCCTCTCCAGCCATGAATGAGGCACCGAATCATAGGCCTTCTTATAGTCAACCCAAGCAGCCGAGAGAGACCCCCTGCTCCGCCGGACTTGTTGGCAAATGGTCGTGTCAATGAGGAGGAGCTCCTTAGTACCACGGGACCCAACCCTACATCCATTCTGAGAAAAGGCCAAAACGTTATTCGCAACAATGTGCGTGTTAATTTTTGTTCTCAGAATGGACGTAAGGAGCTTGTATAAAGTGGGCAAGCACGTGATGGGTCTATAGTTTTTCGCTTCCGTGGTACTACCGGACTTATGGAGCAGGAAGGTAACACCAGTAGTCATGAAAGATGGCAGGGAACCAAGCTCGAGGGCGTCTTGAAATTGTGTTGCCAGACGTTCATGTGAGGATCGAAACCACTTGATCCAAAAGTTGTGCAACCCGTCTGGCCCAGGACTTTTCCAGTTCTGGGTCGTACGGGCCGCACATCTTACATCATCGGGGCTGATAATCACAGCCCCCATGGCTTCGATCGGCTCACACTCACGTCTGACAATTATTATTATTATTATTATTACAGATAATACTTACAGAGCCCTCAGGGTGTAACAAGCTAATACTCACAGAGTCCTCAGGGTGTGACAAGCTAATACTCACAGAGCCCTCAGGGTGTGACAAGCTAATACTCACAGAGCCCTCAGGGTGTGACAAGCGATAAAGCAGAGCCCTCAGGCTGCTCATCACCAAACCGCAGCTGGCCCTCTGGCTTAACTTCGGTTGTGCGGCCACAGAGCCCTCAGGATGTGTACAGATGATACTTACAGAGCCCTCAGGGTGTAACAAGCTAATACTCACAGAGCCCTCAGGGTGTGACAAGCTAATACTCACAGAGCCCTCAGGGTGTGACAAGCGATACAGCAGAGCCCTCAGGCTGCTCATCACCAAACCGCAGCTGGCCATCTGGCTAAGCTCTGGTTGTGCGGCAACAGAGCCCTCAGGATATGCACAGATAATACTCACAGAGCCCTCAGGGTGTGAAAAACGAATACTCACTCACTTGAAAAATGTCTTACAACCATTTGGAGTTCCTTCTCTGTGACATAGTGTAAATTCATCAGCCGCCTCGGATATATCGTCGGAAATATCCAGCTAGGTACAAGGAATTACCTTACTTCTTTGGCGTTGCTAGGTGTGGGAGCTTTGACCAACGCTTTCAATATGTGTGTGCTCGGCTTTACCTGACCATAACTGATTGTGTGTCCCAAATATTCAACTTCACGGGACAGGAAAATACACTTTTAGATTTACCAAAAAACCTGCTGTGGTCAATGTCCGCAGCACTTCACCCAACGTCTGTTGATCCTCAGCAACAGTCTGACTTGCAATTAGAACGTTGTAAATATAGCAAAGACAAGTACCATACCAGATTTGATAAACGGACGCAAGGTGTCTATCAGTGAAAGATTTCACAGTTAGGTACTCCCCGAGTCACTGAAATTACAACGCCGCGCCTCGCCTGTATTTGTCAACAATTTCACGGTAAAAATTGACATTTGATTAACCGTGTGACCAATTTTTGTTTGCAACAAAAACATTGATCCTTTTTTTTTAAGATAGGTAAAGCATTAGATTACGGAAGCTTAGGAATTAGGAAAATTCTGTTGTTTACGTCCAAAATCCTCACAATGAACACTTCGTTCTGGTATAACCATGTTCTCGTTTACGGGACTTCGCGACGGTTTGTTGACAATCGATTATTATTGTGAACAGGTTTTATTTGCGATTCATATGAAAACTACTAACTGAATTGTTTCGGAGCAGTTTGGCAATCGTTGCTGTTGCACGTATTTGCCGGTCTATTATTTATACCACTAACAATGACAATCCATTAACAACGTGCAGCGGCAACAACGAACGTCAAGCATATTTTGCAAGTGTAGGGTAGTTGTCAAAATCGATTTTCATAACATCTAAGAAAATGGTCGCAATATCAATCCTCCAGGGACACAGATACTCAAACTGGCGCACGGCGCTTAAAATTTGACCAGGTTTCGTCATTTGGACGCGTGCGTCACCTTTCAAAAATTCCCTATTCGTGCTAAACAGTCACGATCATCCCATTGGTTGATATTGTGAACATGATTCACCTCAAAGCTGGATCAAAATAAGAAATGTAAAAATGGTTGGATCTTACCGGATTCATGGCAGTAATAGCAGACACCATCGTGTCCGTTACCTCACTTATAACAACCTCTTCGGCGCTCAAAGACCCTGCACTAAGCCATACAGAGACGTGGATACTCGCCGCGCGCGATGACTCATTAATTAGGCAGCACGTTCGGCAGGCCAGCTCAACCACCAACTTGCTCAGGAGCCAGCGGAAATCCAGCTGACAAACCCAGCCGGCTTAGGGAGCGGCGGCAGCAGAAGTTGGCGTATCCGAGCGTATTTCGAGCAATATATTCCGCGGCACTGTATTATCACTCGAATTCAACTAGAAAGTATTTATGGAAGCGTCTGTTAAATGTCAGGATTAAATGTGTGGTCACAAGTTCCACGGTTACTTAGTTCCGACATCATAAACAGACCACGAAAAAGCACTATTTTTTATTTACAAGAGAGATGAACGGACTAGGGAATGGTGATCCCACTATCTGATTTTAACTAATTGAGGCGTTAGTTGTTTAAAAAAAGATTCACGTTCACTCAAATGATTTAATTCAACCAAAAACATATTTATTTTACAAAGAAATAAAATCAATTCAAATATAAAAAGAAAGCTATATTGGTAACGATGGCTTAAACGTCTATCTCATCCGAGAGTCGTTGCAAAAGTGGCGTCGAGAATGGCTCGCAGATCACGAGGAAAGAGGGGATCCCCTCCACCCCCACTCTCTGCCAACGTCAGGCCACCCAGCACGTGGTTCCGGTCAGGTGACGTCAACTTTCTGGTAATATAACAGTATCAATTGATATTGTTATGGTGACCTCCCCCCACCGCGCGAGTCACTTCATGTGCTCCTCTGCTCCGCGGACTGACTGGCAGGATTGAGTGTTTCTAATGTTTCCACAAGACCGCCTCGTCAGCACCAAGTATTGGCTTAGCAGTAAGGATCCACTCTTGTAACTTTCTCACTACAAGTGACCCATACCAGTGTAACTGTAGGTCAATGGCAAGGTGTGCCTCAATTAAGTATCTGGGTATCACCCTTGATGAAAGGCTCACTTTTAGCGAACATATCTCGACCATCGCCAGCAAGATCAGAAAGCTCATTTTCGTCATGAAACGACTAAGAGAAGTAGCCGACATCGATCTCCTTCGATCAATCTACGTTGCAATTTGCCAGTCAGTGATCACATACTGTATAACAGTTTGGGGAGGGGCTGGAACCACTGTTCTGATCAAGCTTGAGAGAGCGCAACGATCATTACTAAAAGTAATGTTGAAAAAGCCCTTTCTTTTCCCTACAGTAACACTACACAAAGAGGCAAACCTATTAAGCGTCCGTAAACTTTACCTCCTAGAGGTGGGGCTTAAAATGCACAAGGCTACCTTACAGTCCGCGGCCTACAGAGAAATGTTGAAAGACAGAACACAGTCCCAGTCCCAGTTGCTAAAACCAGAACTGCCTTTGCTCGCCGCTTCGCCGACTTTGCACATCCACGGATCTACAATAAGATAACAAAGACCTGCCAAATCAAGGAATGTCCGAAAAGCTAAAGTTCAAATTAAGGAATGGCTCTCAGGTCTTGAATATAGCGAAGCGGAGAGCATCTTACGCATCACAACCTAGTTTTCCCTTTTCAAAATCAGTAACGGTCTGTTCACACGCACATAATATACACAACACTACACAACACACACTCTGGAATGACACTTTAAGTACTTCGTAAAGGTTTTTGCTTTAAGAAAATGTTTTATCCAATAATAATATATATTCATATCTATATTAATAAAAATTTACTGAAAATCTGTTTTAATCTTATTAAAAAATCTCTGAATTGTTGTCGCCATGAAACGGCAACACTGGCTGACGTCACATCCGAGCTGGTGCGCTAGTGGGGACCCTGCAGCGAAGGCATGGAGGGAGGAACGCGCCCGACAGCCATCACTTTTGTACTGGACTTCGAGCGAGAATGTAGACTATGAATTGATTAATAGATAGATATATATTAACTACTTGTACAATATAATACCTTGAGTTGATTATACTGTTGTTCATCCATATCGGCCTTTCATTCCTAAAATCAGAAGTGTCCGAACCGCCCAATGGCCAAATGAAAACACAGTGTTCTTAAAAGTAGAAACAAAATAGATGAGAAACAGAATAAATGTTGACATAAGTAAATAAAATTCGAGCTCGGAGTCAAGTGCGTCTTCCAGAAGCAGGTCGTCATCATCCAGTACGGGCAGTGGTTCTAGCAGCCGCAGAAGAAGGCATCGGTGGAAGCATAAACGAGTTGGTAACCGCTCGTTGACAGTGAGTCAAAATGTTTTATTGTCCTCCTCACGCGAACACGTTAGATGTAAATTATTATCTTTACATTTGGGTAAACGTTGTTAATGCTAATGCCCGAGCATTTGGATGATCGGATAAAATAGTAAAATATCAATCGTAACGCCCGCAAGACACAAATTAATAAAATAAAATAAAAAGTAGGTTAGTATATAAAGGAAAATACGTTATATAGCGGTTATCGTAGGGTATTTAGTAATAAACATAATTTGTGCAAAAACTGGTGCAGGTAGTTTTCGCTTGTAATGAATTACCTTAATTTTTATAAAGTAAAATCATTCGACATTGAAATAGAAGTTGACAAATATAACGAAGGCGACTAATCTTGTACCGAAACAGCGAACTTTTCGGCCGAATGGCGGGTCTGTTATTAGAAAAGAGTAAATTAGTACCTAAATCATATATAGAGGCCACATGTAGATTTAAAGCATAGCCTAATACTGAAAAGTCGGTTGAAGTAAAATTTAGTGTAAATATCAAAATTTTAGCGATTGCTCGTTAATTTCTTCTATAAGTAAGAGTACAACCTCATAATGTCAAATAGTATTATTCAATTCTGTGCATATTGAGTGATGAGTTATAAATGTTAGCAACTTTAACTTTTATCATTAATGTTATTTGAAAATAATGTAAAAGTAGTTTATGTCGTTAATATTGAGGTGAAAATGTATGGAGAAACTAGTAAAAGTGCTGGCAACACTAAGAAACGAACGATATATTTAACTACTATACTATATCTATGGATATATTGGATGTATGAAAAGAACGGTCAGTGTGTGTTGTGAGGTTAGAATAAGGAAAAATAATTATAAATATTGTTGAGATGTATGGATTACAGTCGGTATACGCAAATAAACAGGTATTTCATTATATAGATGATGACGATGATAACAAATCAGAAGTGCCGGATTGAAGAAACGCTCACTCTGGTAAGGACATTTGCATTCACTTAGAAACATTTTCAAGTTGAAGTGACGAACAATATCTTTGGGTGCTCTCGTAGCTACACTTATATTATGATAAGAATTCCTACAATTTCTAATTTCAAACATCACGAAACAAAGTATATCACCCCATATTGCGAGTTTGTTATATTGTCAGTCCTATTGCATTGACTGGTGGGAGTCTAGTTTCACTGAACGGTTTTGTCGTTTTATTTTGCAACTGGGAGCAAAGTAGTTTCAAATGGGAATGTTAACTATCATATCTTTCGAAACAGAACACAACTATTTCCTCAGTTTTCAGTAAGTATATGTTTCCCTGTTATCAACCTCTAATAACCACGATTTAAATTAAAGTGATTAGTTTATTATTTCCACATTCACAAATGGTTGTTTTACTGAATGAGATTGTTGACATGATCTTCTGAGATCTTAATTACCTCTGACACAAACCATAAAATTGACAATTAAATTGACTAACCTTACTGATATATACCGTGGAGGCGGTGATCAGAAGGTAATTGAGTGACTTTACTGAAATATACCGTGGAGGCGGTGATCAGTACGTAATTGACTAACCTTACTGATATATACCGTGGAGGCGGTGATCAGAAGGTAATTGAGTGACTTTACTGAAATATACCGTGGAGGCGGTGATCAGTACGTAATTGACTAACCTTACTGAAATATACCGTGGAGGCGGAGATCAGTAGGTAATTGACTGACTTTACTGAAATATACCGTGGAGGCGGTGATCAGTACGTAATTGACTAACCTTACTGAAATATACCGTGGAGGCGGTGATCAGAAGGTAACTGAGTGACTTTACTGAGATATACCGTGGAGGCGGTGATCAGTACGTAATTGACTAACCTTACTGAAATATACCGTGGAGGCGGTGATCAGAAGGTAATTGAGTGACTTTACTGAGATATACCGTGGAGGCGGTGATCAGTACGTAATTGACTAACTTTACTGAAACATACCGTGGAGGCGGTGATCAGTAGGTGATTGAGTGACTTTACTGAAATATTTA
The DNA here is from genome assembly GCA_947623375.1 of Apotomis capreana. Taxonomy (NCBI): domain Eukaryota; kingdom Metazoa; phylum Arthropoda; class Insecta; order Lepidoptera; family Tortricidae; genus Apotomis; species Apotomis capreana. Next base: position 14,938,996 of record OX392521.1, read on the forward strand.
TTTATTTAACTAATGTTACTGAAATATACAGTGTCCTGTGGTGATCACTATATACCTGACTAATGCTACTGAAACATGCTGTGAACTCCAGTGTCACTGGAGTACACTTACTGATCACGTGTGATCAGTAAGTAATAATAATATTTATAATAAGACATTTATTCATTGTTTTTGTAAATTTTTGGTTATGACTTAAACATGTATAACAGCAGTTGTATAGTGTACAAAACAATGAAAAGGTAGATGGCTCAGCTAATGCCAGTGCCCTGAGCCAATATGACTCTTGGTAAGTAATCACCTAAGTTAACTAACATATGCCGTTTACTGCGGTGACCAGTAAGTAATTGACTAATTCTATTAAAATATGCTGAGGTGATCAGCTGGTAGATAAATAATCAACTTTATTGAAATATATATACTATATAGTACAGTGATCAGTAAAGAAACAACTTATATGCTGCGTTTTGTGTTGATAAACCTGTAAGTAAATGATTAACTTAATTATGCCAAGTATTATGGTGATCAGTTAGTCCTTAAAAAAAAAGAAAAAAAAGAAAAAGAGAAATATATATAGATATATATATTGTATATTAACGCGTTGTAATCTGTGCGTTTGTCTATCACTTCAATGTTTAGCTATCTATCTCACTTACTCAGAGGTTAACTGGAAGAAATCCCTTATAGGGATGGGTTCGGCCTTGTACACATGTATTGTGTTGGGTTTTGACTATATTGTTTTATGTGCAATCATGTGTTTGTATGCATACACATATTATTCTTTGAAAACGGAAGTTGCAAGAATGTTTGATGGTTTATCACAGTTGGTGCACGTTTGACGTGCTTTCTTATTGGAACTGTGTTTCCCGAATTAATTGGGAGCAATGTGGCATGGATTGAGGAACAAGTTAACTAGTTTCTGGTTTTTACATACTATACGAACACGAAACTGTCTAATCAGCAGCACTTGTATGGAGTCAGGCTGAAAGATGTATTATTATTATCATATTATTTTTATTGCTTATATTGAAATTGTGGATAACGGAATTTCTTGAGTTGGTTTTTCTCTCTCTTTCTCATAAATATACTGAGACACTACACTCAATTAAGATGAAAAATTAGAATGTCAGCTATTTGCAGAAATCAGAATATCATATGACATGACACTCTGAATACATGATAAACTAATTGTGCTGTATCAACTATACTCAATTGTCTGATATGGTTGATAGCGTACGCCGCTGAACTTAATTTGCTCATGAGGATTCCATTTGCAAAATTACTGTCCGAATTTAGTTTTCTTTGACACGAATAGTGGACTAGTTAGTTAAGTATTTTAACTGGTATGCCGTTGGTCTCCGAATAGCTTGTAGTAAGGAACCAATATGAGTACTCGTACATGAGTAAAAATTTACGACTATATTGCTATCTCTTGTAAGCATGAGTTTCTGTATGAGAAAAGAACGAGACGGCAACACACTTGCCAATGCGTCGACCTCAAGTATATATATGAATTAATTAAAATAAAATCAGAACACAAAAACAGCCCGTCTAGCACAACTATATTTCGCGACTTGTCGCGCGATACAGCGCTACCCGTCACTGTCTCACATTACGGCACAGAAAGAGACAGATAATTATCACGCGCCAGAAATAGTCACGTATAACAGTTGTGCTAGAGGTGCAGGTAGAAAAATGGAAACGCTAGTAGGCGTGATAAATTCCTTTACAGTAATTTTATCATTATCAATTTGAAAACTTAATTTTGACAACGCAGTTGGCGCAGTGGTTGGGCGGCTGCCCGCTGGGCCGACGGTCCTGGGTTCGAGTCCCGGCGGGGGCGGATATTTATGTGATGGGCTCGAGTGTTTATGCCTGGGTGATTGATTTTGGCACTTATTTATCTATATGAGTATGTTTTTGTTTATCGTCCCCGAGTGCTCATAACACGGGCCGACTACTGTTCGCGATATTATTTTATTTAATTACTTAAAATGGATTTTGTCTAATCGACGTGAACGACTGACAGCTAAAGTCTTTGAGTAAATTTTAATTTTTTATTACAAGGATACATAAATGTCATATTTGTTTTAAATTTAATATATATTACAATTATTACTTTTGCATCATTCTTATGCCATCATACCTTGCTAAGATAACTGCACGTTAATAGGGATCTTAGACACGACACTAGTAAGTTATAGTGCGACTAAGTTGGGAAGAATTGTCGGTGGTGTCGTCACTATCTGCTTACCCGCTTACTTTATATGGTAGCTTAATATCGTGTTCTTTTGACAGGTACGTAGTCTTCGTGATTTGTGGGCCTGTAGGCCGTGACGTCATCAACGCCCAACACGCAACACCGCGATTTGACATAGTCTGACCGCGTGTTGACAACGTTGTCATGGCAATTGCAAATATTTGATTTACCAGTCCTTTTATTAATAATATTTCAAACAGTTTTAATTTTACTGAGATTTCTACTTTTGAACTACTTAATATAGTTTGCTTCTGCAGCTATGCGTATACAATGTGTTACCGCCAAGTATGCTTTTCTTAAAGTAGAGTAAAGTAACATAGATCTTTAACGTATCCATGACCTTAATTTAATTAATTAACTTAAATTCAGGCTTTATTAACTTTCTAACAAAATTTTAATTGCCAGTAATGTACAGTAAATAAATTGACAAGTGAGTGTTAAATGACATCGTGATATGAGTAAGGACAATTACGCTGTACACCTACTACATGGAATGTGCGGATTTAAGAAATTTAATTGTGCAGTTAATTCACATAATTATGATTAGCTAAAACATGCGAACAATACCAATGGATCATATTATTATCAGTTTTAATAAATGCCCGCATGCCGGTAACAGACTGCATATACTTTCTTAATATTTTTGACTAACAGTCATCGTTCAAATAAAACTGCATCTTTGTTCATTCCACCCTCTCCGTACAGTTCATAAAGCCTGGTTCTGTTTCTTTGGATAGGTACCTATAGTAGCCCATTAAGTACACTTTGTGTTTATTGTCGATCCAGAAATAGTATTCTTTCGAAACGTGTTTTGCATTAATCTATTATTGTGCCGATCTATTATATTTACGTCATTGCACTCATTGCAGAAAAGAAGTAACATACTAAGATCATTATGAATTTCATCTTTGAATAATTCCAAACGAGAACTAGTTATTGGTCTGAGTGTTTGTTTATGGTGTTTCTTTTAAAGTGGTTGGAAAATAAGTCTCTGATCTATGATCTGCATAAAAAAAAAACACTTAAATGTTTCTATATTAAGCTAATCTACATTATTTATCTATTAATCGGAAGTAAACATTTTACATTTTACAATCACACTTAGAGTTAACAAAAATAGCTAATACAGTTTCCACTACTAAAGTACTTACATACATTTTGCTTTGAAGATACAAATAACATGTATTAAACACATTCAAGCTTAAGTCACAGGTTCAGTACCTGTCTAGTATGGCTATTTTCTAATTAATTACTAATGTGGTCCTATCCTACCATCAAAGTTTCAATTTGAAAGATATTCGCAAAACTGAATCATACTTATGTCAGAGCAATTAAAACTTTACATATTTAAATGTATGTTTTTAAGATTAGTATTACTTACCTAAGACTGAATCCATTCCTGAACCAATCATATCTAAATACCTACACAACTTTTCTACTTACATAATAAATATATATAAATCTGATTGTTGCAATGATTGACCAATGTGGGTATAGTTCGATAACAAAAAAAAAGATATATTAACTTTTTTATAATATACAATTTGCGTGTGTCCTTAGTGATGTTAAATACTTCTCAGTGAAGGCGAAGTGTATATGTACGGATAGTTATGAATATTGTATGTATACCTATGTCTGTGTTTTATGATTATATTGAATATGTTCCCAGCTTCTTTGTACTGCTGAAGCGGAGAAGATTCTGTTGGGTGGGGCATGTGTATCGCATGCATCCATCCTGCTTGCCGCGGCGTGTTATGCTCGGGCCTGTAGCGGACGCCAGAAGAAATATCGATCGCCCGATGCTGCCTTACAAAGACTGCGCCAAGCGCGACATGCACGCATTTAACATTCGTGTCTATAACTGGGAGGAGTCCGCAGTGGATAAGGACAAATGGTGGATGGAGGCCTGGTTTAGGACTCTCGCAACCAAGCGTGCCAAAAGACATCAGCTCCGCCCTTGTTCACCGCGCGCAGGCCAGTCTTACATCTGCCAAGCCTGTGGTCGCGTTTGCTGTTCTCGTATTGAATAGAATAGAATACTCTTTATTGCACACCTCAAGAAGAAAGAAATACAAATACAGATGACACTTAACATTACAATAGAGGCAAACAATAGGCTTATTTATTGGCTTGCATATTAGCCATGAAAAAGCGTTGTTTGCCTACATGACACTGTTTTGTACCTATAGTCTGTAGAAGGATTGACATTTGATTAATCAAATATGTACTTTTAACACTATGTGCAAGTTATATTATAATCAATACGTGACTAAGTGATTGTACGTACATTAAACTCAAAAGTATCAAGAGGCACCTCCATTGTATGACCTGTTGTTGAGTATGCTTTGGGGATATAACCACAGTTCACTATTCATAAATGAGTTAAAACGCTTCACGTTACATTTATTCCCTTTCTACAGCTGGTCAAAAGCCAGGACGTGCTCCTTGATCTCTCTTTTTTTTAGATCTATACATGAATGATGTTTTGTACGATTTGCTCCCTAACCTACTAATTTCAGCATGTAATTTCTGTATGTCTACATGATAATTCTCTAGTTGAATGTCATGTTGCTCCACTCTTTCTTGCATGACCGACAATTCTAAATTATGTTTAAAAGTATTTTTCTCTTTACTGACTGGTCCTTAATGAGTCCTTATATGTCTAACTTAACATATGTATTACGTGTTTAATACTGCTAATATAAACGTATTTTTGCAGTCTTTTGCAGTTTTTCACTGCCTACAATATCTTAGTAAATATTCTGAGTGGATTAGAATCTGGGTGGATTATGCTTTGTATACTCTTTTCTTAGTTCAACTCTTCTACCCGTTCCTAGTGACCCAGTTCCTCTTCAAGGTTCTTGATGTGATTCAATGCCATTGCATATGCAGAGGCGTGTTGGTCGAATGAGCCCACCGATAGAAGCAGATGGAGCAGTGATCATGACATGCTACTCACGATTAGCTAAATACGAATAATGTTTGTATTTTAGTACAACTAGTGTTGATCTCAAATGTTTAAGTTTATAAGTTCAATAAGGTACTTATCTCTAATATTAAAGTTTTAGTGCTATAGGGTATTGATTTCGAATGGTTAAATCTAAATAGAATTAACCGCTTATCTCAAATGTTTAAGTTTAACAACAATTAGCGGGTGTGTACTGTGTACTGATGGATAGCAACATTTCGTATAATTTCAATATTTATATAACGTGTTATTTGATATAGCAACAATAACTATAGTTTCATTGGGGATAGTTTCGATTGGTATGAAATACGCTTAATGTATCTAACGTTTATATTCGCAAGATAACCTAACATTCCCCCTCGCTTCGCTCGTCGTCGTACTTTACTATGACTCTATCCTATCACAGGTTAACTATTTTGTTTGAGCGATTTGATTGTGTATTGAGCCTGTAAACGTATTATATCAGGTGATCATTATGCCAGGGACATTGTGCGATCTGAGATTGTATGGATTGTTGTTGTATTATTCGTTTGCCGTACCACTTGATCGTTATAGTGACCAACATTATATCAAAGGTTGTTATGCCAACCGTTACGCACCCAAAATTAGCTACTGATTTCAAGTGTTTTGAGTTTAAAATGTTTTAATTAAATAATTGTTTGTTGATTATGATCTCAATTTCAGTATCTATACATTCTATTAGTTTATATAGTAGGTAATGTAATGTGGATTAAATATTAATACATAAGTATGGGGACATACCCGAATTCGAATGGCCGAACCGGAATAGGGTCATTCCGATTATCAGGAAGGCCGACTGTTAGCAACTTTAACTTTTATCATTAATGTTATTTGAAAATAATGTAAAAGTAGTTTATGTCGTTAATATTGAGGTGAAAATGTATGGAGAAACTAGTAAAAGTGCTGGCAACACTAAGAAACGAACGATATATTTAACTACTATACTATATCTATGGATATATTGGATGTATGAAAAGAACGGTCAGTGTGTGTTGTGAGGTTAGAATAAGGAAAAATAATTATAAATATTGTTGAGATGTATGGATTACAGTCGGTATACGCAAATAAACAGGTATTTCATTATATAGATGATGACGATGATAACATAAACGAGAGATGTACCGACATAATAACGATTTGGTTTGTCCTTCAGTGAGTGTGTGAGTAACAGATATGAGTGACAAGATATAGGTAGTTCAGTTGGATCACTCACTCGCAAACGACACGTATCTGATTGGTTCATTTTCATTTGTAGATCTATGTATGTAATTGTCTAAGCGTGCGAGGCGAGTGAAACGGCTCTGTTGTAGTTTCGCTAGATTTTCGGTTTTCTCGCCTACAGGACGCTGTTCTCAGCCAATACCTCATGACTTTTGAGTATCTTCGATAAGTACATCAGTGTTTTTTTTTGTCGATTCAGTTTTTCGATGCGGGTAGAAACAGTGAAAGAAAAAAAAAATACTTACTAATTTCAGTAATTTCGAAACAACCCGCGAGGTCTATCTACAGCTCACAGGACCATTAGTTAGAGAACTCTCGGGTGTGACATTGATTGGTAGAAGCTTTACCAAAAATTAAAATATTATGTATCTTAGGCATATATACGTAACTCTCGAATGTCCAACCTATAATATAAACCTATAAAATAATTGATGTTCCAAATAAATAAAATAAAATAAAAATAAAAAAATAATTAAGGACCAAATATGTTTGATTGTGAGGACAGACAGTGCGGAAAATGTGGAAATTCTAGGCAATTTATTTTCTAAATATCCGAAGTGCGTAGCCAAGGATTTATCAAATTTGGACAAAACATCATCCGTCGAGCTTGATATCAAAGTTACCACTACTAAACCTCTGTATGCTAACAACTATATCGTATGTACATATCGTTAACTAATAAAGATTTGTTGAAAAACAGCATAATACGCGAGAGTAATAACCCTTACGCGAGTCCGGTTCCAATATTAGTTGACACTCAATGAACAAAAGCGATTATGTGTCGACAGTTGTGAGACTTTAAGACGTTGTATATAGACAGTTTAACAAAATAACTATAAAAGAAAGATACTCGGCTAGGCCTATTTGTAGAAGATTTGATACATAGATTAAGCGGTTGGAAGTGTTTTTTTTTTTTTTTATTGGGGACTTATCGGATAAAAATCGAGGAAGATTATATCCCTAGGACTGCTTTTATTTATGCTAAAGGGTCACTGAGAGTGCGTTCGGTTTCCGTTTTCCGGGATTTTCTAACGGGCTTGCAGTATTTCCGAGATTAATGGATATGATAGCGGGTAAATTTCTATTCGATATGTTTCATGAACAATTTAATAGTAGCAACAGATAGAAACGCCACCCTTTAAAAAAAAAAAATTAAAACGGCTTGAGTGAGCCTGTCCGGATAGCTTTACAAAACGGGTTAATAATCAATTTAGTTTTTTTTTCTGTATTTAATGTCCTCGGATATGGAGTTAGAAGTGAAGGGAACGAATAAAAAAAAAAACTGTCTGTAATCGAAGATGTCCCAACACCAGAGAGAATGTGCATCTGGTCAGACAATGCCTCGGTTCCGTAAATTATATTCGTAAATATGTGAGAAATTGTGCGTTTTGCGTAGTCCGCTAACAAAATTGTAAAGTGGTAAGAAAAAGGTGTTTACGGGAATAGGGCTTATAACAAACGAAGCAGTAAAGAAACTTAAAAATGAACTATTTACAAACGCATTGCTTACAATATTTGACACAAAGTTACCTGTAATTCAATATATAGAAGCTTCTAAAAAAAGGGGTCAGGTACTTATATAGTGGAACTGTTTTCTAATAGCTGAAGAAAAGCAATATCATTCGTTTGAGCCCGGGTTTACCAATTGTTGTCGGTTTAAAGAAATTTGGACATTATTTGCTGGGATAAATTTATGATTGTAACTAATTGCAATAAGGCACATTATCACAAAACAAGAAATAAACGTTCATATATGTAGGTAGGGTAGAATTTTTACTTTGACATCGTGCATAGGCCGGGAGCTCAGATGTTTAAGCAGGAATTCTGTCGGATACCTACTCCGCGACCAGTAGGTGGTGATAATAGATAGTAACGAAAACGTGATGTTAATCTCAATTACGGAAACTGATTGACTCTTATCTGTGCAGTTTCATGACCCGAGTATCTGTTCAATGACCGATATTTTAGCATCAGGAGAGGCCGAGTTGCATAAACAGATTTAACAAGTATGAATTGGTAGAAAATAAACTATATCCTAAATATGTGGTAAAAGCGGGCTAGTAACCAAAACAATAAAAATGACAAGTGATAAGAGCCAATCACGATGATATTGTAGTTGATGAGACAATTGAAATGAATAGAAATTAAATAAGTATGGGTTTGCTTACATATCAATAAAAATTAGTGTATAAAACAACTGTTTAAAGTGCATTTATTTCAAAGACGTCAATAATAATAATAAAAAAAGGAATAAATCTTACAATAAATATAGATTAAATAAATAAATAAATAAAATAATAAATAAATAATAAATATCAGACAACCTCACACAAATCAACCTAGTCCCAAATTAAGCTCAAGAAGGCTTGTGTTATGGGTACTAGGCGACGATATACATACTTATATAGATAAATAAATACTTAAGGCCCCAGTCTCGCTACGCAGCATTTTGTTTTTGAAGTACTAGTAACATCAGCGGGGCGGGGGAAGCGGCGCTCCCCTCCCTAGACTTGGCTGCGCGTGAACGGCGTAAAGGTTACTCTACTTCAAAACGAGTCGAGCACGACACAACTATTTGAATCTTTATGTTACTGTTTGTTATAACTAAGTAAATTACACAGCTTTGTTATTGTTTATGGCAGCAAATGATAATAAATAAATATAAAAAAAATGAGTGGAAATGAATAAATAGTTTGTAAGTATATAAAAAAAATTGGGCAAGTGCGAGCCCGACTCGCGCATGAAGGGTTCCGTACCTATACATATATATATAATCTATAACAAGTTTGTTGTATGGGAGCCCCCCTTAAATATTTATTTTATTTTATTTTTAGTATTTGTTGTTATAGCGGCAATAGAAATACATCATCTGTGAAAATTTCAACTGTCTAGCTATCACCGTTGTTGAGATACAGCCTGGTGACAGACGGACGGACGGACGGACGGACGGACGGACGGCGAAGTCTCAGTAATAGGGTCCCGTTTTTACCCTTTGGGTACGGAACCCTAAAAATAACTTTACTTTTAAAAAGCCTTTACTTTTAAACAGGAACAAAAAAAGGCAGTACTAATAGGCTAGTTTACTCATGTCAAATTGTAATAAACTAATGTTTATTTCGTATAGTATTTAACAAAGGAAACCGAAATATATATTTTTCAATTCATAAAAAAGCATTTTTCAAAATATGTTCCGTGACGTATTGGAATTCCACCCAGTAAAAACAAATATTTTTTTGAGAAAAACGCATTTAATAAATTCTCCTTCTTCTATATTCTTTGAAAATAATACGTGTTTCAATGTAAATTACTTAATTTGGCAAATAATCTACTTTGAACCTAACTACTACCACTGTGACGTTCCATTACGATACGAACTTTAGGTATCTTTTTAGCAAAGTTAAATGTGTTGTTTGTAAATCAGTAAATATTAAATGAAATTAAACGCAATAATACTATATTATAAATGAATAACATTTGCAATACAAAGCATCACAATAAAGTTATTTAACAAAAGCTTTCCTTTACGTTACTTTTTGGTTTTCATCATAGCTTAACTATCACCTTACCTTGAGACATAATAAAAAAGACTATCAAAAGTTATGTTTATCATAATTGGCATATATTATTCTAACGAATGAGATCTAAATGGTATAAATTATTCTTAATAACAAATATAAATTCTTGAAAAACAATCACAGCCAAAGTAGGACAAAGTTATTGAATCATTTGTCACGTTTAGGAACGACGTGAAAGGTTTACATGCGTGGAAAATTGCTTATAGTTCGACTCACATTTGCTAAGCGAATCCCATTAGCTTTGTACCCGATGAACAATACCATTTATCTGTATTGTTAGCTGCGGCCACAACTGCCACTTCAAAATGTAAGGCGTTATAAGTGCAAATTACTTTTACACTAAATTAGTCTTTAAGTCAAACGAAATAAGGTTTACTCTTAAACAAAGAAAACACAGATGTTGGTCACTTCGTAAGTGAAAGAGCAGTGAAGCTCGTTTTGATGCTTATAATGACAATGAAGTGACCAACATCTCTGTTCTCTTTGTTTAAGAGTAAACCTTATTTCGTGTGACTTAAAGACTAATTTAGTGTAAAATTAATTTGCACTTATAACGCCTTACATTTTGAAGTGGCAGTTGTGGCCGCAGCTAACAATACAGATAAGGGTATTGTTCATCGGGTACAAAGCTAATGGGATTCGCTCAGCCAAAAGAATTATTTCTATACAACTCTACTAAGTTTTCAGTACAAAATTCATATATGAAAGCTGAGCAGCAGCAGCTTGCAAGCTGAATAACTCATACTCTTATTAGATCATAGTACAAGTGGTGTACAAGTATTTTACCTCCCATGCAGTCTTACGGTTTTCGAGATATTTAAGAAGAATCCTATCATCAAACCCCTCTGATATCCATCCTATATAAATAATATACACTACCGTCAAAAAGTTTAAGACCAAACACAATGTTCAGCGTCATTGTTGTAAACCCTTCTAAAAATCATCAAACTAAATTTGTAATCAATAGAAAAAAAAGTAATCTTATTATTTTTGTCGTTGGTCCTGTAGCAAAAATGTGGAAATTCTAGGCAATTTATTTTCTAAATATCCGAAGTGCGTAGCCAAGGATTTATCAAATTTGGACAAAACATCATCCGTCGAGCTTGATATCAAAGTTACCACTACTAAACCTCTGTATGCTAACAACTATATCGTATGTACATATCGTTAACTAATAAAGATTTGTTGAAAAACAGCATAATACGCGAGAGTAATAACCCTTACGCGAGTCCGGTTCCAATATTAGTTGACACTCAATGAACAAAAGCGATTATGTGTCGACAGTTGTGAGACTTTAAGACGTTGTATATAGACAGTTTAACAAAATAACTATAAAAGAAAGATACTCGGCTAGGCCTATTTGTAGAAGATTTGATACATAGATTAAGCGGTTGGAAGTGTTTATTTTTTTTTTTTATTGGGGACTTATCGGATAAAAGTCGAGGAAGATTATATCCCTAGGACTGCTTTTATTTATGCTAAAGGGTCACTGAGAGTGCGTTCGGCTTCCGTTTTCCGGGATTTTCTAACGGGCTTGCAGTATTTCCGAGATTAATGGATATGATAGCGGGTAAATTTCTATTCGATATGTTTCATGAACAATTTAATAGTAGCAACAGATAGAAACGCCACCCTTTAAAAAAAAAAATTAAAACGGCTTGAGTGAGCCTGTCCGGATAGCTTTACAAAACGGGTTAATAATCAATTTAGTTTTTTTTTCTGTATTTAATGTCCTCGGATATGGAGTTAGAAGTGAAGGGAACGAATAAAAAAAAAAACTGTCTGTAATCGAAGATGTCCCAACACCAGAGAGAATGTGCATCTGGTCAGACAATGCCTCGGTTCCGTAAATTATATTCGTAAATATGTGAGAAATTGTGCGTTTTGCGTAGTCCGCTAACAAAATTGTAAAGTGGTAAGAAAAAGGTGTTTACGGGAATAGGGCTTATAACAAACGAAGCAGTAAAGAAACTTAAAAATGAACTATTTACAAACGCATTGCTTACAATATTTGACACAAAGTTACCTGTAATTCAATATATAGAAGCTTCTAAAAAAAGGGGTCAGGTACTTATATAGTGGAACTGTTTTCTAATAGCTGAAGAAAAGCAATATCATTCGTTTGAGCCCGGGTTTACCAATTGTTGTCGGTTTAAAGAAATTTGGACATTATTTGCTGGGATAAATTTATGATTGTAACTAATTGCAATAAGGCACATTATCACAAAACAAGAAATAAACGTTCATATATGTAGGTAGGGTAGAATTTTTACTTTGACATCGTGCATAGGCCGGGAGCTCAGATGTTTAAGCAGGAATTCTGTCGGATACCTACTCCGCGACCAGTAGGTGGTGATAATAGATAGTAACGAAAACGTGATGTTAATCTCAATTACGGAAACTGATTGACTCTTATCTGTGCAGTTTCATGACCCGAGTATCTGTTCAATGACCGATATTTTAGCATCAGGAGAGGCCGAGTTGCATAAACAGATTTAACAAGTATGAATTGGTAGAAAATAAACTATATCCTAAATATGTGGTAAAAGCGGGCTAGTAACCAAAACAATAAAAATGACAAGTGATAAGAGCCAATCACGATGATATTGTAGTTGATGAGACAATTGAAATGAATAGAAATTAAATAAGTATGGGTTTGCTTACATATCAATAAAAATTAGTGTATAAAACAACTGTTTAAAGTGCATTTATTTCAAAGACGTCAATAATAATAATAAAAAAAGGAATAAATCTTACAATAAATATAGATTAAATAAATAAATAAATAAAATAATAAATAAATAATAAATATCAGACAACCTCACTGTCGCATGTAGGTTAGGATCTTATGTAATAGTTATAAGTTAGCTCGATAATATATAGCATGTAAGTAATCAGCTTAGAATAAGAAAATATTATATACACAGTCATATTTCTTTTCGTTTATTTTTACTTATTATATAAGGTTAATTTCTCTCCATTATTGTGTTAGGATAAGAAATGAAGCTTTGGTTAATTACTATGTAAAACCACCTGAATAAATATATAATGAAACACATAGAAAGCTTCATCGAATAGGTTTAATATTATAAACAATAGGATTTCCAATAAGAATCTTGTATGATAACTTTTTAATCAAAATATGTTCTACCTATGTACCTTATGTAATATCCATGTGTATTTATCGAAATAAAGAGATAATGTTGTGCAGATTACATTCACACATCGCACCTAGCACATGTAAGAATTGGGCCACGCCCTTCTTACCCATTGGCCATCAATAAGATTAATCCAGCGATCATACTAATATGGCCGCTCGATTAATTGATTCATTCTCTCAGCGGCCTCCGATCAAGCAACACAGCATTATGTGAATTATCTTCAAGTGTTATTATTTTATTCATGGGAACTTCCCCTTTACTATCGAAGACCTCCAAGTCTATTTAAATTCAGTTTCTAGTACAGTCCACGGCTCCTCACAATTGGTACTTCGAAAGCCGGATATCAAGAATCAGTGATCATCGAAGGAAGGAATTGGACCTTCGAGCACCGAATCTTCAAGTTCCAGTGACAGGAGGCGCGCAAGAGAATCATCACGGGGACGTGTAGCGGATTAAACCCTACGTCCCTGCGCCGGGCATCACAAACAGGGTTGAATTAAGCTTCCCCTTGCTCTGGCGTCAATCAAATCTTGGGTCGAATTAATTTTCCCCTCGTATCCGCATCACGTCGTGCATCACAGAACCCACGTTCTGCCATCAATCGGACAATAGTCCGCACCACGACGTGCATCACAGAACTCGGGTTGATTAAGTTCCCCTTGTTCTGCCATCAATCGGATCTCGGGTTGATTAATTTCCCCTTGCTTCCGCATCAATCGGTCTCGGATTGATTAAGTTCTCCTTGTACCGCGTCTAAAGCGTTCACGTGTGACGCATAACACAGCTTCCGTACGGGGGTAACCTAGCGGTGTGAACAAACCGTAACGGATCTGTGCAACGAGGGATTTACGCCGTAGGGATATTAGGGCTCATTAGTGTCGCACTTAGCCTCGCTAATGAATAGGTGTTAGGTATTAGGTAAATATCTGGGGGCACGGTAGTGCCCCCGCCAAGACGAACAAAAAAGAAGGGGGCACTACCTACCTTTTCTCGAACCGTTTCGTCTCATATTCAAACCCTCATAGTTTCGTCCCAGTTAACACTAGAGCGCCCAAATTCTCAGGTTAAGATGCAGTTAGCAAACATATAAAATGTACAAAATTTAATTGATCTAGCTTTTATACTTTAGGTTTTATAGGTACCTAAAATACGCCGATTTTGCCACTCACTCACTGACGTATCAAAACCTCTGGGGTACTTCCCGATGACCTAGAAAGCTGAAATTTGGTATGTAAGCTAGTATTAGTACACAAACAACAAAATAATTCTAAAACTTGGAACTTTTACCCCCCAACCCCTTAAACTAGGGGATGGAAGTTTGTATGAAACTTCCGCAAATTTTGATACTAGAGGTCTGAAAATTGAAACCTATAGGGACGCATTGTTATAAATCAAATACATATTGTAGGACTTTTAAAAAATCACCCCCCACCCTTTAAATAAGGGGATGGAAGTTTGTATGGGTTTCCCATAATAGGGGATAAAAGTGTATATATATATGGGGCTAAACTTAAGTATTTCTTAAATCTGGGGGCACGGTAGTGCTCTCATATGCTCTGTCGTTGCCCTCAAGGCGCGCGTAAATTATGCTTCTTTCAAGTTGGGGGTCCCATCTAAGTTGGTAGATCGTGTATTAGCTCATAGACTACCGTAAATAAGTCTAGCGGACTGTCCGGCCTATATCGTAAGGAATTAAGTTTATAAGTATATATTATCAAAGACATAAACTTAGTTTCTTGATACCATATGGGCCAGACGGTCCGTTGATAGTGCCTACTATGCATACGGTAACCGCCACCCCCAGTAATCGGGCCTCAACCCAGTCAGCCGCAAACAGCGTTGAGCCTCAAGATGAGTCCACCAATAATGATAGCTGGGTGAAAGTACAGTCTAAACGCACGCTTCGTTCAATGGCGAGTATGGTGCGAGGGTCAGCGGCCCCCGGCTCAACTGCCCTCGAGGCTTCAGAAAGGACGACATATCTGCATTTATTCTACGTGAAGCAGGGAACAACTGAGGAGGAAGTGAGGCTACATTTAAATAATATAAGTGGCTGTAAAGACATATGCTCTGTCGTTGCCCTCAAGGCGCGCGTAAATTATGCTTCTTTCAAGTTGGGGGTCCCATCTAAGTTGGTAGATCGTGTATTAGCTGGCGAAAATTGGGCTCAGGATATATGCGTCAAACCATGGCGGGATAATTTTCGTCGCCACAGTGGAAAAATATAACATATGTAAGCTAAATAAACCGCTGGAAATCCTGTATCAAAACGTGAGAGGTTTGCGGACCAAAACGGCTAAATTCCTGTGTATGTTGCAATCTTCCTCATTTGACTTTTATGCTATAACCGAAACAGGATGCTGTGACTCTATTCACGACGCTGAAATAATTCCGCCGACGTTCCATGTTGTACGGTGTGATCGCGTAGACGGCCGTAAGCAAGGCGGAGTTTTATTCGCGGCCAAAACGCGATTCGAAGTGCGTGAAGTGATTCAAGACATTAGCCTGGACACTCATCAATTTGAATTAGTATGTGTAACAGTTCACTTACAATGTAATTTTTTATTTGCTTGCTGTGTAGTCTATATCCCACCCCAGGCGGATGAAAATGAGTATTTTATCATGTTTGGATTGATTGAACGTTTATGTGTGAAGTATAAAGGTAATCTAGTCGTTTTCGGAGATTTTAATTTATGTTCTAGTAACAGTAATGTGTTAGCATACTACGAATACTTTATGGCCTTTTGTGAGTTCGCTCAAAACAACAAGATACCTAATTGTAACAATAGGCAACTCGATCTTGTGCTTGTGGGCTCTGGGGTGCGCGGTGAAATAACCGTGTGCGCCGCCGCCGATATGACGACAGCCTGCAACCCGCGGATCTCTACCATCCGCCGCTCGCGGTGAGTATGAGCGTTTCAACCACCGCCGCATCCGTCGCCACGCCGGCTTGTCTAGTCAGTGACGCTGATGCAAGCTTGCCTCGTGTTCAGCGCAACTTTTACAAAGCTGATCTTAATTATTTATATTATTCATTGGAAAACGTAGATTGGGATCATATTTATAATATTGACGATCCGAAAGAGGTAGTTAGGTATTTTTATGAGAAACTAGCTTTTGCCCGCGACTACGTCCGCGTGGAACTTGGAGGTATGGAAGCAACCTCGTACAACACGATATAGATACCCACCTAATCACCTTAATTAATAAAAGAGCGCCTAAGCAAATGTAAGAGCAATTGTGCTTTTGGGTTTATCATCTGGGGGCACGGTAGTGCCCCCGCCAAGACGAACAAAAAAGAAGGGGGCACTACCTACCTTTTCTCGAACCGTTTCGTCTCATATTCAAACCCTCATAGTTTCGTCCCAGTTAACACTAGAGCGCCCAAATTCTCAGGTTAAGATGCAGTTAGCAAACATATAAAATGTACAAAATTTAATTGATCTAGCTTTTATACTTTAGGTTTTATAGGTACCTAAAATACGCCGATTTTGCCACTCACTCACTGACGTATCAAAACCTCTGGGGTACTTCCCGATGACCTAGAAAGCTGAAATTTGGTATGTAAGCTAGTATTAGTACACAAACAACAAAATAATTCTAAAACTTGGAACTTTTACCCCCCAACCCCTTAAACTAGGGGATGGAAGTTAGTATGAAACTTCCGCAAATTTTGATACTAGAGGTCTGAAAATTGAAACCTATAGGGACTCATTGTTATAAATCAAATACATATTGTAGGACTTTTAAAAAATCACCCCCCACCCTTTAAATAAGGGGATGGAAGTTTGTATGGGTTTCCCATAATAGGGTATAAAAGTGTATATATATATGGGGCTAAACTTAAGTATTTCTTAAATACACAATTGTCTACTTCAGTTGACGCTCAGGAAACCCTACAGCCAAAAAAATTAAAAAAACTAAAGCACCTTACAAAAAGAAATGAGATCCCACCAAAAACATTTCATGTAAAATTGACGGCCAAGACTCACATTCTCATAACGCTTTCGCTGTAAAAAAGTTATCAGATCCCAGGAAAAGCCAAGCCCCTAAGCCCCGACTTTACTAACCCCACCACCTTGGTTTAAAAAGTATGGCATCAACTGGCTTCAAGCCCCTAAACCCGGAGTTTACTAACCCTACACCTTTGTTTCAAAAGTATGGCTTGGCCGTTTCATAGACTACCGTAAATAAGTCTAGCGGACTGTCCGGCCTATATCGTAAGGAATTAAGTTTATAAGTATATATTATCAAAGACATAAACTTAGTTTCTTGATACCATATGGGCCAGACGGTCCGTTGGACTTATTTACGGTACTCTATGAAACGGTCAAGCCATACTTTTGAAACAAAGGTGTAGGGTTAGTAAACTCCGGGTTTAGGGGCTTGAAGCCAGTTGATGCCATACTTTTTAAACCAAGGTGGTGGGGTTAGTAAAGTCGGGGCTTAGGGGCTTGGCTTTTCCTGGGATCTGATAACTTTTTTACAGCGAAAGCGTTATGAGAATGTGAGTCTTGGCCGTCAATTTTACATGAAATGTTTTTGGTGTTTTTTGTTATTGTGTTAAATTCAGTGTGTGTTAGGTTAAGCGACAGTCCCCCCGTGCGATGTCTCTTCCGGAAAAGAGAGTTACGCGTTCTCAAAAATCACGAGACCAGACTCCGGAGTCAGGCGAGACGTCCACTAATCCTACAAATACTTGGAGCTACGGGACTGGCCCATCTAATAACGCAAGCAGTAGCAATAAAAACGCGAACACAATGACGCCCGCGAGCGATCCCCCCTCGGCCCCCGCCCCGCGATCGAGCGTAGCCAATTCACCCCCGAACCCGGCCCCTGTGCCCCATTCCGCCCGCGACCACGCGTTAGAAGTCGGTAGGGGAGATATAGACAGGCCCGGTGATAGGAATTCGGACAATACGTTAGTTAACGCCAATAGGGAAAGTAGTAGTCAAATTTCTGTTTTAATGGCCGAATTGCAGGTGCGTAAAGCCGAACTCGAACTAGCTCAGAAGGCAGCCGCGGAAGCAAATATTAGACTGGAGGTTGCGCGTATTGAAGCGCAATCCGACAGTGCGTCCGCGGTGGGTCAGGCCGCTGAGAGAGTCTCGGGTTGGGTAGCATCTCACTTTGATAATCGACCACCCGTTGTAGAAAACAGAAGTTTGAACCCGGCATATAACGGCAATAGGGTAGAATTAGGGCAAGTACGACACGCCGATCGGGCATTGCAGGGCCCTCCAATTCATAGGCAAATTCCGGAATTGCCGCATTTCGATGGAAATATCTCGGAATGGATAGCGTTTAGGGCCGAATTTGAGGACAGCGCACCTCATTTCAGTAACGTAAACAACGTAGGTAGAATTAGGCGCGCCTTACGCGGCGAAGCGCGAATAGCGGTCAAGGCCATTATGTATACTGTAACCGATCCTTACGAAATCATGGAGTCTTTAGAAAGGCATTTCGGGGACCCCGAAGAAATAGTTTTGACCGAGATCCATAACGTTAAGCGCATGCCCAGGTTAGCCGAAGATAGCAGTAATATCGTTACTTTTGCCGGCCATGTAGCAAATACGGTAGCTACCATTAAGGCATTGCGCCAAGATCAGTATTTACACGCGCCCGAGTTAGTGAGTAAAATAACTGATAAATTAAACGTAATAATTAGGTATGAATGGGCAAAGTATAAACAGGCCAATCAGGGAACGCCCGAATTAGTCGCGATGGCTAACTTCTTAAACGACGTCAGTATGGCCACGAAGCGATCACACCACAGACATTCAAAGTCCCGTGCAAACGTTCATGTGGTTAATATGAACCATGCCGAGTCGAGGCAGCCACAACAACGAATGCACGGTGGTGCGAGCCGCGGACGACCATACCAAAGTAGCTATCGAGACTACGCAAGCGACTCTGATTCGGACGACGACTCATACCGGGAATCGAACCGCGCCGCTACCGTAGCTACCGTAAATTCGCGCCCGCAAACGCATAAAAAAAAGCCCGCGCAAACGGTGAAACCCACGCAATCTCGACCGCCCACGCAGTCGCAGAATAATTTTAACAATAGTAAAAAAGATTGCGTACTTTGCAAGGGGAATCACAAATTAGCCGTTTGCCCGGATTTTCTAAAGAAGTCTATTTCGGATCGGTGGGAATCGGCCCGAAGCCTTAAGCTGTGCTATAGGTGTTTAGAACCTAACCATAGGCGCCCTATTAAGTGCAAATACGTCGCATGCGGTAAAAACGAATGCGAAGCGGGTCACCATAAGTTACTTCACGGGCTCACGAGTGAAGCGCAATCTGTCCGCGCAAGTGTTAGCAGTATTAATCAAATTCAGCGCGCTAATACGTATCTTATGGTGGTCCCCGTCGAAATTTCAGGCCCGTTAGGTAGTGCCGAAGCACTAGCGTTCCTAGACTCAGGCTCGACCATGACTCTAATAGAACGAGGCACGGCCGATAAGGTAGCTCCCAGGGGTTCGGGCAAACCTCTCGCGATCGAAGGCATTGGAGGTCAGATAACAGACCATGAGTCCTGTAGGATTAATTTATCGATTCGCGGTTTATGTACAAGAAATCTAGAAAAAATTTCGGCGTACACAATCGATAAATTAAATCTGCCTTCGCAAGAGGTTTCTCGCGAGTTAGTTGAAAAATGCGACCATTTAAAAGATATAACGGACCAATTAGTATATGAGCGCGGGACGCCCACAATTTTAATTGGGCAAGATAATTGGGGTTTAATTGTGTCGCGACAACTTCTTACGGGCCCCACCTCATCAATAGCTGCGGGCTATACCAACCTAGGTTGGATCCTTTTTGGGTCCCAGGATAGGCCGGGAAAAATAGCTCGTATAAATCACGTGCGTCCAGCCACTACCGAAGATGAGATTTTAAGCTGTATGAAACAGCACTTTAGCATCGAGTCGTTAGGGGTAGAGAAAAAATTGCCCCGGGCGGACCCGGACCAACGTGCTTTAGACATATTAGAATCTACGTGTAGAAAAATCCCGGGAGAAAATAGGTACGAAACGGGATTGTTGTGGCGATCCGATAACGAGGTTTTGCCCAACAACCGCGCACAAGCGCTACGCAGGCTATATAGCTTAGAACGCAAACTGGACGGAGACGAAAGTTTTAAGGCAGAATATACCGCACAAATTGAAAATTTGATTAATAAAGGTTATGCGGAAATAGTTAACTCTCGTCCCCCGCCAGAAGCGCCTCGTACGTGGTATTTGCCGCATTTTGCGACTAGACACGCGCAAAAATTAAAATTACGTCTAGTATTTGACGCAAAGGCTACAGCCTATAATACTAGCCTTAATCCATCATTATTAACAGGGCCCGACCTGTTAAAGTCATTGTTCGGAGTTCTACTCCGATTTCGCGAGGGCAAAACCGCGATTATTGCCGACGTAAAGGAAATGTTTTTACAAGTAGGAGTGTTAGAGCAGGACAGGAATAGTTTACGTTTTTTGTGGAGGGGAGAGAGCAGGACAGAAGATCCACAAGAATATCGTATGAAACGGTTGATATTCGGATCCGCTGCGAGTCCAACCACAGCCTTATACGTCAAAAACAAAAACGCGTTAGAACAAAAAAACGTTTATCCTATCGCCGCCGATATAACTATCAGAAACACGTACATGGACGACATGTTGGTAGCCTTAGATCAGGACGAAAATGAGGTTAAACAAATAGTTAACGACCTGTACCACTTGAACATGCAAGCCTCGTTCGAATTGCGAAGCTTCGCCTCTAACAACCCAAACGTCATAAGCGACGTACAGCCAAAAACAGAGGATAGTACGGTGATAGGTAAATCTGATACCGAACGTACGTTAGGGCTTATATGGAACCATAGGCGAGACACGTTAGGCTTTAACGTAAATTTGAGAAACACCCCGAAAGAAGTTCTCAACGGTTCGACTTTGCCGACTAAGCGGCAGGTCACTAGTAGCGCTATGTCTGTATATGACCCAATCGGCTATGCAAGCCCCATTTCCGTGTTAGGTAAAACGGTAATGCAAGAGGTATGGCGTACCGGTATCGGATGGGACGATCAGATAAAGGATAGCTGTAAAGCGCCATGGATGTCGTTTATAGATAGCTTACAAAAGTTACGCAATCTCGAGATCCCCCGACACGTTCCCGCACGCGACCGTAAGGGCAATATCCACATATTTTGTGACGCCAGCGAGAAAGTTTACGCTACGGCCGTGTATTTTGTGGGCAGGGACGAGTCAGGGTCAATTAAATCGACTTTAATCGCATCCAAGGCCCGAGCAGCGCCGCTTAAAGTAGTGTCTATTCCGAGATTAGAGCTTCAGAGCTGCGTGTTAGGCACTCGATTAGCGGAATCTGTCGTCGCAGAATCCGATTACGTAATTGAAAATAGGTATTTTTGGTCCGACTCGCGAACAGTGCTAGCATGGATAAAAGCAGATCCGCGCACATTTAAGAGCTTCGTGGCTCACCGATTAGCTGAAATCGAAAGTAGCACTTCGCCAGCGGACTGGCGATGGGTGCCCAGCGCGCTAAACGTAGCCGACGACGCTACAAAGGGCGCGCCCGCGAATTTCGATAACACCCACCGCTGGTTTTTCGGACCCGAATTCATTACGAAAGATAAATCGGACTGGCCGCGCGAAAAACCGTCGCCTTCACCCGCACCGCCCACAGGCGAAGAACGTAATAACGCGATTACGTTATCAATCCGTACATGCGATAAATTCGATTATTTACCTCCGATAGAACGATTTTCGAGTTTCACTCGATTAGTTAGGGCTACTGCTTGCGTTATAGTTGCGGCTGAAGTATTTAAAACCCGATTGCTATTGAGAAAACCCGAAATAGAGATGAATAATGGACATGTAAAGATTGCGGAATTACTCCTAATCAAGCGTAGTCAATACGCAAGTTTCGAAGAGGAAGTAAAATTGTCAAGAAACGATAATCCACTGCCGCGACGATCGCCTATCCATAAGATAGCAGTGAAAATGAACAAGGCGGACGTCATGGTACTCGACTCGAGAGTAGACCGAGGCAAAGTGGATATCCCAATTTTACACGCTAAAGAAAGCTTCACGAAACTACTCATACAACATTACCATGAAAAGTACAATCATGGCAATCACATGACCGTGATGAACGAGATTAAACAGCGGTATTTTATAGTCGGTCTACGAGGGACTATGAGATATATATGCAATAAATGTCAATGGTGTCGGACCTATAAAGGAGCCACCCTCAAGGCCCCTGTAGGCGACCTACCTGTAGAAAGACTACTCGCATATCAGCCTCCGTTTACCGCTACCGCCATAGATTTGTTCGGGCCGATGCAAATTACTATCGGGCGTAGAAGAGAGAAAAGATGGGGCGTGCTCTTTACTTGCCTTACGACCAGAGCCGTCCATCTCGAGTTAGCCGCATCACTCTCGGCGAGCTCTACTATACTAGCCCTCAGACGCATGATAGCACGTCGCGGAGTCCCAACAATCATCTACTCGGACAACGGAACTAATTTTGTGGGCTCGGAACGAGAAATCAAAGAAGCGAAGAAAACGCTACCCGAATCCATACAAGATCATCCCGCCATCCGAGAAATTACATGGAAGAAAATTCCGCCCGGTAATCCCGCCGCGGGAGGTTCGTGGGAAAGAATGGTAGGCGCCATCAAAGCCGCTCTGAAAATCACACTCAGAGAGAAGGCTCCACACGAAGAGGTCCTACATACGCTCATATTAGAGGCCGAAAACATAGTCAATTCGCGCCCTCTCACTCCAATCAATACCGATATGAGCGAACCTTCCCTCACCCCGAACCATTTTTTATTGCTGAGATCCAACGCTAGTAGCCCATGGGGCACCTTCAAGGACGATACGTCCCTAAAGTCATGGAAGACCGCCCAAGCTCTAGCCGACATATTCTGGAAAAAATGGATCGCCGAGTATCGACCGCTGCTATGTCCGCGAGCCAGTACTTACAGCAAATTCAAGAATCCTGCTATAGGTGACGTCGTAATAGTAGCTGACAACACTATGCCGAGAGGGACGTGGCCTAGAGGCATTATAGCAAAAACCTTTCCCGGCCCTGATGGCCATGTAAGGGTGGCCGACGTCCAAACTAACTCAGGCATAATCCGACGACCTACAAATCGACTTATCTACATTTGCTCCACTTAAATATTGTACTTTCGTACGAAGGGGGGACTGTCGCATGTAGGTTAGGATCTTATGTAATAGTTATAAGTTAGCTCGATAATATATAGCATGTAAGTAATCAGCTTAGAATAAGAAAATATTATATACACAGTCATATTTCTTTTCGTTTATTTTTACTTATTATATAAGGTTAATTTCTCTCCATTATTGTGTTAGGATAAGAAATGAAGCTTTGGTTAATTACTATGTAAAACCACCTGAATAAATATATAATGAAACACATAGAAAGCTTCATCGAATAGGTTTAATATTATAAACAATAGGATTTCCAATAAGAATCTTGTATGATAACTTTTTAATCAAAATATGTTCTACCTATGTACCTTATGTAATATCCATGTGTATTTATCGAAATAAAGAGATAATGTTGTGCAGATTACATTCACACATCGCACCTAGCACATGTAAGAATTGGGCCACGCCCTTCTTACCCATTGGCCATCAATAAGATTAATCCAGCGATCATACTAATATGGCCGCTCGATTAATTGATTCATTCTCTCAGCGGCCTCCGATCAAGCAACACAGCATTATGTGAATTATCTTCAAGTGTTATTATTTTATTCATGGGAACTTCCCCTTTACTATCGAAGACCTCCAAGTCTATTTAAATTCAGTTTCTAGTACAGTCCACAGCTCCTCACACTCACACAAATCAACCTAGTCCCAAATTAAGCTCAAGAAGGCTTGTGTTATGGGTACTAGGCGACGATATACATACTTATATAGATAAATAAATACTTAAGGCCCCAGTCTCGCTACGCAGCATTTTGTTTTTGAAGTACTAGTAACATCAGCGGGGCGGGGGAAGCGGCGCTCCCCTCCCTAGACTTGGCTGCGCGTGAACGGCGTAAAGGTTACTCTACTTCAAAACGAGTCGAGCACGACACAACTATTTGAATCTTTATGGTACTGTTTGTTATAACTAAGTAAATTACACAGCTTTGTTATTGTTTATGGCAGCAAATGATAATAAATAAATATAAAAAAAATGAGTGGAAATGAATAAATAGTTTGTAAGTATATAAAAAAAATTGGGCAAGTGCGAGCCCGACTCGCGCATGAAGGGTTCCGTACCTATACATATATATATAATCTATAACAAGTTTGTTGTATGGGAGCCCCCCTTAAATATTTATTTTATTTTATTTTTAGTATTTGTTGTTATAGCGGCAATAGAAATACATCATCTGTGAAAATTTCAACTGTCTAGCTATCACCGTTGTTGAGATACAGCCTGGTGACAGACGGACGGACGGACGGACGGACGGACGGACGGCGAAGTCTCAGTAATAGGGTCCCGTTTTTACCCTTTGGGTACGGAACCCTAAAAATAACTTTACTTTTAAAAAGCCTTTACTTTTAAACAGGAACAAAAAAAGGCAGTACTAATAGGCTAGTTTACTCATGTCAAATTGTAATAAACTAATGTTTATTTCGTATAGTATTTAACAAAGGAAACCGAAATATATATTTTTCAATTCATAAAAAAGCATTTTTCAAAATATGTTCCGTGACGTATTGGAATTCCACCCAGTAAAAACAAATATTTTTTTGAGAAAAACGCATTTAATAAATTCTCCTTCTTCTATATTCTTTGAAAATAATACGTGTTTCAATGTAAATTACTTAATTTGGCAAATAATCTACTTTGAACCTAACTACTACCACTGTGACGTTCCATTACGATACGAACTTTAGGTATCTTTTTAGCAAAGTTAAATGTGTTGTTTGTAAATCAGTAAATATTAAATGAAATTAAACGCAATAATACTATATTATAAATGAATAACATTTGCAATACAAAGCATCACAATAATAGTACATTACGGCAGAGACCAGTAAGTAAGCCATACTGGCCGAGTAGGAATTAGACGGACCGAGCCGTAGGTGAGGTCCGGATATAATACGAGGCCAGGATGGCTCTTACGGTCGAAGCAAGTATAGTGCTTTTCTCAAAAATTAAACAAGAAAATTAGATTAAAATTATATTTTATAGGTGACATTCATATTCGGCCATTTTCCAATGAATATTTTTGTTATATCCCATTTTTATTATTACACATTGTGATATTCGTCGTCGCAGGCACCATTAACTCCCATGATAACAACCTATAACAAAAATAATTATGAGTTTATACTTGGATAAAAGATATAGTTATATCGTTATCAAATAGTGGCAGCATTTATTTACCTTCATCGCCAAACTGTTTATCATCTAGAGCTTGATTTAAGAACTTTTCTATATTTTGCTGCTGAATATTTGTGATTTCTTTCCTTTGTAGCCATCCGATTGTCTCAGAAAGATTGTTGAAATATTCAGACCTTATCACACATTATCTGACCAACTATTCACTTGATTTTCTTCCTTCCATTTAATGAATCTCTTGTATTTTTTTATATCTCCTTGGATTTAGTCGGAAGTAAATTATTTTAGCTAACTTTGCCTCCGCTTTTAAGTATGGAGGAGTGCCGTCTATTCGGAATCAGACTCGTCTGAACTCATTTTTGCTGAATTATTGTATTGTAATAGATCACACAAACAAATTTGAAATATTTATCTTTTAATTTAAAGCCCGCCTTAATTTCTTTTTTTATAAATACTGCGTTTAATTATTTGCACTGTCTTACAAATCTAAGTCTTAAAGATAAAATTTAATTATTGTTATACATTGTTGTATTTTCTAACTAATTTTCATATCATAAAGCTTACCTTCAATTTTAACTCAGAGATTTTTTCTAAACGACACAAAAAAGGAAGGAATTCCGAAATATCATTGTCATTTTACACAGCACAATTATGAACTAAACGCTGCATACAAACTTCCGCACTAAACCTTGCCGCTACTTTTTTTTTTTAAATATGCATCTTGAGTTACGTTTATATACTGCCAATAGTACTAACCTCTTTTTATTTTACATTTGCTCTTAGTGTAAATTGCAAGTGTATACTGCAATGTCGTCTCTTTCTATTTAATCTATGAAAAAGGGACGCCACTTTTTAATTTCTACAATTTGCTCTCGCACTGTACTTATAATTAAAACAATTTGTGGAATGCATCCTTTTTACATTTATATACGACCTCATCGCCTTCACATCCTTAGTTTTTTTATAGGTCGGTGACGATGTAAATCGTGTTTCGATATTCAAATATCTTGATACGTAATAGGAATTACATACTTACTTACTGGACAAACATTGATTCCAAATTTAAAATCTCGCTGTTTACTGGACACTTCTAAAAAGTCTTCGGTATGTTCCACTTACTGTAGTCTATCTAGCGATGGTAAGGCAACATTACATGCAATTTTTGAGAAAAGTTATTTAACAAAAGCTTTCCTTTACGTTACTTTTTGGTTTTCATCATAGCTTAACTATCACCTTACCTTGAGACATAATAAAAAAGACTATCAAAAGTTATGTTTATCATAATTGGCATATATTATTCTAACGAATGAGATCTAAATGGTATAAATTATTCTTAATAACAAATATAAATTCTTGAAAAACAATCACAGCCAAAGTAGGACAAAGTTATTGAATCATTTGTCACGTTTAGGAACGACGTGAAAGGTTTACATGCGTGGAAAATTGCTTATAGTTCGACTCACATTTGCTAAGCGAATCCCATTAGCTTTGTACCCGATGAACAATACCATTTATCTGTATTGTTAGCTGCGGCCACAACTGCCACTTCAAAATGTAAGGCGTTATAAGTGCAAATTACTTTTACACTAAATTAGTCTTTAAGTCAAACGAAATAAGGTTTACTCTTAAACAAAGAAAACACAGATGTTGGTCACTTCGTAAGTGAAAGAGCAGTGAAGCTCGTTTTGATGCTTATAATGACAATGAAGTGACCAACATCTCTGTTCTCTTTGTTTAAGAGTAAACCTTATTTCGTGTGACTTAAAGACTAATTTAGTGTAAAATTAATTTGCACTTATAACGCCTTACATTTTGAAGTGGCAGTTGTGGCCGCAGCTAACAATACAGATAAGGGTATTGTTCATCGGGTACAAAGCTAATGGGATTCGCTCAGCCAAAAGAATTATTTCTATACAACTCTACTAAGTTTTCAGTACAAAATTCATATATGAAAGCTGAGCAGCAGCAGCTTGCAAGCTGAATAACTCATACTCTTATTAGATCATAGTACAAGTGGTGTACAAGTATTTTACCTCCCATGCAGTCTTACGGTTTTCGAGATATTTAAGAAGAATCCTATCATCAAACCCCTCTGATATCCATCCTATATAAATAATATACACTACCGTCAAAAAGTTTAAGACCAAACACAATGTTCAGCGTCATTGTTGTAAACCCTTCTAAAAATCATCAAACTAAATTTGTAATCAATAGAAAAAAAAGTAATCTTATTATTTTTGTCGTTGGTCCTGTAGCAAAGACTATTTTCAATACATAATGTACAAAAAAAGTATTTGATTGAGAAGACACTAAAAAGTAATATTTCTAAATTTGATATTTAAACGATATTGTTTGTTCTAAGAACTTCAAAACTGAAAACCAAATGACTACTCAATTCTTCACATGACATCCTAGTTCATATAAAAGGACCCAGGTGCCAGCACCTGGATTTAGCACGTGAATTATACCAGTATAATTCACATTTTACAAAAAGTCTAGTGTACATCCCCCTCGGGTATACCATAACATTTTATAAATAAATGATTAAATAATAAATAACATTTTCTCAAAAAAATTGCCCATAATTAAGACAGAAATTAAGGTCCAATATAATTTTCCTATTTTGTTACTAATTTTCTTTGTGATTTCCAATACATTGATATCAGATAATGTATAATTATAAAAGTATACCTAAGCATAACAGAACCTTAATTATTGAACATAGCCCTAACATTGATATAAAATTACTATTATTCCGTCAATTTTCCGGTTTTGACTGTCAAAAATACGATATTTTTTTAACGGTTAACATTCAAATTCCTGCTTGCTAGCTCTGCTTCATTGGCTGTACTTTTCAATAGGTTAAAGCTAGACTAATACATGATTCGCTGTTTATTCGCCACAAATGTAAGAACAGTTTATATGACCAAAATCGGGTCTCCCACAAATGCGGGTTGGAAAAAGTGAGGCCATCATCGGGGTCACCCACAGATGAGAGGTTATACTAATCATCTAGTTATTTTTTGGCAGTAACTAATTCTTAATACAAAAAAAACCGGCCAAGTGCGAGTCGGACTCGCGCACCGAGGGTTCCGTACAACCACTTTCCATCCCTAAGTGGTTAAGTTAAGTTTGCACCTGGTATGTATAGCGCCCCATATAAATTAGGTGCAAAGTTAGGTATTAAAATATTAAAAAAAAACTACTTACTAGATCTCGTTCAAAACAATTTTCGTTGGTAGTTTTTATAGTAATGTACATCATATGTTTTTTTTAGATTTTTCATTTCCTTATTTTAGAAGTTAGAGGGGGGGGGGGACCAACTTTTTTCCACTTTGGAAGCGTCTGTCACGCAAACTATTCGGTTTAGAAAAAAAATATTGTAGAAACCTCGATATCATTTTTGAAGACCTATCTATAGATACCCCACACGTAAGTATTTGATGAAAAAAAAAAAATTGAGTTTCAGTTCTAAGTATGGGGAGCCCCCAATATTTATTATTATTTTTTTATTTTTGCATCAAAATCTTAATGCGGTTCACAGAATACATCTACCTACCAAGTTTCAACAGTATAACTCTTATAGTTTCGGAAAAAAATGGCTGTGTCATACGGACGGACAGACGGACAGACAGACAGACAGACATGACGAATCTATAAGGGTTCCGTTTTTTGCCATTTGGCTACGGAACCCTAAAAATGGTTGCCTGTAAAGTCGGTTTTACGGGCGAAGGAAGATTTTACGTGACAACGTCTTATTCTCGGTAGAATATTTATTGATATGAATATTATTAAATTGCACAATAGGAACAATGAATGAAAATAAGAATTGCACAAATTTTAACTATAGAAATATATTTTGTTCCCTCTTCCCTCTTCCCTCTTCCCTCTTCCCTCTTCCCTCTTCCCTCTTCCCTCTTCCCTCTTCCCTCTTCCCTCTTCCCTCTTCCCTCTTCCCTCTTCCCTCTTCCCTCTTCCCTCTTCCCTCTTCCCTCTTCCCTCTTCCCTCTTCCCTCTTCCCTCTTCCCTCTTCCCTCTTCCCTCTTCCCTCTTCCCTCTTCCCTCTTCCCTCTTCCCTCTTCCCTCTTCCCTCTTCCCTCTTCCCTCTTCCCTCTCCCCTCTCCCCTCTTCCCTCTTCCCTCTTCCGCCCTCTTCCCTCTTGTTACAGTAATGCTCGATGAATGAAAATAAGAATTGCACAAATTTTAACTATAGAAATATATTTTGTCTCTCTCACTCATCAACCGTGAGCGATCAACCGTGAGCGGGCGTTACACTTTTTCATGAGTGACTCCGAGCCGCAACCTAATTTAAGACGTTGTCACGTCAAAAATAAACGCAACTCATCTCCTAACATAGGTATTTACGAAAAAGAATAAATAAAATGATACTTTTAAAAAGCATGCTGCAGGAGTAACGATCAAGATCGTTTTACCCGTTTGATACGCGGACATGACCCTCGTACGAAAGGCGGGCGACAGAAGCGTGCGCTAGCGCCATCTATCGAGTTTCATGTTGTTGAATCAAGTTGTCCGTAAAGGACTAAAGCAGCTAAGGCCTCTTAATATACAAAATACGAGTATAAATAAGTAATAATTATTCAGCGTACTTTTTACGATTTTCTTTAATTATTTGTATTTTTCGTTTATTTTGCTTTTTACTCATACAAGGATATTTATTTCTTTTCCGATCTATCGTTGTTTACTTAGTTTATATTCACTGTAGACTGTAGATAATCTTCCAATGTGTGTATATCCAAATCAAAATAACTTACTTAAACTAAAACTTAAAACAGTATTAAAATAGAGCAACTTTCACGATGAGCCTTCTCGCCTCGTATGCTTTAGCGTGTGAGTAAAGAGCTTGATCGTGCGAGCGAGAGGAAAAATCACTATGAGCCGCAAAGCACACGTCCGAACGCTGTGAACGTCACAGCGGAACTGACTGATATGTCAACTATTTTCAACGCGCATTTTGGTATAAATTCTGAACAAAATTATATTAATTAAAATTGACTTTTTAAATACAGTATTTTTATAATTTGACAACATAATCGTTGTATTTTAATTAGTGTAGGTTTGAGTTCAGTAAACGATGACTTTATAAAGAAAAAAGGACGATTTTGCAGTGGTCGACTTCATAAAATATCAACTTCTTAAGCCACCTTAAATAAGAAAACTAAACCATTTTGCAAAAAAGTAACGAGATAAGATTGTTGCCGACCATTTGAACTCAAATGTTATCTGCTTACATTTCATGTTTTGCTCTTCATTTTTTCACTGCGAGTGCAGGAATTCAACCTTCAACGCGTAGAACGAAAACTGGGGTATGTTTAAAGCGTGACATTGATATAAAAAATAACCTCGAAGTAATAAAAAAAAAATATTTTGGAAACCTCAAATCCTGTTCTTTAAGTTTCTTCAAAATACATTTCGTTTGTTGCTTTGAAACAATTAAAATAACGCAGATTCTTTCCTGCAAATTCTGCAAAAAACTTATTTGTGCGAGACTGGGGCCTTAAATACATAGAACATCCATGACCCAGGCACAAATATTCGTGTAATAAATGAGTTGAACAAACTTTGTAAGTTTTGGCAATCCTGACGCTGGTGCTTTTACGCTGCTTATGTGCTGGTGCTGTGATTTTATGTCCAAGTTGTTTTGCGATTTCTGTATTAAAAGCAAGTGTTCCGTTCCGAATGTTTTGAAGCGTTAAGTACGGAGGTAGTAAATGTACATTAACAATGGGACATTCATATTACTGACATTCAATAAAGTATTATTAATTCTAGCATAAATAAATTACTATCGCTGTGTAGTATTTTGGAAACCGATCCCGAATAGTTCGCGAATGAAGATTAAACTCGTAGGCAGGGTAACTGTCATAAGGAAGAGAGGAGTGGACGAGTATACCTATGTAGTGAGAGGATACTATTGTAATACCTATAAACCTATCTGCTAAATAAATACATCCTGGGAACGAGCACCAAATTGTAATGCCTACTAGCTACGTACTTCAACTCGAAAGTTATCCTGAGTCACGGGACCACCAATCGTATTGTATGCTAAGCCCTAACTGCTAAATAAACCTCCTGGCCCTACGCCTGCTTCACCCTCAACTCCAACCTCTACTCCTACAACAAAACCCTAAGGAAACCCTTCAACGACTACCTAGCCTTCCAGAACCTACAACTAACCAAACCTAGATATGAAAGGATCTTTATACAGTTGAGCTGAACATTTCTTATAACTAATGGCCAAAAAAAAGTGATCGGTTTAACCGTTGTGAACGTCTAGATGACAGGAACCCACGTTGAAGTAGTAACTCAAGCTCTTTTAAGAGAAATCTAACCGTGATGTGTCGCCAAGTGCTTCCGTACCCATATACTGTGCTATGCTACCATGTATTACCAAATAAATGTGTATTCTCTTACTTATTTAATGCAAGCTTCTCCTATCCTACTGCTACCTTGGTTCTTTGTACTAAATTAAATTTCTAACTTAACTTAATGCTATTTATCCTCAAAATATAAACTGTTACTTCCTATGTAGTCCAGCCTTCAAAAATATCTACAGCTCTTATAACATGATTCAGTATGGGGTATTCTACTTTTATTAAATATTAGTTATATCATTTCTAAATGAAATATAAAACTCATTCAGTCCACAAGTAAGTTATAGATATATTAGAAAATATATGAATCAAAACCAAATATTATTAGATTTCTGAGATGAAATATAATTTAGACTGTTTTCTTGGAATTGCATGTCTGTTCCAGGAATGTTTAGTAGACAAGTAATTTTGTACTTTATGAAACTACACTACATAACTAATCTATGAATAAATTGAAGTTACTGAAAATATAAGGTTTTATTATAAATTTAATGAATCTTAAGTTTTCATGTTTGACCAAATTAAATAATTTTAGTATGATAAATTAATATGGAATAATGGTATGGATTTCATACTTTTAGTAAGTTCCAGTATGATATTCTAAAGTAGACTAGGTCTAAACAAGAAGTAATTGGTTGGTCAATAGAATTCTGAGTTTTATTGAAATGCTTCGACCGCATACAAAATATTATCATTAGACTGTGTTATATTGTAATGCTATCATCTCATTCTCCCAAAAATGTTTAGTTTTGTTAAATAATGGCGGCTACCATCATGTCTAATGACATGGGCAATCGGGTAAAAACATGGTTACTTCATGTGTACATATTGAGGGAAAATCGTTCCTCGGAAAATAAAACAAATTTCTGTTAAATCTGTTTGGTGTGTTATTTTAAATATCACCAAACCCATGTTCTCTGGATGCCGTATGATTGCCAGATATAATCTTTTATTGGCCTTCGGGCTCTTTTAGGGTAAAGATCTCTCCCGGATCTATCTAGAATCTATGAATCTTTACTATCTATATTTGTTATTAAACAACACGAATTTTTCTTCACTCGTGAACTAAATTGAATTCTCACTTCATTCATTACAAACAATAGATTTGTATAACTTGG
The DNA here is from genome assembly GCA_947623375.1 of Apotomis capreana. Classification (NCBI taxonomy): domain Eukaryota; kingdom Metazoa; phylum Arthropoda; class Insecta; order Lepidoptera; family Tortricidae; genus Apotomis; species Apotomis capreana. The sequence continues at coordinate 14,972,089 of OX392521.1, forward strand.
GTTTTCGTTTAACCATACTCAAAAATAATGTCATTCGTCCTTGAAACATAAAGACTATTGTGTCCATTCGTAGTATCTTTCAACTCTCGATTGACTCATTCTGATAAAGGAATTCTTCTACGCCTCTGTGATATAAATTAATTCAGTTCTGAGGTCTGTGATGTAAATACGGGAACGAATAACTTTCATTATTGTCATCCATAAGTCCCCGGCTTCTTTTAGCAATTTACACTTCAGATACTCCAAATCCAGCCATAGGAATGATTTGTTTTCCATTTCTAGACATACTACACAACAATCTATCATAGAATTTCCTTATCAAATATTATAACAAAATTTAAAATTATTTCTGTTCATTGAATGGGGCGAATGTCATTTCTCAGTTGATTTGATTTGACTTATCTTCAGTGTTGCCATCTTACACTACCGATGTCTGTTATAAGTACATTACTTTACCAAATTTTAAATCATAATCGGTAAAAATTATCTAATTGTTTCTACAAATATCTATGTAAAATCAAAGGTTTTAATTATCCGAAAGGTCTAAATAACAGATTTCTCTATTCCATTCCTTATAAACTGTCACAAGATTTTGTTTTTTACTACAGACAACCCGAGCCATAAACACTAATAAAACAGTAGGTTAGCATCTGCATTTACTGTATCTGACGAGATTAAAATAATTTGAATAGATGTTATGTTAGTTAATGATGAATGGCCGATTGCTCGGAAAATAAAGAACCCTATCCTAATATTCCTATTAAAGTGTACCTATCACTATACCCTGTTCCCTAGCTAGTACAAAACACTAGAGGCCTAAACCTCATATTTACATTTAAACGTGTATGGAACCTAGGTAAGCTAAACTATAAATTCGGGAGATTAACCCGAGGTTGGACTAGAATCCGTGTAATTGGGTCCCCCCTTACGCGGCTGAAGAAACGCCGGAAGCGCAGAGTAACCCGCCCTAATATGTGTAGATAATGCAAATATATAAATATATATGTATATGAGACCAAACCTGGAGGTCCATCTGATTTCAACAAGTGTGGAAATCCCACTTGCCCAACCTGTGGACCTTGCGTTCACCAGATAGATTACTCTAGATCTGTAGACTGATCACTGCACTTGTAAATGGCAAGTGTCCGGGACGTCTAACCCGGATAAAACTAGAAGAGTCTGAAAGATATTCGTTTAACAGCCGCAAGGTTAAATATCTTTCATCTGGCAACCATGTACCAAAACACTATTTCTGGCATGTAATTAAGCTTAATAGCTTTCAAACAACAAAATCCCAATAAATTTCAATGAATAATTATAATCCCGAAAAACAATCTAAATTCCAACAGAAATTCCCCTTAAAATTAAATTTAATACCTTAGTGCCAGACAATAATGTTACCCAGTCGAAGTCGCAAGTAAGAATGAATGAAATCTATAAAATCCGTCCCCTTTTATACTAATATTCCCCGACCTTCGTAACTATCCCCGTAAACAACCCTACTGTCTGTTTCATGACTGCCTACCTACTGTACTGTTAAACCACTGTGTCCCCTTCCTGGTCATTCTGGACATTTCAGATGACGCGCACGTGACCGATGAGATTCCTCCCACTAAGCGCTGTATATGAAATTTTGATCCTTATTCAGTCTAAAATAAAGCTCAATCCTTTTGTTGGCAACTTTTGTGAATAGCAGCTTGCTATTTTTAAAGTGGTAGAATGTTTAGTTATAGGAATATTTTTACTTGCTTTCGTAAACATTCATACTGTTACTTCTGTTAGGCATTTGTATTGTATTATAATTATTAAGTGATGATTTTAGTATTAGCTGGCGGAATGTGATGCTAATGTGTTGGAAATTTGTTGATGATAGTGATGATGTGAGTCTTACGATGGTGATATATGTTTATATGATGGCGTACACATGACGAGAACATGTGAATCGCTACAACCGCCCCCCTGCGAAAGTTTGAAGTGGATTGACATCGTCAAATAACGTAGAACTTCGCATTCCCTTATTAAATTGTAAAAACAATTAAAAAAATATATATATATATATATATGACAAATTATTTTTAAAGCAAATAACATTTTGTGATAATCTTGGATATTCTAATTCCGTCAGTATTCGTACCCTTAAGTGTGTGTGTATTTAAACCAATACTTGGAAAGTCACTTGTGTAATAAATCAGAATTCAAACCATAGAATAAAATCATTGAATCGTGAATATATTTCTCCAAATCTCGACCACATCGTAAGAAGTGTTTGGTTGTGAGTCAAACAAGCCCTATTAGCTCGATTTTGCCTAAACACCTCAAACTCGACCTGCCCATTGCTCAGCCTCATTTGCGAATTCACATTGTACGAAATCTTCGATGAATTGACAAAACTCTCCTCAGACAACATAGCAAGATCTTTGGTACAGATACTGAATATTCATCCTTACTTCAATTCAATAACTGATTCCGATTTCAAATTCTTCTCCAAAATCACATGTGACTCTCCTTATTGGCGCGTGTATCACATCAAGAATAAACAAGCCAATTTCAGCTCTATAATCATACAATTGTGTTTTTTTTTTTCTTGTAAGACTATAGACTTACTAGTCGAATTGTGTAAAAATGTTTCATTTCAAAATTATGCTAAAACAACATTATACCAGAAACTCTTACAAATATACCAATTTAGTTTTATCCTGTCCTTACGGACAAAACTACTCACAATTCCTTTTCCTTAGAAAAAATATACAGTTGGCCAATCTAATCGTTGACATGGGTGTGTGTGAAACCTGCACGTTCCTGCCCGCGCTCGTAGAAGGTTAGCCCGTAGGCACTGTAGAGTATTGTTTCGCACAAACTACCGCACATCGGTCTTAAATCGAACCTTCGATTTATTAAGCCTAACTTCTAAGTATGTGCAACCCAATTGATGTCTTTAGAAAATACTCCCGTTCGTACCTCTAAAGATAGTAGACCCCCCGTTTTCGGATCCGAATACTTTCGAACTTAGCTTGAATACATACAAACAACATTCAACTCAAAAAGTCCACTCATTCATCCTCTCATACATCGCACTACAGGCTCCTACATTCGTTTTTCCGCATCGACTTAGTCAGAAGAACATCACCCATTATGTATTCAAAATCCATACTACTTTATCTTTCTAAAATATCCCAAGTTCCCCTTTACTTCTTTCATTAAAATCAAAATAAAGACTTTCTCTAATACAAATAATAAAATCGTCTATCCACTTCACACATTTCGTTTTTTTTTTTTTTTTATATTCTAATAAAATTCTTAATTATTTTATCCACCCAATTCAATTTACCTCTCACTACCCTTTTGAAAATTATCGAATTTCAACTTATTAAAGGAACTCAAAATACGTATTAATGGAATCGAACCATTACGTAATCATCCATGTAACTTATCAAATTTCGACTTATTAAAGAACCTCAGAATACGTATTAATGGAATCGAACCATTACGCAAATCATTCGATGAAATATACTACTAACGACCTCTAGTGAAATTTGCGTACAACCATATTCGAACCTTAACTTACAATACTTATACTGCGGTACGACTTATACTATGACATCACTATTGCCTTTTAAAACAAATCGACTGTAATCGATACCTTAATCGATCTTATCTTAATATCCCTATTGAATATTAGATTTTGATAAATAAATTACGGAAATACTTGTACGTTGTCTAATTAAATAACATATAGGTAAATATATATTTAACTATTCTTTATATATGCTACGTAAATCTTACAAACTAGGTAAGTGAATCTACACCTTAATGATAGTCTGCTATTTATGTCATCGTATCCCTTTAACCTGGCAACACTGTCTTATGACATGTCAAATGTCAAAAAAAAAATTCATAACCTTGATGTATTCTACGCACTGGAAATTAAATTACTAACTGATGAATAATGAACAAGAAAATGAATTGTTATGAAGAAAACTGTGATAAAATGGTTCTATGATAATAAGGTAACTATTTTCTACGTTTGTTACTATGATCTGACTAAAATATTGAGTAAAGAAAATTCGTGTTGTATGTTTACAATCAAAATTTGTTTTTGTTACAGAATCAAAACAGTTACGTTAACCTTCGCGCAATGGTTATAAGTTATATCTCAAAATTCATGCAATTACGGATAATTAAACAAGCAATGAAGTCGAACTCTGCGCCACCTGAAACAGACTAACAGAATGTAAGTTAACAAGAGTTTTAACTGCGTTTGTTTATAAAATAAGTTTTGAATCTTCTGTGCGTAAATTTTTGCTCTTTTCTTGATTCTAATATCTTCTATTTTCTATTTTCAGACTGCTCGTAAATCTTGACATCTTCAATGCAAATTAATCTTGAATGAACAAAATTAATGAAGAATGACTTGAACTCCCTACATCTACTGCTGCAACTTATTGAACTTCTTTACAAGGTAATATTATTTATCTTACTCTACTATCGTTTCAATTTTGAAGAACATAGTTGTTTAAAATATCTTCATGCAAATTTTCATGGAAATGACTTCGCTCAAAAACAGTAGGTACTTCTTCAGGGTCGAAATTTTATTTATTTCTTCCTATTATTACTGCCAATTCTCTTCTTGTCTTCATCCTATTGTTTTCTCAAATCTGTTTCCATCGCCTGATCACAATTTTCATTTCATTTGAAGACGAGCAGCTTAATGAACTACATTTATTTTCCTACTGCTTTAAATGTATATATCTCAAAGTAAAGTATGTAAATGTACTGTATAGTTTTCTACCTTTGTGCAATAACAAACAATATTTAATATGGCTTGTTTTAATAGTAATCTATTTTACTTTCCAGATTTTTGGACTTCGACAACAAGCTCTGGACAAAATCTACCATAGATATAAAATGTAACCGGAATCTTATGAACTAATGCAAAATAAGAACTTGATTGAAGATATATTTCCTTAATTATAAGAATACTTAACAGAACTTAACCTTTATGAAATCTGATAACAACAATACAGACATATTTACTTCGCTCAAAAATAAATTAAATTTAAACTGCTTTCCTTTTCTTTCTGATTCTGTGGTTATACTCTTATACTACATGTGAACATATATGTAAGTCATTCTATTGGTAATCTATAGGCCATAAATTATTGTAATAAAATTACTTTCATTTCATTTGTTTCATTATGCGTTAAAAGAAAACTTAAAAGAGAGCGCCCCCCCACTTATGAAATTACTAACACTCCTACTTTCCCTTATAAAGATTACATTTAATGTTTCTAATAAGCCTTATAATAAGCTAAAAGATTAATAACTTAATATTGTAGTTAGAAGCCTTATACAAAGGTTAACATTGTAGCTAGGATCATATTTATCAGATCTCATTGTGAAACATTTCCTACACTGAACTAAAGTCTATAAATAAACCCTCGCCCCCCCAAATAATAAATCCTTAGTACTCTCATGACTTAACTTTAGTTTCAT